>CM057450.1:794418026-795018026 GCA_016271365.2 Neoceratodus forsteri | reverse complement strand
AGACTGGTAGACAAAAATCATCTTGGACCACTGTCTAGGTTGAAGTCCACTGGTGAGGGGGCTTTTTCTGGAACTTCCTGTCCCTCTGGAACGCGCTTCCTGAGGAGATTCATGTTGCTGGTGCCCTCTCCTCCTTCAGATCTGAACAGAAAAAAAAAGAAATAAATGGAACAGGTGTTTAGGTTGTGCTTTTTATTGTTGGTTTTCTGGTTGTTGTACAGGTGGTTCAAGCACTGGAGATGTGCCTTGGCACAAAAATAACTAGTACTACCACCACCAGTGGGTCTTATATGTTGTTTACAGTGCTTACTACATTGAGTTTTAACCCCCATGCAAAACTTATGCAGTCTTCAGTATCCCACATTCGGGGTCAAACTATTGACAGTGTATGATGCCTTAGTACATCTACAAGACATGAAGACTATATAACACATTCCAGCCCAACATATGGGCTCAGGCCTTTACGCTGTGTTCATTATAGTTCCCAGAAAGGCTGGGGCTTCCAGGTTATACTGGATATCAAATGCCTCAACAGACAGATCAAGTCCTCAGACTTCAAAATGTAAACCCTGCGATTCAAGATACATATCTATATATCCTCAGTCATCAGTAACATTGGCAGATCTTATCTGTGTCAATCTGCACCATTCATCACTGTTTGTGAGCTGGAGGATCAGGACCACATGGGGGCTTTTTTTTTTTTTTTGCAAGGGGAGGAGTCTACATTGGGACGGCGCCACCTTCGAGGCTGACGTCTTACGTGTCATTTGCGGGTTGGCCAGTAATGGATGCCGACCCCTCCTCAGCCCCACTTCTGCTTCTCCCGCCGTCGAGTGAGCGCCATTTTATTTACTTTCCTTTTTATCCCACCTTACTGCCCCCTCGATCCACTCCTTCAGACCTCTGATCAATCCTACAGTTCCCTCCCACAGAATCTGCCCCTAGAGTACCAGGCATGCTCCTTTATCCCTCCTACCTTCTCCTACTCCTTGGAGTGCCTACACACCGGGGTCTGTCCTGTGTGTTGGCAATCCAGAGGTGGATCGGTCGTCATCTTGGCCAGAGTTTTTGTGTTTTTCAGTTTCTCTCCCCTTAGTCCCTCCTACCTTCTGAGGATGTCGGCACGTAGGACTGACGTGCTGTCGCACATCGCCAACAAATGCCCACAGCGTCCTCGACTCTCGAAGAGCTGCCTATGCACCGGTGCCCGTGTTTCCACTGACACTGGTGAGTCTGGTGAGCAAGATGTCCCAGGAACCCACCCCGTAGGAGAAGAGCATCCATTGGGACGCTCACTCCTCCTTCCCCCCGGCAACCCGAGTCCATTCCCAAACACAGGTTGCTGGCGTGGTGCGGCATCCAGCGCCTCAACCCTCAGTGCCAACGGGCCAGCTGATGTGTGAGCACCATTTTGATCTGCAGCCTAGTCTGTTGGTTGAGAAAGTACTAGTTCTGCTGCAGTGTTCCTCAGCAATCGATCGGTAAGATATTTCTTTTATTTTCTCCCATTGACGCTGGTTTTAGTTATTTTTTCTGTCCGTCATGTCTGGGGACAAAAGAAATCTTCTAGGGCGGTTTGGCCTCCAATGCGCCTTTGTGTCCCTGTGGCTGACTGTACTCGCGTCACGGATCAGCATGTACATTGTCTTACCTGCTTGGGACCTAACCACGATATGGATAGATGCGATGCCTGTTTCTCCATGGATCATAGTGTGTTGGAGTTGCACGTGTTATAAGTCTGATGTGCGCCGCCGACTTGTGGGGGACAAGCGCGTACCCGGGTCGCCAAAAGCAGGGTTCTTAACCCATCCTCCGGGTCCCTTCCTGGTCTTATACGGCCCACGATGGAGGGGGTTTCCTCCCATTCTTACCTTGCCTTGGAACCCCTTCCGCAGTGCAGGAGGCCCAGCCTAGCCCCCTTGGGGGTCTGGCAGGAGGCACCATCCAGGCAATCGCCTCCTCGGAGGCGAGGGCTCCCCTGGTAACGTGGTCTGAGGTCTCTGGGCTAACACCGTCCTCTGCGCCTGCATGCTGGTGCTGCCCCTGATTCAGGTGCCGGAAATCAGGGCGGCAGCACGGGATTGGTCTCCAGTGCCGTCTCTGACTCAGGCACCGTTCGCAGTGCCAGGGATGGGGGCAGCACGGGCTGGTTTGCGGGGCTGCTCGCTGTGCCGCGGCTGGGAGGGATCAGGGAGTGGTCTGGGTTGAAGCCTCCCCTGGGAAGGATGATGCTGAGGTTGACCCAGACTGGCTCCCAGGTGCTTCGTAATCCAGTGATTCGTTCTACTTCTGCTCTGGTTCAGCCCCCTTCCAAGGAGTGGATGGCTTCCACTGATTCCGGGGGCAGTGGCACCGACCAATCCTCTGGTGCCCTAGGGGGCACCACAGGACAGCCTGGAATCAGTGGTCCGTCTGCCACCTTGGGAGGTGTACCCCCTCCTGTGGTAGTTCTTGCTAGCCTTACTTCTGAGCCGGCTGGAGCACCTCAGGTAAGGGAGGGTGCTTCACCTCCAGCTGTCTCAAGAGTTGGCTGCGGGGTGTCAGTTGCCTCAGCTGATGGCGAGGAAGAGGGCTCAAGAGGTTGAGGGGGCTGGATTCAGAACGGCACCCTTCCCTGGGAACCTGCAGGGGTTCAGGAAGGAGTGACAGCACTGGTCCGACCTTCTTCCCCGAGAGGGACGTCGTCTATCGAGGTTAGGGGCCGCCCTTCTGGGCTCATGCGGCCCCAGTCGCCTTGCAGTGGGAATTCTCTTTTTGGGCTCAACTCTGGCCGTTCCAGCTCGGTTGAGTGGCCTTCGTCTGCTGGATCCACTGGGTGGTCTCCTCCTTTGAGGTCTCCCGGTGGGTCCCTTAGCCCGGGCAGAGGCTGTGCCGTTCCCTGAAGCGCCTGGCCCCTTTGCCTCTGACAACCCCTCCCTCTCTCCCAGGTCACTCCGGTCCTACGGGACCCCTTACTTGGGAGCGGTTTAGGTCTATGGCTGTGCTATTCCTTGCTTACTACCAGTCCATGGACCAGGAGGTGTTTCACCACTCCCCAATGCAGCCAGAACCTAACTCTCCGGGCTCATCTGCTCCCTTGTCTTCCTCCTCTGAGGGAGAGGAGTCATCTGTCCACCTTTTCCCAGCTGCTGATCTTTCCAGCTATCAGTGCTTCTTGTCAGGGTTGCTCGACTAGCTCCACGTTTCCACCTTAGGCAGCTGCAATCCTGACTGGTCGACGCGCGCCTTGTTAGGATAGTTAAGTGCGGCCAACCTGTTGGTTCCTGCCTGGCCTAATCCCTTTTGGGAGGCGGCCTACTGGATCTGGCGACGTCCCTCAACCCAAGCACCAGCCCCGAGGGACTTCCGCCAGAGGTATTATGCACCCCTTGGGTCTCCAGGAGCCTTGCCTCACCCCCCTTCGGGTGTGACTCCTGGACACACCCTCTGGGTCTAGAAGTCCAAGGTGTGGCTGACCCCCAAAATCTGAGACTGCTGAGTTTGATTTTTGGGGGGAGGAGAGCCTTCTCGTCTGCATGCCTCCTACTGTGTATTTCAGCTCATCGGGCCCACCACGCTGCCTACAACAGGCACTTATGGTCTCTGCTAGGTCCGGTCCTAGCTTCTTTGTCTGTCTTGGAGGCAACCAGACAGGCCGCTGCCCTCTCCGCACGGGGCCTGGAGCTTGTGAGGTACTAAGCAAGGGCATCTTATGATGCCAGCAAGGTGGCTTCCAGGTTGGAGGGGACAGCGATCGGCATCAGGCGGGCAGCATGGCTTCGTGTCTCCTGGTTTTCACCCCTGACCCGGCGTAGGGTGACTGCCTCCTCCTTATGGGGAGCCCATCTCTTTTCCTGTAGGGTGAGGCAAGAGCTTCAGAGCACCTTCTCTTCTCTTCTCTGCTAGGAGAACCTCGCCTCACCCAGACCAGCCTCAGGCCTGTTAGGGTTCTCTCCTCTACTGTCTCCCCCACTGGAGTCTGAGGGACTTTGTCCCTTAGGGAGGTTCTGGCCCCCTTCAGGGGCTCAGTAATCACCCTACAGTGATGAACGGTGAAGACTGACGCAGATAAGATATGAAAATGATATACCTACCATAATTCCTGATCTTTCTATGTATCTTCACCATTCATCACTGAATCCTGCCCACCTTCCCCTCTCAGGCCTCAGTCTCTGGGTGATTCTCCTCCTCCCTGTTTGTCTCTCACTTTGGACCTTGATCCATCTCCGCCCCAATTTGGGGTCGGGGTTCTTCCCCTGGGTTGACAGACAGGAGGCTTCCCTTTTGGGAGTCTCCAGAGCCCTTCTCAGTCCAGGTAGTCCTTGGTTTACCTGCTTCCTCTGACCTAGTCTTGATGAAGTATTTTTTTTTTTTTGGGGGGGGGGGGGGGGGGGGGACTGGTGACTCTCTCAGTTGTTTCCTTGCCAACCACATTGTGCCACACTATATGTGGTTTACTTTTACTCTCCTCGTTCAGGGAGAACTTGTGTCCCTCTTCAGTTCCTCCTTGGTAGGTGATTCCCTCTCTACAACAACTAAAAGTCAGTCCCTGGGGGTTTCCTCTCCAGGGATGTTTCTAGGTGGTTTTCCACTTCACATTTTCTAGGCAGGAAGGGGAGATACCAACCCGTCCTTAGCCCTCTGGGTGACTCATCTGCCACTCTCTGGATTGGTGCCATTCTGCTGCTCCAGCCTTGGATCCTCTTCTGGCTGATTGTCCGGTCTGGGGCATAACACTCTCCCTTGAGCAGTCCTGGGCCGTATCCTTGGGGGTGGTGTCTCCTCTTCCTCCTTCCTTTCTGTCTTCCTTCTAACCCTCACCCTTTCACCCCTCCCTTACTCGCCCAGAGATTGGGGCCCTCTCGTCCCAATCTGTTAGGCTTCCCTTTCTGTCTTCTCTGACTTATTCCTCCTTTTAGTTTTACATCCTTTTCCTTTTGCTGTCTCTTGGGCTACCTTTCCCCTTCTCCCCCTTCCTGTTTCTCTGTCTCTCTCTCTCTCGGGCATGCAGAACTGGAGTTGAGCGAGGCCCGTCGGTTACTGGCCAACCCGTCAGGCGCCCGCTAGTCTGTAGCCCTCGAGGGCAGGCGCCATCCCGATGTCGCCTCCTCCTTGCAAAAAAAAACTCCCACGGGTCCTGATCCTCTGGCTTACTACTCAACAGTGATGAATGGTGAAGATGCACAGAAAGATCAGGAATTACGGTAGGTACGTAATTTTCATTTGCTGTGCTCAAGGTCAGCATTTTCAGTACACAGTTATGCCATTCAGACTAGCAACTGCACCAGAACTGTTCAAGAAAGTCACGTCTGTACTAGCAGCATGCCATAGAAAGGAAGGCATACATGCGCATCCTTATCTGAGTGATCAGCTTGTCAGGGCACAATCATTGGCAGCAGTACAAATGAGAGAATTCAATTTAGGCAGAAGGAAATTAAAATTGAATGATTTATCGGGGTCTTGTCACTGGACTTTGTCTGCTGTTTCATGCACAAAACCGATAGCCCACCTCATGAGAAATGTGATTTGAACTTTGTGAATTAAAGGTGATAGGAGTATGTGAGCTGCCCTCCCATTTTCTTTTCCAGTTGTGTATCCTAATACACTTTGACCAGTTTTTGATAATTAATCCAGCTTGTGGGTGCCCTCAGTTCTGCGTAGAGTTCCACTTTCCTCACCAGCTGCTGCTCTTCTTTTCATGCTTCTAAGCCATTCCATGACATCAAGTACACCATTCCATGCTATTTGGCTGAATGGCCTGGAATGATATTACTGATGTCCTATGATATTCAGGCAGCATGAAAGGAGAGAACAGTAACTGCTGAGGAGAAAGGGATTCAGGGTAGTTATGAAGACCAAATTAATTATTAATTCAAGAAAGATCAAAACATATCAGAATAAAAAGACACAAAGGAAAATAGGAGGTCATCTAGAGGTGTAAAGAACTATTTCCTATCACCATTAAACAAGGGCAAAAAAAGCATACTGGATTTGGTTAAAAATTTTCAGTACTCAGGTTTGCCGTTCGTACTGTCCGCTGCAATAATGGTACTCAGGTAGGTCATGTTACGAACATACGAATGTGCCAGCAGAAACAGACCATCTGGTGTATCTAAGTCTGCTTGAGTGTGCAGCTAGCACCCCTAATTTGCAGCTGCCCCTCCCATTTGTCATTCCACTGCTACCCCCACCCTCGCTCTCCCCTGTTCCCTGTCCAATGCCCTTTTGAAGCTGTTCACAAATTTACATGATACCACCCATTCTGGTAGTGTGTTCCATTTTGCTACCACCCTCTCTGTGAAATAGTGTCTCCTCATTTCCCTCCTAAATCTCCCTCCCTCTCTATTCTTAGCCCATACCCCCTGGTGTCCCTCTCCCTCCTTAGCTTAAAGACCCTGTCTGCCCCATCCTTATTGATTCCCCTCAGATACTTGAATGTCTCTCATGTCCCCCCCATCCCGTCTATCCTCGAGAGTGTACATATTCAGGTCTTTCAGTCTGTTCTCATAGTCTCTCCCCTCCATTTCATACATCACCTTTGCTGCCCTCCTCTGCACCCCTTCTGGTAGCCTGATATCACGCTTTTGGTATGGCCTCCAAAACTGCACACAATACTCCCATGTGCGGTGTTATGTGGGTATAAGTAAGACACCAAATGCAGAGAATATTAAAAAGAAAATTCAATATTTATTTCTCTCAACAAAAAGGCAAACTTATTCAACAAATAAAATAAACAGAGGAAAATAAAAAGGCAAATTAAATGAGGCAGAAAAGGTACCAACACTAGAAAACTGAGCACTGAGGAAGCTCTGCCCCCTTTTATGCCTGTCTATAAAATAGGACAGAATAGGGCCGGCTGGCTCTAAAAAGTCCTAGACAGCAGGGCTTAAACATGGCTTCCCATAGATGGTTCTTTTAAGATATATCTACAGGATGCACCTTTTCCAGGTTACTGTTATATATATTTCATATTTTATTTCTTTTCAATATCCTGAGGAAAAAAATCCCCCTTTGTATTTTGAAGGTTTTATCCTAGTTAAATTCAGACGTCTCAGTCATTTACAAACATTTTACTTCCTCATAACTTTGTGGGCTGATTCCCTTCATTTTACTTTAACGTACAATAATTCTGTTAGTAGCAAAATCCAAGATTTAACTGAGCAGTACTTCTATCTAATCAGTTAGCTACCAGACAGCATTTAAGTTGTGGTTTCTTTTAACAAGAAAAGCCAACGGCTTTTTGCATAGCCAAGAGTTGGCTAGCGTTGCTCAGGTAAGCGTACTTTCGATGGTGCGCACAGTCATGAAGGTGATCCGTTTCAAGAAGCAAAGGGGTTTAAAACAAATATTCGGCTTAATAGCTGAATACATACCCAGAAAACAGGACTGCTTGTCTCACTGCTTTGCAGGCTCAAATTCCTCTTCGGTTTTAGACCTGCACTTACCATAGCTGAAAACGGCCGAACAAGCGTAAGGAGGGAAAGGACGGCGCTTGAAACAACCCAATGCTTCTTTTATTTCCCAAACCAGAAACAAATATATCATTCCCTTATTTCATTAGATAGTCTTTCTAGGTAGGAGGCAATATTAGGATGATGGTACAGGAAGTGGGGGCAACAGAGGGAAGAAACAAAGGTGATTTGCAGGAGAAAGAGGGTTTATCTAGATATATACACACTTTCTATATACAGATGGCCAGACTGTATACAGAGAATGTATAAAAAGGCAAGCTGTTAAGGATACAAACTCTCTTTATAGACAACACAGACACCAAACAACAAAGAAATTACATGCTGTTGCAATAGACTTTATAGTGAGACAAAAAGGAAAAATGGTACAATACGGGGGTAGGGGTTAAGATATACTTACATCACATGTGGCCTTACCAGCGACCTGTAGAGGGGCAAGATCACCTCTCTTCGCCTGGATGAAAACTCCCTTGATATGCACCCCAGCATTTTGTTCACTTTTGCAGCCCCTCTCCTGCACTGGGCAGTGTTGTTCATGGTCCCTGTTATCATTACCCCTTGGTCCTTCTCCTCCTCAGTGATCCCCAACTTAACCCCCCAAGCCAGTATTCTCTCCTTGGGTTTCTTCGCCCAAAGTGCATAACCTACACTTCTTTGCATTTAACCCCAGCTGCCACCTCTCTGACCACCTCTAGCTTGCTTAGGTCCCCTGCAGCTGCTTCCATCCCTCCCCTCCATCCACCACTGCTCTGATTTTGGTGTCATCAGTGAATAGACTTGCCTTGCTCACCACCCCGTGTGCAATGTCTGATATGAAGAGCCCAAATAATTCTGGTCCCAGCACAGAGCCCTGTGGCACCCCACTCGTCACCGGCCTTGGAGTTGAGAGCTCCCCTCTCACCACCACCTGTTGCAGCCTCCCACTCAGCCAGCTTGTAATTTAGTTCATCATTTTTGCTCCTACCCCATCATCAGTTAACTCCCCCACCCCCAAAGCCACCCGTGAGGCACTGAATCGAAGGCCTTGCTAAAGTCCAAGTAAAGAACATCTACCGCATGACCCTAATCCAGCTCACTTGTCACCCAGTCATAATACTGTATCAAGTTGGTTTGACACGACTTCCCTGAAACAAACCCATGCTGCCTCCCATGCTGGAGGCCATTGTCCTCCAGGTACGACACCAGTCTTTCCTTTAGTATCATTTCCATGAGTTTGCACACTATGGAGGTAAGACTTACCGGACAATAATTACCCAGTTCATCCCTTTGCCCGCTCTTGTGTAATGGTATTACATGTGCCATCCTCCAGTCCAGTGGCACACATCCTGACTGCAGTAAGGCGCTGTACAGATCCGCCAGTGGCTCCGCAAACACCTCCGCCATCTCCGTCAGCACCCTGGGGTGAATACCATCTGGCCCTGGTGCCTTGTCTACCTTCAGTGCCCTCACTCTCTCTAGGAATCTATTTGCCTCAATTCTTCCATCTGTTGCCTCCTTTCCCCCTGTCCCCACCCTTCCAGCCAGTGGTGGTAGCAGTCCCCGCCCCTTTTCTTCTGTGTGAACACTGAGAAAAAGTATTCATTCAGTGCTTCTGCATGCTCCTCCCCCTTTTCTGTCCACTCCCCACCCCTTTTTATCCTCACTATTGTCTCCTTACACTTCCTTTCTCCCTGATGGTCTGAAAAGTCTCCTCAAGTAATTCCCCTGCGCTAATCTCAGCTCCCTCTGGGCCTTGCCTTCTCTCTTTTCTGGTTACCTCCCTGGACCATCTTGCATATTCCTCCTTGTTCACTTCCTTCCCCATCCTCCTATACCTCTGGTGCACCACTCATTTTGCCCTCCCCACCTCCACAACCTCGCTGTTCAACCAGCATGGTTTTCTTGCACTGTGTCTTGGTGCAGGCTTCTGTTGTCTCTGTAATCCCCCATTTAATAATATCCCATTTCTGCTCTGCATCCATCTCCTGCCTTATGCCCTCCAGTTTCCCTTTCAGTACTTCCTGCATCCTCTCAGTCCACCCCCCCTGAAGTTTACCACCCGAGTAACTGATTTCTCTTGCCCCCCGCACATTGTGATATTAAACCACACCGTTTGGTGATCGCTGTCTGCGAGTGGGTCCTTCACCTTTATTTTCCTTATTGCCTCCCCATTTGACAATACCAGATCTAAAGTGTTCTTTAGCCTAGTAGGTACACTAACAAGCTGTGTCAGGAGACCCTCCTGGATCGCGTCCAGGAGCACTTGCTCCCTAGCACTGGAGGTGACTGGGATGCTCCAGTCGACCCCCAGCAAGTTGAAATCCTCCACGATGACCACCTTCCCTTTTCTGCATACCTTTCTGATTTGTCCCTCTAATTCCCTGTCAAGCTCGGACTGGGACGGTGGTCTGTATACCACCCCAAACCTCAGTTTCCTACCCCTTGAGTCTAGGAGCTGCAGGTAGATTGCCTCTGTTCTCCTTTCTTCCCCCTCGTCCCTTGTGCATTTGATCCTGTCCCTCACATAGACTGCAACCCCACCCCACCCTCCCCCTCCTTACGGTCCTTCCTGTATAATTTGTATCCTGGGATTGCCAGATCCCAGTCCCAGTGCTCAGTTGCCCACGTTTCTGTGACAGCTGCAGTATCCACCCTCCACACTGCTAAGAGTGCCTGTAGCTAAACTGATTTGTTTCCTAAGCTTCTTGCATTCAATGAGACCACCCTCCATTCAAACATGAAGTCTTGCTGCATTCTGACAATTGCAGTGATTCCCAACCTTTGAACTGCCCCAGAGAACTAAAGGTTAACTTTCCATGCAGGGCATGGAACGCTGAGCTTGAGCTCGGTTGAAGTCTGGAGTGTTTTGAACTCAAACCATCAGATTCTTTACTCCGCCTCACTGAACGGTCGCTCCGGAGATTTCTCCTTCAGTTCGGTTCGAAGTCGGTTAAAGTTTTCAGTTTTTCGTCTGTTTAAACCGAAAAAGTATCCGATAGTCGGTTCAGTCTCTGTCTGTGGTGCCGTGAGTACTAGATAGGAATTGTTCTATTTTTCTGTGTGGAACTTGTAAAAGTGCGGTTGGTTCGGCTGAACCGACCATTTGATTGTGAATTTTGCTATATTTAGTGTGTGGTTACCAGTTCTTATAGGTTCTTAAAAAAAAAAAAAAAAAAGTGTTTTAACCGTTTTTTTCCAATACCTGTGACACGGTTAGGAACCAATAAGGGGAGTCTTGCCTGGCGGTTGCCGAAAAAAGGGTAAGGTCTGGATGTGCTTGTGGAACAAGACATCTCCCCAGACAGACCATCAGGTGTTTCCCCTCCTAGGCTTTCTGAGTCCCCTTCCCATGTTATGTTTTACAGAAAAGTGGCTGAAACCCTCCAGCTTCCTATGGAGGAGGCTGTGGAAGATCAAGATTATGTAGAGATGATGGATATCCCAGAGTCCAGGAGACTGTCTATTCCCCTCCACAAATCTTTTGAGAAACGGACACAAAAAATCTTCGACTCCTAACACTATGCTTCCTGTGGATAGAAGAATGGACAAGAGGTATACACTTTCAGGCTCAGACACTGAGTTCTTATATCAGCAATGCAGCCATGTTGGGGTAGTGCAGGCTGCTGCCTGTGACAAGGCAAATATTCCCTTAGCTTCACACCCCCCCCTGACAAGGACTCCAGGAAGATTGATGCCATGGCAAAGAAGCAGTACATGGCATCCTCTTTGGGACTCAGGCAGGTGAATTGCATGGCCTATACAGCCAGGTACCTGAAGTCCAGGTAGGACACTGTATTGGCACTGACTAAACAGGCCTCCCCCCAGCTAGCCAAAGAGCTGGAGGTGATGGCTGCAGATGGGATTGAGGCATCTAAAGTTCAGTTTCATGCTGCTGTGGACTCTAATGATGTGTCATCAAGAGTCATGGCTACATCTGTGGCTCTTTGGAGAATGGCTTGGCTCAGATGTACTAGCCTCTCGAAGGACAACCAGGCTAAGGCCATGGATTTTCCTAGGGTAATTCTGTTTGGGGAGCAGACAGAGAATTACATGAAGAAAATGGACGCCAGACAGGACCACTTACAGGAGTGCCTCAGGCCAAGGTAAGGCAGGCAGCTCCTCAAAGACAGCAGTCTAGGGCAGGGGCAGGCCTTTCAAAGGCCTTTACTAGCACAGGCCGCCTCTTCCTTTTCGCAGAGGGGGTTCTTCAGAGGGAGAGGCAGAAGGGGGATGAGCAGGCCTGCATCCACCCTTCAGCCTAAAGCCCCTGCCAAGCAGACACCCTGATGGGTCTGCCCGGGTCGACTCTCCTATTCCAGTAGGGGGCAGGCTGGCTTACTTTGTCCAAGACTGGATGTCTTTTACATCAGACAAGTGGGTCCTGGAAGTCATAAGCCAGGGACTGGTTCTCAGCTTCAAAAAATTTCCAAAGATGAGAGCCAGATCTTTTATCTTCCGGAAACCCTTGCCCTAGAGGCAGAGGTTTCTTCTCTCCTAGCTTTAAGAGCTATAGAGAGAGTACCTACCCTACACTTGGGGCAAAGGACTGTACTCCAGGTACAACCTGACCCCCAAAATGACAGGGGAGTGGCGACCCATCCTGGACCCAAGGTATCTGAACAAACATCTTTTAAAACCAAAGTTCAAGATAACTCTGGGAATAATGCTTCCCTCTCTAAGGCCAGGGGACTGGCTAGCCTCCCTGGACCTCAAAGATGCCTACTTTCACATTCCCATCAGGTGCTCCCACAGAACGACTCAGGTTCGAGTTGCCCTCAGGCCACTATCAGTTCAGAGCAATGCCTTTGGCCTAACCTCAGCCCCAAGGGTTTTCACAAAGTGCCTGGCAGTAGTAGTTGCCTTTCAAGAAGGCAAAAAGATTTCTATTTCCTTATCTGGACGATTGGCTATTAGTGGGTCAGTCTCCAGACCAAGTCAAGTCTCACCTGCAAGTGACCCAGCAAGTGCTCACTTCCTAGGATTTCTTCTCAACCTTCCCAAGTCAGTTCTCGAACCAGTGCAGCTCCTTACCTTTATAGGGGAAGAACTGGACACACTCCGAGCAAGAGCCTTTCTTCCTCTAGAAAGGGCAAGGGCTCTTATGGAACTAGCTTCTTCCTTCAGCCTTCAGGTATCTCGACCAGCAAGGCATTTCCTCCAGCTCTTGGGCCACATGGCAGCTTCAGCAGCAGTGGTGCAAGGGGCAAGATTCCAGATGAGGGATATTCAGTTCCACCTGAGAGCTTTCTGGTCTCAGAGAAAGGACTCCCTTACCAAACTGATTCCAGTGACTCTGACCTTGATCCAGGCCCTCCAGTGGTGACAGGATCAGCACAATTTAAGGCAAGGTGTTCCTTTTGTTGGTCAGCGTTGTTCAGTGGTCCTTACCACGGATGCTTCTCTTCTGGGCTGGGGAGCCCACCTGGGGTCCCTTATTGCCCAGGGCCTGTGGTCCCCCCAAGAATCCCTTTTCCACATCAATCTTCTAGAGCCCAGGGCAGTTTTTCTAGCTCTGAAAGCGTTCTCACAGTCTGTTCAGAACAAGGTGGTTCAAGTCAGAACAGATGACACTACCACCACGTGGTACATCAACAAGCAGGGAGGCACTTGGTCCACGGCCTTGTGCACAGAAGCCATGAAGTTGTGGTCCCTGGCTTATTCCCTGCAAGCCTCTCTTGCAGCAGTTCACCTTCCAGGCAAGGACAGTGTGCTAGCAGATGCACTGAGCAGGATTTCTCAGGGCCATCACGAATGGTCCCTGGACCCTCAGGTGTTGAAAGTGATTTTTTTCAAGGTGGGGCACTCCAGAGATGGATCTCTTTGCAGCCCCAGACAGTCACCAACTCCCTCTCTTTTGTTGCATACCTCCAGTCTTGGTCTCTGAATTGGGAAAGGAAGTTTCTGTATGCCTTTCCCCCTTCCCACTCCTGTTCAAAGTTTTAGTCAAAATAAGGTCTCAACCTTGCAAAGTGATTCTGGTTGCTCCAGATTGGGCCAGACAGCCCTGGTACCCCCTGTTGCTGTCCCCAGCAGTTCATCTTCCCCTGTCTCTTCCCAGGAATTACAACCTGTTAACATTCTCTCAGGGGAGGATTTGGTACCCCAGTCTTCAGTCTCAAGGCATGGCTCTTGAAGAGTTAGAGTTTGCAGATCTGCATCTTTCCCAAGGGGTTCTGGACATCCTCAAGGCTTCTCGCGAAAACCCTTCACCAGAAAGACTTACAACTCCAAATGGAAAAGATTCAGCATTTGGTGTTCTAAGAAGAATATTTCTCCAGGAACTGCTGAATTGCCTACGGTTCTGGATTATATGGTCCATCTTAATGGCCTAGGTTTCAGACCAGCAGCTCTCAAGGTACACTTGTCAGGTGTTTCTGCATTTTTGTCTGTGGGGAAGCCTTCCTCACTATCTTCCCATCCTGTGTTCTGCATATTTTTTTAAAGGATTGTTTCACACCAATCCCCCTTTTAGAGACCCTGCCCCTGCCTGGGATTTGAATGTTTGCATTGCTCAGCTTATGCAACCCCTCTTTGAGCCTATGTCTTCAGCAGAGATTAAGTACTTGACTTGGAAAAACTGTGTTCTTAGTAGCCATTACCTCTGCCAGGCATATCAGTGAACTGCAAGCCCTGTCAGTGGAACCTGATTTTATCTCCTTTCATAGGGATAAAGTGGTCCTTAGAACCAGTAGAAGGTTCTTGCCCAAAGTGGTTTCAGACTTCCATTTAAACCAGTTTGTCTCTCCCTGTTTTCTTCACGGATCATTCTTCCTCAGGAGAGAGGAGGCTACACAGTTTAGATGTCAAAAGAGCCCTTAGTTACTACATAGAGCGTACCAAGGGTCACAGGTTTGACTCCCTCCAGTTGTTCCTCACTTATGGAGAAGTGGGAAAGGGCAAACCTGCCACCAAAAGATCTGTTGCCAGGTGGATTGTGTCTTGTATACAATCCTGCTATGAAAAACTGGGAAAACTCCACCCTCAGCCCTGAGGGCTCATTCCACAAGAGGTATAGCTGCTTCCTGGCTGCGCCAGGATATCCTCTTCTAGAAATTTGTCAAGCAGCCACCTGGAAAACAGTCCATACTTTTACTAAGCATTACTCTCTGGATATCCAGGCTAGGAGTGATGCTCGGTTTGGCACAGCAGTACTTCAGAGCCTATTCCCAAAGTAGGTTCTGTCCCTCCTCCTTGGAGGTACTGCTTGGTAGTTCAGCATTGTCAGAATACAGCAAGATTCATGTTGTTTGAAGAAAATTACCACCTTAGTAATTATATTTCTTCTAATGGAGTCTTCATGTATTCTGACCTCCCCCCACCTTCCCCTCAGAACCTTTGTTTTGGGATGTGGGTGGGCAGTAGCAGTGTTGGCACTCAAGTTGTGCCCCACCTTTTATTTATCACCCCCTTTTTCTTTGGGTGAGTGGGTGTTGTGTTTTTCATTTTTTGGGTTTCCTGACTTGAGTCTTACTTGGGAATCCAAAACTTTTCAGCCAGTTGGCTAGTAGAATTTTTACAATTTCCACATAGAATTTTTAGTTTAGATGGGCTCGTAAGAATCTGATGGTTTGAGTTCAAAACACTCCAGACAGAGACATCAACCGAGCTCGAGCTCAGAGTTCCATGCCCTGCATGGAAAGTTAACCCTTAGTTCTCCGGGGCACTTCAAAATTTGGGAATCACTGCAATTGTCAGAAAACGGCAAGACTCCATTAGAAGAAATATAATTACTAAGGTGAGTAATTTTTTCTTCGGCCCCCTTTCCTTCACTGGCCTCCACCTTCTCCCTTCTACTCCCTCCTTTTCTGGCCGCACTGAGTCCTTCTCAGCTAGCCTGGGGGGGTAGGCTGTGACTCCACTTGATCGGATCCCTGCCTACCTGCTGTCCACTTGCCACCCCCCATCTAGTTTAAATCCACCTTTGTCTCAATATACCTCCCCAGTCTTTGCTTTAATACCTCCTTTCCCTCTCCACTCAGGTGCAGCCTATCCCTTGCAAACAAATTATTATCCCAGGTACTGCCGCAGCTGCCCACAACCCCATGCCCCTTAGTTCGACACCATTCTACCAACCATGTGTTCAACTCCCTAATCTTCTCCTTTCTCACTATGCTTGCGCAGGGTACTGGGAGCACCTCGGAGAAGGCCACAGACTCCCCAGTCTCCTTGCACAACCTTCCCATTTCCTCAGTCCTCTCCCTTGTTACCTCCACTGTTTCCCCTGCTAGGTCATTTGTCCCCTCATGTACCACAATGTATGGTTTCCTCCTACCCCTCCTTACGCACCTTAGGATTGCCCATCCTGCCTTGTCTGCCTTTAATCCTGGTATGGACTCCACCCATATCCGACTGTGCCTCTTCCCCCTTGCTGCCCCATCTGATCCCCTTGAGTATGGAGTCCCCCAACACAGTACCCCCCCTTTCCTTGTGCCCGTTGCCACCACCCCCCCACCCGGGTTCTCATTTATGGGGCCACTCAAGACTGTGCTTTTACTGTGTGCCTCAGTGTCTTCCCCTGCCCCCTCAATTGATACCCTCCCTCCTCCTGTTTGACTGCCAACCTCCTCTCCCTCCTCACCGCTCCGAGTATTATCCCTTGCCCTGCCACACCTTGCTCAACCTCTCCACTAGTAATGCTCCTCACTCCCTCCTCTTTGTGAGTGCTAGCCCTCTTGCAGTCTTCTCCTGCATCCTCTTTCCCATGTGTTGCTAGTAAAGCAAACATGTTCCCTACCCCTTTGCCTTACTGTGTGTTTTTTCCTCCCTCCTGCCTATTGCTGCTCCTCTCTTTTTAGGTCCTACTAGAGTCCCACCCTTCATCAGCTGGCTTCCTGTCTAGTTTGTGCCTCCCCCAACCCCTCCCTTGACCCACTGTTCCTCCTCTGTGGTGCCCCCACAATACTCTGACGTCAGCCCTCCTACTGATGCAATCCTCCCATCATCCCTCAACCTCCTCAGCTCCCTGCCAAGCCACTGAACCTTTTCCTCACGCCTCCTTAGCCTGTGGCATATTGGGCACCCTCCCAGCCTCCACAGTATGTTCATCCGCATTGCTGCCTACAACCATTGCACCCTACAATCCTACCCATGGTCCACACCAGCTATATAGCCTCTCCACACTAACGCTTCCTACAGCAAGTAGAATTAACTAATCCTAGCCCAGCCTCTAACAGAATTTTTAATCCCAAATGCCCTTGCACACAGCATAAGACTGCCAACTATAGTACTAACTGGAAACTACAGTCCTCATGACTATAGACCTACTCATAAGTTATATATATTTATATATCTTTAAGAATTAGCCCATGTGGCTGTGCCTAATTTCCTCCTTCCTGACCTGCTCTGAGGGCTTGGGTCAGTTTGCAGCTCCCCAAGCTCTTCCTTCACAGCCTACACATCAACAGCATTTAGAATTAACTAACCCTTCTCTCCTGTAGTTTAAAAAACAATAGCAAAGCTTAGAGATCTTCTCCACAGCAAGGAGGCTTAACCACCCCTCCTCTCTGCTAGCATACATTTTCATCAGTGACACAATTGCAGACACCAGCACAAAGAACATTTTCCTAAGTTGCCAAAACATAGCAGCACCACAGCTGAATAATAAATGACTGTAAGGGTTTGCTGCGAACAATACATTGCAGACGGCTTCTGTGGGCACTGTTCGATATAGCCAGAGCCATGGCCTCTTGAGTGCAGATAATTTCTCAAGCTTGCAAAAGGCTCAGACACAAGTGTGCAGTGACCACAGGAAACATTTTGCATGTGCTGTGTCTCATGGCAGTCAAGTGTTGACTTGGTACAGTGGGCCTGGCTTTACTCTCATCCTCATCAGCTTCACCTTCTGTGGCAGTGGAAACCACAGACCATGTCCCTCAAATGGTAACTGCAGATGAACCTGACTTGGGGAATGTCTGTATGGTATGTACAGTTGATCACTCTCATGATGGATGCCAGCATGATGGGTTGGGGAGTAATACATGTCATTGGCTCAAGGGACATGGGAGTCCAGTAGAAGGGAAACTTCCCATTAATAATCTCGAGATGAGGGCAGTATTCAGGGCATTGCTCACATTCAGGGGCTGACTACTGAACCAGCATGTCTTTGTATGGTTGGACAGTGCAGTGACTACTGTACATCAGGTGCCAAGGCAGCACAGAGAGCACAGCAGTGACTGGTAGGTCTGTAAGTTGCTTTGCTGGGTGTAGCTGAAGCCGTGTCCTTGGCAGAAGTTTGTCTTGCAGGTACCCTCATCAGGCCGACAGGTTAAGTGGATGGCAGCTCCATCCAGGGTATTGCGAACTCAGTCAGGAAGTTTTCAACTCTGTTTGCAAGCATTGGGGGATGCCAGTTCTGGATCTCATGGCCACCAGGTCCAGCACTTAGACCCTCTGGTATTTTAGCAGATGCAGATAGCCAGTCACTGTGAATTGAGTTCCTTTCCCTGTCATGGCTGTACACCCTCTTATATATATTCCCAACATGGCCAGTGATACCAAAAGTTCTAAGAAAGCTGCAAAGGTAACTGCTGACACTGATCTCATTGGGTCCCAGTAGCCTTGAAGAGCGTGGTTCTCAGAGTTGATGGCACTCAGCAGTCCGATCCCTCTTATCAGGCTAGACCTTCTTCATCAGAGGCCAATTCTGCATCCAGAGCCTCAGAAGTTTCAGCTCTCAGCCTGACTCCTGAAAGCAGATCATCTTTGAGGAAAATCTTTTTCGGCAGGTCATAACACATGTGAAATCCCGCCACAGGTGTAATTTCCTCCGGATGATTTCTCACAGTCAACCCTAGGACCTCCCCCTAATGTTACCACGTAGTGTCAGTCTGCCATATATAAAAAGGGGAGGTCCCAGATACTCAGTTCTTTTCAACTGCGACTGTGCATGCAACACGTTCTCCTTTGGAGTCCTGTTTCCAGTTGTCGACGAAGAGTTCTACCTACCGTTCATAGTACCGTTTACTATTTCATCGAGTGCATCAACTGATGTCTTCAGATCCCCTGTTTCAAACGTGCTCTTGTGGTCAAGTCATCACTACAGAGGACCTCCATGAATGTCTGTGTTCGGTGACTCAATCCTCAACACGATACCCACGTTTATATCCTCTGCTGGCAGTTCAACAAGGCCACAACGTTGAAGACTTCAGCAACTTTGAGAATTCCTTATGGAGCAAAAGGTTGCCCTTCTCGAAGAGAAGCAACGCCGAAGCCCAGGGAATCTTTGTCATCCTCCTCGGTGTCTCACCGTTCTAACAGTGAAACCTCCTCGACAGTGCATGAAATTGGTAAGAAACATTCTAGTAAAATGAAGCGTGTTTTTTCCCGCGCCCTCGTCTCGTCGTTGAGTGTCCCGAGCTCTACCAAAAGGCTAGTCACTGAGGCTTGTAAAGATGCCATTTCTCAGTCTTCTATTCATTCGACTACTTCTGGCGCCTCATTGACGGCTTCTCTGTTGACAACAGCTCAAGTGGTTTGGTTGCAGGCTAGCGCCCATTGCTGTTGTGCCCCCCCGCCCCCCAGGTACCTAGCCTTCGTCTGTCAATGATGGCTTGAGGTCCATCGACAGTCTTCTTGTCTGCACTGGCCAAGTTACCTGGAGCTCACTGTCAGCTTCCTCTCGACTTATTTTGGGGTCATATACACACCCCTCATCAACGACTGGCCGTTTAACGCCATTACCATCGTCAGTTACTTTGGTTCCTATACAATCTGTACATGCTACACCTACTATGTCCTCAGCACAGCTAGCCATGGTTGATGTCCAGGCACTAGTGCATACTATTATGGACCTTACTAAATCCACCCCTCGCCATTCTGATGAGACAGTGGTCCCAGTTTCTTCCCCTTCCAGGCACTCTTCTGCCTTGAGGACAGCCAGCTCTTCACCCGCTTCCCCCAGTTATCAACCGAAGGGATGTGGAAATGGAGGACCCCTTCCTGCAGGATTGTGATCTTGCAGGCAGGGATGATGACAAAGACATGGGCCAAGACCCTGAGTTTCCTCTGTCCTTTTCTTTGGCTTCTTTGGTGCAGGAAGAACCTGCTCCAGAACTGCCATGTTACCCTCCTGATGACCCCACGTTTTCTGACATTGATACACCTCCAGAAACTTTTGGTTTTCAGGGAACTGAGCAGGACACCTCATGAAAGAAATTGGCACAGTATTTGGGCATATCAGAATGCCCCACCCTGGTCATCCTGCCCTTGGTGGAAGCTTTGGAAGAAGCTGTTTGGGCTGTGTGGTAGCAACCCTTTAAGAGCCCCTCTAATCCCGGAAAGGCTTTTAAGCGCCATTTAAGGACAATAAGCTGTTTGGGCCCCAGATCCAAGACGTTTTGAAGGATTTACAGGACTCTGGTCGTACCCTTCAGTCGGTCCGTACCATTTATCGTACACAGGCAGAACCGGCCTATAGGGGGATCCTTCCGGGGCTGCTCTAACAGGTCTAGGCCTAAAACCCAGAGACAGCCTGCTAATAAGCGATAGGCTCAGTTAGCCCTGCCTGGACCCCAAAATGCCCCAAAGATGTCCTGCTATCACCCAGCAGGGTCAGCCTTCTACCTGAAGGCCTTTCTCCGGTCATGGGACCGGAGGCCCTTCCGATGGCCGTCAGGGGCATGTTTTCTCTGCACCTCCCTGGGTGGCAAGAGATCACCTTAAATCTATGGATCATGTGAATTGATCCAAACTGGTCACACATTGGAATTCACGGAGGTACCTCGTTCGCTGCCCCAAGGGCCTCTCATTATACCCCAGACCAAGCATTGGTGTTACAGACGAGAATAGATGCTTTGCTCATCAAACAAGCCATCAAACCAGTTCGCCTTCTTCAGGAGTGCAGGGGATTTTATTCCCATTTTTTCCTGGTTCCAAAATGGACAGGGGACTTGCGTCCCATTTTTGACCTCAGATTCTTCAATCTACACATAAAATACCAAAAGTTCAGGATGGTGTTGCTCCTAATTTTTTTCCCCTTGCTCAACAAGGGAGATTGGCTCTGTTCCCTGGATATGAAGTACGCTTACCTCCATATCCTGATGCACCTTGCGCACAGAAAGTTCCTTCGTTTTCGGTTTCAGGGTTGCCATTATCAGTTCAGAACCCTCCCCTTCGGCCTATCATCAGCCCCAAGGGTGTTCATGAAATGCATGGCGAATATAGCCGCGGCGGCCCTCCGTAGAGAAGGCCTCTGTCTTTCCATACCTAGACGATTGGTTCCTGAAGGTGACATCCTGCCGTTTACTGGAGGTCACTCTGTTTCGTACCCTCCAGATGTTCTCCTTGGTGGAAATCACTATCAACAATCCGAAGTCCAAGTTGGATCCCTCCCAGTGCCTCCTTTACATAGGGATGGTTCTCAGCACCTCCCAAGGCATGGCATTTCTTCCCAAAGCTCGGGCAGATGCCCTCATTACTTTGGCTCTTCGGTTGGGATCCAACCAGTATGTCTTGGCTCGAGACCCCCTTCGCCTTCTGGGACATTTGGCGGCTACTGTCCCCATAGTCCCACATGCCTGACTTCACATGAGGATTCTCCAGTGATCTCTGAGGGTCCAGTGGGACCAAAGATTTCGATGCCCAGGTCCTGGTGTCCTCGCTGGCTCTTCGAGTTTTGCAGTGGTGGACATCTTTGTACAATTTGATGCACGGCATGCTATTCCAGTCTGCTATCTCATGTCTCATTTTGACCATGGACGCCTCCTCTCTAGGATGGGGTGCTCATCTTCTGGATGTTTGATCCCAGGGATTTTGGACGAGCACAGAAGCCTGCCTTCACATCAACAACCTGGAGATGAGGGCCGTCCTATATGCTCTGCAGGCATTCGAGACCCTCCTTCCTCAACGTTGCCTTCAGGTGCAATCAGACAGTTCCATGGTAGTCCACTACCTGAGCAAACAAGGGGGGGAACCCATTCCTATACCCTATGCAGGGGATCGATGAGGGTTTGGTATTGGGCAACCCAGAGAGGCATCCATCTTCTGGTGGTCCACATATCTGGTGTGTTCAATACCCAGGCAGATGCTTTAAGCAGAACCACTGCCCAGGCCCACAAGTGGGAACTTCTCTACGACATCCTGGAAAGATGTCTTCCACTGCTGGGGCAGCCCGGAGTTGGATCTGTTTGCCTCTGCACAACATGCAAAACTGCCTGTCTACCGCTCTCTCGAGCGAGGTCCTGCAACTTGATGGCTGGATGCATTGTCTCATTCCTGGACAGGAAGATATCTTTACGCTTTCCCACCCACCTCTCTTATTTGGAGGGTTCTACTCAAACTGGTCAGGGACCAGGCAACTGTGATTCTAATAGTGTCATTGTGGCCAAGACAGAGCTGGTTCCCATTGTTTCTACAAGTCTCGGTCCTAGAACCCCTACTGTACCTCTACCAATTTGACAGACTCTGTTATCCCAGGCAAACTGCTCATTATTTCATCCAGACCTTTGCTCCCTGCACTTGCACGCCTGGCTCCTGAGGACGTAGTTCTCTCTCGCTTCTGGGTGTCATCCAAAGTGGCATAAGTCCTACGGGCTGCTAGAAAACTGTCTACATGGTCCTCTTATTCCGTGAAGTGGAAACGTTTTTCCATTTGGGCTTCGGCTCATGATTTGGACCCATATGATTGTTCCCTTCAGTGCGTCTTGGACTATTTGCTCTCCCTGTCAGAGAGTGGACTAAAATATACCCCTGTCAAAGTTCACCTTTTGGCAATTTCAGCTTTTCATTTGCCTATGGCCGGCAAACCATTGTCCTAGTTGACACTTAAAAGGTATCCTTCACCTTCATTCCCTTATACAGGATCCAGTCCCTGTTTGGGATTTGAATTTTGTACTCTAAAAACTGACATTACGTCCTTTCAAGCCTGCCACTTTGTGTGAGCTACGATATCATTTATGGAAAACTATTTTCCTGGTTTCCATTACGTCGGGTAGACATATTTCAGAGTCACATGCACTGATGTGCAAACCTCCCTACCTGTAGTTTAATAAGGATAGGGTTTCCTTGCGTACTAATCCAACTTTTCTTCCAAAAGTGGTCTCGAAATTTACCTTAAATCAGGCTATCCACTTACCAGTGTACTACGCGGAGCCAGCAAATCCAGGGGAATCCCTGCTTCATACTCTCGATGTGCGTAGAACATTGAGATGTTTTCTCCATACCACATGGATGAGCAAAATTGAGCAACTTTTTGTCTCTGTCGCCCCTGGGAAACGGCATCCATTTATCGAAGCAGTGCTTGTCCACTTGGTTGGCCAACTTCATTTCGATTATATATACCAGATACAACAAACCTCTCATAGGGGTTGTCAAACCCCACTCCACCAGAGGTATGGCTGCTTCAGCGGCATGCTTTGCGGGTGTTTCTGCCTTGGAAATTTGTGAAGCTGCGACTTGGTCTACTGTACATACATTCACAAAACATTACAGTCTAGACATTGCTTCCGAGAAGCAGACTGATTTTGGACGGGCTGTTCTCCGAGGCTTGCTGTCCTAATTCTGTAAGGTTTGCTTCCTCTTCCCTTGGGCATAACAACTGCTTGGGAATCTTCGCATGTGTTATGACCTGCTGCAAGAGATTTTCCTCGGATAGTACAGTTGCGTAAGACCTTAACTGTAACAGTAGGTCTTCAGGAGAATCTCTTGCAGCAGGTCATGCTGGCCCTTTCGCCTTCCCCCTTTCTTACTACTTCAGAAGGGTAACCTGCTCCAGTCTTTCATGGAAATCTCGAGATGCTGCCTTTTTGTTGTTTCTCCTCTGTACCCATCGGAGACCTGTGAGTGTATTCTCATTTCGGTCACTAAGATGGAAAAGAACCGAGGAGTATCTTGGACCTCCTGCTTTTATACGTGCCAGACTGAAGCCACGTGGTAATGTTAGGGGAGGTCCCAGGGTAGACTGCTGAGAAATCATCCAGAGGAAATGACGCCTGCGGCTGGATATCCCATGTGTTATGGGCTGCTGCAAGAGTCTCTCTCGAAGATCTACTGTTAAGTAAGTTCTTAGGCATCTGTACTATTCATGAGACCAGGATACTCTGCAAGTGTTATCTACACCAGTCTACTAAAACCTCTACAGGTAAGCCCTGTAGAAGAGTATGGGATGCATTCTGCTGCTGTTGCCCCATTCAGGGGATCGGATCCTTAGCTGCCTCTCTGTCCAGTGTGTCCATATTTCTGTAGCAGGGTCTTGACAAAGGGTTGTCAGTTAGCTCTCTCAGGGTGCAAATGGCAGCCCTCTAGGGATTATATGGGGTCACACTCCCTGGTATCCCATTCAGATGTCTGCTTCCTTAAAGCTTATCACAGACTCCACGCAAAAAAACATGCAGCTTTGTCCCCTCTGGAAACTAAATGTGGTCCTCGAAGCTCTGATGCCTCCCCCACCCCCTGTGAGTTTTCATGAGATGTCCCTGTGGCTATTATCCCTGAAGGTTATCTTTCTAGTGGACATTTGCTTGGCTTGCAGGATGATCTAGATACAGGCACTTTCACACAAAGAGTCAGACTTGGTGATTTAACAAGGACATGGTGGTCCTCAAAACAGTGCCATCCTGCCTTCCTAAGGTGGTCTCTGCCTTCCACAAGCAATAGTAGCAGACGGTGTTGCCTTTCCTTTCCTGAACCCAAAGAATGCCTAAGAGCAGCAGCTTCATTATTTGGATGTTAGAAGGGCTCTTACAGTTTATTTCAGGCGCACAAAGCCGTTGTGCAGTGCTGACAGATTTTTTTTGTTCCCCTCCAGCTGGGAAAGAAAGGGTCCACTCTGGACAAACATACCTTATCCAAATAGTTATATGCTGCTGTCAGGCTAGCATACTCTTCCTCAGGTCTGTCTGCATCTTCCAGGATCCGAGCACATTCTGCTTGGATTGTGGCAGCCTCCTATGCAGCGTGTGCTTCTACTTCCCTGGGGAATACCAGTAAGGCCACTACATGGGGGAATTCCGTCCACATGTTCACCAGGCTTTACTGCCTAGATGTTCTCTGCTCCACAGATGCTGCATTAGCAGGTGAGTGCTCAGCTTTTTTTGTACAGTACTGACCCTCTCAGTTTAGGGACTGCTTATTAGGGTCCATACCAACTGACTGTGTGTAGGAGTGCTCGCACACAACACGCACGGAAATTTTGTTTTCGTAACAATAATTCTGGTTGTGTGTAGGCTCCAATCATAGGCTTTCAGGCCTCCCAGTCTTCAGTACAGTATTTTCCCGATGTTTTCTTGTCTGTATTGTGTATACTATAGTTCACTTCAATGTTGTTGGCTAATGTTTACTGTTTTCCTATTGTGCAGACTTGAACAGAAGATTCAACTGAGAGAGCTTGGAAGGGGTGTGCCCTAAGACTTCTCTTAGACTGTTAGAACCTGTCCCAATTAAAAGGGAAGGACCGCCCATACCAGCTGACCACCCCACTGGGAAACAGTTGGTTTCAGAATGCTGTACTGAGACTTACTGGTGGCATGTCCCTCTGCAGTCTGCGGGCTTACTTGCAGAGGAAAACTCTGTGTCTGGGTGGATGAAGAAGGTCATTCTTCTGTACTGCGGGAAACTTCACCATACAAGTGACTATTAGAAAGGGATATAAATGTTGGGGAGTGATGGTGAGAAGCATCGGGTGTTACATTACTGTGATCTAGAGGTGAGCGATGAGACTAGACAGGTGCACAGAGTGAATGCCAAGGCACCAGGGAACCTGTTCACGGTTACAGTTGGTGTCAGTGCAGATTTGTGGTGCAAACGGTTCCCCATTGTACCACCACAACCAAAATCATCCATACACTAAAATCTGATTTAGTTGCTGGATGGGGGATTTCCCTTTCAGCTAAGTCAGAGTGCATCTGAGTCGAGCAAATTTTAGTGGACGCATACAAGGTTTGCTCCAGCTAATATGTTTGGACTAGCTTGAGACTTGCAGTGAGGTCCTATTATGGTATATTGCCAGTTGTCTAGCACAATGCCATTACCAGAGCTTCATTTTTAGTAGGCTTCATGGTACATCTCTTGAAGTTCTATACCCTCCTCCCCCAAATATCCCGAGGCCTACAACATCCCTGGCATCCAGCGGATCCCTAACCTCTATTACCTCCATGAGTCTGCTGTGTGTTAATGTTCCGATAAGTGTCACTGTTCTCTACAGACTCCTGCATTCCTAGTCACAGTGTTTCAACACCACCACTGCCATCCTGTAGTTGTTCAGCAGATGGGGGTGTCACTGAATGCTGCAACCAGGTTGTGTGGGGTTGCCATGATATGTGCAAGGCTCAACAGGCTATTTGGGTTGTGACCCCTTCCACAATTGCAGTATGGTTAGCAACAGTGCAGGGAAGGGCTGTACTCTTTTTTGTGTATAACAAAACAGGGTCGCACTGGTTACGACCACTTAGTGCCAGTCCCTTGCAGCTGTATATGGGATCCCAGTTCATTGTGTTTTTTTGGAACAGTAATTAAGGGAGGGATGTTAGATTATATAGTCCTTTAAGGAAAAATGGGTGAATGGAAGATTTTGTGTTTGCTCATTACTTTGACAGTAGTTTGCTTTTAGTTTTGCTTGTTACGCATTTAGTGTTATAGCAACAGTAAATATTTTTTCTTGGATCAACAAAGGATCTGTGTTCTTGTCAGCTCCCTACCCCTGTTCATTAGCATAAAGCAATCATCATTGTCTGATTGGGCTGCCTCCGCTGTGGTTGCCGAAGGGAAAAAGATTATCTTCCTCTGTTATCAGTAGGCTTCAAAGTTGTTAGTTTAGTTTCTTAGACCCAAACATAATGATTTATTTACTTGATTATTGAAATTCAGAATGCATTGGAATGAAAAAGATCGTGCCACTGTTTCTGTGAGCTGTCTCCCGCCATGCTTCTGTTACCATGGAGATGTACATCCATGAAACCCTGATGGAGTCTGTCCTTGAGCACCTGGTTTTCATTAGTATGCAGCATGCAACCTAGTTGATGCAGTATCTCTGATCTCGCCAAGGGGTGTATCCAGAAATGTCCATTTCGTACATGATCTCCAACAGTTACACACACCCCCATTAAAAATGTACACATCCTTTCCAAATGGCACCCCCTTCCAAACAAGTCAGATTGTTGTCAGATGATTCCTCTACTCTTTAAAGAGGTTATGTATGTATCTATCTCCTAAACAGAAGTTTAAACAGACACTCCTCAGTGGCCTACACTAACCCAAATACTACAGATTAGAATGAGGATATTAACAGAGTGGCTTATGGTTTGTGACAGGCACTCAACAAATGTGTACAGTGAGTATGCCTGTCTACACCCTTGATCTCGCCACTCCTGTGTAGTCCTGTTTGAACCCTGAGGTCTCAGAATTGGACTCCTGTGAGTGCCAATTTCCGGACTTGTTATAGCAGGTCAAGTAACAGTGGAAGGAGACAGAGGGCTACTGTACCCAGTCAGGGTGCTGAAGCACGAGCAGGCTTGATGGACCAATAGGCCTACTCTGCTGGCGTCTAGTATGTTTATGTAAGTGTTCTTTATGGTCGCTCCTTATAATAAGAGCCTTGCACTTTTTGCTATCCCTATGCATATTGATTTTAATTGTGTTAATATTGGGACGTGTCGTTTTTTTATTTTGACTTTTATTAGGCTTTTAGTTTTCAGTTCTGTTTTCTATTGTAAGATGTCCTAAACATGCTTCAGCCTATATCCACTGCTTTTCTTTTACCATGCCTGTATCCACCATTTTTCTTTACTGTAACCACCTCATGATGTAACTCACAATGCCTCAAATGGTCCTTATGTCCTTGTTCATTCTTATAACTTGTATTGTTATCCCGGGTCGCCCCTGAAAAAGGGACCTCCGGGGCTCAGTGGACCTACCCGGTCACCAAAATTTAATAAATAAATAAAGATAAGGGTACCATTTAAATAAAAGTTGAATTGATGAACTGAGCCAGTTGGGTGGGTGGGTGGGTGTGTGTGTGTGTGGGTGTGTGTGTGTGCACGCTGTTAACAGGAGTGATTTGATGCTAGTACCTTCATTTAAGTGCAAGTATTATTCAGTAATCATGTAAGTATGTTAAAAAAGGCACATAGTTGCTTGTTTGGCTGGCCAGCATACTGATCCCCAGGCCCAGGTCTCCAGTAATAATTTTAACCGAGTCCTGTTAAGGATCTTGGCAATAGGTGTGATGAGTAAGTGTGAGAAGGCATGGGATCTACAAAGTGAGTGGGGACAATCTAAGAACAAAATATGTACTATCAATTATTCTTTTGTTCTCTTATATTTGTCTCAGAATGTGACAAAGGGAGCAAGACACAAGATCGCACTAAGCATCCAGAAACTGAGGGAGAGGCAGAGTGTGCTGAAGTCTTTGGAAAAGGTGAGCAACCAATGTTACAAGAGAACAGCAGCAAACCAGTTTAATACTCATCCCTTTGAAGCTATGCTAAATGGTCACTTTTGTGGTCTGTACCATACCACAGTGGTTCTCCTGTTTCAACTAGTAGGGAAGGCACCACATTTTATACTTGTCTAAAAGGTTAGTTTGGGAGTAAATGTGGAAAAGGGTTTCAGGCAGAGGCTGAGAATGTCGTCTAAACAAGGGTGTAGCTGTCACCTGCGTGAAAACTGTAGTAGACTTTTTTTTTTTTTTTTAACTTAATTCTTTTTCCAAACCGGCATATGTATTCTGTAGTTAATAAAGTGAAAATGATGCAGAGTAAATGAGCACCAAAATTGATTACAGGTTTGAGAATTGATTTCATTGTTTACCATCCATGTTATCCTTAGGGTCCGTGGCCTTTCAGCGTTAAGTATGTGTACGTAGTGTGACAGCCCCTTCACCCATTATCCACCACAACTTAATGACAAAGCCGTAGAGGATCCACCCAGCCCGTCCTACTAGCCCCCCTGTACTTTCTCTACTCCCTTGCCATTTACTTTGGCTATTTGCTGGAATGGGTGTTAACCCAACTACCCCATTATTATTCCTTTTTCTAGGGACAACATAAGTGAGGCCCTCATCTCTTCTAATTTTTCCATATCACCATTTATTGACAGTTGGGCTTTTTCCAGTTTTGGGCAGCCCAGCATGTTGGGTACCCTATGTGCTGTTAATGATGGGTCTTCTCCCCCCACCCCCAGTGTTGTTCTAGTGTCTTCCAAACATTTACTAGTTCTAAGAGTCACAGGCCACATATGTTGAAACGGTGGTCTTGGATTTCAGCTCCTAAACGTTGCTCTAGTGGGGAGCTAGGTAGTTTAATATGCAGTATTTCCTCCATCATGCGCTGGACACCTGTCCAATATGGTTTGATTTTTGGGCAATCCAAAACCATGTAGATGTAACTGCCTACTTCTCTCACACATGCATATCTCAGATTCCTGGCCTCAGTTTTAGCAGTTTTGCTAAGGCTAAGTAGGTCTTACATATACTGTAGCATGTTGTGTTGTATTTGTCTCAGCCTGTTAGATTTTGCTCAGGACACCGTGTGACCTACTACTCTGTGCTAGATCTCAGGGTTGATGTCAATGTCCAACCACCCCAGCTTGTCTGTGGTCATCTGTCCTCAGGGGTCTGCCTTCACGAATAAGTGTGTAAAATGCTGATAGGGGCTTGGAGGCTGTCTGGGGTACACTTACCATATTTTCAATCTGAAATAATTCAGGCTCCTGTGGCCCCACATATAGCAGGCCTGACACATAAGTATGCAAGGAATGTGTCAGGTGGTAGGTTGTGTCTAGCCCTTAAATCAGCAGATGTTGGGAGCAGCTCACCCCAGGGGTACAGGTCTTCCACTGTCCTGAGACTCTGCTTCTCCCACTTCAGAAGACTGTGATGCACATACAGTATGCAGTGTATCCCCTTTGTCCCTTGAAAGCTGAAGTGAGGGGGTGGCCTGTGGAGATGCTCCCTTTATCATGATCTATGTAGATGTGGGCCCGGACTCACAGAGACACTGTCAGGTCAGTGAATGGATTTTTAGCAGTGCAGAGGTAGTGCCCTCCAAGTGGTGGACTCAGAAGGTGTTCTAGCAGTGTGGCATCCTTCTCTAATTCCTGTTACTCCAACTGTCTCCATGGTGGCCTGCTCCACCCCACCTCACTCCCCAGGTAAGAGAGTTGTGCTATGAATAAATAAATTTGCCAGCAGGTAAATGCATTATGGTCTAGCTAGCCTACTCGAATGCACTGTTCTAACTGTGTTTACATAGGAACTGCCCCTCCCCCCCGTATGAACATGCGAACAAATGCCCAATAGTAGTGCTTTATATGAGGGAGGGCCAGGCCACCCTCCCTGACTGCCCCTTGCAGTGCTGCTGCTTGTATTCTGGCTGGGTTGTCTCTGTACATGAAAGTGTGGAATAAGCAGTTTACCTGCCTAAAAAAATGTTGGGGTATTTTGATGGGAAGAGCCTGTAGCAGATAGAACAAGCTGGGGAAAAAGAACATTTTTAGGGTGTTACTCTGCCCAGCAGTGTCAATGGGAGGCCCACCTATCTTAGTTTAGTTTATTAGTCTAGGAATTAATACCTTTGAGCCACGGCTCTTTTACAAAGGTTCCACGTCACAAAGAACATTTAACAAAGCACGATACACACTACAGGTAAAACCAGACAGGAAAGTTACATCATAAATTTGCTATTAACAGTTTAAGGCAGTAACGTTTTAAGTTTCATAGAAAAACAAGCTATAACAGGTCTAGCTTAGTAGACAATTTCGAGGTTAAGGAAACTTCCAGGGAGAGGGTGATCATTAGGCGCCAAAAGGAGGCTAGAGAGGAGGGAAAGGTGGTGAGCGGGAGAGTAAGTGAGAGGGGACAGGAAAAAAGGGGGGGAGTGAGTTTGGGTGGGAGACAGGAAGTAGTAGAGGTACCAGAGGGTTCATTATTCAGGGAGGAAGAGGCCTCAGATGTGAGGATGGACATGAGGAGTAGTAGTCTTTATCTATGGAGGTCTTCAATAATTTTCCTAAAGAGCGGGGTAGGTTGGCCTGTTAATCTCCCCAACTGCTTGTTGGTTTCTATTCCAAGTTATTTGAGGGTGTCCACTTTTTGGAGGGGAAGGCCTGCAGTGCTCTCTTCTCTTTTCCCCATACATATTTCACTCTTGCTCCAGTTAATGTTATGACTGGAAAGAGAGCCATTTTCTTGTAGAGTCTTGTCCAGGACTGGGATTGCAACACTGGGACGCCTAATATACAGCAACCGGTCATCTGCAGGAGGAAACCTAGTGATCTCACTTAGAGGGGGAGCTCGTGCAGGTTACACCGTAAGGACTGAAGCCAGCAGGCGCCAGGACCGTATGGAAAAATTCAAGCTAGCAGTCTGGCGAGGGCCCACCCCTGACGCCGGCCTGCCCCGACGTTGTCCAGTGGTATAAAAGGGATGATCCCCAGCCCACTTCAGTTCTTTTCCAACAGTCGACCCACGCACATTGGCTCTACAGATGCCTTCTGCTTTAGTCGACCATCTTTGTCTTCGATTTTTTTATTTTTAAAGAATAATTTGGGTTATTCCTTACTCTACATGTCGTCTTCTCCATCGTCCTCCTTCGAATGGCACCAATCCAGGTGTGCCTGCGGCAAGCAAATTCCATCAGAAGACAGCCATTCGGCCGGCTTCTTCTGCCTGGGCCCAGACCACAACACCGAGCCTGTCAGCACTGCCAGAAGTTCAACAGCAGCACCAGGATTCTCTGCCAGAAAGCCCATAAATACTTCTTGCTAGAAAAAAAATTGCAGCCATGCAGAAGACTACCAAGGGGAAAGGGTCATCTTATTCACCCTTGGGTGCTTCGACTTCCTCTGATCACCACAAGAAGTCATCGGGGGAAGCATCACCATAAAGAGAAGCACAAGGATAAGGATTCCCATTCCCTGCACAAGTCTGGCTCCGGCCCCTCCTTCTCCTCCTCCTGCGGGAGGACAGACTCTACTCCCCAGGCCACCCTCACCTCCTCTGGGCTACCTGTGATTAAGCCTCCCGCCCTGTTACTGACGTCAGATGGAGGTTCTTCTGGGTTCAGGACCAGGTCCTCTGCCCTTCAGCCCCTGAAGCTATGGCCCTCCTCTCAATCAGTCAGTCAAAATCTTTATTTAACCAGGCGAAACACCGTTGAGAAAAACTCATTTTCGAGGTGGACCTGGACAATATACATATTCAATACACATTAGTTATATAAACAATATATACAAAGTTCATGTTCAGTACATAAAGTAGATTGTACACACAATATACATGAGCATGTACGGAATAAATACATACTATATACATTAGAATATATAGGGCAAGTAATGCTCATAAGTATATGGGAGAATAAGAACATTCAGGTAATAAGATGGGGACAATATAATGCTGACGTAACACAGGCTGGTACCTAGAGTAGCAGACATTTACATGTAATTTGATGAAAGCCTTGTGCGAGGGGCACAGAGGGTAAAAAACAAAGGAAGATAATGTGGAGGTAGGCTTGAAGCATAGATAAGGGTAAAAAGAAAGGCAAGAACAAAGATTCTTGAAAAAGAGAGGACCAGTATAGTAAGCTTCTGAAGGTAAGGGACAGTTGGTGACCATCAGAGGAATATTTACCGATTCCAATACGGAGCACCTGTTCAGAGATTTGGGTACTTAAAGAGAGGGAAGGGGGAGTGGTAGATAGCAGGTGCCAGGGGGTTGCAGCGCTAATCAGGGGAAGCAGTTGCAGGATTCCTTGACAGAGCATGCATAAAGCATTTTGAATGCTGAGAAATTGATAGTGCGAATCAGTTTCAAGGATTTTTGTAAGTTGTTCCATAGTAAGGGTAGCGCGTAGCTTATGGATGAGATACCAAAATGCGATTTGACTTTGGGTACAGTAAGTGAGATATAGGAGGCACTTCTCAGGACATACTTACCTACCACCCTTAGTGGAAGACAATCCGATATGTATAGAGGTAGTTTTTTAGTGATTGCTCTGTATGTCCAGAAAGTGGTGTTTTTCTGTCTTCTATAGGCAAGGGATGGCCATCCTACTGCAGCATATAGGGAGCAGTGGTGTATAGAATGCAGAGCACCGGTGATGAATCTTCTGGCTCTATGGTATAGAGTATCTAGTTTGGCTAGTGCAGAAGCAAGGCAATGGCAGTACAAGAAGTCCACATAGTCCAGCAATGATAGGAATGTGGTGAGTATTAGTCACTTCTTTGCATCCTGGGTGAGCAGATTTTTAATTCTGCAAAAGAGTCCAAGCCTCTGCTTGAACTTTTTCATCAGTTCCTTGATATGTTCAAGGAAGGAGAGCTTGTAGTCGATTCAAACCCCCAGGTATTTGAATTTGGTTACAAACTCTGATGGTTCATCTAGGAGTGTAATAATCTGGGGAATGGATTCTTGTGTAGCAGGGTTAGCATTAATAAAGGGTGAGAAGAGCATCACCTTTGGGTTTTTTTTTGCATTCGAGTAGTTTCTGGTTCAGTAATTGTATTTGCAACTGATTAAACTCCTGCTTGGAGGTATATGCATGCTGCTTCAGGAGCAGGTCTGTCAATGTAAAGTACCGTATCAGCAAATAGATGATGTTGGCAGATTTGTTTCCTATGTCAATTCCATTAATATAAATCGCAAAAATCAGCGGTCCCAGAATAGATCCTTACTGGAATGCCCCAGAGTAGTGGTTTCAGTGGTGAGAATTCACCTTCAGCTTTTACCTGCTGCTGACTACCTATGAGATAATTTGAAAACCATCTCAGGAAGGGGGAGTCCATGCCAGTATTTCTGAGGGATGCCAAGAGCAGTTAGTGGTCGAAAGTATCAAATGCCTTGCTTGGGTCCAGAAATACTGCACACACAGTTCTTATTATCCAAGGCTTCCTGCTAGTCATTGGTAACCTTTGCAAGGGCTGAAATAGTACTATGGCGTGGCCGAAATCCTGATTGTAGAGGGCTTAGCAGATCTGTAGATTATAAGTAATTTCTAAGCTTATGTACTTACTATTTTCTCTAACATTTTGGATAGGGAATAAGGAGATCGGCCTGTAGTTATTGAGGTCAGTAGGGTCATCAGATTTGAAAAAGGGAATCACATGGGCGGTTTTCCATATGGGAGGAATTTCACTGTGCAGGATAGATAGATTGAAGAGATACGCGATTAGCACTGCCAGGGCTTGGAGACTAATTTTTAGGAAATATGGCTCTGTGTTGTCTGCACCAGCGCTCTTCCTGGTATCCAAGCGAAGGAGTGGATCTTCAACCTCTTTTAGTGAAGCAGGTTGTAAGGAGAACACTGCATTTGTGACCGGAGCTACTAGGACTTGCGGCCTGAGTTGGGAGCAAAGGGTATTGGTGGGAGAAGTATCAAAGGCTAGCCCTGCAGTAAGACGAAATGATTATTAAGCTGGTCAAGGATTGACCATCAGTCACTATGGTGTCACCATTGGATACTTTTCAAGGTAGGGAGTTGGAAGACACATCACCTTCAGTCTCCTTAAGGGTTTTCCAGAATTTAGCAGAACATTTGGAAGAGGCATCAAGTTCAGCCGGTAGTAATTAGCCTTGGCCTCTTTGACCATCTTAGTGCAGAGGTTCCTTGCCCTCCTAAACTAATTCCAGTCTGCCAGGAGCTTAGTTTTCTGAGCATTTTTCTAGAGCAAGTCTCTATTAAGTAGGGCGGCTTTCAAATCTAGAGTAAACCACGGGCATGATTTCTTCTTAGTACGGTTTTTAACCAGGGGTGTATGTTTGTCAAGAGCCCAGAGTACAATTTCCTGGAAGATATCATACTCCGTATTTACTGTTTTTGCTAGATAGAAATTCTGCCATCTGAGTCCCGTAGGTCAGATATAAATACACAAGGGTCAAAATTATGACGGTTCCTCTTAACAGTGAATTTGGACATAGAAGCTGATTTTTGAGGCAGTTGTCACACAGGCAGCAAAACGGTGGTAACAAATATCAGAGAAGAGTACACCAGCATAAGAGAACAGGTGTGATTTGCTTACTAGAATAAAGTCCAGCAGTGTGCTATTATTTGGGTTCTTTCTGTTTGGGCGCATTACATCCGTTATAAGTCGGGATAAACCGAGGGAGTCACACAAGTTTTTGAGTGGTTTGGAACTGCTGGTACACCAGTCCAGGTTAAAGTCACCCAGTGTGATAAACTCTGAGATCATGGACCCTATTATGCTGCTTAAGGGTCTAATAGCAGTAGTCCAACCGATGGGGAGCCTATAGCATCCTATGATATAGATGGGGATAGCTCGACTTTGAGAGTCAGGCTTTCATATTCTTTGGGAATTGAGGTAGAATTAATAACAGAGGCTGAGAACTTACCATGGACATAGATGGCAACTCCACCACCTCTTGATTGTCAGTTCTGAAAATACGAACATACGAAATCTGCCAGCAGATAATGGCCTAGAGGTGTATCAAGTCTGCTTGAATGTGCAGCTAGCATCCCTTATTCTGCAGCTACAGATAGGATAGTATGTTCACCTCAAAGTCTGGGGTACCAGGTCTGAGCCAGGACTCAGAAACCACCAAGACATCAGGCTTAGTATGAAAAATCCAAGCCTGTATAGAAGCAAACTTCTTTAGTAGGCTGCACACTGACGTGCATGAAACTCACACCTCTGATATTGGCTCAGTCCACAGGAAATGAGATAACCTCAGGTGGACCGGGGTTTAGCTTGGCGTTGCCAGAATATAATGGAAGCAGCAAGAGTTTCTTGATGGCCCCTAGTAGTAGTCTATAGGCTCTAATCTGTTCTCATTTGCATGGATATTCAAGTAAGGTGGGAGGATTACTGAGGAGGAAACCAACGTCGTAGAGACAAGAACCCTAGCCAAAAATGGCAGAGTTCGGAAACCAAAGGTGGCTATAGAGGTGTGCATTCCATTGGCTTCCCAGATAGGGTTTCAGACTGCCAGGGTATCTGCACTAAAGGTACCAGTTTTGGTAACTGAAATACTCAAGTACAGAATATTGAGGTGCCAGCTGTACCCAAACAGTCAGCGGTGGTGCAAGATTCGTATGAACTGTTAGGGTGCTGCAGTTAACAGTGTAGGTTTCAAAGGAGCTTAGTAGAAGGAGACAGAGCAACAAATATCTGGTCTTCATGCTTAATTCGGTTCACAAAGTTGGTTATGGCGTAAAAATCTGCCTAGATCAGAAGGCAGGAGAAGGAGCGCAGGGATACTGCAAACACAGGTCCAAAAACCTGCAGCGTGGAGGTGAGTTTGTTTTAAAGGTTTCACAGCCGCACAGCTTGAAAAGAAAAAAGCTGCAGTCCTTTAAATGGATGAGCAACAGATGGCTAGGTGGATTCACAAGCATTCAGGTTTAGCAAGGTGGTGTGCTCCTTTAAGTAAGAGAACAGATGGCACAAGATGAATGCCCAATGAGGCGATCTTCCTTTGGAGTGGGAGGAGCCAACTTCTATTTAAGGTGGCCTAGGAGGGGAGGCCAAAAACCAGAGCCAGAAATAAGGGCAGAAACAGAATTAAAATTATCAGAGTTCGACAGTTGCGGTGGCTGCCAGATCCCTTACGGCCAAAAGCTGTGGAAAAGCTGCAGAGAACAGCCTGAGACAGTGGGCAAGTACTGCAGCCAATCAGAGCTAGGCTGCTGCTGCATTAGCCAGTGGGTTAAAGCTTCAGTGGCTGGGAGCCAATCGAAATCGCAGCTTAAGAGCCGGTGTCTTGCTGCCTTACCTGGGGCTCTGTATTGGGGATGGGTCCTCAGGAGATGCGGCTTGCGCTCGGGGTCCTGGCCAGTGGCTACCTCCTGCCAGTTGCGGGAGTAGAGATGACCCTCCGGGGCTTCACCTGGGGAAAGAGAGAGAGAGTGATGGGTTACAGATATGGCCCTAAAACAAAAGTGCTTAGCCGAGGCGTTAAATGGCAGGGTGGGGATAAAGGGATTAGCTAGAGAGCAGACTGGGAGGGGGTAAGCTTAATATCTCAACGGTTGACTGTTTGTTGGAGCATAGGAAGAAATCCAGTACACCAACAGTCTGTCTACAGCCTCGGGAGGAGTGTGGGAGCAAGGCTGGGAATCTCAAAATAAAAAAAAAAAAATGTTTATTAAATGCCGGGGGGCTCGAACAGTGCAACTAGTGGCCGCTGGTTTGGTGCCTAAAGTTAGACCTGATTATGGTTGTGGGACAGGAGTGAGAATCAAGATGTAAAAAAAAAAAAAAAAAAACGCAGTGCAGTTAGCTGGAAGGCAGCTAGAAACAGGTTAGTAAATTTTAGGGGAAGTTTGAGAGGCAGAAAAAGGTAAAATATTGAGGAGTGAGGCTGGCCCGAGGCTGGTAACTCTTAGCTTTAAGAGAAGCTTAAGGCTCGCTAGCAGGCAACTTTAAATAAGGTCAGCAGTTCCTTAACAGCATTTATGAATTCAAGCTACAAAAATACAATTCAGGCTGTATCATTACATTTCTCAGCAATCCCACAGATACAGTTTGTATATGAACAGTTCCACTCGTTGCAGCCCGTCACAACTTGTATCTGAATAGCCCACAATCCCAAGCACTGTCCTAATAAGTTAACCCAGGTTCCTCTTCCAAAAAAACAGAACCAGAAATAAGAGCAGAAGCAGAATTAAAATGATCAGAGTGCGACGGCTGCCAGATCCCCGACGGCCAAAAGCTATGGAAAAGCCGTAGAGAACAGCCTGAGACAGCTGGCAACTGCTGCAGCCAATCAGAGCTAGGCTGTCAGACATCGGACCAGCAGACAGGTGGTTCAGCTGGTTCCTCTTTGGGTGTCTGGTCTTTACCCGTTGTCCATCTGAGGCATCCTCCAAATCAGCCATAGTCTCCAGCTCTGGCTCCCTGGACCGACACCAGGGGCATGAGCTCACCTTCCCCTGGAGAATGACACCTCTACCTCCTCTGAGCTTGGCTCCCCTCGAGCCTTGCCTAAGCTGACACCGGACTGGTGCCAATGCACACCAGTCTCTTCGACACTGGCATCCCCGACATCCGCTCTGGCGACCTCTCAGCTTGTGTTACCAGACCCTCCTACATCGCCGACTAACGGCTGTACAGAGCCTCAAGCGACGCTGGAGGAACTGTCGTCTGACCAACTGACACCACCGGATGACCAACCTTTGGCGCAACTGATGCCATCTACTTCTATTCCACAGGAACTGGCGCCACCTCAGGAACAGACGCCTGGCCCATTGAACCCTCTGACACTGGGTGCTCCCTCTGAACCCAGGATCCTGCTATCTGATGTCAGAGGGCTCTTTACATCCTGGTGGAACACCATTAAAGGCTGTCTTCTTCAAGACGAGCCTTCCTCACCACCTGTTAAGGAGCCTACTCTGGAGGCCCCCCACAACGGCCTTCTCCAAACTCAGGGAGCCTACTGCCCAGCCTAAGGAACCGACTCCACAGCCGGAGGGCTGTGACGGGTCATTCAGGCAGTAGAGGTAGGAGACGTCGATCTTCCTCCAGATCCTCAGATAGGCACAAACGCCGGTCTAGGGGACGTCTGTACCAGTGTTTCTCCTCTGGATCCAGTTCATTTCAGGATGCTAGCTGCAGCTTTTCCTCCTCTTCCAGGTCTTCCCTTTTGGGAGGTGCCCCCGGACAATGACACCCCCAGGTCTCCACCTGACAACCCAACCCATCTTTCATGGATGTGATGTGACAAATCCAGGCAAATATGGGATGGGACACACAAGACCTTGATCCCAAAAGGAGGCGTTTGGAAAATACCTCCATCAGAAGGATCCCAAGCCCATAGTAGTGCCACCCTCGGTTGATACCTTCCAGGACATCACAGGATTGCCTGGAAGCATCCTTCTTCATCTTTGGCGATCCCTAAGAAATCTGACTGCCTCTGTAGAGCCCCCAGGGATGAACCCTTTTGGGAGAACATCCTCTGGCAGATTCAATAGTGATCACAGCTGTCCACAATAGATCCAGACGACCCAGGCACCTGAGCACCCAACCTCCAGACCATGAATCCAAACAGTTGGACCAACTAGGCATGAAGGTTTACTCCTCTGCCACTTGTACCATCCGCTCCCTAAATTTTCAAACGCTTATGCTCCAATACCAGAAGACCCTCTGGGAACAGGTCATGGAACTAGCTCAGGCCTTACCGGATGTTCCCCAGAAGGCAGAGCTACTCAGCTTCCTAAAGCTTGGATCGGACGCGCCTCTTATTCTGCAGACACAGCAGCCGCAGCCACTGATGTCTGCATAAGAAGGCATTCCTGGCTCAGGGTCTCGAGTTTCTGCCCAGATGTCCAGGTCAGCATCATGGATGCCCTCTTTAAGGGCCCAGTCCTATTTGGTGACTAGTCCGAGAAAGTTATTACTAGGCTTCAGGACTCCGCCAAGGCTATCCGGTCCATTCAGACAATGTACCGGTCTAACGAAAAGCCATTTAAGCATCAGTCCTTTCGTCGCTCCTCAGGTCAGCAGCCCCGAGGACAGCAGCAGCAGTGAGGTGGCTTTAAAAGAAAGGCCGCACCTCAGAACCCAAGAGGCGCCGCTCCCAGAGCCTCCAAGTCCTCCCAGGCTGCCCTGCCTACCCCATACATCTCTGCATGACTCCCTGCTCGACCCCACCCTCCCCTGGGGGAGACGGTAGGGGGTCGTTTCTCCCTCTGTCTAGAGGGAATGGAGCAGGATCACATCCGACCGTTCGGTCTTGCAGTTGATAAAGGGGACATGATTTTCTGGAGGTGCCTCTGGACAATCCTTCTCTTCCCTCTCACTATTCCCCCATCCCACACCGCTCTCATACAAGAGAAAATCCAGGCGCTGCTGTCCAAAAGGGCCATAGAGCCAGTCCCAGCTGCCCAAAGAGGGAAGGGCTACTTTTCCCACTTTTTCTTAATACCCAAGAAAACCAGGGATCTACGCCCCATCTTGGATCTCTGCCATCTGAACAAGTACATGGAATACAAGAGGTTTAGAATGGTCACTCTTCCAGAACTGATCTCTCTCCTTCATCAGGGAGATTGGTTCTGCTCACTGGACATGCAGGATGCATACCTTCATATCCTGATCACCCTGTCCCACAGAAGGTTCCTGTTCCAGGGGCACCACTATCAATTTCCGAACGCTGCCGTTCGGCCCATCTCCGGCTCCTCAGGTCTTTACAAAGTGCCTTGCAGCAGTGGCCTTACGTAGGAAAGGCCATTGCGTCTTCCTGTATTTGGATGACTGAGATCTTACTTCGAGACACAGCTCTTGCAGCAGGTTACACCATTAGGACCGAAGCCGCCAGGCGCCAGGACCCCACGGAAAAATTCTAGCTAGCTAACTACAGCGGGGACCGCCCCCGACGTCGGTCCCGCCTCCGACGTCAGGCGTGGTACAAAAGGGGGCGGTCCCGCCAGATTCCCCAGTTCTTTTCCCGCCGTCGACTTAGCTACCTGACCCCTTCGGTTACCAGTCTAGCGCGCGACGCGTGAATAGTTCTTTTTTCGATAAAATTTTTGAAAATCTTCAGAATCCTCTTCAAGCAAGATCTTGATGTCATCACCAACTTCGGGCCATCCTTCGAAGTGCGCTTGTGGAAAGCAGATCCCGTTCAAGGACCCCCACACGGCCTGCGTCCGGTGCCTAGGCCCAGACCACGATACCCGGGCCTGTCCTTCTTGCCAAGGGTTCAATAGCCGTACCCGGATCCGGCGTCAGAGGGCTTTGCAGGCGTTTCTTCTGGAGGAACAACTGAAGACCATGTCCTCCGAGGGGGAAAGCTCCAGGGTCCACAAGCACGCGGAGAAGAGAAGGGAGAAGGCCCCTTCCAGGTCCCCTTCTAGGGGTTCGGAGTCCCGTAGCTCCCACTTACTGTCTCAGGAGAAGGGTTCACTTGTCCACCCGGACCTACGTTCCTTGAACCTGCATGCTTGGCTCCTAGAGACATAGCCATTTTGCGTCACGGGGTCTCGCAAGAGGTTGCAGAAGTCCTTTCTGCAGCCAGAAAGCCGGCTACGCATGTGACGTACGCCATGAAATGGCGCCGTTTTTGTGTATGAGTCGCGAGCACGCGACTTTTCCCTTAGGTTGTCCTGTGGGGAATATTAGAATATTTGCCTCCCTCTTCATTCGGGTCTAGCCTACTCCTCTATTAAAGTGCACCTCTGTGCCATTTCGCTTACCACCTCCGGTGGGAAATCGTACAGTGGCTCAGGTGGGCGTCTCGGAATTTCTTAGGGGAGTGTTGCACCTTAGGCCTCCTATTAGAGACCCTGTGCCTCATGGGATTTGCTTTTGGTCCTTGAACAGCTCACGCTCCCCTTGAACCTGCTGCTGATTATGAAGCGCTTGGTCGTGGAAAACGTTGTTTTAGTTGCTGTTACTCGGCAAGAAGAATTTCTGAACTTCACGCCTCATGTGCAAAGAGCCTTATTTAGTTTTCCACCGGACAGAGTATCCCTGAGGACTAAACCTAAATTCTTGCCTAAGGTGGTTTCTTCACTCACTGAACCAGGATATCGACCTTCCGTCTACTTCCAACTACTCTAATAGAGGAGAGGCTCTGCTCCATACCCTGGATGTTCACCGCAGCCTGAGGTTTTACCTCAACAGAACTCAGTCCTTTAGTAGTTCTGAGCAGCTTTTCATTTCCTTCTCTGAGAGAATGATGGGCCAATCAGTATCCAAACAGTCCCTTTCTCGCTGGCTTGTCCAGTGTATTTCTCACTGTTATGGTATCAAACAAAAGCCCTCCGGTACAGTCCGGGGTCATTCCACCTAGAGGTGGCTACTTCCTTTGCAGCGCTCAAAAGTGTTCTACTTCTGCTATCGCTGCAAGCCCTTGGAGTTCTGTGCATACCTTTATCAGGCATTATAGCCTGGACATCGCCTCTCGGCGAAGGGCTGGTTTTAGTTTGGCATGCTTTCAGGGTCTCCTGTCCTAGGTTCAGGACCTGTTTTTATCCTTTAATTTCCTCCTCCCGGATTTTCTGACAGCGTTACTGCTTGGGAATCAGTCCTAATGGTGTAACCTGCTGCAAGAGCTGTGTCTCAGTAAGATAGTACAGTTACTAAGAACTTCTGTAACAGTAGATCTTGAGAACAGCTCTTGCAGCAGGTACCTTCCGCCCACCTTCCCCTTGGAGGAAGCATGGCTCAGTCTTTCTGAGCAGGAATTGTTATCTTTCTGTCTTCTGACGGCGAATCCTAGGTCTTCCATTTTGATGTCAGCCTGCGGCAAGAAGTCTCCGCCGGGAGAACTGGGGAATTCATGGGGACAGCCCTTGTACCACGCCTGACGCCGGAGGCGGACCGGATGTCATGTCCCTGCCAGGAAGTTAGCTAGCTAGAATTTTTCTGTGGGGTCCTGGCACCTGGCGGCTTCGGGTCCTAATGGTGTAACCTGCTGCAAGAGCTGTTCTCGAAGATCTACTGTTACGGTAAGTTCTTACGTAACTGTACTTTCTCACAGCTCCCTCCAGGGAAAAACTGTTACGAACCATGGAAGACACCTTTACTTTGTTCCCCGACCTGGGAATCGCGTTGAGCTTTCCAGAGTTGTCATGGCCGAGCCAATGGCTACAGTTATTAGGGGGCGTTACTGGACACTGTCGAAGGCAAAGCCTTCCTGCCTCTGGACAGGGTGGATCATCTCCAAGCTCACGCTCTGGAGGTCTCCTCGGCTCACCTGATTCTGGCCAGAGAGGTCCTCAGGCTTCTAGGCCACCCACCCAGTCTATGGTGGCAGCCATCGCAACTGTACGACTGACTTGACTCCACATGAGGATGATCCAATTGAATTTGAGAGTCCAGTGGGATCATTGCACGGACAGCTTGGACCAACTTGTGAGTCTCAGAGCCCATTCTGAAGACTCTGCAGTGGTGGTTAACTTCCTCCAACCTCTCCGGGGGGGAGTAACCTTCTGAGGGACACCTCATGTCTAGTCACTGACCATGGATGTTTCCACCTGGGCTGGGAGCTCACCTTGTAGGCCGCTGGACCCAGGGTACATGGTCCACCGTGGAAAAAATCCTCCGTATTCAATGTGTTGGGGATGAGAGTGATCCTGTGTGCCATGCAAGCTTTTCAGATTGATCTAGCCCTGGGCCACCTCCTTGTCCAGATGGACAACATGTCATTGGTCTTCTACATCAACAAGCAAGGGCGGACCCATTCGTATCCCCACTGCAGAGAGGCTATGAGGGTTTGGTATTGTGCCATCATGCACCAGCTGGTCCTCTCCACTGTACACATCCCAGGCATCCAAAACACTTTGGCTGACAACCTGAGCTAGTCTCGATCCAAAGCTCATGAGTGGGAACTTCTGCAGTCAGTAGCAGAAGATTTGTTCATAAGATGGGGTTGCACCGAGTTGGACCTCTTCGCATCCCCATTCAGTGCCAAACTGCCCAGTTTCTACTCTCTAGATCCAGAGCCTGGTGTTTTCTGGTGAGACGTGTTGTCCCTTTGCTGGACAGGGAGATTCCTTTATGCCTTTCCTCCCTCCCTGCTAATCCAGAAAGTCGTCCTTACACTCCAGTCAGAGGGGGCGGACATAATCCTGATTACTCCCTATTTTCCTTGACAGATTTGGTTCCCTCTACTTCGGCAACTGGCAGTGGAACCTCTGCTTCATCTTCCCTGGAGCTGGCAATTGCTCTCTCTCTCTCGTCCATCCGGACCTCAGATCGCTGCACCTGCATGTATGGCTCCTGCAGACTTAGCAGTTACCCTCTTGGGAGTCTTCCCTAGGGTAGCAGAGGTCCTCATTGCTGCCAGAAAGCCCTCCACTAGGGCCACTTATGCAATGAAGTGGAAGTGGTTCTGCATCTGGGCTTCTGCCCATCACCTGGATCCCTTTACCTGTCTGGTAAACTTGATCCTGAAGTACCTCCTTTCTCTGTCGGACTCTTATCTTAGCTACTTCTCCATTAAGGTGCATTTGTCAGCTATTTCTGCTTATCATGCACCAGTGCGGGGCAAGGCTTTGGCCCAGTTGGATGTGTCCCGCATATTCATGAGGGGCATCTTACATCTGTAATCTCCCATCAGGGATCCAATCCCTCCATGGGACCTTTTTTTTGGAGAAGCTCACCTTGCCTCCCTTCGAGCCAACCGCGGATTGCGTGCTGTTTTCTGTCATGGAAAGCATTGTTTTTAGTTGCTGTTACTTCTGTTCGGAGGATTTCCGAGCTCCAGGCTCTGATGTGCAAAGAGCCTTATTTAGTTTTCCCCAAGGATCCGGTCTCCTTGAGGACCAATCCCAAGTTTCTGCCTAAGGTGGTGTCTGAATTTACCCTCAGTCAGGACATCCATCTCCCAGGTTATTATCCAGAGCACTCAAATCGAGGGGAGGCTCTGTTGCATACTCTGGATGTTAGCTGGGTCCTTGGTTATTTGACTCGTACCAGGGATCACAGAAAGTCTGATCAGTTGTTTAGTTTGCCCCGCAGGTTTTAGGGGCGAATGTTTCTAAGCTGACGTTGTCTAAATTGTTGGTGCACTGCATTGTGTATTGCTACCGAAAGTACGACAAGTCTTTACCAGGACCGGTAAAAGGTCATTCTACCAGGGGAGTTGCTGCTCCTTTTGCATCTTTGCGTAATGTGTCAGTGGCAGATATCTGCGCAACTGCCACCTGTAATTTCATCCACACTTTCTTCAAGCACTGTAGTTTTGACATTGCCTCCAGACACAGGACAGGCTTCGACCTCGCTGTCCTGCAGGGCCTACTCATGAGAATTTCAGTTCTGCCTTTTTTCCTCCACCCATTTAGCAAGTGTTATCCTTGTACTGCTTTGGACTCTGTCCTTATGGTGTAACCTGCTGCAAGAGCTCCTCCTCAAAGTGAGATAGTATAGTTGCGTAAGAACTTACCGTAATGGTAGATTTTCGAGAAGAGCTCTTGCAGCAGGTGCTGCTTTCCCTCCTTCTGTCCCCCTGGTTTCTGTTTCTGCAGTTCTCTCTTATCATTAGTTTGAGGATCCTCCTTGGTTTGCCAAGTTTTTCATGTGCCGGGGTCTCCGGCGGGTGAACTGAGGTAAGGCTGGGGGACTGCCCCTTTTATACCATTGGCCGATGTCAGGGGCGGTCCCCCGCCATATACTGCTAGCTAGAAGTTTTCTGTGGGGTCCTGGCGCCTGCTGGCTTTAGTCCTAATGGTGTAATCTGCTGCAAGAGCTCCTCTCTAAGATCTACTGTTACCGTAAGTTCTTACGTAACTGTACTTTCTTTCACCCCCACCCACAGGCCCTCAGTCTCCTGGTTGCCTTGGAGTGCTTCCTCCAAGGGCTTCACTAATAGTAAATGTAGCAGGGGAGACAGTGGGCACCCCTTGTGAATTCCCCGGTGCAGGACAAATGGTTGTGAGATTCCCCATTTGCCATGATCTGTGCCGTGAGGTTTGTGTATAGCAGTTGAACCCACCTTCGGTAAGTGTCTCCAATGCTAAAATGCTGCAGTGCCTGGTGGAGGTACCCCCATTCCACATGGTCACACGTCTTTTCTAGGGGTGTGGATTTGGTTCACTTGTCCACACTGTGGCAGTTCCACTGGAATGATGTTATTGGCAGGATGTGTTTAAACTAAGCTCTTCCCATCACCCAGGCAGTTTATCCCCCCAGCTCTGCCCCTTGATGTCATATCTTTCTTCTGGAAGAACAGGTTACCTCCTTCACGGCTCCTGCTTAAGTTTTCCTGCACCATAGGCAAACTTTCTCTCAAAGATTTTGATATCTCTGCTATTGATTGTCTGTTCCTTCAACTCCATCCAACGATCAAAGATGGAGCAATGAGATCAAGTTTAAAATTTTGTGTGCATTGTCGGCAAAAGATGTCAGTCACCGATCTGCACAACACATGAATGTACTGCTTGGGCAGGCAGCATGACGTGAACGGGTGTGTCCTTTGCAAAAGTATGCTTCCTGAGTGTCTCGAGGACTGGAAGCTCCAGCTCTCACTGGGTCGGCCTCCGGAGCAGGATCTGAAGGACCACCCTAAGGGCGACCAGAAGGCCACTGCTGCGGCAGTTTTCGGCTGAACAGCTTGCAACCCTTAAACCAGAAGTGGCAGCTGCCAAGGTAGGCACCTCCTTAGTCTCAGCACTGTTCCATGGGGCCAGTGGTGGAGGGTCTTTCACAGGAGTGTTCAGAGAAATGTGTTTGGCTCTCTAGACCTTGGGGGAGAGCCCTGCCCACCATGGTTCCAAAAGCAAGTGCTGCTGGTGCCAGTTCATGGGACCTTCTAGCAGTCGAGTTCATCCCCGTCCCTCGACTCTTCCAACTGCTTGATGGCTGTCGAGCACCCCTTGGCTGAGGGGAAGGTCTGGCAGGTTGAGGGTTCGTTGGTTTCCCCTTTGAGCCAGTGACTTAAACTTCGGTCAAGCAGGCCTCAGAGATGTTTCTTGAGCCTGTTGACTAGTTGTGTGATGAGGCTGAGGACTCGATCTCGCAGACCCCAGAGCTCCTGGTCCTCACCTAGGAGGACGTGGTCTGGTTAATGTCTCTGTCCAGTCCTCAGTGGGAGCAGCCTCCACTGGAGGTGGGGTCTTCTGCACCCATGTTGCTGAAGGTAGGCAGACACATGGTATACAGCAATCCATCAGAAGGTACTTATTGCCATTGATCAAATGATTGATGGTTGAGATTGCATTCAAGGTCACATTTGAGGTATTCCCGCTCTTGATCTCTCTTGACCGGGAGACGTTGCCATCAACACTCAATGACTACCTTATCCTCATGAGGATAGACACAGCCATAAGACGTGCAAGTGCTTAGAGGAGCTTCTCTGGCAACAGTGGGCCATTGAAGGACAGAGTAGAGCTTTACACGCAGGACCTTCCATCTCCTGGCCTCTGCCAATGGCTCCCCTGCCAGTCTACACCACACCATATAGCTGCAAAACACAGCTGCTTTTCTACCCCTTTGCGTGGAGCCCCCACCACTGCCACCAACTGTGGGCACTCTGACCAGGGAGGTTAGCTATTCAGGCACTGGCTTGCCAGGCCGGTTGTCGGTGAGGATCACTCCGGGTGATGAGTCCTGGGAGGTCTGTGGCGAGAAGCAGCCAAGAGCTGTTCTAACCCCAGGAATCACATAGTGTGATTAAATGAATGCAGTCAGCCTTCAGTTTTGAACTGCCACGGAGAGACAGAATTTATGCAGATGATGAAATGCTGATTGGTATATGCCAATTTCAAACTGCTGCCCTTAGTAACTGCTGCACTCTTGAATGCTCAGATTTTTACTCTGCCTGCCAGTTAAGACGCCTCTGAGAGTTCTCCTCGACTTTCTTCAGTTACCTGTTTTTGTCGATAAGTACCGTTTTTTAATTTTATTCCTTTTAAATTGCTGCCCTTATAGTTCAGCTTAGTATAGTTATTTGGGTTTATTTTACTACTTTTTCTACTCCTCATTGGTTCCGTGGAACCGCAGTTTCAGAGGTTTTTACCTCATATTTCAGTCGCATTTTACTGTTTATTCACAGTTCCTTTCAGGATCTGTGTAATTTGGTGGTTTTATTTTAGTTTGCGGTTCCTTTTCCTGTTGGAACCGATAAGCGCTCAGTTTCATTTTGCTTTTGAGAACCGATCACTTGGATTTTAAGTTATATTTATCAGTTTGGGGGATTTGATAGTTTTGTGTAAAGGTAGTGGTTTAAAATCTAAATTGTCAGAGGTTCTAAAACCTAAGAAAAAGATGGGACCCACTGGTTCTAAAAACACTAGTTGTTGTGGCCAGATAGTGGCCAAAGCAGACAGGTACAACCTGTGTATTTTCTGCCTGGGAACTAGCCATATTTTCTTGAATTGTGCTATTTGCAAGACATTTTGCCCAAAAGCACTTAAGAAAGGGGCTAAGAAATTAGAATAAATGGCAAGTACTGCTACTTCTTCTGAGGATGTCCCGTCTACCACCTCTTCTAAAAAAGATAAGGACAGGCCCAAGGAATCGGTGGATCCAAAATCCACAGAAAAAAAGGACACTGGTAAAACTAAAAGGCCTGTGGAACAGGGTAGTGAACCGGTTCCAACTAAGAAAAAAATGCAAAGAAAAACATGTCGCTGCACCTTCGGCCAAGAAGGCTAAGGAGAGCTCGGCAGACAAAACACCTGTGCCCTCTGCCGAAGACATTGCAGGTTCTACAGGCCTTACGATCTGTGTGGTCCTGGTTCCCACACTGGTTCCACCGGTTCCTACCTTGGTTCCGGGTGGTTGGGAATATATGCATGTGTATGATAATCCAGAGGAGGAGGGGGGAACCCATTGAATCCACAGAACCTGAGATATCCCCTGAACAGGATTTTGGTTCCACACCTAGGGGTCCAGAAGATTATACCTCACACTAACTATAACTACAGGTTATTACCTTCTCTTCACTACTCCTACTATGTCCTTCTACCCCTAGTTTCCCTGTGGCCCTGCAATACATTGCACTTTCCTCTCCCATCTCCCCCTGACTAGTCATCATGTTCCCCCCACTCCCTGTGCCCCCTACTCTCCTTCTGGATGTCTAATTACCGTCTTTTACCTGACAATGCCATCTAGGCTGCTACTTTTGCTTGAATTATCCTTGTGTTAAATCATTTCTGTTACCAATTCACAATGTATTTTGTCTGTTTAATTCACCTAGCTAGATACTGTTAAACCCACAATGTATGTATTCCCTCCCTTTATGACGTGGAACCTTTGTAAAAGAGCGGTCTCCTGCTCAAAGGTATTGTAATCCAAGATTGAATAAATACATTTGCAAAGCAAATGGTAGAGACCCTGAATCTCCCAATCCAGGAGATGGAGGGAAGATGGAGAGGAAGCTGATTTCTTAGAAATGATGTGGCCATACCTCTCAACCTTTTGTCCCCCAAATGTGGAATATTGCCTCTCAAAATGTGGAACACTTTATGAAATCTTTACCTAAGAAGCTCAGAACACTGTTCACGTTTTTGCATTTATATTCAGAAAGCCTGTTATTAATTGAATAATATATTTTTGGCATCATTTACTATAGATTTTTGCTTTAAAATGTTAACACTGAATGTGGGACACGTCCTCAATGTGGAACAGCGAGCTTTTGTGAAGTAAAATGAGGAATGTTCCTCGTAATGTGGTCCAATTGAGAGGTATTGATGGGGCTAGCACCAACAAAACCTTTGATGCTTCCTGTGCATAAATCCCTGAGGAAAGCAGTGCTACACTATGAGCCCAGGTGATGACAAAAAAGTTGATTAAAAAAATATCAACTTGACAGGTCCAGTGCTGCATTTTTATTTCATCACCCAGATAATGAGGGAGTGGTTCAGGCAGCAGCTTATGACAAAGCTAGGATACCTTTATCTCCCCATCCACCTGGATAAAGATTCCAGGAACTTGGATGGGATGGAAAAGAAAGGGTATCTGGCTGCCTCACTCCTTGTGAGACAGGCCAGCTATATGGCTTATGCAGTACAGTACCAAAAGGCCTTATAGAATACTATTCTGGCACTGACAGATAGTCCAGGTGATGTGGCAGTGGACCTGGTGGACACTGCTAGTGCAGCATTGGATGCCATCTAATATCAGTTCCACATGGCTGTGGATGCTAATGGTACCACAGCCAGGTTCATGGTTCTCTCCATCTCTGTGAGAGGGTTTGTGTGGTTATGGCCACGAACTTGACCAGAACCCTCAGACCATGGCAGTGGATTTTCTAGGATCGTGGATATGTTGTTCATCCACACTGTTTGGCATGTCTCTTTCCCCTTTAAGATTAGCCGGAAGTCTTCAAGCTGACTCCTCCCACCCACCCGGGTGGTATATACCTTGGCTGCCCCCCATGACGCCAGATCTTCCTTTCTGCTGGAAAATACAGGTTGCCTCCCTCGTGCTCATGCATTTCGTAGGCCCTGGCTTCTCAAAACGTCGGTTTTACTGAAACAAAAACTCGTTTGAGTTAGCAATTGCGCTTTTGCATCCTCGATCATGGAAGAGAAATCTTCTCCAGGATTTCACCGGTGTTCCTTGCAGCCAGAAGATGTTGCGCACCGATCCCCATCTCATGTGCGTCTACTACCTAGATGTTGGCCATGACACCTTGTCTTGCAGCTTTTGCCTCTCCTTCCATTCCAATGTCCTGGAAGACCGCGTGGCGTGTTGGAAGTTGGGGAGGCCGGAGAAAAGGAACCTTCCGGTGAAGTCTAAGGAGGCTAGGTGGGCGGTTTCCACGGCCGCGGGCTCTGCCAAGCAGCTGGACCACATTCAGGCGTTCGAAGAAGCTGCTAACGCTTCGGCTAATCGAAGCTTTTACGTTCCTCTCAGCCTGGGTGCCACCTTTACAGGTTCTTTTAAGGAGTTGTGCCAGTCTCTCCCCACCCGGGGTGAGGCGCCTCCGGGCTCGCACTCCTCCCACCGTCGGAAGAGGGAAAAAGAATCTGGACTGTCTTTGTTTCGATGAAGGCGCTCTTGGGACTGAGAGAGGTCTCACTCCCAGGAGCATGCGGTCTCGACCTCAGTCGAGATCGCTACCTTGGCCGCAGGCTTCATTGACCTTCCGTCTGGCCAGACGATCAAGGAGGTGGCCGATGAGGTCGACATCATTCTCTACCCAATCGACGCTCTGTCGCCAGCCATGGCCGATGACTCCTTGGAGAGGACACCAGTCCTTGTCTCTTCATCGGGGAACACCCAGCCTGCTGGTGTCCCCATCGAGGTCCCAGTTCCGGACCCCTGAGTTTCACCAATCCCTCCGGTGTCTCCCGAGCGACCGAGTTGGCCTGCCCAATCTCGGTCGAGGTCCAGAACCCCCTTGGCCGAAAAGCCAAGGAGGAGCCATAAGTGCTCCAAGAGGAGGCGATGCCACAGGTCGTCGTCCTCGGATGAGGAGAGGCTCCGATGGAAACTCCAGTGCTACGAGGACCTTTTGTGGCAACAACTGATTTTGACAGGGCAGAAGCCGGCTCCACCGCCTACCCCAGCCATTACTTGGTTTTCGCCTCCTAGGCCGAAGACGACCCCCTCAGAACCGAAGCCCTTGGTTCCCCTGCCCGTGGGGCCGGCCCGTCCTCCGGTTTGGCCTTTGCAGATCTCCCCACCGATAGTGGTGGAGCCGCCGCCTAAGCAGCGTATGGGAGTGGCTCCTTCAAAACAGGACCAAACAGATACCGGACTTCCCCGACGTGTCAGTCACGGTCACCCTGGACCTTCCTCGACTGGTCGAGGGTGATTTGGGCGGCAAACCGCTGTATCTCGACTCCTCGGACTCTGACATCACTGGACTCCTCTCACATCCAGGGGATAATGATGAGTCCATTGGCACAGGGATGGAGGAAGGCCCTTCCTCCTTCCAGGGGATCCTCCATCTCGTACCTGATTCTACAGGGATGCCCCTGGAACCCATCCAGATAAAGGTGGAGTACCCTCCCACAGACATCCTGAAGAGAGGGGATACCCCGACGGAGGCCTTTTCTGTGGCCAAGGCCATTGTTGCCCGGCACTCGAACTATGGCAGCGCCCTGCCTCATGTCCAGCACAGTCTGTCCGCATGGCCCCCAAGTAATGCGGCACCCGTTGGGTGCCTTGCGGGGTTCACAGAGCACCCTTCGGCAAAGAGCATGATGACCACCTCTGTGTTCAGGCGTACTGGCAGTTCTGCCAACACTGACCGTCCCCCCGATAAGGAGTCCAAGCTTTTGGACCATTCGGCACGGAAAGTCTATGTGGCTTCCTCCTTGGGCTTTTGTCAGGCCAGTTCGGCCGTCGTCATGGCACACTTCTCTCATGCCCTTCTCAGGTCATTAGATGAAGTCCTCCCGCATCTCCCAGCGGACATGAAAACCACGGTTAAGCAAGTCTGGGACCAGGGCCGTGCTGTTGCCAGCTCCAGACAGCCCTAGACGTTGGGGATTCTTGTGCCTGCTCGATGGCAGCCGCAGTGGCCTCTCGCCGCAGGGCTTGGCTGAGGTTATCCTCCTTCCCAGCAGATACTAAGCATAAGTTAGCTGATGTGCCTTTCCTCAGGACCGACCTGTTTGGCCCAAGAGTGGCTGGTCACCTACAGCACATTGAACAGTCCAATGCCACCTTGGACGTCACTTCTGCCAGGAGTTCTTCGGGCAAGAACCAGCAGAAGAAAAAGAAGCCTTTTCAGCACTCTTTCCCTGCGGTCCAGCAGTCCTCCTACCAAGGAAGTCAGCAGCAGCAGCATCAGCAGCAGGCTCAAGCTTGGCGCCCTTGGCCCAAGCCTGGACCCCAACAGGCCTGCGAAGGGGTCCTAGGCTCAGGTCCTGGAGCCTCCTCCAAGCCTGCTCAGTGACGTGATGGGGACTGCCAACCCTGTCTCTGTCACGTGCTCTTCGGGAAGAATGGACTTCTGCATGCACCCAGTCGGCTGTTCGAGATGACATTGCTCAGCTTCTCCTCGAGGCAATAGCTATCGTGGTGGATCCATCTGCAGACCCAGGCTTTGTCTCCAGGTACTTCCTGGTGCCCAAGCGGATGGGGGGGCTGGTGCCCCCATTCTAGATCTCCACGACCTGAATCAATTTCTCAGGTCGCGCACCTTTCGGATGGTCACTCTGTCCCAGATCATACCATCCTTGGAGCGAAACATGTGGATTTTATCTGTCAGTCTTCACCATTGGGTACTTGGCCGGAGGTCATGACCACGCAGGAGTTTGTTTTTTTTTTTTGGATGGGCGGAGTCGACACACCATCTGCGCTGCCCACGAGGTCGACGCACTGCGTGGCACTCGCGGGTTGGCCGTTGGGTGTTGTCGACTCCGCCAGTTCTTTGTCTCCCTCTGTCAAGGTCACCTCGTGGGACGCTTGCTGAAGAAACTGAGGCCTACTTCAAATCTTGTGCAGTTCGAATTTCTCCAAATTTGACTCCATGTCGACATCCGTCGGCTCCCTTTTTCCTGCCGGTTCTGTTAGTCTACTTGACGTCACCTGGTAAGACTGTTCCTTATTTATTTTATTTTGCGACGTCTGGTCTAGTTTGGTGTTTCTTTCTTATAGGTCATGTCTAGGTCGGAGGGGAAGAAGACTTCCATGATGGGACGGCCCCCCCATGCAGCGGTGCCCTTGCGGCCGTAAGTACTCTGTCACCAACCAGCATGACTGTTGCCTCGTGTGTCTTGGCCTGCTTCATGACATGGATTAGTGCGACGCCTGTTTCTCCATGGACTGCTGGGTCATTGAGCAATGCGCGTGGAAAGTGGGGCAAGCTCAGCCGACTTTCGGGGGTCGGGCGTGCACTCATTGGGCCAAGCCGCATTCTCCTGGCCTTTCCTCCGGGTCCCCTCCCGGTTCTATATGGACTGAGGAGGAGGGGGCTTCTGCCTCTTATAGCCTAGCCATGGCAGATGCCCTTCCGCAGTGCAGGAGGCCCAGTCTGTCCCCCGGGGAACAGGCGGGAGAGCACTGCCCCTGGCAATCGGCCCTCGAGGCAAAGGCCCCCCGTGTTGTACCCGCAGCTCCGGAAGGCCTGTGTCAGCGCATCTGGGCCTCGGGCGCTGTCTCGTGACTGCCGTGGGGTCTTGATGCCATCATCCGCTCCGGTCCGTCACTTGGCGCCGTTGCTGCTGTCTGCACCGTTCACGGTGCTGATGGTGCTGTCGGCACCGTGGGAGGCTCTATGGTGCTGTCCCTGACTGTTTCCGGCCCCAGCGGCGTTCACAGCGCCGTGGTCGAGCGCGGCGCCGTGACCAGTTCTGGAGCAGTTTGCAGCTTTGAGCATGGGCACAGCGCCATGGGGGTTTTGGAGCTCAGCGCTATTTGTAGCGCCTAGAGCACTGTTGGGGCTGTCAGCGCCATCTCTGTCGAGCGGCACCATGGGGCAGGCCAGTGCCGTGGGGGTCTCCGGCCTCGAGAGTACAGTCAGAGCCATCGTCCGCTCCGTTGCTGATCTCTACGCCGCTTGTGGTGCTGTGTGTTGGGACGGCGCCGTGACAGGCTCCGGCTCTGAGGCTGCTGCCCTTGCTGGAGCCATGTCCTCTTCTGGCACCATTTACAGTGTGGAGGGGGGTGCCGGCACCGACTCTGGTGCAGTCTCTGGTTCTGGCGCCATCTCTGGTTCTGGCGCCCTGTTTAGTGGGGATGGCAGCAGGCGTCCATGCACTGTTTGGCACAGGACTTCCGTCTACACCACTTCAGAAGAGGAGTCTGACTCTGAGTCAGACAGGCAGTCTGGCTTCTTGGAGTTGGCTGCTCATGTGGACACCCTGGTAGTGTCCTCGACAGGCCGGAGTCAGCCCCGCTCTGAGGAGCGGATGGTGACTGCCAGGGCTAGGGTCAGGGGTTCTGACCAACAAGCAGTGGTGCAGGCCACCATTGCCCTGCAGTCTGGCATCGGAAGGTTCTCTGATCCCTCAGTGTAGGTCAGCGGAGGTTACCCCCTCAGGTGGTGTGCCTGGATCGCCCAGCTTTGGGGCAGATCGGAGTACCCACGGGAGGGGAGGGTGCTGCTCCCTGCATAGCCCCTTCGGGGGCCAACCAGGGCTGCCAGCTGCCTAGGCGAGGAGGAGGAGGGCACTCTCGGGTTGAGGGACATGGGGTCTGTGCGGCGGTCTTTTTCCGGAACCCACCCTGGCTCTGGGAGAAGCCGTAGTGCAGATCTCTGCCCTTCCCTTTCGGTTTCCTCGAGAGGGCTTCATTACTTGGAGGTAGGGGACCATCCTTCTGGACCTACACGGCCCCGGTCACCTCACAGGGGTGATTCTTCAGGGCGCAGCCTAGGCAGTTCCAGTTTGGTTGATCAGCTGTCAGCTGTGGAGTTTGCCGGCACGCCTTCCTTCTCTAGGGCTCCTGGTGCGCTCCCTAGCCCAGGCGAAGGTCAGCTGATTCCCATTGTTGGCTCTGCCACATTCTCCTGCTCTTCCAGACATTCTTGGTCCTAGCAGGCCTCTCTCCTGGGAGCAATTCAGAGCTTAGGCTGCTCAGTTTCCCTGTTACGTTAGGGCTATGGACAGACAGTTTTTCAACCTCCCCCTGAGCAGCCAGCTTCTGAACCTTCGAGGTCCTCTGACTCTTCATCCCCCTCTTCTGGGGGAGAGGAGCCATCTGTCCACATCTCTCCAGCTGCTGATCTCGCTGAGTATCAGTGATTCCTCGTGAGGATGTTAGAGGACCTGCACATCACCACTCCCACTCAACACAATCAAGAGCACTCTGCGCACGCCTTTCTAGGCGATTTCAGTGAGGACATCCTTGTGGTGCCCCCCTGGCCTGCTCCCTTTTGGGAGGAGTCATTGTGTTCCTGGCAGAGATCCTTTTCCGGAGTGCCTGCCCCTAGGGATCTCTGCCAGCGGTATTGTGTGCCCCCTCCCGCGGGAGTCTCCAGGTTCCATGCCTCATCCTCAGTGAGGATTGACACAACTGGACACTCCTGATGGGCTTTGCGCCCCTCACCGTGACTGGCCCCCAGATCAAGATTCCTTGGATTTTGACTTCTGGGGGAGGAGGATGTTTTACTCTGCATGGTTGCTGCTCTCTATTGCAGCACATCAGGCCCACTATGCAACCTATGACAGGTTCCTGTGGTCCAGGCTGGGTCAGCTTCTAGCCTCCATGCCTGACATGGAGCAAACTAGACAAGCCATTGCACTCTCTGCACGTGGCTTGGAGATAGCAAGGCACCAAGCAAGGGCATCGTATGATGCCAGTGAGGTAGCTACCAGGGTCGTAGGGACAGCGATCTGCACTAGGCTTACGGCATGGCTGCATCTTTCCGGTTGTCACCCGTGGGCCCGGCGTATGGTGATTAACTCTGCTCACCAGAGAACCTCTCTCTTCTCCCATAGAGTGAGGCGGCGTCTGTCGGGGCAACTTCCTACCCTCTCCAGTGGGTCCCCGTCTCACTCTCAGGCCTCTCCAGACCCGTAGAGGTTCTCCCTCTTAGTGTGTCACCCACTGAGAGCTAAGGAACTCAGTCCCTTAGGATTATAAGCCCCCTTGGGGGGCTCGGCACTCACCCAAAGGTGATGAATGGTGAAGACTGACACAGATAAGATATGGAAATTATGTACCTACCATAATTCTGATCTTTCTGTGTATCTTCACCATTTATCACAATCCCACCCTCCATCTCCCTGGGGCCTCAGTCTCTGGGTCCCCTTCCCTCTCTGTGCCCCCTCTCTCGCCCCCCTTCCTTTGTTAGTCAGGAGCGGGGTAAACTGAGGCACATAGGGGGATAATTTTCTTTAGGGGCAGAGTGGTCAGGATTGGGGGTACTCCTTCAGTGCTTCGGCTCCACCCCTGTGGGATGGGGGTTGGCAGTTGCCCTCTTTTCTTTCCTTCTCCCCATCAATCCTTTGATTTCCTTGTCCTGTGGACATAACCTCAATTAATTTAAGAAACTAGGTTTCTTGCACCAAAATCTCCTTTTGGAGATATCCCGGAATCCTGTCCTTTCTTCCAGAAGAGCCGATTCTGCTTTGTGTGAGTTATTGCCAGTGATTCTGTGCCTTGAATTCAGGCAGTTAGCCTCTTGGCTACTCCTTCGCAGTTCCTATACAAACTGGAGACAGGTCAAGGCTATAGGGTATGTTTCTCCTGTCTCTCTCCCCCACTCTTATCTTTACTTCTAAAAATCCTTAACCCTCCCTCCCTCCTCCTTTTCTACTTCCAGAGATTGGGGCCCCTGCCTAATCCCCCTTAGTCTTCGAACTTGTTCTGTCCTCTGTTGTTTATTTCTCCTTTTAGTTTATATATCTTTTCCTTTGTCTGTCCCTTGGACTTCCTTGTCCCACCCTCCCAACCCTTTTTCTCACCTCTGTGGTGACTGAGAACTGGTGGGAGGCGGAGTCGACAACACCTAAATGCCAACCTGGAGCCGCGGCAGCGTTGGCCTTGAGGAACAGCGCCCGTTGGTCCGTCGACTCTGCCATCAAAGAATAAAAAGCTCCCACGGGGTCATGCCCTACGGCCAAAGTACCCAAAGGTGATGAATGGTGAAGATGCACAGAAAGATCAGAATTACGATAGGTACGTAATTTCCATTTCTGTTCACTGGTTCTGCAGGACGCGTTCTTTCACATCCCAATCCATCCATCCCATTAGCGGTTCCTCCGCTTCATGGTCAAAGGGACCCTGTACAAGTTCCGAGCCATGCCGTCTGGCTTGTCATCCGCCCCACGAGTCTTCACCAAATGCATTGCAGTGGTGGCGGCTCATCTCCGGTGTAGGGGAATCAGAATTACCCCTACCTCAACGATTGGCTCCTAGCAGGTTCCACCTGACGGGAGGTGGAGATGTCCAGGGATCTGGCCCTCCAAATCTGCTCCCAACTGGGCCTCGACGAGGCCAAGTTGGAACTCGTGCCTTCTCAGGTGATGAACTTCATCGGGGCAGAGCTCGGCTTCCAACGGACAGGGCAGAGGTTCTTTCCTCCTTTGCCCAATCATTTCTGATTGGGCACTTGTGCACTGCACAGGACTTTCTGCGCCTTCTGGGGTGTATGGAGGCGTGCACCTCAGTGGTCCGTTGGGCCGGGTTGCACATGCGCCCCTCCAGTGAGAGCTGTCCGCCCATGGACTCAGCGCCACGGTCATTTCAGCCAGCTGATCACTGTAACCCAGAAGATGGACACTGTCCAATGGTGGACCGCCCCAGATGGGTTGCAGGAAGGGATCCCGTTTGTTCGCCCTGAGCCGATGGTCGTCCTTACAACCAGTGCCTCTCTCATGGGCTGGGGAGCCCACGTGAGGGACAGCAGGGCCCATGGGTTCTGGACCCGGAGAGTCCCATTATCACATCACCCTGTTGGAGCTCAGAGCAGTCAGACTGGCGCTGTCAGCTTTCACTCCTCAGCTCCGGGGTCAAGTGGTTCAAGTCCAGATGGACAATACCACAACCATGTACTACCTCAACAAACAGTGCGGCATGCACTCCTGTCTGCTGTGCAAGGAGGTGCTCAGCATCTGGTCCCTCGTAAGCCGGTTGGAGGCGGACCTCCTAGCCATCCATATGGCAGGAGTCTCGAACCAACTGGCAGATGCTCTCAGCCATATAGGCCAGACATCCCATGTGTGGTCTGTCCATCTAGAGGTAGCTTATAGCCTGTTCTCCCATTGGGGCAAACCGATGGTGGACCTGTTTGCCTTCAGGGAAAACACCAAGCTGAGGCTATATCATGCCCGCTTCCCTCAGCAGGGCTGGCTGCAGGGGGATGCCTTCTCAAGGCCATGGACCCCAGGCCTCCTCTACGCCTTCCCTCCATTTCCCTTGATCCACAAGGTGTTACTCAAGGTGAGGAGGGACAAGGTGAAGGTGATCCTGGTAGCCCCAGACTGGCTGTGCCAGTTCTGGTATCCAGATCTCCTTAGCCTCAGCTGCAGGCCCCCGGAGTGGCTTTGCACACGCCCGGACCTGATATCTCTGAACCAGGGGAAGGTCTTCCATCCGGACCTTCAATCCCTGCACCTCATAGCCTGGTACCTGAGTGGCTAGAGTTCCAGGCTTTGGGTCTTTCCGAAGATTTCTACACCATGGTGGAGGCATCTCGAAAGGAATCGACCAGGAAATGTTATGCCTACAAATAGAAAAGGTTTTCTATTTAGTGTCATGGTAAGGGTCTGGACCCCTTATCCTGTTCTGTGGCTAACATTCTCGACTACCTTTGGTCTCTCTCCAAAGGGTGTCTACGGTCATCGACCCTTAGGGTGCACCTGGCAGCCATTTCTGCTTACTGGGCACGGGCCAGTTAGCTGACATTGACGCAGGAGACAGTGGTCGTGCGCTTCTTCGAAGGCCTGGATCACATATCACCTCCGGTGCGTGAACCTTCACCTCCGTGGGATCTACTGCGGGTACTGGCAAAGCTCATGGGCAAGCCATTCGAGCCAATGCACAAATGTGAGCTGTCACACTTGTCGTGGAAGACTGCCTTCCTGGTGGCTATCACATCTGCCAGAAGGACAGGGAGCTCCAGGTGCTCTCGGTGGACTCCCCTTATCTGGTCTTCCACAGGGACAGAGTTGTCCTGTACCCCCACCCGAAATTCCTTCTGAAGGTAATGTCAGAGTTTCACCTTAACCAGGTGTTGACTCTGCCAGTATGCTACCCTAATTGCCCTTCGGAGGCCGAGTACAGGCTCCATACTTTGGACCTGAGATGTGCTGTCTCCTATTATAAGGAGAGGATGGCAGAAATTCATGGAGAGGTTCGCTAGCTGTTTGTCACGTATGCTGAAGCCACTTCTGGCAGACCTGCAGCCAAACGGACCATAGCAAGATGTATTACATCATGCATAGGTCTGTGCTATGAGTTGGCTGGCAAGGAGCCTCCCCAGAGGGATAAGAGCTCATTCCGTCCCCCATACTGTTGTATCGGTGGCTGGTTCCAGGGACATCCCTATCCAGGAAATCTGTCGGGCTGCTACCTGAAAGTCAGCAAACACCTTCATTACCCACTACCACATCGACCTTGAGTCACGCTGGGATGCTGGTTTTGGGGCCTCTGTTCTCCAATCTCTGTTCCCTAAGTAGGGGGTGTACGCCTTGCCTCCCTTCTCCTGGAGAAGTGCTTGGAATCTGCCAAAAAGTGTGGATGAACAACATATCCACGATCCTAGAAAAACTGGTTACTCACCTGTAACAGTAGTTCTAGGAGTGGTATATGTTATTCATCCTAATTCATCGACACTCCCGACTTGCGACGCAACAACCTGGCTTCCAGTGGGCTAAGATCTGGCGCCATAAAGCTGAGCGAGGTATATACCACCCAGGTGGGTGGGAGGAGCCAGCTTGAAGACTTCCGGCTGATCTTAAAGGAGAAAGGGAAATGCCAAACAGTGTGGCTGAACAACATATACCACTCCTAGAACTACTGTTACAGGTGAGTAACCTGTTTTTCCTTGTGAGAATGACTCCCCTTTTGGGGACAAATCCGAAGCTTATATGAAAAAGGTGGAGGAATATAAAGCCACCTATAGAAGCAGTTCAGCTAAGGAAAAGCCCTCTACTACTTTCAGGTCCCAGTACAGGGGAGGCGGGGGTAGGGGATCCTACTCCAGGCCCCCTTCCAATAGGAGGTAGATTGACTCATTTCCTCCAAGCTTGACATGCCATCACCACAAACAACTGGGTCTTGGAGGTAGTGAGCCAAGGGCTGTCTCTAAGCTTCAAACCTCTACCCAAAGTGAGAGCCAGAAAGTTTGCCCCAGTAACCTCTGCAGGCAAAATCCTCTTGGAGGCAGAGGTGGCAAATCTGTTGGCAGTCAAAGCAGTGGAGCCTGTACCCTTGTTACAGAGGGGAAAGGGCTTCTACTCAAAATATTTCTTCACTGAGAAGGAAAATGGGGACTGGTGACCTATTCTGGATCTGCGACTCCTAAACAAGCATATACCAAAACCAAAGTTCAAGGTGGTGACTGTGTCCATGATCATCCCCACACTGCAAAAAGGGTACTGGTTGGCATCCTTAGCTCTAAAGGATGTATACTTCCACATTCCTATCAGACTGAGCCACAGAACGTGCCTGAGGTTCAGACTAACCTCAGGCCACTACCAGTTTGCAGCAGTGCCATTTAGTGTAACCTCAGCCCCCAGGGAATTCACAAAGTATCTGGCCGTGGTGGTGGGACGCCTAAGAAGGCAGGGAGTGACAAAGTTTCCATACCTGGATGACTGGCTAGTTGTAGGTCAGTCCCTGCAGCATACCAGAGAAGCTCTGGGCCCTACTAGTAACATATTAGTCTCTGGGATTCCTCATAAACATACAGAAGTCCCAGCAAGAACCAGTTCAGCTTCTAGACTTCATTGTAGCAGAGCTGGACACCAGCAAAGGCAGAGCATTTCTCCCCCAGGACTGGGTGAACAGTATCTTGCAGATAGGATCATTCCAGCTAAACAGGCCCAGGCCAGCAAGAGTTTTATTACACCTACTGGGCCACACGGCAGCTGCCACAGCAGTTGTTCCAGGATCCAGATTTCAGATGCGAGACTAACAGTTCCATTTATGAGTTCACTGGTCTCAGAAAAAGGATGCCCTAGCCAAATTGGTGGCAGTCACATCACCCTACTGCAGGTCCTGCAGTGGTGGCTGGGTAGTGAAGGAATCCCCTGCCTAAAGGAGCATCCCTCAGTGGTACTTATAACAGATGCCTCCCTGCTAGGGTGGGGTGCACATGTGTTGGATCTAATGGCCAGCAGAACATGGTCCCCTCAGGAATCACTTCTGCACATAAACCTGTTAGATCTCAGGGCAGTATACCAGGTTCTTCAGGCATTTGCTCCTCATTTAAAGAACAAGGTGGTGCAGGTTAGAACAGACACTATCACCATGTACTACATCAACAAACAAGGGAGAACCAGATCCACCCATTGTGCACAGAGGCAATGAAGCTGTGGAGTCTGGCCTACTCCTCACAGGTGTCCCTATCTGCTGTCCACCTTCCGGGGAAGGACAACATCCTGGCAGACTTCCTCAGCAGGATCAGCCAGGATCATCACAGATGGGCACTGAATCCACAAGTCCTGCAGACTGTATTCAGAAGATGGGGCACACCGGAGGTAAATTTCTTTGCCTCCACAGACAATCAGCAGTCACAGTTCTGTTGCAGGCCTCCCAGCGAGGGCACAGTCCCTATGGATGCACTTGTACTGGATTGGTAGGGAAGATTCCTGTATGCCTTCCCTCCTTTCCCCATGTTGCTCAGGACCTTGGTGAAGCCCAGGTCACAGCCAGCAACAATGATACTGGTGGCACCAGACTAGGAGAGGCAGCCATGGTATTCGCTCCTGGTAACCTTGTCTCTCCCCTGATTCACCTGTCCCAGAGACACAACCTCCTGACATCCTCCCAGGGTAGGATCCTGTATCCCAGCCTGAGATCTCTTCGGCCAAAGGCCTGGCTCTTGAGGACCTAGAGTTTGCTAGTCTAAACCTCTCTGAGGAGGTTTTGACAGTGCTGAGGGGATCCAGGAAGCCATCCACCAAGAAAACCTACTCCTTAAAGTGAAAAGGTTCTCTCTTTGGTGCTCAGGAAAGGACATTGTTCCCTCCAGGGCTGGTCTTCCTGTCGTGCTGGACTATCTGGCCCACCTACAGACACTAGGCCTTAGACCTTCAACATTGAGGGTATACCTGGCTACAGTCTCAGCATACGTGTCGGCTAGTAAAGACCGGTCCATGGCCTCTCATCCCATCTGTTGCAAATTCTTCAAGGGGCTCAGCCACTTTCGTCCTCCCCTTAGGGAGCCAGACTCGGCCAGGAATCTAAATATTTGTATTGCCAGGCTCATGGAGCCACCCTTTGAGCCCATGGCAACTGCAGACTTGAAGTATGTCACATGGAAGACTCTTCCTGGTGGCCATCACTTCAGCCAGGAGAATACGTGAATTGCAAGCCCTGTACACAGATCTTGACTACAGTCGAGTAGACTAACTTGATAGACCGTAAGACCTGTTTCTGCTGGCAGATTCGTATGTTCGCATTCCTTCCACAGGGACAAGGTGGTACTTAGGACCAATAGGAAATTTCTCCCTAAAGTGGTCTGACTTCCATTTGAATCAAACTTACTATGCCAGTTTTCTTCACTGACGATTCCAACTCGCTTGAGTGGACGCTACATAGCCTGGATGTCAAGAGGTCATTGAGCCACTACATTGACAGAATCGAGGCTCGTAGGCCAGAGCACACCCAGCTGCTCCTCACCTATGGATAAGTGGGTAAGGGAAGACCTGTATCAAAACGAACCATTGCATGCTGGATGTTGCCCTGCATACAGTTCTGTTACAGTAAAGTTGGCAAACTCACTCCCCTGGGCCTCAGGGCACATTCTACCAGGGGTACAGCTGCATCAGTAGCAGCTGCAAGAAATAATCCACTTTTGGAAGTCTGCAGAGCAGCTACATAGAAAACAGTACACACTTTTACCAAGCATTACAGCCTGGACATAAAGTCCAGAAGTGATGCTAGATTTGGTACAGCAGTGCTGCAGAACCAGTTTTCAAAATAGGTTCTTGGCCCAACCTCCAAAGGTACTGCTTGGTAGTATGCAGTAGTTTAATCATGCTGTGTGATTCCTGGAGTTAGAAAAAAAACATACTGACCATAGTAATCTTGTTTCTTCCAGGGGATCACACAGTATGATTAAAGCTCCCACTCTGCCCCCCCTACCTGAACCTATAGGCAAAAGGACAGACTTTAGTTCTGCATCTCTGCTTTGATTTTTATATGGTTTATGACTAAATACTCAAGTTCTTTAAAGGAAATGTCCGATATGGGGGATCCTCTCACATATTGTGGTAGCTGCCCTCAGTGACAGTTAATGTACCCAGGTTTTAATTATTGATTGTAGCCCATACCTTTGCAACACTGCTCATAACTTTTATGTTGAGATGGGCTGCCTGATGACTTTTAAGTGCTCCAGTCCCAGCCACCACACCCAAGCACGTAATGACATGTGACAAGGGAGAGCTCGTGGGTGCACCCCATTTAAGTGAATGGGGCTTCTTTTTCTTGTTGTTTTATGCTTCAGGACTGCCAGCTGGACACAGGGTTTGGGAAGCGGTGTTCTTTACTGTCCAACTGGCCATCCTGAGGCATAAAAACAAGAAGAAGAAGAAGCCCCATTCACTTTAATGGGGCGCCCCCCATGCTCTTCCTGGTCACATGTCGTTACGTGCTTGGGTGTGGCGGCGGGACTGAAGCACTCAAAAGTCATCGGGCAGCCTGTCTCAACATAAAAGTTACGAGCAGTGTTGCAAAGGTATGGGCTACAATCAATAATTAAAACCTGGCTACAGTAACTGTCGCTGAGGGCAGCTACCACGATATGGGAGTGATATCTGCTTTCAGCTAGGTCGGGAAATCAGTTTGTCACACTGTTGTCCCTGCTTGGGACTTGTTTGGTTTTTGCGGATGTGATTGAGTGGGGGCTTAATCTGCATAGTCAGTCAGAGGGTCTTTACCCCTGTTAGGCTGCGTAATGAATCTGAGCACTCTGAGTGCAGCATTTACTAAGGGCAGCAGTTTGAAATTGGCACGTGCCAAACGGAGTGCTATCATTTGCATATTTTTTTTTTTTAAATACAATTTTTATTAAAGAGGCATACATACAGTTTTACACATAGCTATGGAAAGATGTTTCAACACAATGCAACTCAACATATAAAGCGCACAGGTCATGAAAACATGTAAAGCACAGGTCATGAGATATATGTATTTTTTTATACTGGTCAGTATATTAGGGTTGAGTGCAAAGTTCTATGTTAAACCAGAAATTTTGATTCTTAATAACTCTGGAACCATTCAGTGAATTTGCACGAAATTTGTCATGCATAATCTCTAGCAGTAGACCTCGGTTTTGTTGTTTCTGAGACAGAGTGTCAAAAACATCTTAATTTTACCAGGTTTTTTTAAGTTTCTTTGTCCACCTGTATCTCAGAAATGTTTTTTAGGTTTTGTTCTGAAATTTTCAGGGTAGAAAGCCTTTGGTCACATATGTGCCTTTTGACGGTTTGGTGAAAAACTGTTAATCTGTTCAAAGGTTATTAAGGTTTTAATTTCTCATTATTTCCTTTGGGAAAATTTTATATGTCTGGCACGAAAGTTATAATTTGCGCAAGTTACATAATTTGCACAAGACTGTTGTATTGTAAAATACAATAGTATCTTGTGCAAGTTACAGCTTTCGTGCCTGACATGTCCCAGTCTCCCTGGTGTCTGCTGGCCCCCCTGCCCTCCTTATTTATTATTTCATTTAATCTGACACTGGGTTTGCCCACTCCTGGTGTCAGATGCGCGCCCGCCCCCAAAAATTCATGTTGCATATTGTCTTTTAATTGCCGACATCGGGGTGATCCTAGTGTTGGCACTGTAAGACACCCCCCGCCCCAATACTGTGGGACACTGGGAGTCCACGCCCAGTGTCCTGCATCATTAACTTAATTATTGCTGACATCAGGTGCCCATCCGAGTTGGCATTTGAAGGTGCCCCACCCCCGCGCACTGTGGGACACTGGGAAGCCCACTGCCAGTGTCCTGTAAATTGCCAACATCGGAGTGCCCATTTTGGGACCAGAATGTGAAAAATAAGGTCTGCCTCACTGCTCGATGTGTTACTTTCAACAAAATGTTCTGTACCAGACAAACAGGCACCACATCGTCTATCCCCAGTGCTACCGGTATTGCCAGACAAAACAATAAGAGACTTGTAATATACAAGCAAAAATAGCTATTAAAGGCAATATCTGATATAAAATGGCCAACATGCCTCACAGAGACTGAGGCAGACACACACCAGAAAAAAACTTTGTCCGGTTTCACTAATGGCGTCATCAGGGAGTGTAAGTAGCAGCCCTGCTCCACCTGAATTTAAATTCTCATACTTGGTGACAGTGCACAGAAAAGCACACATAATAAGTATACAGATGCAGCATTTCATCAAACAAAAGTGAATCCGGACCTCACATGAAAGTCTAAAATGTAATAAGTGCAACAAAAAGTGCATAAAAATTGTACAGATTAACAGCTTTCGGGTCATAGGGCTAGTGCAGTCCTGGTGTTGATAGCCCCCTATACAGTGTATTATTTCTATAGGTTAAGTTTTCACTATGCGGTTTGTGCAACAATTTATCAGGTGTCAAAAACACTTAAAGACTGTACCATACTTTGCACATGTGAATTAGAAACTAGGGGGATTATATTTCATTTAGATAAATCAACATCAAAGACACAACTCAGTTGTGTGTCAAGGAAAATCCAGATCTTTGAGGAGATCCCTTTCATCAGGTCACACCATTGGAACTTTAACCACCTCAGCACGCTAGGACCACATGGAAACTTTTGCCAGTAGCGGCCACAGCCAGGGGCTGCCCACTACTAGCCATGCATCTGGCATTCATGTGAGGAGTGGGTGACCCCTTCTCTCCTCAGTTCATTTCCGGCCCTCGGAAACACAAACATTTGCAAGTCACTTTTTTCTTTAAGTTTAACTAAATCACTATTTTTAGTGATGATAGGCTCACTGCACGCCACCGAAAATGTCAAAGCTCTTTCGCTACTGTGATTATGGTTTGAAAATCTATAAGGACGACAAGCATGAGCGGGGTGTGTGTGTGTGTGTGCTGGCTAGGCCTTGCTCACTATATTAAGGCCTGCAAGATATGTCAGGGGTTCAACTCAGCTACCAGGTGACATTACTGTTGTTGTTGGGGCTTTGGCCACTGTTGACACTATCGGTTACTGCATCTAGTACAGATGTCATGGGCACTTCCAAGGCAGCGCCCCAGGCCGTCGACCGGACACCTAGGCCGGGAGCCAGGCTTGGGCCCTACTGGGCTCACTGCGAACAGTACATTGCTTTTGCTGCAGGGTTTCTGCCCACTATCGACGCTACCTGTCACAACTCCTACTACAGGAGGCATTGATGCCCAGGCAGTTTTGGTCTCCTCCTCTGATATGATCAGACATATATCTTGCTAGGCCTGCCACAGCAGCCAGTCATCCTGTCAGTGAAGTTTACTAACGTTAATAACCAGTCAACGCCATCTCTGCCTGTAACGCCTAGCAAACTATCCTCTCTGCCAGTTATCGACAGCAGCAATGAACTAACCCACAGTCCTGACCTCAGAATGGAGATGGATTGGGAAGACGAGTATGTTGAGGACAGCCTGTCCACACTTGGTGCCAGCTCCACCCTATCCACCTGTAGTGAGGGCTCAGTGGCCCACACACCCAGATAACTACCAGAGGATCCCTCATTCCTACTCATGATGCAGGCTGCCCTGGAGTTTAGCCTGGAGGAGCTAGACTATAGTAAAATGTCTCATGGACTTTTTGGAATTACAGGAGACTCCATCAGTGGTCATCCCGCCACTATACCCAGTACTGGAGGATGCCACGTATGCCTCCTGATATAAGCCTAATGCAGTACCAGTGGTTCTGAGAAAGGCAGACAAGATGCACCCTGCTCCATCCAACCGACCTTATTATGCCCATCAACCAGAGATAAACTCGGTGTTGCTTACAGCTGCCCACCCTAGATCCAGGAGATGTAGACATTTCATTTCCCTCCCTCCTACTAAAGAATCAAGAAGACTGGATGCTGTGGGCAAGCACACCTATGACTCTGCATTTACCAACTACCAGGCTCACATGATAAAATGTCAAAAATACATTATGGAGGAAGGCACAGTTTGCTGCACTGGCATTAGCTGAGAGTACTGCAAAGTGGGACTTATGACAGCCTCTTGAGGCAGGGGCGGAAGAAGGCAAACACTTAACTCCGCTCAGCCTATGGATGCATTTGATGCTTATGCCAGGGCTGCAGTCTCTGGCATTTGCCTAAGATGCTATTCGTGGCTCAGGGTTGCAGGTTTTGCAAGACATATGCAGCAAATAGTGCTCAGTGCCCATTTCAGAGACCAAAAATTGTTTCGCCACCATGTTGAAGAAGCGCTAAAAAAGTCTTCAGTCTTAAGGACTGAAACTGAAGTTGGCCAGATCCCTGTCACATAACCTAAGGAGAGGTAAATCCAGGGACACTCTTCATTGTCCACAACCAAACCAGCAACCCAGGCCTCTGAACACCAAAGCAAGAGTGATGATATGAGTGTCTTGCCAGTCCTGAGCACCCATACAATAACGCCCACAAACGGTGGTGCCGGAGCTATGGCCCCTACAGGCTCAGCCTAATCCCTTTCCATTCTCAGAGTTAGTGGCAGTTGAAGGGAGTCACGCCTCCTTCCTGATAAATTAAGTGATCACTTGGCACAACTGGATGCTGTTGCAGTTGGTCAGAATCTGGAGTCGTAGACATTCCTCCAGATATTTGTCAACTTTTCTATCTACTGTGGGGGCATGGGTCCTTGTGACAAGGGCCACAGAGATTTGAGGCACACACATGTATCCTGTTGTTCCCAGTCATGGAGCATAGGCCTTAGTCCAGATAACTTCCTTGCACCTCAACTATCAAGGAATTCAGGGTCCCTGGTGGACCTCCGTGCTATACTCTTTACTTTCAGTACAAAAGGTCACACACATGATATCTGGAACATCCCACTTATCTGTTACAGATAGGGGGCTTAAATACTCTTAGCAAGGTTAGTTGTCTGCCCTCATATATAGATTCAGAACTCTCATAAGTTATATCTGAAGTTTCTATGGGCACTGGACCACCATCATTTAAAAGGGCTTCTGGCCCTGTAGCCTGCAGCCTCAGTACAGGATATTTGACCAGTGCTAGGAATGGGTAGCACAAGTCTCAATAGACAGTCCAAACTTCTCTCCTTATCAAACAGTTTGGCTCTTGGAGGGGTCTACAAGGAATAAGGGGCATTCCATTCCTTCCTGTTGCACAGGATAACACTGATGCTGTTTGTGAGCTTACAGTTTATGTAGAAGGATGTTACCCCCACTCCTGGCACTGGTATTTTCTTTCAGCCTTACTTCCCTTTCCTTCATCACAAGGAATATTAATAACTAAGTCAATGGAAGGGCATCTCAGAACTTTTGATCTTCGTTTAATCAAGGTGGATAGACCTCTACGGCCACAACAATTTTGGCACTTAAGCCTGATGCCTTTGCCTTGTGGGCAAGGGCTGCATGATTCATGAAGCTGTGGCCCTGGCACGTTGGAAGTCTTCACCTAAGGTGGCTAGTGCCCTAATAGCTGACAGACGACCATTCTACTATACATACCTACAGTAATGCCATGGTAGCGGGTGGATTTTTGGACACTTTTCACACCCTACAGCCTATTTATCTGGCAGGTTCCTGACTGTATACCTTCTGCACTTTTCAACCCTTGGGATAGTAGCCCTCATTCAAAATGCATTTGGCCTCCTCTACAGCCTCTCATGTCCCTGTTGGTAACAGTACAGTTATCCTAATAGAGGGCAACCTATACTTTTTGGGAGAGGTATCTTACAATAGATCCCACTCATGTGCATTCTAGTCTGGGCTATGGACTTGTATTTGTTTTACAGACACTTATGTTGGCTCTTTGTGAGCTAGCTGCGAGTTGCTGTTTCTGCTTCCCATTTTGGAAGTCATACTTCTGATTTCATTTAAATGATATCTCTTTGGGGGATTTTGGCGCTGTTGGCTCTAATATAAGAGCCCCCTGTTCTGCTTTATCTAAAGGAGTGTCCTGAAGTGTCACACCTACCTTTCTTTATATATGTTGGGGGTCACATTTACATTACACCAGGCCATCCATCTTGTGTTGTAGTACCAGGAGCCTGCCAATCCAAGGGAAGCATTGTTCCATGCTTTAAATGTGTTGTTAAAAAACAAAACAAAAAAAATACTTGTTTCATTCGTCCATATAAAACGGGGTGCACTTATGCCTAAATAATGCCTGTCCCAAGGACTGACAAGTGGTATTAGTCTGTTATATTCTGTGATAGGAAGTATGGTGAGGAACTTCCTGGTGAGGTTAATGGCCATTTCACAGGGGCATGACGACATAATTTGTAGTTCAGTTTTTGCTGTCGTACTGTAAACAGCTGCTACTTGGCATACAGCCTACACTTCCACTAAACAATACAGTCTGGACAATAAATCCTGTAGGACGACGGGTTTTGCTTTAACTGTGTCACAGGCCTGCTCCCAGGTGCACTTTCTTACCATACATCCAGACTGTTCACTTTTGGTACTGCTTGGGACTCGTTCCAAAGGTATGACCTTATGAAAGAGCATCAAAGAAGATAGAGCAATTGTGTAAGAACCTACCCCAACAGTAGATCTTCAAGAGAATTTCTTTCAGTAGGTTATGCCGTCCCAACCTCCGTCCACCAATATGGGCTCTGACTACAGTTTCTGTGCTCTGCTTCCTTCCATAGCTGGTTTTCACAGCACCCTATGTCGCCTGGTAGCAGGGGTGCTGGCATAATCTCCCGGTTCCTGGAACAACAGTCCGAGCATAGTCTCCAGGAAACTTGAGGAGAAGGGGGTTCGCCCATGTCTTATATGGCTGTCAGATGCATGATATCGCCGTGGGCGGCCTCTGGCTGACTGCTGGCAAAAGTTTCCATGTGGTCCTAGCGCTGACGCTGTGTAAGTTCAAAAGTGTGACCTATGAACATACGAAATTGGCAGCAGATACAGGCCTTACGGTCTATCTAGTCTGCTCGAGTGTGCAGTACACTGTTAAACTGCAGCTGCCCGCCCTCCCCTTGTCTGCCCTTCTGATTTAGTGCCCCTCTCCTCTGACTCTCCCCCCCACCCAACAATCTTGTCACAATTTTAACCCTCCCTGTGGCCCTATCCCACACACTCTTGAAGGTGCCCACTGTCCGCAGTGATGTCACTTCTTCTGGCAGGACATTCCAACCTGCTATCGCCCTCTCCGTGAAACAGTGCCTCCTCATCTCCCTCCTGAGCCTTCCTCCCTCCAGTTTGACTTTGTCCCCTGGTGTGTCCCCCTCCCCCCCTTTTTTTTTTTAACTTAAAAAACCCTCAGAATTAACTCTGTTTATGCCCTTTAGGTACTTGAATGTCTCCATCATATCCCCTCTCTCCTTTCTGTCCTCAAGGGTTTCATGTTGAGCTCCCATGATCTCTCCTAATATGTTTGCCCCCCATCCCCAGGATTATTTTCATCTCCCTATGCTGGACCTCCTCCAGTAGTTTGCCCCTTTTCGAATGGGGGCACCAAAACTGCACACAGTATTCCAAGTGCCGCCTCACAAGGGACCAGTACAGGGGCATAATGACTTCCTCCCTTCTAGAGGTGATTCCCTGGTGTTTCATTCTGTTCGCCTTTGCAGCTGCCATCCTGCACTGTGCCGAGTGTTTCATGCCTCCTGTCACCAGCACCCCCAGATATTTCTCCACTGCTGAAGTGGCTAACTGCACTCCCCAACCAGTAACTGTTCTCTGGGTTTTTTGCTCCCAAGTGCAATACCTTGCATTTTTTAGCATTGAACCTCAGCTGCTGTGTGGCAGACCAGTGCCCAAGTGTCAACAAATCCTCTTGCAGTACCTTATTCCCTTCCACACTATCCACTTCAGCATAGATTTTATTGTCGTCTGCAAAGAGGTTGATCTTGCTCCTTATCCCGTTGGATATGTCGGCAATGAATATGTTTAGTAGTACCAGTCCCAGCACTGACCCCTGCGGGCCCCCAGCTGGTTACAACCCTGTGTGCTGAGAGCTCACCTCCAACTACCACCCACTGTTACCTGCCCTGCAACCAGCTCTTTATCCACCCAAGTTTCTTCCGTGTTCCTAGGCTATTTAGCTTGCGGGTCAGCCTTCCGTGGGGCATAGAGTCAAACATCTTGCTGAAGTACAGGTAAAGGACATCAACTGCATGGCCCTATCCAGTGACTGCGTCACCCAGTCTTAAAAGTCAACAGGGTTGGCCTGACATGATCTGCCAGATACAGACCCATGTTGTCTGTCATTTTGTAGTCCATTCTCGTCCAGAAAACTCACCAGCCTTTCCTTAAGGATAGTCTCCATCAGTTTTCCCACAATGGCTGTAAGGCTCACCAGTCTGTTAGTTCCCAGGTTCATCCCAGGGCTCACCCTTATGGATTGGCACCACGTGGGCCACCCTCCAATCCTTGGGCACGCATCCAGTACTCAGGGAAGTGTTGAACAAATACGCCAGTGGTCCGCAAGGACCTTTACCAACTCCTTGGGTACTCTAGGATGCACTCTGGTCCAGGCACTTCATCCATCCTTAGGGACTTTAGACCCTCCAACACCCTTGCGACTGGGATCTCCACATCGATACCTCCTCTACCCCTGACCTCCCCCCAACCCTTCCCAGAGGTATCGGCCCATCCCTCTCCCTGCTAAACACTTAGCAGAAGTACTCGCTTTAGTACTTCTACCTGCTCTGCCCACCCTCTCTCCCTCCTAATCCTTACTATCTGGTCCTTACACTTTCTCCTCCTCTCTCTGAAGAAATCCCTTTTACCTTCCCTGATTCCCTGCGCCAGCCTTAGTTTTTTTGTAACCCTGGCTGCCCTCACTACTCTGCTCACCTCCTTGGATTTCTTCATGTATTCCTCCCTGTCCTCATCTCGTGGGAACACTTATACTTTCTAAAGGCTGCTCTCTTTTTCCCTCACACTTTCCACTACCTGAGAGACTCTCTCAAAGATCTACTGTTACAGTAAGTTCTTGTGTAACTGTTCTTTTTTTATTCCTTCTATGTACTTAGGAATGGAATTTCCTTGACACACAGTTGAGTCAAGTCTTTGGTGGTGTTTTAACATACTAAAATGCCAGCAGAATAGGCCTAACGGTCTTTTGTGTCTGCTTGTTTGGTCAGCCACCACCCTGGGAGCTGACCTTGCTACCCCCCCCCCCCGTCCTCTCTGGCTTCTCCCTTCCTAGTCCCGGATATTCCCACTGCACAGGACTTTGCATCCAGAACCCTTCCCCTGTACCTGTTCCACCCCCTTTTGAACCCCTCCACCGTCTCTGCCTCCACCAGCCCCCTGGGCAGTGCATTCCATTGCTCCACCACCTTCTCAGTGAAGTAGCACCTCCTCCTGGAGCTCCCCCTCTCTCCAGCTTCCACCCATGCCCTCTAGTTACCCCCCTCTTTTCTTAGGAGCACCATGACCGCTTCTCCCCTATTTAACCTCTTCATGTACTTGAAGACCTCTATCATGTCCCCCTGGTCCCTTCTCTCTTCCATTGTGTATATATTTAGCTCTACGAGCCTCTCCTCATAGGTCCTGTCCCCCAAGCCCCAGATCATTTTGGTTACCCTCCTCTGGACCCTCTCCAGGAGTTCGATGTCCCTCTTTAAGTGTGGCCTCCAAAACTGCACACAGTGCTTGAGGTGCAGCCTCACCAAGCAGTTATACAGGGGGAGTATCACTTCCCTCCTTCTGGAGGTGATCCCCCTAGCGATGCATCCCAGCATCCTATTGGCCTTGGCCGCTGCCCTCCCACAAGTCTCAGAGTTGCTCATCTTGACATTCAGCCGCCCCCCCCCAGGTCCCCTCAGCCATTGACACTTGTGGCACCACCCCCCAAGGGTGTACTCTTGGCCGGGTTTCTGGCTCCCAGATGCAGTACCTTGCATTAAACCTCAGCTTCCACTTTCTAGACCATCTTTCCAGAGCCTCCAGGTCCCCCTGTGGGCCACCCTCCCCTCCTCCCCATCCACCACCGCCCCCAGTTTTGAGTCATCTGCAAAGAGACTCATCTCACTCCTGATACCCTTCCTTATGTCAGAGACATAGGCATTGAACAGGAGGGTCCCAAGGACTGATCCCTGAGGAACCCCACTAATGACCCTCCTTGGGGATGAGACTATCCCGCCAACCATGTCCTAGAGCCAATTGCCTATCCATCTGATCATCTGGTTCCCCACCCCCATTTCTCCCAGCCGAAGTCAAGCTAGAGGACGTCCACCGGTCTTCCCAGGTCCAAGGCTCTCGTCACCCAGTCATAGAACTCCACAAAGTTTGTCTGACACGATTTCCCTGGGACGAATCCATGCTGTCTTATCGTCCAGGCATCCCGACTTTTCCAGATTCCCCCCAGCCTTTCCTTGACAATGCCCTTCATCTCCTTGCCCACCACTGATGTCAGGCTGACAGGCCTGTAGTTCCCTGCCACCTCCCTTGTGGATAGGCACTGTATGCACCACCTTCCAGTCCTGGGGCACCCACCCTGTCCTCAGAGAGATGCTCCGCCAAGGGTTTCACCAGGACATCCACCAGTTCCTTCAGCACTCTGGAATGCTCACAGTCGGTCACTCCTGATGAAATGATCATAAATGGGGCACATTGTAATGACCCTAGGACCAGCTCAAACAGTTTTAACAATCTTTTCTCTGATCTGTCACACTATACCTTGGCTTTACAACCTAGTGGATTGCACTCCAATCTACCTACCACAGTACCATCAGACAACCATCCTGCCCTATCATATGATGCTCCTCCAGCGCCACCATTCTATTTCAAGGCTATATCAAGAGCGGAAGTTCTGAAATTACTGAGATCCATATCTGCCAATACCAGCTCTGGTTCTGACTCACTGGAACCTCGTCTTTTTAAGCTGGCTGCTCCACTCATTGCCTCTCCGATTGCCAGAATCTACACTTTCTAGGGACATGGATATGTTGTTCATCCACACTTTCTGGCAGGTATCCTTGCCGCTTTAAATCTTGCCGGAAGGTCTTCACGCTGGCTCCTCCCACCCACCCGGGTGGTAAAACTCTCGGCTCCGCCCCATGACGCCATATCTTCCTTACTGCTTGGAAGCTCAGGTTCCTCCTTAACGCTCTGTGTATAAGACTGGTTCCTATTTCTTGGTCTACCTGAAATTACTTTTAAGGTTTTCAAGACTTGGTCATTTATTTCCCTCGCGGCTGCGATGGACCGTCGACTCGGTTTTTTGGTGCCCATGCGGGTAGAAGATGTCTCGGACAGATCCGCACTCCACGTGTGTCTACTGCTTGGGCCTTGAGCACGACCCGCAGGCTTGCGACCTGTGCTCTTCCTTTTCGGCCTACGTCCTGGAAGACCGCACCACCCATTTGCAACTTGGGCGCCTCGAGAAACGTTATCCTTCGGTAAAGTCGAAGGAGGCCCGGTTGGTGGTTTCCGCGGCGCCGGGCTCGGCAGATCAGCTTGAGCAGATGATCGCCCTCGAGGAGGAGGCGGCGCAGGCCGCATCTTCGTCTTCCCCGGCCGCGGCATTTATCCCGCTCTCCTTGGGATCCTCCTATTCAGCTTCTTTCAAGGAGCTCTGTCTCTCTCCACTAAGGGAGAGGGACCATCATCTTCAGGGCCTTCCTCTCGGTCCAAGAAGGACCACAAAGGTAAGTCCCTCCGTCGACGCTCTTGGGAGCGGGAGAGGTCCCTCTCACAGAGTAGTCGACCATCGACTTCGGTCGATCCTTCGGCTTCGGCCACTGGCCTCACGGCGTCCCCATCAGGTCAGTTGACAGAGACTCCTGTCGACGCAGTCGAGATTTTTCTCAACCCGTCGGATGGGTTGTCGACCGGTGAAGCCGAAAACCCTCACTCCCCGGTTCCCCCGGTGGAGATTGAGGTTTCCGTGGACTTGCCCGTGCCTCCAGTTCCGGAGTCCACGGTTGAACCCTCGAGCCGAGGGGAGCGGGTTTCCCTGCCTGCCCCAGAACCCTCCTCGGAAAACCGAGGTTCGCGGTCTCGGACTTCTTCTCGGTCCAGCCGATCCGCCGTCATAGGCGGTCTCGTCACGCAGCGGCGTTGTTGCCCGTCCTCGAGCGAGGAGGCTTCGACGCAAGTTGTGTCGGCGCTTACGAGGACCTCATGTGCAACAGCTTCTTCTGTCCGGGAGCAAGCCGACGTCATTGCCTTCCCCGGCTATCAAGTGGCTGTCACCGGAGCGGCCGAAGCAACCCCTCGCTCTAGCCGAGGCGCTTGCTCGACCAAAACCGGCTGCCCCACCGATTCTGGTGGAACCTCTGCCTCCACAGCCGTTGTTTGGGGCCCCGACCAAGAGTTCTCGGTCGGCCCATGGTCTGCCCCATAGGCTGTCTGTCACCCTCACTCCCGATCGCCCTCGGCAGGTGGAGGGTGGCTCAGGCCCAAGGCAGCTCTTTGCGGACTCCTCTGAGTCCGACGATGATTCCTCCCTGTTCTCCAGGCAGGTTGACTTGGAGTCCTCGGAAGGTCAGTCGCTGGACGATAGCTCCTCGTCCTTCATGGGTTTGCTTAGGCTCATCTCGGAGTCCACCGGGATGCAGCTCGAGCCCGTATCCAAGCGGGCCAAGTACCCCCTCACAGAGATTTTGGACCAAGGGGATTCTCCTACGGAGGCCTTTCCGGTGGCCGAGGCCATTGTTGGCCCGGCCTTGGAGCTCTGGCAGCGTTCTGCTTCCTGCCCTGGACCTTCGGCCAGGATGGCAAGGAAGTATGCGATCCCTACCGGCTCCCTGTCCGGTTTCTCGGAACATCCCTCAGCCGAGGGATTGGTTACCGACAGTGTCTTCCGGCGTGCTGGAAGCACCAGTGATGTGGACAAGCCTCCCGACAAGGAGTCCAAGAAGTTGGACTACGCCGGGCGCAAAGTTTATGCTGCGTCCTCCCTTGGCCTTCGTCAGGCCAGCTCGGCCGTACTGATGGCGCACTTCTCTCATGCCCTGTTGGGCTCCCTGGACGAGGTAGTCCCTCATCTCCCGGCTGACCTGCAGACCACGGTTAAGCAGGTGCGGGACTAGGGCAGGGCAGTGGCCAAGCAGCAACTTCAGACTGCTTTGGACATCGGTGACTCATACGCCAGGTCAGTAGCAGCCGCAGTGGCTATGCGCCGTCGGGCATGGCTGAGGATATCCACCTTCACAGCGGATACCCAGCACAAGTTGGCGGATGTCCCCTTCCTGGGGACCGACCTCTTCAGCCCTGGAGTGGAAGGTCACCTCCAGAGGATCGAAAAGTCCAATGCCACTCTGGACTCGGTCTCATCTGCCCAGAGGGACAAGGGCCGCAGACCGCAGCCCAAGCCCTTTCATCCGTCTGCGCCCGCGTCACGTCCGGCCCAGCAGCATCAGGGCCAGCAGGCTCGTGCTTGGCATCCCAAACCCAAGCCCGCGGCTTCCTCTTCCAGGAAGCAGGGAGGTAAAGGCCCAGGTGGTCCCTCGGCCGGTTCCTCCTCCAAGCCTGCTCAGTGACGGGTTGAGGGGTGTCGCCCCCCAACCTCGTCACCCCACCCCAGGTCCCTCCCGTGGGGGGACGGCTCCGCCACTTCCTTTCCGCCTGGTCTGCTATAACCACAGACCGGTGGGTGTGGAAGTGGTAGGAAAGGGCCTGCCTCTGGAGTTCGAGCAGGCCCGGCCCTTCCGAGCCATCGCCCCCAGGGGGCCTCGGGGTCCGCAGCCTCGCTGTTGGCTCGCCGAGCCGACATCGCTCTGCTCCTCGAGAAAGAGGTGATCAGAGAGGTGGCGGACCCTCCCTCAGACCCGGGGTTTGTGTCCAGGTACTTCCTGGTCCCAAAACGGACGGGGGGGCTGGCACCCCATTCTCAATCTGCACGACCTAAACAAGTTCCTAAGGTCTCGGACCTTCAGGATGGTCACTGTGGCTCAGATAATACCATCCCTGGAACGCGGCGTGTGGTTCTGCGCTCTCGACCTACAGGACGCGTTTTTTTCACGTGCCTATCCGTCCGTCTCACCAGAGATTCCTCCACTTCCAAGCGGAAGGATCCCTTTACGAGTTCCGAACCATGCCCTTCGGCCTTTCTCTTGCTCCCAGGGTCTTCACCAAATGCATGGCAGTGGTGACAGCTTTCCTGCGGTGCCGAGGGGTCCGGGTGTACCCTTACCTGGACGATTGGTTGATAGCAGCCCCCTCCAGACAGGAGGCGGAGCGGTCCAGAGATCTGGCCCTCCGGGTTTGCTCTCAAATCGGCCGCCTCATTAACGAGGCCAAGTCGGAACTTGGACCGAAGCAGGTGATTCTTTTCATCGGGGCAGAGCTCGACTCTCTTCGAGCCAGAGCATGGCTCCCGGCGGACAGGGCCGAGGTTCTTTCCTCCTTTGCCCAATCATTTCTGGTTGGGCAGTCGTGCCCTGCCTGGGACTTCCTGCACCTCCTGGGACTCATGGCAGCCTGCACCAGCGTGGTCCGTTGGGCCCGCTGGCACATGCGCCCCTTCAGTGGGGACTGGCCAGCCAGTGGTCACAACGCTGCGATCCATTAGACCAGCTAGTGATGGTGACCCAGGGGATGTGGAATGCTCTCCAGTGGTGGACCGTTCCAGCTCATCTGCAGGAGGGCACCCGTTTGTCCGCCCCGAGCTGATGGTCTCTCTGTCGACCAATGCCTCTCTGATGGGTTGGGGTGCCCATCTGGGGGAGCACAGAGCGCACGGCCTCTGGTCCCCTCGGGAGTCCCGATGCCATATCAGCCTGCTGGAGCTTCGGGCGGTTCGTCTAGCCCTCACCGCCTTTGCTCCGTTCCTATGGGGTCAAGTGGTTTAGGTCCAGACGGCCAATACCACGACCATGTACTACCTAAACCGCCAGGGCGGGGACGCTGCCCATGCCTCTGTGCAGGGAAGCTCTCATTTGGTCACTGCACAGCCTGGGCGGATCTCCAGCCATTCATGTGGCAGGGCCTCCAACACCCTGGCCGATGCCCTAAGCGGATAGGGGCTGTGTCCCACGAGTGGTCTCTCCTGCCGGAGGTAGTACAAGATCTGTTCTCCCATTGGGGCACACCCAGGTGGACCTGTTTGCCTCAGGGAGAATCTAAGCTGAGGCTGTTCCATGCCCGCCCCAGCAGGGCTCGCTGCAGGGGGATGCCTTCTCGAGGCTGTGGACCCCAGGCCTCTTCTGCGCCTTTCCCCCATTTCCCTTGATCCACAAGGTGCTTCTTAAAGCAAGGAGGGACAAGGCGCAGGTGATTCTGGTAGCCCCAGACTGGCCCCGCCAATGCTGGTATCCAGATCTCCTCAGCCTCGGCTCCAGGCTCCCGAGGCAGCTTCCAGCTCGCCCGGACCTACTCTCAGTCAATCAGGGGAAGGTGTTCCATCTGGACCTTCAATCCCTGCACCTGACGGCCTGGTTCCTGAGCGGCTAGAGTTCCAGGCCTTGGGTCTTTCCGACGAGGTCCTCAATGTAGTTGAGGCGTCCCGTAAGGAGTCGACCAGGAAATGCTATGCCTTTAAATGGAAGAGATTTTCCATTTGGTGTCAGGGTAAGGGCCTGGACCCTTCCTTCTGTTCCTTGGCAAGCATCTTGGACTATCTATGGTCCCTTTCTCAGCAGGGGCTTAGGTCGACGACCCTAAAGGTGCACCTGGCAGCCATCTCTGCTTACCGGGTGTGGGCCGGGAAGCAGTCGGTGGCGTAGGAGAAGGTGGTCTGGCACTTTTCCAAAGGCCTCGATCACATTTCCTCTCCGGTGCGAGAACCTCCACCTCCGTGGGATCTACTGCTGGTACTGGCAAAGCTCATGGGCAAGCCATTTGAACCGATGCACAGGTGTGATCTCTCTCACCTGTCGTGGAAGACCGCCTTCTTGGTGGCTATCACGTCAGCCAGAAGGATGGGAGAGCTCCAGGCACTTTCCATCGAGTCTTCTTACTTGGTCTTCCACAGGGACAAGGTCGTCCTGCGCCCCCACCTGAAATTCCTTCCGAAGGTGATGTCGGAGTTTCACCTTAACCAGGTGTTGACTCTGCCGGTGTTCTACCCCAATCACACCTCGGAGGCCGAATATAGGCTCCATACTCTGGACCCTAGGAGGGCGCTTGCTTACTATAAGGGCGCACGGCTGAAATTGGGGGAGAGGTTCGCCAGCTGTTTGTCACCTACGCTGAAGCCTTACCTGGCAGACCTGCAGCCAAGCAGACGATAAGCAGGTGGGTCACCTCCTGCATAGATCTCTGCTATAGGCTGGCGGGCATGGAGCCTCCCAGAGGGATAAGAGCTCATTCTACCTGCCATACCGCTGCATCGGTGGCTGCTTCCAGGGATGTCCCTATCCAGGAAATCTGCAGGGCTGCTACCTGGAAGTCAGCACACACCTTCATCACCCACTACCACATCGACCTTGAGTCACGCCGGGATGCTGGTTTTAGGACCTCGGTTCTCCAGTCTCTATTCCCTAAGTAGGGGTGTGCACCTTGCCTCCTCCTCCGGAGAACTGCTAGGAGTCTGCCAGAAAGTGTGGATGAACAACATATCCATGTCCTAGAAATACAGGTTACTCACCTGTAATGGGAGTTCTAGAATGGTATATGTTGTTTAATCCCTAAATTACCAAACCTCCAGCAGCGCACTACCTGAGCTTTCAGCGGCCAGATCTCCGTCATGGGTGGAGCCGAGAGTTTTATCACCCGGGTGGGTGGGAGGAGCCAGCTTGAAGACCTTCCGGCAAGATTTAAAGCGGCAAGGATACCTGCCAGAAAGTGTGGATGAACAACATATACCATTCCTAGAACTCCTGTTACAGGTGAGTAACCTGTATTTATCCCTTATCCATAGCACTGTGCCTGACGTATGGAAATCTGCGAGAGTAACACAGACCATTGACTACCTTACACGCTACAGTCCCCTTTCAGACACCCAGCATGGTTTCAGAAAAGGTCATAGCACCACCACGGCTCTTCAACAACTAACTACTGATATTCTGTCCAACATGGATTCTGGAAAACTCACAGGTGCCATCTTTATTGACCTCACTAAGGCTTTTGACCTTGTAGACCATCCCCTGCTTCTCTCCACTCTCCATAAATTCCATTTCTCTACCTCTGTTGTAGACTGGTTCTGTAGCTACCTGTCAAACAGGTCGCAAGCTGTCAAATTTAACTCCTCCCTGTCCAGCACATCTACTATCAACCTTGAGGTCCCCCAGGGCTCTATCCTTGGGCCCCTTCTGTTCTCAGTTTTTATCAACAATGCAGCTGAGGTCCTGGAATCTTGCTCAGCTATTCTCTATGCTGATGGCCTGATCATCTAAATATGCCTTATCAAGAGCATTAAACTAAATGGCTACAGCCATCTAAGGCTTTTAGGGCACAAGTCCAAAATAATATCAGCCTAAAATGTTAGTCTCAGCAACCAGTGTTGGTATGTCCCCAAGTTCAAAATGGTTGCCTTTACATAGTGAGTGCCTAAGAAAACTGCCTACACATCCCATTAATAAGCGATTTGCATCAAGAAATCGGGGAGTTAAACAAAATCCTCTGGGCATCTGGTTCCATGTTGTTAATTTTATAAAATCTTAGTCTCTTAGCAAGAAAATAGTAATGTGATACCATATAGCCCAGAAATACTCTGTCCCATATTCATTTGGCTAGAAGTAACAGATTAAAAGGGTACTTAAGTTCAGACAAGGCACAGAAGCCCAAAAACAACTCTAGCTCAGATCTCCTCTTCTGATTCTTCGGTCCGTTGTCCCTCTGAAGCCTGGAACTCTCGAGTTATGGCCTCCACCTTTTTCCCAGCTTCAACTGGGTTGCTAAAGCGAAACGTGCGCCCTCCATAATGGATTTGGAGCCTTGCCGGCATCAGGAGAGAGTGAGAGATCCCCCAGGCCTCTCAGCCAGGTCCAAAGTGCGTCAGATTTTTTTCTCCTAGTGCGGGTGGCAAAAGACAGGTCAGAGAACAGATAAATCATCGACCCTTCATAAGATAACCCATCTGCTGATCTTTGCAGCTTGTAGGATTGTGTCCCTGGTTGTAGCGTTGGGCGTAATCAGCAGGATCACCCTCGGTATATCCCCACATGGACCAGCAGATTGAGGGGTGATTCTAAAGGCATACTAGAGGTAATCAGCCAGTAGATCTGTTGGTAGATTCAATACTTCAGGGAGCCAGGATTTAAGAAATATTAGTACCTCGTCCCCTCGGGAAGCCCGATGATTCTCACATGAGAGGCTCGGTTGGAATCCTCTAAAGCCTCCAGTCTGTATCGTAATTGGGCATTCTCTTGGACTAGTTTGGAGGTCGTGGCCAAAGCCTGAGTCACCGATTTCTCTGCCATCATCGCGATGTTAGACACCACATCAATTCTAGCATCTTGCTCCACAGAGCGCTGGAGTATCGACTCCACTGTTAGATTAATAGCCTGCATAGCTGATTGTAGAGCTTTACAAGGGGGCTCCGGTCCAGAAGTCGACATGTTGGTTGTGGCCTGGTCAGGTACAGCTACCAAGGTTTTTGCTCCACTTCCAGCTTTTTTCTGGTTCCGACCCATGAGTGAGTTTGATATCTACAAACTCCGGAGACTCTTGCCAGTTCAAATCTGCAACTTCTAATCGCTTTTATTCCACTTGTTGTGTACATTTAATTAGTTTTAGCCACGGGATATGCAGAGCTGTCTCCAGGCACATCTTGCCAGATAGCTGCTCAACAGCGCCCCCCCTCCCCCAAACGGGGAGCTTTTCTAAAGGAGGCCGTATCTCAGTGTGGGGGTGCACTCTAAATTTAAAGGTTCTGATAATACCCACAAAAGTCATTCTCTGTGTCCGAGATTTTGTTGGTGTCCTGCCTTCCCTGCTTTTGAATTTTGGGAATAAATGTGCATCAAGTTTTGGCCTTCATGGGATATGTACAAGGGGGAATTTTAGTGGAAAGGAAAGGGGGAAGGAGAAAGAGGCAGACTGGGTGGGCCAATCGGTCCTTATCTGCCATCAAATTCTGTGTTTCTGCGTTTCTTCAGCTGCCATGCTTATTTCCCTGCGCTGTCCTCATTGAAATATGCTCCTGCATGAGACAGGATAATCTGCCCCTGTAGAATTTTGGTATTTAAAAGGTTATAGTCCATGTGGATCTTTTGCCGAGCCCTGTGTATTTCTGGTGTGGCATTTTCTTTGTGGGATGACTCCCCATGCACTATTTGCTTCTTCTGCTGTGTTAGCTTGCCCTTCCTTGTTTTATTAATATGCTGTGTGTAGGAGATGACTTCATCTCTTAACGTGGCCATAAGGGCCTCCCACTGGGTGGCCTCTGATGTTACCCATGATTTGTCATTTTGTAGGCACTCCAGAATAGACTTTCTGATGTGGTTGCTGACATCTTCAGATTTTAACAGGGTGGGGTCTAACCTCCATTGCCTACGCTGTGGCTTATCTTGTCCTCCCCCCCGCGCCGAAGAAAAATGGGTTGTGATGCCATGGCCTGCCTTCACAACTCCCTGTAGGGCACCTTGACTAGCCATATTAGGTCTGTTCTAACATGAATTATGTGAACAGAATGTATAATTCTAGAGACATGGATATGGTGCACTTATCCGCATGTTCTGACAGTCTCCTTTCCCTTTAAATGTTGCTGGAAAGACTTGAAACTGGTTCCTCCTACCCACCCATGTGGTAACTCCCCTAGCCCCGTGACGCCAGTTCTTCCTTTCCGCTGGAAGTAGGTTCCCTCCTAATTGATTTCACACTAAAGAGGCCCATTGCTGTTTTTCTTCATTAAAACTTTTAAAACTTGTCTTCGATTACTTCTCGCCCCCTGTATGGACGACGCAAAGTCCTCTCTGGATTTTCTGAGATGTGGTTGCACGCAGAGGATGTCTGGATCGGATCCGCACTCCTCATGCGTTTACTGTCTGGAACATGAGCACGACGTCCAGGCCTGCGGTCTTTGCCATTCGTTCCAACCAGCTACTTTGGAAGATTGCCTCGCTTGCTTACTCCTTGGCTGTCTGGACGATCAGGACCTTCCTGTTCGTTCGAAGGATGCCCGTCTGGCGGTTTCCATGGCCGCGGGTTCCTCCGAGCTATTAGTGGCTTTTGAGGAGGCTGCAGCCCATGCCGCAGCTCAGACCTTGGCTTCTGCCCCCCCCCTTTTTTTTTAAATTTTATTTAAACATTTGGTAACTGGAAAAGGCACATTGAGCTAAGGCTCGTTTCCAGGTGCTGCTCCAGTTGGGGCATGTCTTATACATGTGTCCCCAAGGAATTATGCCAGGCCCTCCCCACGCTTGGGGACCGCCCTTCGGGCACAAAGGAGGAGGAGAATAAGAAGGCTAAGGAGAAAGAGACCAAAAAATGGTCTCATCGACACTCGAGGGATCGGGAGCGCTTTCAGGCCTCCTGATTCCTGTGCTTCTTCGGAGCTTCTGGCTTCAGTCAAGACTTTGGAATTGGCTGCTGGCTTCACGGTCTCCCAGTCAGGCCATTTGGCTGAAGCTCAGGCCGACACTCTGGCCGAGATTTTTCTTGACCCGGTCGACCCGCTGCTTTCTTCAGAGGAGGTGGATACCTCTCGCTTCAGAATTCTGCGTTTGACCTTTTCTAACAGGGGGATGTGGCAGACTGCTGTCCTGCTGCCCTCCACTCCAGAGCATCCTGACCAGGAGAAGGCTCTGCATTCACTGGCCCCTTCCGAGACTCACCGATGGTCTCTGTCTCACTCCAGAAACCCGGATTTGGGAGCCTGCATTGCTCAAGCTCACGCTCTAGGCGCCTGGGGCAAGTGGCACCACCACTATCCCTCCTCCTCAGGGAAAAACTCAACTACAGGCCCATCTCCCTCCTCTGCTCACTTGCTAAGGTGCAAGAAAGAGTCATCTACAATCAACTCAGGGACTACCTGGAAGCTCATCAGCTCCTTGCCCCCTCCCAGCATGGATTTAGAACAAACCATGGTACTGACACTGCCCTCATTAACTTCACGGATTAAGTTCTCAGGGCAATGGACAAAGGGATACCCACTGGTGCAGTCTTTATAGACTTATCCAAGGCGCTCGAATTGCCGCCGACCACAACTTGCTGCCACAGAAGCTGCAAAATATAGGCTCAGACAATCATGCCCTGAAGTGGTTTGGGAGCTACTTATCAGGCAGGGCACAGAGGGTCTCATGGAAAGGGATCATGTCTGACCACTACCCCTAAACCAGGGTGTACCTCAGGGCTCACTTCAGGCCCCTCCTGTTTTCTCTTGTTTACCAACGACCTGCGACTCCACTGTGGGAGAGCTCGGTGCGCAGTATGCTGATGATACTGTCATCTTCCGACCCTGCATGACGTGGTTGCCCTAGGCCCTCTACTCCAAAAGGATCTCACTTCACTAGAGACTTGGCTATGTAAGAACAGAATGGTACTAAATGCCGACAAGACCAAGGCAATGCTATTCAGGCCAAGATTCCTGGGATTTGACAGGTCCTCATCCCTCTCTTTAACTTCACTCTCTGGTAAAGCCATTAACGTAGTCCCCTCCCTTAAATACTTAGGCCTCACGTTGGATCAGAATATCACATACAAGGAACACGTGGACCAGGTCACCAGGACCCTACATTGGAAACTTGGCACCCTGTACTGACTCAGGGACCAACTCATCACTGAAGCCAGGCTCTCCATAGCCACCAGCGTCCTTCTACCCAACCTGACCTTTGCAGCCCCTATTATACAGGGCATGGCTAAACAAGAGATTACCAGGATGCAAACCCTATATAATAAAATAGCTCGGTTTGCAACCTTAGACCACCCGAGACGTCACCACTGTGACACTTTGGCCAATCTTCATTGGCCCACATTGGTCGCCCGCCTCCAACACCCCTTGCTTGTCCAGCCCCACGCCCCGCCAAGCATTGCCGGGACCATAACCCTCAAACACAACCCAAGGAACCTAAGGACCTCAGATAGAACGCTATTAGAAGTCCCTAGGGTAAGGACAAATGCTGGCGGAAGATCCTTTTCCTCCCAAGCAGCCTGCCAATGGAACAAGCTCCCTCCCCAGGTCCAGGCCTCCTCCTCACTCATGAACTTCCGCACCAGGCTGAAGTCCCATCTGATGACCTCAAGCGCATGCCACTGTCATGGCACTTAAAGCTCCTAAGGTACTCCCCTCCTCTCCAACTCCCGTCTCCTAGCTTAACCTTCCTACTACCTGCCTTATACAGACTGCTCACCAGAAGCCACGTGTAACCCCTGAATAAACTATATGCAAAGTACTACCAATTGCTTACATGTCATGATGATAACCATGCCTGCATCCACTGCTTTTCTTTTTACCGTGCCTGTAAGCCATGCCTGTATCCACTGCTTTTCTTTTACCATGCCTGTATCCACTATTTTTCTTTACTGTAACCACCTCATGATGTAACTCAGAATGCCTCAAATGTTCCTTATGTCCTTGTTCATTCTTATAACTTGTATTGTTATCCCAGGTCGCCCCTGAAAAAGGGACCTTTGGGGCTCAGTGGGCCTACCCGGTCACCAAAATTTAATAAATTATCCTCTTCAGGAGAGGAGAGGCACCGGCGCAAGATGTGTTGGCACTACGAGGAGCTCATGTGGCAGCAGCTTTTGTTTACCTGGGTCAAGCCGCCCCTGGCGCCCAGCCCTACCATTATTTAGCTGCCGGAGCTGCAGCAGACCCTGCCTCGGCAGGAGCCGATCTGGACAGTCCCGGCGCGGCCCCACTCTGGCTTCTCCACCGATTTTTGGTAGAGCGGCTGTTCAAACAACCAAAGGAAGGCACTACGACTAATGACGCTAGTCCTGCCAAAGGACTTCCCCACTGACTGTCGGTCACTGTCACCCCCCCCAGTCGGAGAGCAGTGACTTGGTAGGCCCTTATTTCATGATTCTTCAGAATCAGAAGGGTCCTCCCTCCACTCCTGTCCAGTGGACGTGGAGTCGGTAGGGGACCTCTCCATGGATCAGGGTTCCACTCCCTTCATGGGTCTGTATGCAAGCCGAAAAACGACCTCTGCCCCTAGGTAGACCGAACTCTAGGCATAGTGAGGAGCTGGAGGAGCTAAGGGGCCTGCTGTTGGGTTTAGCCGATAGTGTTTTTGCTAGGCTTGGTGAGGCATTTTCTGACCTTAGCTTGTAGGCTAAGCATAAGGATGTATACTCAAGATGCCCTTTCAGTGTTGGCCAGGACAGAGCTTGGAGCACCTGGCAGTGGTGATCCCTTGGCTGAGCTCCAGTGGCGAAGTTGCACACCCTGTGGTAAAGTGTAGCAAGTTTTTCATTTCCCCAGCTTTTACTGTGAGTAGGACTGGTGACCCATACAGTAGGGTGGGCAGGAGGGTTCCAGTTGCAATCCTTTGCCGGGAATCCTGAGTAAGGAAAGGGCTAAGACAGTACAGTACCCCCAATTTCTGATTGTGTCTTGGTCAGCAGTTCGATATGCTTTTTATAGGAGCAGTGTTGGTCTAGTGTAATGCCTAAGTAGTTTATTGTGTCTACGACCTCAGTCCTGGTGCCATTTGAGAGGCTTGGGGTTAGGATGGAGCTTCTGTCTTGCCCTAGGTTTGAGGGACCAAATAACATGGCCCTAGTTTGTTTGTTTTTTTGCTATTGAGCACAAGTTTATTGCTAGTCAGCCAGTTCTCGAGGAGTTGCAGGTCCTTTGTCAGTGCAGTGTTCGGAGAGCTCAGGTCCTTGGTGGACCTGTAGAGAAACAGAGTTTGACGGCAGATAAGGACCGCTTGGCCCACCTAGTCTGCCCATTTCCCTACCTACAGGATAAGCTGCAGATCCTAGTTAACCAACAGCCTATTTCTTCCTACCCCCCCAACAAGAATTGCCTTGTCTGTCCCATGAATTCTTTTTTTTTTTAAACTTTATTTTCAAGTTTTTTACTTTTCATTTCAACTTACAACCTACATATGTGCATAGGAATTAATTATTTCTTTCTCCAGGGTGTTACAATCAATTCAGTGGAATATTTCAATCATTTCTGATCTTTTAGTCTATACATGCTCTCTCCTGTACAATGTTCTCTCATACATAATTATATCTCATACATAATTATATCAAAGCCAGTCTTCCTGTCTTGTCTTTTCCCTTTTTCAGGGTATAAAGTCTTGTCTCACTGGGGTAATATATAATATCCACCTTCTCCATATTATCTCAAATTGAGCATATCTCTTATTTGTCAATGCTGTCAGCCTTTCCATTTGATATATATCTATCACTATATTTTGCTGCTGTCTTAATTGGAGTGGGTTTGGAGACAACCTTTTTTTTTGTTATGGTTTTTTTAATAGCTATTATCAATATCAGCAGGAGTTTCTTTGTCCTGATATCCTTATTTCCCTCTGGGAAGTCCAGTAAGAAGTATAAAGGTACATTCAATATTATAGAGGGCGAAATTAAACTCTTAATCGCTTCTTGTACCTCCTGTAGGAAAGGTTGTATTTTTGGACACCTCCAGAAAATGTGCCCATGTGTTGCCTGATTTTCGCCACATCTCCTCCAGCATGCCACTTCCTGCCCCTTATTAAAGTGCATCTGGATTGCCGGTGTTTTGAAAAACCTGACAGCATTTTTCCATGTAAATTCTCTCCAACATGGTGATGATGTACTTTTATGTATATGTGATAAATAATTTCTCCATGTATCTCCTCCTGTTATGACATTTAAGTCTTTTTCCCATGCTCTCCTAATGGAATCAACTGAATCCCCTTCCATTTCTCTTATTGCCACATATAAGTAAGATATTATGTGAGTTAGCTGTGTCTTACCATCTAAACTTTTTTGTATTATCTCTATAATCTTGGGTATAGGATATAATGTCCAGCATTCTCTCCTGATACTTTTTATATAGTCCCTAATCTGAAAGAAACGGAATCTATCTCTCTGTGTTCTCACATGTACTTTCCAAGTCTGAGAAGCTCATTACATTTCCTTCTTTCAGGAATTGATACACTGTGTAATCCTTTCCTTTCCCATCTCCTATACCCCAGATCCATTTTTGCTGGTAAGAAATTCTCTGTGTGCGTCAGTGAATAGAACGCAGGCCTCCATTCCAACATATTCTTGGTGTTCAACATCTGTCTCCAAACTTGTAACGTTGACATTGTGTAGGGATTATCAACATCCACCCCTTCTTTATCTCCCCTGTCTGCCAGCAGAGCCAGATGTGGTTGTCTTATATCTTCTTCTGCTAATTCTATTTCTTTCCACTTTGCCTCATATTTAGGGTGCAGCCAGTATGTCCCATGCATTCTTGAATTCTCCCACAGTTTTAGACCTCACAACCTCCTCAGGAATGCTGTTCCATGCGTCTACCATCCTCTCTGTGAGAGAACTGTATCGTCCACGTATAGAAGCATGTTAGTCTTACCACAGTGATTTGGCATGCTGTTTATGAAAACAGCAAATAGTAAGGGACCCAGGATGGACCCCTCAGGGACCCCATTGAGAATATTGCGATTTTTTTGATTGCACCCCTCGCCATCTGACAAATTGGGATCTCCCTTGGAGGTAGTCTGTAAACCACCACATTGTCAGACTGTCTAGGCCTAGGAGCTTGAGTTTTCTAGGAGCAACTGATGGTCTGCCAGGTTGAAGGCCTTAGGACTATGAAGATTGACCCGGTGGACTGGCCTTTGTCGAGAGCTGTTAGGATATGATCAGTGAGACAGACTAGGGCAGTATCCGTGCCATGTTTTTTTTTCTAAAACCATGTTGTCTAGGTGTGAATAAACCATTCCTCTCAATGTAATCTGTTGTTCGATTATAGACGGCCCTCTCTAGTACCCTGCTAAGAATGGAAAGGATCGATATGGGATGATAGTTTACCACATGTTCCCATGATCCACCTTTATGGATGGGCATGACCCGGGCAACTTTCCAGAGTGCTGGAACCTTCCCTTCAAGGAGGGACCTGTTGAGCAGCCATGAGACTGGAGCAGCTATGGCTGGGGCTGCAGTTTTTTGTAGTTTTGGTTCTAGCTTGTCGTAACCAGCTGCACCGTGGGGTTTTATGTTCATAAGTAGTTTTAGGACCTCACTTTTAGACTGCGTCTTAAAATGGCAGCTAGGGTAGGGTGGAGTGTTGTTTGAGTCTGATATATTGGGTGGGAGAGCCCCAGCATAAGGAGTCTTGAACTTAAAGTCTATGAAGAAGGAGTTGATTGCATTGGCGGCGGCGGCAGGGCTCTTCAGGCGGATGCCATTTGCAATTATATCACAATCGCCCTGGGTGGGACTACCCTTGATGGTGTTGACTTGTGACCAGAATGTCCTTGGGTCAGATAGATTTTTTTCTCTGGAGATCTCCAAGGTATCTTTTTTTGCCAATTTGAGCTCTTTTTTACATTTGATTCGTAATTCCCTGTATTGCTGCAAGGCATTGGGTTCCTGAGTGCATTTATAATTTCCCCAGGCCCTGTCTCCTTCATGAGTTTTTTATGACCTGACACCCTGATTTTTTTTCAATGGGGCATGTTTATTAGCTGCAGAAAGGAAGTTGTTTATGAAGAATTCTAGGGCGGCATCAAGGCTAGGGACATTCTTGATGAGGGTCCAGTTCACCTCCTGTAGTGAGACTGGGAAGGCATCTGTGACAAAATTAGAGAAGTCCCGTGTCCAGAGTATTCTGGGTGGGTGGGCTTTAAAATTATTTTTCCTAATAGAGAACACTGGTGAGTGAACACTTAGGGCGTCCAAAAATACACCTGCCAGTCTAATGCTATCCAGCTTAGAGGCCAGGATCCAATCCAGTGTAGTATGGTTACCTGTTTTGGTGTTCAGCCTGGTGTGCTTGTGAATTAGCTGAGTTAGGTCAGCTTCAAGAAGTAAGTTCTTTAGTTCTCCCTTTGTTTGGGGGCCCCCAGTGTATATTGAAATCACCCAGGATCACCTTCTCACCCTTTGGGAGGTTGGGCAGAGCTGTTAGAAGGGAGTTCAGGGCAGTGTCCGCTGCTGTAGGGGGGCTATAGACGGATCCAGTTGTCAAGGGTTTGGTGCCTCCCATCAGCAGTGTTACAAATATTATTTCACAACTGGTGTTCTGTATGTCCAGGGTTGTCGCTATGGAAGCAGTTAAGGAGGATCTTGCGTAGATCAGTACTCCACCTCCCATTTTTCCCAGTCTGTCCTGCCTGAATATCTTGAAGCCATTTAGCTCATTCTCATGGTCATGTACCTGTGGTTTGAGCCAGGTCCCAATGGTTGCTCAGCCAGGCCCCACTCCGCTTCCAAGCCTACCCAGTGATGGGGATGGGGGTGCCTTCCCCTCCTGAACCCCCTGGGTCCTCCCTTGGGGGGCCAGCTCCACCACTTTCTTTCCACCTGATCCGCTGTTACCACGGACAGGTGGGTCCTAGAGGTGGTCAGACAGGGTCTGCCTCTGGAATTCTAAGCATACCCGCCAAGCCCATGCCCAAAAAGAGGACATGGTGCCCATCGACGTTTGGTCGGCCATTCGGGATGACATCGCCCAACTCCTCCACATGGAGGTTGTGGCCCCAGTCCAGGATCCACCGCCTTACCCCAGGGTTCATCTCCAGGTACATTCTGGTGCAAAGACGGATGGGGGGGCTGGCGCCCCATCTTAGAGCTACGCAACGTGAACAAGTTTCTCAGGTCCCTCACTTTCAGGATGGTCACTCTGTCCCAGATCATACCATTCCTGTAGCAAGGCATGTGTTTTTGCTCTCTGGATCTTCAGGACGCGTTCTTACATGTCTCGATCTGTCAGTCTCATCGGCGGTTCCTCCACTTTCGGGTGTAGGGCACCATGTACGAGTTCCATGCCATTCGGCCTGTCCTTGGCTCCCGGGGTCTTCACCAAATGCGTAGCCATGATGGCTTACCATCTATGGCACTGGGGAATCTGGGTATACCCTCACCTGGACGACTGGCTCATCGTGGGTACTCCAGGCAGGATGTGGAGCAGTCCAGGGATCTGGCCCTCCAGGCCTGCGTCTCTCTCTCTTGGCCTCCTGGTCAACGAGGCCAAATTGGAACTCATGCCCTCGCAGGTAATTCACTTCATTGGGGCAGAGCTCGGCTCCCGGCAGATGGGGCGGAGGCTCTTACCTCCTTTGCCCGATCAATTCTGGTTGGGCAGTTGCACCCTGCGCGGGACTTCCTGAGCCTATTGGGATACATGTGTGGTCCATTTGGATCGCTGGAGAATGCGCTCTCTGCAGTGGGTGCTGGCCAGCCAGTGGTCTCAGCACAGGGGTCACTTTGACCAGCTGGTCACTGTGACCCAGCAGGCGTGGGACGCACTCCAGTGGTGGTTAGTCCCGGAACATCTGCAGGAAGGTATCCCAGTCATTCTCCCGGAGCCGTTTGTCACCCTGGTAGCCGAAGCTTCTCACCTGGGGTCGGGAGCCCACCTGGGGGAACACAGAGTCCACGGGCTCTGGACCCCCAAAAAGTCCCGATGTCACATCATCCTGATGGAGCTCAGGGCGGTTCAGCTGGCACTGACTGCCTTTGATCCGCATCTGAGGTCAGGTGGTTCAAGTCCAGATGGACAACACCATGTACTACCTAAACAAACGGTGCGGGACGCACTCTCTTCCTCTGTGCGAGGAAGTTCTTCCCATCTTGATCCTCATGTGCAGTCTGGAGGCCGATCTCCTGGCCATCCATGTGGCCATTGTCTCCAACCAACTGGCGGATGCTCTCAGTCGGGTGGATGAGGCGTCTCACGATTGGTCTCTCCATCCTGAGGTAGTGCAGATCCTGTTCTCCTACTGGGGTGACCCTCTGGTGGACTTGTTTGCCCTGCAAAGCTGAGGCTGTTTTTGTGTCCACCCCCTAAGCGCTGAATACTGCAGGGGGATGCTTTCTCGAGGCCCAGGACCCCAGGCCTCTTCTGTGCCTTCGCTCCATTTTCCTTGATACACATAGTGCTTCTCAAGGTCAGGAAGGAGAAGGTGATTCTGGTGGCTCCAGACTGGCTGTGCCATTTCTGGTACCCTGATCTCCGCAGCCTCAGCAGCGGGCTGCCGAGGCGTCTTCCTCTCTGCCCAGACTGCTCTTCCTCAATCAGGGGAAGGTACACCACCCGGACCTTCAGTTCCTGTACCTGACTGCCTGGTTCCTGAGTGGCTAGAGTTCCAGGCTTTGGGTCTCTCTGAAGATGTCCTCAACATTGTGGAGGCTTCTCGGAAGGAGTCGACCAGGAAATGCTATACCTTCAAATGGAAGAGGTTCTCCATTTAGTGTCAGGGTGAGGGGCTGGCCTCTTTGCCCTGTCTAGTGGCTAGCATCCTTCACTACCTCTGGTCCCTCTCCTAGTCAGGCCTTAGGTCGACGACCCTTAAGGTGCACCTGGCAGCCATCTCTGCTTACTGGGAGCAGGTCAGTCAGCAGTCTGTGACACAGGAGAAGGTGGTCTGGCGCTTTAAGGGCCTGGACCACATTTGCCCTCTGGTGTGTGAACCACCTGTTGCTGATTTTGGCAAAGCTCATTGGAAAGCCATTTGAACCTGTGCACAGGTGTGAGATGTCACACCAATCGTGGAAGACCTCCTTCTTAGTGGTCATCACATCAGCCACAAGGATCAGTGAGCTCAAGAAGCTCTCGGTGGAGTCTCCATACCTGATCTTCCACAGGGACATGGCTGTCCTGCACCCCAACCTGAAGTTCCTACCGAAGGGTGTCAGATTTTCACCTTAACAAGGTCAGTCTCACGGTGTACTTCACCAATCACACCTCGGAGGCTGAGCACAGGCTCCATACTTTGGACCTGCAGCAAGCACTTGCGTACTATAAGGAGCACACGGCTAGAGTTCAGGGAGAGGTTCGCCAGCTATTTGTCACCTACACTGAAGCTGCACCTGGCAGACCAGCAGCTAAGCGGACAATGGCAGGTGGATTGTATCCTGCATTGACCTCTGCTATAGGTTGGCATGTAGAGAGCTTCCTGCTGGGCTAAGGGCTCATTCCAGTAGTCATATCACTGCCTCAGTGACCGCTTCCAGGGACGTCCCTCTCCAGGAAATCTGCAGGGCAGCTACCTGGAGGTCAGCACACGCCTTCATTTCCCACTACCACATCAATCTTGAGTTACACCAGGATGCTGGTTTTGGGGCCTCAGTTCCCCAATCTCTGTTCCCCAAGTAGGGGGTGTGCGCCTTTCCCCCCTTCTCCCGGAGAACTGCTAGGAGTCTGCCAGAAAGTTTGGATAAGTACACCATATCCACGTCCCTAGAAAAATAGGTTACTCACCAGTGACAGTAGTTAGAGAGTGGTATATGGTGTACATCCACATAGACCGACCCAACCTCCCCTGGCAGTGGTGCATGACTCTGCTGCCAGCAGGCAAGAACTGGCATCGTGGGGCAGTGCTAGAGGAGTTACCACCCAGGTTTGTGGGAGGAACCAGCTTGAAGACTTTCTGGCAACATTTAAAGGGAAAGGACACTGCCAGAACATGTGGATGTACACCATATACCACTCTTAGAACTGCTGTTACAGGTGAGTAACCTGTTTTTTTTGTATGGAATGGGTTTTTGAATCTCCAAATGTCAGTTAATTTGTAATCCTCGAGTAGCGTCTTCAAAGCATCTGTGCTTTTAGTGGCCATTTAGGTATGCTTAGAGGAGCAGTCCAGTATCCCGTCCAGGGCACAGTTAGCATTGGCAACTAGCATCCACTCTGCTTTGAAATGTACCACTTCTAGAGACAACATTGAGTAGAAATCTGTCATGTCAAAGTTTGAGCCATAAAATGATCCTGTGTTGTATACCTTCCCATTACGCAGGCTGATTTGCATTATGGGGTACCTGCCTCCTGAATTGTCAACAGCTTATTGAAGGAGAACCGCCCCCCCCCCCACACACACACACACACACAAATTCTTCCACAAAATGTTTAATCTCCAATGTGGTTGCATCGGTTTCTTGGAGATGGACAATGTTAGGTTGGCTACTGTAATTTTCCTTAACAGTTTTTACTTTTGATTTTTTTTAGCCGTTGACGCTCCAGGCCATTATTTTAAGTGCTTAATCCATATGTGCAGACATAGCAAGTTTAGCAGTCCCACATTTGCTATAACTGAAATCGGTGAGCTTGTCCGCCTTGTAAAGTTAGCTTCTCAGACCACATTACTGTGTACTAGTAGCCCTTCTGATGAAAATGCACCCTTATCCAACTTTGGCACAACCCCCCTTCATGTGTACCTGAACTACCCCCTCAACCACCACTTGAGGATCCTCCCTAAGCAAGATGCTGTGGTTCCCTAACTGTGGAATCTGTGCTAGTTGAAAAGGCGATTCCCCTTCCCTCCCCCGGTGCCTTTCAGCCACTCTGGTTTGTGGTCAGCGTACTAACTGGTGGATGCATACATGGTTTACCACTGCACCTTGGTGGTGAGAGTTCCCTTGTCACATCAGCCTAGCAGCCTTGGCCCTGGCAGTGGCCATTCAGTTTAATTCCAGGGCCTGCAACCGGAGTGGCCACTCCTCGTCCCACATTTCATTTTACCAGCGGTTATCTGCTTTGCAAGGGTTTGCTTGCCAACATTCGAGTATGCACCAGAGTTATTTATTTATGCCTTTATGTACCGGGTAGGTGCAGTGGTCCAGCGGACCGTTTTCGGGCACGACTCGGGCCATGAAGATGGCACAATGATAAAATGCAGGTACAGTATATAATGCATAACAGTAATGCCATTGGAACAAGTACGACAGTCTAGGAGAATACAGTACAGTAGATACAATAGTGTGCGTAGAAATATGCAGTATAGTGTACAAAAATATTATCATTGAACATATGCAAAACAATGCAGGATAGTGTAAAAACAATATATAACTTGAACATTGTATGTATGGAAGTGCACAGGACACAGTGTGTTTGTGTTGCAATGCCTAATTACATTGAGGGATCGGAGGTAAGAGTGCAGTCACATTGGGGTAAGCTGGATTTCCGGAATAACCTCAGCAATTCCTTAAAAGCCTAGGTGTGGGGGCCGGGCCCTGGGGAGCAGGCACAGGTGGCATTAGCAATTAGTGCTGATTTGTAGCAAGATTTAAATGAGAGGTGGGAGTCCAGTGAGCGAAGAACAGGGGGTAGACTGTTACACAGTTTTGGGGTGGCTGCGGAAAAGGCTTTGCTGCCTAGGCAGATAGTGATTGGGGGGGTTGGGGTGTCCAGCAGGAGGCTGGAGGAACTTGAGGTTCTGGGGGCAGATTATTGGTTTGAATGGGGTGGATAGGGGCGATTTGTCCTTGTCTCTGTTGGCCTTGTCAATGGCACAGCCCAGGCCATAGTCTTTCTGAGCTGGGGGCAGCCAAGGACTGGTATAGGGTACAGTGGTGGGTAGTGTATTGTCATTAGTGCAGATCTGCAGATATTATTATAGGTTGTATTTAGCCTGTTGAGTTGGTGGGTGGAGGTTTATGTGTATATGGTGGCACAGTAGGCTATTGCAAGACAGGCCTCAGGAATTGTTTTAAATGGTATCCCACTGCCAGTTTTTGGTGGATGCGTTGAATGGTGGAGACTATATGTTCAGAGAAAGTTAGTGTGGGGTATAGAGTGATGCCCGGGTACTTGAAAGAGGGTACCATGTCCAGAGAGAGACCATCAGGGGTAGATACGCATAGGGCGGAGGGGGTACTTGTGTATCTGGATAGCTGAGGCTTGGAGCCTAGAAGCATCCACAGCTACCAGATGGAGCCCAGTGACCCAGGCACCCTGTAGAGCCCCACCCTAGCAGATATTCCTGTTTGAGGCCAGAACTTAGCGGCTCAACCTTTATGAGCCAGTGAACTTGCCTAAGATAATCAGAGCATTAAACAGGAAAATGTGTGCCTTTTTGTGGTGAGAATTTACCTAAGCTGATGGAAAGCAATAGCAAATAGGTATAAATCTACAGTTGCAAACACTGTCAGTTATAAACCCAACAGTAAAACACTGAAATTGTCCCCACAAGACAAAGTGCAAGTATTAGCCTGACAAATGATTAATCTCCAGTCCTACCCCCGTAATTGTTCTGGCTGTTACTTTCTCAGTCGGTCACTGTGGTGTGCGCCTTTTTCCATTAGCAGAACCGCATGGCGCTAACTCCCACGTGAAGGACTGGTGTGCTTACAGGCCAGTGATGCCAGATCTTCAGCTTTTGGAAACGCAGTTGTGGTCAATCTGTTAGATGCCCCAACCCCCCCAAAAGTCCAGCTGGACTTCTCCCCCAGACCATGTCAGTTGTACTTGTGATATTAACTGTTTAGAATGTACATAAGTCTTCTCTGAGCCAAGTAGGAGTGTCCACAGTTACTGATTCACAGTTCGCGAAGCGCCCTGACTACTGCAGTGTGGTGATGTGAGGTACCTGGCATATTAGTGTGCTGGCTTGGTTCCACGTGGCTACACAGGCCTGTCAGTCCCATATGAGTATCCCAGGGATGGGGAGGTGAGGGAGAAGGGGCCCTTGGGGGACACATAACTGCCCCCAGAACAAGAAACAGTACCTCAGGCTGGTTGATCACAGCATCCCTCCGATGCGGCTTCTTCTCTATTTAGGAAGATCTTCTTTAAGGATATCTCTTCCATTAGACCATGCCATTGGAGCTATACCTGTGTTATTGCTAGGACCACACAGAATCGTTGCTAGCTGGGGTCACGCATCAAAAGTTTACACAGACGTGGGCTGCCCCATTTCTCCTCAGTTCTTTTCCTGTCATTGATCGTACGTGTCGGGCCTACAGTGGAAACACTGCCATCTAGCCGTTGTCGTTAATTATTTATTATCTATGTTAATCACTAAGTTTTAGTGATATCACAACAGTGTTGTTCTGGTACTGAGTGCGTGGAGAAAAGATTTAGAAGGACAACTCACACGAAGTGTGTGTCTTATTTAGACACCTCTCATAACATCAGAACTTGAGATTTGCCAGGGCTTCAGTCAAGCTACCAGGCGATGTAGATGAAATGTATTGTATACAAGAAAATGCACTCAGGCAGTATTAAATCTTTTAAGAATCATTTTATTTTTTCATATTTGCCTCAAAATAAGACAAAAGCATATTCTTAATAAAAAAGCAGTCTTTAAATAAATATATACATATAAATATGTGATCAGAATTCAAAAAACTTAATGTGCAAGATTCACGTACTATGTCAGTATAAGGAGCCCAGTGCTTCGAGGCCACTAAGACCTCATCATCGGGTATCTCCTCCTATTGGTATACGCCCTTATATAGTGTTTAAATCCCAGCTGTGTTTGGTTATTATCCTTCATAATCTTTAAAGCCTAGTTAAAACACTCTGTGTTCCATAGTTACCAATATGTAGCTAAATTAGTTTTATATACTAATTGACTGATTTGCTAAAGTGCTTAACAACCATCTTGTGCATACGGAGTAATTCAGTTCCTTTTGAAAAAATCCTTAGCTCACTCAAAGGGAGGTGGGTGTGTCCACTGTGCTGTCAGGCTCTCCATCTGGGGCATAATTTAATGGAATATTTCCAAACTTGAAACCTCAAATCTAACTGCCTGACAGCACACTGCACACTCTCCCCACCTAATGAGACAGACTTAAAAGAAAAAAAAATGTAAATAAAATACTAAATATACACATCAAAACACATCTTTTGTTCTTTTCCATACTCCTAAGGAGCCCTACAGCCTGTTCTTAAACAGTCAAAATATAATGCTCCATGAAGAAATATCCACTGCTCCTGCTAACTTTCACAAAAAGGGGTTCTAGTCCATGTAATCATTAAATCCTGCTGGTTGTAATGTTTTTAAACAAAAAATAGTCTTGATTCTTTTTGATCCAAAATCTTTTCCACACCCCCCTTTTTTTTTATGTAGAGGGGTACATGCTGTAACTAACTATACGCACCAGGATACATCTTTTTGGAATCAATTAACATCCTTTTTACTGCTTCTACACCCTGGTCATGAATCATGATCAATACTAATGTACGAAGAATTTACATCCAACACTAGTCAAGTGTAGGTTGGTTGCCAAACAAAATCCTGCAACTTCTTAAGTACTGCAGTTGTGTCTTTAATATGATTTCAAAGATACCACTTCTGCAAAAATCTGTCCACATATTTCACCAAAGGTTCATACAGTGAATTGTTCCCCAATATAATGGGACGTCCTGGGGGGGTTTATCTTATTTTAGTGGAGTTCTGAGATATGATAAAAACGGGCTCTGGGGTGTTCTGTACATAGAGCAGTCAGTCAACTCACTTTGCAAAATCCATCCTTTTCTCACCGAATCTGTCAAAAACGCACTTAATTTCTCTCTCTACTCTCTTACTGGATTCCTTCATAGCCTCTCGCATGTATTTATATCACCCAGTTGTCTCATTGCTTCTGCATAATAGGCTTCTTTATTCTGAATTACAATATTGCCTCCTTTGTCTGAGGGCTTGATCTCACTGTCCTTCATTTCCTGAAGCTCGTTTAATGCTACCCTTTTAGGTCCACTCAAATTATCCCAGTGAAGTTGTTTTTTTATTTAATGCTATCGTTGTATCCACATCTCTCAATACCACTTCTTGAAAGACACTAATGGCTTTACTATTAATGTTTAGAGAAAAGACTGATTTTGCTTTTGCTTTTGGTTTTGCTACCAAGTCCTTAATTGCAGTATGTTCATGACCCACCTCCTCCTCAGGTGTTCTCCACCCACTGCTCCCATTAATTCCTCTTCATTGGCTAATAGCAACATTTGCTGCAGCTCTTCAATTGTTAACATATCAATCATGCAAGTAGTCTGAATTTCATTTCCCCACTGCAACAGCCCATCCATTAGCGCTGTCAGCAGAGAAATGCTTTTTGAGGTTCAGTTTCCTAAATAATTTGACAAATCACAATAAATATCAAACTCATCTACAGGTTTAACAGGATCAAAGGATAAGCCATATTTCAGCACTTGCAACTGTACACTTATAAATACTTTTGCGAACAAATTAACCACTGTTAAATCCTGTGAAGAAAAACATTCACTATCATCACCAGTAATTTGGCTAGAAGCAGTCATTAAAGTTCTCGGTCTGTTTGGACTGTGCTCACCTCCTCGTCTGGTAATTTTTTTCTTTTTCTTGAAAGACTTCCAGCATTGGGGGGCCCCTGGTTGCCATTCCATGCTTGTATCCAAATCTGACAAGTTCCCACGTCTTCCAATTGATCATGCAATATTTTAATTTGATCCTGTACTAAGGCATGTTGATATTTATTCTCACTTATTTGTATTCGTGTAAATTCAGTGGAGACGAAAGGCACTGGAGAAGGTTTTGCTGGAAAAAATCTCTAGCAGCGATGGAAAAAGTCTGTCAGAAATCTTCATCATCAGCCACATTGACCAACTCGCAGTCAATTAAATTGAAAGACTGAGACAGAGTGGTTGTCATTGGGACACAAGCATAAGCATAGGCACAAAGATAAATCTGCTTCCCCGGCGAGGTCTAGGTCGCCATTGCAAACTGCAGGTACTTTACCTTTATCATCGTTCACTTTGGTGGCAATGACGCCAGCCCCCGACCATCAACCAGGCACCAAGATGCTTGGTTCAGGCTTGGGCGCCAGTACTGCATGCAGTACTCCAGGTGTGACCTGACTAGAGACCTGCACAGAGGCAGGATCACCTCCCTACTCCTGGAGGAGATACCTCTCGCAGTACACCCCAGCATCCTGTTGGCTTTAGCTGCCGCCTTCCTGCACTGTGCTGAGTTGTTCATATTCCCCGTTACAACCACCCATGGGTCCTTTTCCTCCTCGGTTGTTCCTTACTGAACCCCACCCATTTGGTAGCTCCTTCTTGGATTTCTTGCTCCAAAGTGCAGCACCTTGCACTTCTTAGCATTGAACCCAGCTGCCACGTTTCTGATCACTCTTCCAGCTTAGCCAGGTTGTACTGTAGCCCCTGCCACCTTACTGTTTAGTGCACCACTGCCCCCATCTTGGTATCATCAGCGAACAGACTGATCTTACTCCTGATGCGATGTGAGATCTGCTATGAATAACCCAAACAGCACCGGGCCCAGTACAGAGCTCTGTGGTACCCTGCTTGTCACCACCATTGGAAATGAGTCCCCACCACCACCCATTGCTGCCTTCCCTTCAGCCAGTCTGCTATCCTGTTTACCAACTTTGTCCCCGCCCCCACACATTTCAACTCCCCCTCCCCCCAACCTCCCATGATGAGGCAACGAATCAAAAGCCTTGCTGAAGTCCAAATACAGGACAGCTACTGCATGGCCCCTGTCCAGTTCCCTCATCACCCAATCGTAATACTCAACTAGGTTGGTCTGGCAGGATTTTCCTGAGACAAATCCATGTTGCTGACCATCCTGGAGTCCATTGACTTCCAGGAACTGTAACTGTGCCACTGGCCCATTTACACGTGCAGATCCTGCAGTGGACATTGAGAACACAGTGGAATCAATTGACGGACGACATGGACCAGAAGGTGCTAGTCATGTCCCCCATGTGCAAAACACTGACATGGTGTGTGGACCACCACAACCTCTTAAGGGGCATTCCATTCCTGATACCAACTCAGATTCTCAACTCAGATACATTCAGATCCAGGTGGGGACACACCTGGGCCCTTATGGAAACGCAAGGTTTGTGGACCCAGGTGGAAACCAAATTGCACACAGATGTCTTGGAGATGAGAGCTGTCTTACAGTGTGCAGGCTTTTCAAGAGCATCTGACACTGGGTCCTCTGTTAATACTGATGAAAAACATTTGTGTCCTGCATTATATAAACAAACAAGGTGGGGGGGGGGGGCCCTCCCCATCCCATGTCGGGAAGCATTGTGAATGTGATACCGGGCACTGGAACGCGGCCTAGAGCTATCAGCTGTGCATCTCCCAGGTGTCCAAAATGTCTTAGCAGACAAGCTAAACAGGTCACAGTCCAAGATGTATGAATGGGAACTGCTGACCTCATTGATAGTCGACCTCTTCACATTGTGAGGTCACCCAAAGTTGGATTTCTTTGCAGCCCCACGTAACGCAAAATTGCCATGTTCTTGCTTGCTCCAAGGCTTGGAGTTTTATTGGCAAGATGTGTTGTCCCTCTGTTGATAAAGGAGGTTTCTGCACTCCTTTCCCATTCCAGTAATACAGAGAGTATTACTAAAACTGAAGATGGAGGGTGCGACTCTCATCCTCATTGCACCTCTGTGGCCTTGACAGATACGGTATCCCCTGCTGCAACCACTAGCTGTGGCGTCACCGGTACCTCTGCCTCTGTGCAGGGCCTTCTGTCACAGAACAGAGGGTCTCTGGAACATCCGGTCGTGAAGTCCCTGCATCTGCATGCCTGGTTCCTGAAGATATAGCCATTGCACAGTTTGGTGTGTCACTTAAAGTTGCTGATGTGCTTGCTGATTGCAGCCAGAAAGTCTTCCACCAAACATACATATTCTTTGAAGTAATAGCGTTTCACGTTATGGGCAGCTTCCAGACATATGTACCCATTCACCTGTGTAATAAATGCGGTGCTGGAAAACTTGCTGTCACTGTCAGACTCTGGTCTGCAGTATCCCTCACTTAGGTGCATCTGGCCACTATATCAACTTTCCATGCCCCTTTTGATATTCGTACGGTTGCCCAACTGGAGGTCTTCGTACATTTTTGAGAGGTATTTTGCACATAAAACCTCCCATTTGTAATCTGGTCCCGCCTTGGGACCTAAACGGTGTCCTTGAAAAACTTATTTGGGCTCCTTTTGAGCCAGCTACAAGTTGTGGACTAGCTTTCTATCGTGGAAAGCATTATTTTGAGTTGCCATCACTTCTGTTCGAAGGTTTTTGGAGCTACAGGTTCTTGTGTGAGCCTCCTTATTTGATTTTCCACAAAGGACAGTTTCTTTGCATACTAATCATAAGTTTTTGCCTGAGATGGTATTTGAGTTGACATTAAATAAAACCATCCACCTTCCTGTTTATTGTGCTGAGCATGCCAGTCAGGGTGAGGCATTGCTCCATACTTTGGACATGCATAGAATACTATGTGACTCGCACTAAGGACTGCAGAAAGTCCTCTTAGCTTTTTGTTTTGTTCACCCCTGGGAAAGAGGGCACCACTGTGTTGAAACCGTACTTGTCCAAATGGTTAGCACATTGTATTACGCCCTTATAGGAAGTACAGTAAAGAACTTCCTGGTGCAGTTCACAGTAACTCCACCAGGGAAATGTCCAATTTTGTTGCTTGTTTCAGAACCGTTTCTGTAGCTGGCATTTGTGCTACAGCCACATGGAGCACTGTCCACACCTTTACTAAGCATTACAGTCTGGACATTGTTTCTGGCAAGTGAGCAGGTTTCAGCCTTGCTGTTGTACAGGGCCTGCTGTCCTGAATCAGACTGCACCAACCTCCCAGTTAGTTTTTGTGACTGCTTGGGATTTGTTTCAAAGTTCTGACCTAATGGAAGAGAGATCCTCGAAGAAGATAGGATAGTTACATACCACAGCAGTAGATCTTCGAGAGAATGTCTTCCATTAGGCCATGCTGGCCCTTCCCCCTTTTCTGATCTGTAGGGGAATATGGCATCTGATTTATGCTTTGGGAATTTCTGTGTCCGTTATATCCAGCACTTTTTGTCACCTACTATAAGTGCTGGTATGCTGTCCTGGTTTGCAACGAAGAGAGGTTCTCTGAGCACAGTCTTTGGCAGGGAACTGAGGAGAGATGGGGCTGCCCATATTAATGTAGACGCTGGCGCGTGACATCATCATGGGCAGTCCCCAACTAGCAAATATTTCCGTGTGGTCCTAATGTTGATGCAGGTATAGTTCCAAAGGGGTGGCCTAATGGAAGAGATTCTCTCAAAGATCTGTTGTTTCAGTAAGTAAGTTACTGTTCTTTTTCCACCTCAACCACTGATACAAACACTCTGGACAGCTGCCCTGGCTTTGAGATTCTGAGTTTGGGTGGGTAGAGGTGCTGTTTCTGCCATCTAAGCCTTCTTAGTTGCGCTTTTACTTCTCCAGATTCCTGCCTCTCGTGCTGCAGGTCCCAGCTATAATCTAGGAAGATGAGTATCCAGGCATTTCCAAGAGTGATAGGGACTTTCGCTCTGGCTGCATGCTTGACGGCCTCTTTGTCCTGGTACCTGTGAAATTTGGCCAGGAAGTGTCTTGGGCAATCTCCTGGCTTTGGTTGGCCTCCCAGCGTGTGATGTGCCCACTCAACTTCATGTGAGTGGCTGGTGTCCCCTAGGTTGAGGTGTTCCTTGAGCCAGTTAGTGATGAATGTCAGGGTTTCGACCTTCGAGCTCATCTGGCAGACCAGTAATTCTGATATCTGCTCTTGTAGCTGCTGGATTGTCTTGATCATCTTGGACCCTTTTTTGTAGCCCATTCCTGCAGCTGGTTTTCCGTTGTGCTCACCTTGCCTTTTACTTCAGTCAGTTGGCTTGCAGATGTCTTGCTGAGATTTTCAACGATGTCTTGGAAATGTGTGAGCTGGACATTTATTGGGGGAGGTCAAATTTTTCCCTCCGGTCACTACCACCTGGGGCCCCTTCAGTCAAACTGCTGTATCCCGTTCACCACGACCTTCCCTGCCAGTAGACCTGCTCCCGATCCACCCACGACGCATCATCGGGTACACTGGGCGGTGGGCACCTTCCGCTCCATAGTTCCCTAGGCGGAGATGAAGATAGTGGGTTGGCAGGTCCCTGGAGGGCAGGATCAGGCATTGGACTTGGAGGCAGCCAATGTCTACCTCCCAGGCAATGGGCTTGTTTCTCCCCAGGGGCGCGGATGTGCAGTGACATCCAGTGAGGGGCGCACACGCTCCCACACCACTCCTTGCGGACGTTCGCCATCGCCCCCACCCTTTCCATGGTGGCTCCTGCTGTAGCAAATCCAGTCTCCACTGGGAGTCGCTGATAACAGGGATGCCACAACTCACCCTCCCCGAGAGATGAGAGCAGTCCACCCGAACATTCGACCGCTCTCTCCCGGCTACCTGAGCTCGCTCCCGACCCCGGGTCACCAGCATGGTACTAGACGTGGCGTCCAGCGCTTCAGCCCTCAGCGCCACTGGGCCGGCCCTGGGCATTCATTTTGGTGAACCCAGCTCTCATCTCAGAGCACACGCTGCTGATTAACAATTGAAGGGATGCGGCCTGCTCTCTCTCTCTCTCTCTGCCAAGGCCCCTTATTCCCACTCTCTGGCAGCTTTGAAGACTTCGTAGTGCACAGAAAATTATTTTACTGCTTTTTTTTTTTTTTTTTAGATTTAGACATGCTCCACCTTGAAGTCTACTGTTCAGGTGCTTTTAAAAGGCTGGTCTGTGGATGCTGCTGCTTTTTCTAACCCCAGGAATCACTCATTAAGATTAAACTAAATGCAGTCAGTTTAATCATAATGAGTGATCCCTTTGAAGAAACAAGATTACTATGGTGAGTAATTTTTTCTTATGGGATAGGGATCACCAGAAGGAGAACTCGGTCTATGGATTCCACTATTTTCTCTAGTTCAGCCACATCCCTCATGGTGTGTTAAACACACTTCTTGATGTGTGTCATAGACTGGTTGGTGTATCTTGAACACACATGACACCTCAGGTGCTGGTTACAAACGTTCTGTTCATACTGTAGGTAACGCTCCTTGGCCAGTAGAGGAGTTGTGGTGCTGATGGCCCTGGTTCATGACCCGAGACTAGGATGATGTCATGGGTCAGAATGAGGCTGAAGATGTATCCCTCAGGACGCTGTTCTCCAAGAAGGCAGTTAGTGGTGAGGTGAGCATCTGTTGAGGCAGTGGGAGGAGGAGCTCAATGGTGCCACAGCATGCTTATTTACGACATCGATTTGCTCATGCCTTCTGCAAACAGGGCGGCCTAGATGGTGGTAAATGCTGTGGCCCCTTGGCAGTAACAGAGGCCCCCACACACACACACACACACATATGCATGGAGACTTTATTTTGGGCCTGTTAGAGGGCTGCCTCTCTAGAACCTCGTGATCATCACATTTGTTGTTCACACCAGAATTGTATTTTAATTATTTATTTAATCAGGAGACATTCCATTGAGTGGAGCTCTTTTACAAGGAAGCCCTGGATTGAATATCCAGTATTAATCAAAACTACATTTTTGTTCCAGCATTATAGAAATAATGTAATATGCTTACTTTATGTGTTAAAAAAAAAAAAAAAAAAGATGCAAGTTAAGAGTTGCCATTGGTGCCCATAGGTCAGTGCATGTAGCTGCAGAGCAGTGATATGGGTTTATTTATTGTACCTAATAGACAATTTATGCACTGCAACTTGCAGTTTAAAAACGCTTTGACTTTATTTCTAGAAATCTACTTTCTGTATCAGTCCACATTGTCAGTGGAGAGTTAATGCATATGGGTAATGAGCACCCCTATGGGGGGAGTGGCACAGTCCAAAGCTGTCAATCAGCATAGAACCCAGGGCACATGAACATTCCAGGAGCATAGATTCTCCAGTTTTTGCTGTGCCACTCCAAGGATAGGCAGCACAGAAGAGTTCTCTCTTAAGTAGTGTTTCTCTACAATTATTTTATTATTTTTCTTTGATAGGATTGTGCAACTATGGAGCAGGTTGTGGCTGCCTACTGATAGGGAGCTTCCCCCAAATTTAGAAATCGTGCCTGTTAGACTATGGCTTTCAAACTGACTAACCTTCTAATTTTATCCCATTTTCTAGTGCATGTTGTGCATGGTTTGGGGTCCATGTGCCACAGGTTGCTGACTCCACTAGCTTGGGCACGGGGTCATAATGTCACAAGACATTATGCTGCAGCAATATACCGCGCTGCCAGTACAGTGCAATATATTGCCAGCAGCATAAGTCTTTGTTTTGTGGGGTGCTCTGCTGCCCCACCCAACTAAGACAACTAACTCGGGGGGGCAGGGGGGTGTTTAACAGTTAAAATTGAAAAATAACAGAGTTCATGCGCCTGGGACCTGAAATTGAAACCCAGTCCCAAACGCACCTCCCTTGCTGCCAGTGGCTCATCCCGTCGGGTCATGGCAGCTGCTCATCAGCCCCTTGTCCCAGCAGGGGTCTTATCCTCTGCCTAGGAGAGTGAGAGGGTATACTGTCACGCATATAACCTTTCACGGTTTTGCACCCTCTTGCTCTTCCCTACCGTGCTGTCCTTAATACGTGGTTGTCATGCGCTATTAAGCACACGATATATTGGCTCGGTAGGACTAGCCTGGTACTTCAGGTAAGTGACTTAATTTTGCTTGTTGCCAGAGGCACAGTGAGTCCGGTAGTCTTTGGGATCCTTTCTAACCTATCTTCTTTCTTCTTCCCACAGCATTCTCCTGATGTTAGACCCTCCTTTCCTCTCCCTTATCTGAGGACAGTTTATTGGCAGCATTTTTTTTTTCTCTTTGTCCTGAGCAGTGGGTTTGTCTGGCCTGGCTGTTTGGGCTACCTGACTTCTTACTGAGTGTTAGGCTCACTTTATGGGTGTAGTGCTTGGTCTGCCCTCAACATTTGTGAGCCAGTTTTTCTGGGCTCAGTGTATTTGTCTTTGTTTTTGCACACTTGGCAGCCTTCCTGACCCTGTCAGCGTGCTCCGGTTACAGTCAATGCTTCTTTGCGTGTTCCTGGGCTCTGTAGAGCCATGTGGTCAATCCACCATTACTGGCATATCTGCCAGCACGAATTTACGCCTTTTCTGGTCTTAGGTGCTTCTCTCAGGCTGTCCTCGTGCCCCGGTAGGTCAGGCATGCTGATGCCAACGGGGTGACGTCATCCAGTTTACATGCACCCGAGCATGGCCCCTTCTTGATTGCCCAGCATGACTGCTGAGCAAAGCTCTGTTAGGAGCTGAATTTCTTGATTTTTTTTTTCTGAGTTTTTTTAGCTTTCACTCCAGTGGCATTATCAGCCTTTACAGTTAGCGCTCCAGTGGGTGAACTGGAGTGCTGATGGAACTTCTAGCCGGGAAAGCGTTGATTCTTTAGGCAGCTGCCACATTAAGTAAGTGACCTATTGTGCTTACTGTGCAATGGTTGGGAGGGGGATGGATGTAAGGAAGCAGAAGGCAGCAACCCCCGCCGCTTTGTGGTTGAAAGATGTATTGGAGCCTAACACATAGTTATTGTACAGATTATACCTTTTGTGTGTGTGTTTGTTTTTCATTGTGGGATTCTGGCTGTCGGGCAAAGTGGCACCATGGCCTTTCAGAGATCTGTCATGTTTAAACGATGTAAGACCTACAGGAGAATTATGGGACCCACTCCTTTAGGGTCTTGTTGCTCTAATTGTGTAACACAGTCTAACATGACCATTTCTGTACCCCCCCCCAGCTGAACCCCCGAGTTTCGGGGGTATCTGTGGGGCCGACCAGCAGTGGCAAGGCTGAGTTGCTCAAATCCTTTTTTTGCTGCTCTTAAATGAGCTGCTAAGTTCTGATGTTCCACAGGACAACCCCACCAACACATTCGAACCCAAGGCGGGCCCCTCAGGTCAAGGGGGGGCTCACAGAGGTACGTCCAGGTGTGCCAGAGCAGAACAGTACTGCTCACCCAGATTCACAGGCAACCCCCTGCCCGTGGCAATATGGAGGGCCGAGGGGAAAATCCTGACGCGACCGTGCTGTTTGGTGCTGAGTAGGACGGGAGTGGATGGAACCTAAAAAATAGATTCCCACCCTCCCCTGTTTGATGCAAAGTCTCTGTCTGATCTTACAACGGAAGCTTGTTAGTCATTGCAGCTGAAGGAAGTGCAAGTCATGGAATTTCTGGACAGGAATCCAGTTCTGTCCGCCGCCTCCGCTGCACTGAAGTGTTTTACAAACTTTGTGCACTGCGACAAGACAGTTGAGCAGGAATGGGCTGGAACTGATAAGCACAAGCATTTACCTAGTCCGAGGGTGAGATGGTATCCTTTTCTGGAGGAAAGCTCCCAGAAGTGGAAAGTCCCTCTTTTGGCAGATAAGGTTGTGCGTAATTCACTTAAGCACACACCCATCCCTTTTGAAGGGCCATTGGCCCTAACCGATACCTGCAATAAGTGGGTAGATGCTGCATGCAGAAAAGCCTTTGAATGGAGTAAAATCTCCGCATCTTCTATGCATCTTTTGTTTCCAGAGCCTTGAATTTGTGGGTTACAGCCCTGGGTAGTTTCATTCCCCCAGATTCTGAAAGGGCGTGCATTTTGCAGGTGATATCCATGGCATCTTCCTTTCTGTGGCATGCCACAGTGGACAATTTACATATGTCTGCATGCTCTGCTTATCATATTGTGGCAACGATGTGAAGATGTCTGGATCAGGCATTGGGTTGCAGACCAGGCGTCGAAGGCCAAGCTGTTTAACCTGTCTTTTGAAGGAGGACTATTATTCGTATCTAACTTGGACGCCATCTTGAAGGATGTCCAGGATATGAAGGGACAACTTCCAGTATCAAAGCAGCAACAGAAGGCAGATTTGACATCAAGAGGACAAGGAGGAGAGGCGGGGCGCTAGAGAGCTGTTCTCCAGGCAGGAAGCTTTTCTCCGAAGTTCTACACTTCAGCTGCTGTATTTTCTTTAAAATATTATTTTCAACAGCTCAAACTTCTCAATTTTAGCCAGATTCGACTTCCCCAATTATCTGGCTTTCTATTGATAATTGAACTTCCAATGGTATGACTAGGGAATCCCGTTTCTGCAGCTCCTAATCCTAAGAGATCACGCAAGGCCACAGGTCCTATATGCTGGGCACCTACAACCATGATGGAATCATCGCAGAACTCCATGGCAGCAGCTACTTGCTGTATTATGCCACATAGATTCCAGATTGGAAAATACCCTATTGAGGCTAGGGATACACATTACAGCACCTATGGCTCCAAATGAAGTGGTGCAGGGTTGCGATGAGCAGTCTACCACTGTTCAAGGGATCGCTGCTGGGACGAGCGCTGAGGCGGCCTTGGGAAGTGGGAACCACATCGAAGATTTGCTGAAGGGGCAGGATCTTTTGATTTGGCGCAGTGGGTCCAGATTTGCTTGTTTCCACCATGGATTATGTACCAAGAGCGTTGAAGTTTGCTGAATGCCTCACTCGGTGCAGGTTTCGGAGGACCCGATGGCGATTTTTGGGATACGTTGGTTTGCAGTCGGGGTGCTTCAGACAGCTGAAGATTGTGGAAGATGAGGAGATCCTTGTTTTGCATGGGAAGGACTGTTTCTATTATTGGCAAGTTAGAACATTGTGGTGCACAGAGCCCTTGGATTGATTTTGGGGGACATTTGAATTGAATTATTTTACGATGACTCTTACGTTTGGGACTCGTGGCTGATGTGTTTGTTGGAGATACTTTGGGATGGGATTATGATGCTGGACATTATACTCCCTATGGTGGGTTTTTCCACCCTCTGCGTACTTTTTCCCCCCAGCATGTTTAAGCCGTGTAGTTACCAGTTACTCCCTAACCTTGGCTAGGAAGCTCTGTATGCTCATTAGGTTGCCTTCATGCCTTATAGTTCTGGTATCAATCTAATTTTAAAAAATTGGAGTGATGATAGCAAATGTTGATGTTTGAAAGTTGATAGTGTCCTAACTTTGCAGCTGATTGTAGTACTATTTGAGAAATAGCATGTACTTCCCTTTCAGAATTTTTTGTTATCTGGATTAATAGCAGTCTATATGACTGTCATACTGCTTTTGTTAATTCTACCTGTTATGGACACTCCAAGGCCACGAGATGGCTGGCATATCTGGGACACTTTCTATGAACAATACCGGATACCCTCCCCCCCCATTGTAACAGATTACAGGGGTTGTACTATGATTATCAGCTATGTGTATTGCTATACCTATTGTCCTGCATGAGGTATTTGTATGTGTGATTATACATGAAAATAGTAAACATAAAATAAAAAAGAGAACAAGGAGGTGCTGGACAGCGACAGTTTCAAGATGGGTTTTGTCCCTCTCTGAATTTCAATAACCAGCAAAATAAGGGAGCCTGTTCCATATTCAAGAGCAACAGAGGATCCTTATCCCGCAGGCATACTAGGGGTGCAGGGCGAAGAGGAGGTACCTCCCAATGAAGGTACACAGGCCTGTCTCTGCCCCCCCTTTCCTTGGTGGAAGGCTGCAGAACTTTTATCTGAGATGGGCCTAAATGACATCAGATGCTTGGGTACTGGAAATACTGGCTCTAGGATATGCAATAAATTTTGCAACAGTACACACCAAGAGGTCTTTTCCTGTAATCCTCAGTCCCCAAAAAACCAGTGAAAAGGCAGGTAATGACTCAGAGCGTGGATCACTTAATACAGATGGGGGCAGATGTCGTGCTGCTCTCCAGTGAAGTGGATCTGGGGTTTTATTCAGTTTATTTTGTGGTTCCCAAGAAGTCAGGATTTCCAACCAATTTTGGATCTGAAACACCAAAACAAATTTGTATGCCACTTGACCTTCAAGATGGAGTCCTTACGGTCAATCATCAGGGCTGTCCAACCAGGGGACAATGTAGTGTCCATAGAGCTGAAGGATGCCTATTTCCACATCCCCATTCGACAGTTGCACCAGAAGTTTCTGAGGTTCGTGATTCAGGGGGAGCAGTTCCTGTACCGGGCGCTTCCCTTTGGTTTAGCGACAGTGCCTAGGGTATTCTCGAAGGTCCTGATCGTACTAGTGGCACAGCTGAGACTGGAGTGATGATATGCATATCCCTACCTCGACGACTTGCTTCTCTGAGTGTCATTCACGCAAATAGTGAAGAGGTAGGTGCTAAGGACCCTGGAATTGCTGGAGACATATGGTTGGGTCATCAATCATGAGAACTCCCTCATCCCATCTCAGAGGTTGGACCACTTGGGCATGGTGTTCTCAACTGACAAGGAGAAAATCTTCCTCCCTTCATCCAGGAGGTGGACCCTGAGGTGAGAGGTTCAGTGGCTGAGAAGCCAGTCAGCAGTCTCTGCTCACAGGTTTTTCCAGATTCTGGGGTTGACGACTGCAGCTATAGAGCTAGTTCTGTGGGCCCGCTTGTATATACTCTCTTCCGGAACAGGATGCTGACAGCCTGAAATCCAGTCTCAGAAGATTACTAAGCCCTGATCGTGCATCCACGGTCAGTCTAGCAGTCGCTGGCTTGGTGGAAAGTCCAGAGAACCTCAGCAAGGGGTCTCTTTTAGAAGTCCCACCAGAGCTGATCCTGATGACAGATGCCAGCCTATCGGGCTGGGGCGCAATCCTGGACCAAGTCCTTGTCCAGGGTATATGGACCCCTCAGAAGCAGCTATTACAGATAAAGACTAAAGCAGTGCATCTTGCTCGTCTTCATTTCCACAGTCTAGTACAGTCGAAGGTCATGAAAGTAAGGTTGGGCAGCGGTGCCACAGTGGCGTGCATAAACAGCCAAGGAGACACAAGAAGCAAGGAGATGCAGGGGTAGAAATTTACTTTTTGCGGTACCTGCACCAAGGTGCATCTGACAGCAAAAGTTACATGCACCAGAGTCAGGTTACTTACACTGGTGGACAAAATGATAAAAATTGAAAAAAAGATTTAACTGATTCTGGAATCGTCACATATGAAACAAATGGCTAAGCTGTTAAGTGGATCACTAGAAACAGGCGTGGTTCCAGAGGAGCGAAAGAGGGCACAGGTGGTACCCCTGCACAAAAGTGGTAGCAAGGAGAAGGCAGAAAACTACCGTCCAATCAGTTTGACCTCGATAGTAGGTAAATTGATGGAAACCCTACTTAAGGAAAGGCTGGTGAACTACCTAGAGACAAGGGGGCTGTTGGACCAGAAGGAACATGGATTCTCACTACAGGGAGGTCATGCCAGACCAACTTGATTGATTTCTTCGAGTGGGTGACAAAGGAAATAGACCAGGGCAGAGTGGTAGATGTGACCTATCTGGACTTCACGAAGGCCTTTGACACAGTCCCACACAGGAGACTAATCCACAAGCTGGCAAATCTGGGGGTGGGGACAGAGGTGGTCACGTGGGTTAGAAACTGGTTGAGAAAGAGAACACACAGAGTGGTGGTAAATGAGGTTAGCTCATAGGAGGGACGGGTAACAAGTGGCGTACCCCAGGGATCGGTGCTGGGACCTGTGCTCTTCAATGTCTTCATAAGCAATATCGCAGAGGGCCTAGAAGGAAGGGTTAGCCTGTTCGCAGATGATACAAAGCTATGTAATAGGGTAGATGCACAAGAAGGTACAGAAAAAATGAGGGATCTGAAGAGGCTAGAAAACTGGTCCAAGGAATGGCAGTTGGGTTTCAGTGCAAAAAAGTGCAAGATTATGCACCTAGGCAGAGGGAATCCTAGGGCTGAGTATGAACTAGACGCGGTAACACTGGAGGCCACCACAGAGGAAAGGGATCTAGAGGTAGTCATAGAAGACAACCTCAAAGTGGCTAAACAGTATGACAAAGCAGTTGGAAAGACCACAGAATGCTAGGGTGCATAGGGAGGGGTATAACAAGTAGGAGGAGGGAAGTGGTGATATTGTTGTACAACTCTGTAGTAAGGCCTCATCTGGAGTACTGTGTTCAGTTCTGGGGGCCCCTTCTCCAAAAAGATATAGACAGGATGGAGACGGTACAGAGGAGGGCAACAAAAATGGTGTCGGGGATGCAGCATAAGTCGTATGAGGAGAGACTCCGAGCTCTAAATATGTACTCTCTGGAGGAAAGGAGAGAGAGAGGGGACATGATAGAAACCTTCAGATATCTAAAGGGGATCAACAGGGTACCAGAGGGGAGCATCTTTCACATGAAGGGAAATAGCAGAACAAGGGGGAACAGCATGAGACTAAAAGGTGGAAAATGTAGAGGGAACTTGAGGAAATTCTACTTCATTAAAAGGGTGGTGGAGAGATGGAACAGTCTCCCACGGGTAGTGGTGAGGGTAGCCACGATTCAGGGATTCAAGAATGCGTGGGATAGGCACATGGGAATTATTAAACTAAGGTGAAAGGGGGAAGGGGGGGCCCTTATCTGTCGACATCTGGGTATCACACACAACAGCACAAGCCTTAGCCACTCTGCCTGGCCTGCAGCAAATTTTACTCTGCCTTGGCTTCCCTTTTTTCAAATGGGATATTTATAACACACACACACACACATTTATTTAATGATTTTAAGGCTAAGGTCCCCTCCCCCAAACACTTATTTAGACACAGCTGTTAGTGCTGGACTGGTCTGGAGTGCTTCTCTGTCAACTGTTGTAGACTGTGACACTGGGAGTGATATCAATGACTGTGCAGCTGCTAATATGCAGTATAAATTAGCTTTTCACAAACTGCCCCCACTAGAAAAAGAAAAGCAGTTGGCAAGACCAAGTCTTTTTTTCCACAAAATGAATGAGTGGGGAATCTAAAATGTTGTACGGTTATGGTAAAGCCACACTTGCTGAGCTTTATATCAAAAAAGCCTTTGTTTATGTAAAAAAAATAAATAATTCATGTTAACTGCCCTTTTTATGTTACCTCGCGCATGCGACATATTGCGGTAATACCAGATTTAGAGGCGCGGTCACTGTTGGGCGAATGCAGGGCACGCATCAGTAGGTGTGTCCCTCATTCCCCAATAAGCCTGCATGCTGGCATCACACCATGCATACATAATGTGGTGAGCATATCTAAGGAAAGGTCTGCTGCAATGCGAGAAAAGCTCGTCATACGCAGCGGACCTCCCGACATGCTTTCCCTGGTGAGAAAAAAATGTTACATGGCAGCACATTTCCTGCCATTATGCCGACTTCAGGGTGCCCATTCTCAGTGTCGGCGGTCCTGCTCCCACGTGGTGCCACGGGGAGCCCACTCCCCATCGGCATAATGCAACCCTCCATTTGTTATGTGCCGAGGGGGGTGCCCAATCCCCCTCGGCTCTTGCCCCCGCTGCTTTTCTGCAGATGGGGGTGCTCAATCCCCCATTGGCTACAGTATCCTCCCCAAAAACACTTGGGTAGCATTCTGGGAGCCCACCTCAGCATGCCAGATCCCCTGAAAAATAAAAACCATCCCTCAATGTTTTTTTTTTTTTTTTTACCTGTAAAAAAAAAAAAAGAAAACTGTCCTCACGGCTCCCCTGCCCCTCACACAACCCATGCCCACCCTCTGCGCACCCTGCCCTCCACACCCACTCACCCCATACTTACCTCCGAGTCTGGCACAACGATCTTCAGCGGATCGGAACATGTCTGCACTTTTCAAAGCCGATCAAAACTGAAGAAATGCCAGTAAGCTGTATAATGGCATAAATAGGGTTTTTTCAACTTTGGTGCATATCTCGGGCATTTTTTGGAATTTGTTTTACCAAATTTTCAACATGTGGTTATTGGGACCCCTCCTCATGAATTCAGTCACTGTCATGACGTTATTCGGTCCCGAAAGGTGATTTTGCGGTCACTGCGCGGAATCACCTTTCAGGACTGAGTAACAAAACGACAGTGCCACTGTTCATGAGGGGGGCTCTCAAAGAGCCTATGTAAATTTGGTGAAAAAATCCCAAAAATGGCTGTTTTATGAGCGTGCCTTGCGCTGTTTCCACGCATGCTCGTAACTTCGTGAATTTGTAATATTTTCACTCCAGATTTTCAAAATTGGCATTTTTCCACACCTCCTGATGAACAGTACAGCTCTCATTTTACATATCCTTGCCGAAATGTGTTTTCGCACGTCCGGCACAGAATAGCGCAGTTCCTGCATGAAATCGGTTTTCTGGACAGTTTGAGGAAATGACGGTGGCACTGTTCATGAGCAGAGGTCCTAAAATGCCTATGTTGAAAATTTGATGCCGAAAGTCCGTAAAATGACTGTTAAAAGTGTGCGTTACGCAGTTTCCATGCACCGTTGTAAGTTTACAAATTTGCAATATTTCCATGCCAGATTTTCAACACTGCCATTTTTCACATCCTGCCCAAAATATGTTTCCGCACCTGTGGCGTGCGTGGTCACTGTGGGAAATCAACTTTCAGGACAGATTAACAAAATCACAGTGCCACTGTTCATGAGGGGAGGTCCCAAGATGCCTATGTTAAAAATGTGGCTAACAAACTCCCAAAAGTAATTGGGTTACAGACGTGTATTGCGCAGTTTCTATGCATGCTCATGACTTCACCAATTTTTCATATTTTCACTCCAGATTTTCAACGTTGCCATTTTTACGCCTCCTCATGAACAATACAGTTGTCATTTTCCACATCCTGCCCAAAATGTGTTTTCGCCCTCTGTCACCAAATGGTATAGCGCTGTGCAAAACCACCTTTAGTTAAACTGTGCCGTCATGAGGTGGGCTCACAAAAGCCCATGTTAAAATTTGGAGTAGAATACCAACACACACCTACAGTGTTAGGGTTTCCAACTGTAGCACCCCACCCTGTAGAGACTGACAGGCGTCAGGGGTGTGACTTGGGATCATTGGCTGTAATGCTTACGCCATTCCACCCCCACCCCACCCTACAGCCAGTGACAGGCATCATGGTGTGCCTTGCACTGTTTGGCCACAAAGTTCACCCCATTCTCTTATACTACACCCACCTCAGCGTATTTCCTTATGGAATGGGCTAAGTATAACTCTCAAAAGACCCCAAGCACACCACGACACTTATCAGTGTCTACAGGTTAGGGTGAGGTACAGTGGCATGAGCGTTACAGCTGATGACCCAAAGGCACACCCCAATGCCTTTTGGTCTCTACAGGGTGGGGGTGGGGTTGGCGTCACTTCAGTACTTCACTGACATTCCTATTATGCGTCTCTAACTTTGGCACTACCAATGCCAGTGCGACATTTGGCATTGATAAATGCTTGTTTATAACTGTCCCTCTGAGGCAAACAATGACTGAAATTCCCCCTGGGAGTGGGGTGAAGCCCCAATTCACTTTGCTTGCTTGTTTCTGCCAGGCAGTTATTGCCATTTATAATCCTTGTCTTTTTTTCTTCTGAAAACAAAAGCCTTTAGCTTATACACACCTTCTACATGCTTAATACAGCTAATAATGAAATTACTTGCACACAAGAAAAAAGATTTAACTCAGTGAGTCAGTTTGTTCGCAATCACAAACAGAGTTTTCGACTAGTGACTGAAGACTACAACGTCGCCACAAAAATGCGTAGATGGTAGTATAATGCCTATCAGAACCTTACTTGTACCATCAGGGTGACAGAAATAAGCACACATGGTACAGTAAGGTTGATTGCATGCAATATGCCAGTCTTGCCACCAGAACCGGCCTTAATCTCTGACTACCCTGCCCCCCCACTCTCAACACCCATCCCTGATTGGTAGCACTAGACAACTACAGCCCTGTGCCCACCCCAAATTCCTTCTTTGATTACCATTTACTGCCACAACCAGGACCTGAATAGCATTGATCCCACCTAGCTGATACTGTAGCTCCTCCCAATGTCGTGCCGCGTCCTGCCCTGTTTTCTCTGCTGCTCGTTCCGCAGTTTGGGCTGATGGCTCTCCATCCCAGCCAGTGCTCACTCCATGGTTGTCCTACTGCTCACTCCCAAATCCTCACAGTGTTGCACACACAAAGTGACGGGGGGGGAGCTTCAGCAGGTCTTTACTCGCCAGCGCTGCACCCCTTGATGGCAGCTTTTGGTATTGTAGCATCAAGAAAAGAAATGGGCTACATGCATTACAGTGCATGGAGGAGACAAAACTACATGCACCAACCTGTTCCTACTTGCACAGGGAGCAGGCTGGATATGTTAATTTCTTTTTTATTATAATTTTTATTCAGAAAAATTTTTTACAACTGGGGGGAAGGGTACAAAAGAAAAAAGGGGAAGGGGAAAGGAAACAGACTCACAATTCATTGAGTATTTTGGTTACTTATCGTTACATAGTAAGTCAATAAACGTAGCATTATAATTACATTATGTACAGTGTCTTGGTGAAGGGCAGCAGGAAAAAATATACAGAAAGAAGAATTTAAATATCACATAATTAATTTAATAAGGCAGGGTTGCTATAAAAACTTAAAAAACATATATTGCAGTTTCTAACTTAAGCATAATTAATTCAGCTGAGTTGCACAGTTGAACCAGGCCCCTACTCTAATACCTGAGCATCTAGCCCTATCAATTAAATTGTTCAGGATTGAACTCAGGAGTTCTTTTCCCCTGATGTCCCTTCTTTCATGACATTCTTTTAAGGGACAAAGGAGGGATCCTTGGACATAGTGTGAAGTACCCATTTAGACCATTTCACTGTAAATAGGTCAGTTTTATCATTTAGATGGTAAGAGATTCTTTCTGATGTAACAATCTCTCTCCACTCCGACACGGTGGGGATACTAGGGGTAAGCCAATGTCGTGTCAAGGCCTTTTTGGCCGCTAGCAACAGAGCTCCCAAAAGGTATCGTGTAAGTGGCTCCTTACACTCTAAGGGAAAAATATGAAGGATAAATAAATCTGCAGATAGGGTGAGTGAAGTATTGAAGAGGGATCTCAGTTCCAATTGTAATGAAGTCAGAAAGGTTTGTATCAAGGGGCATGCCCAGAGTATATGGGTGTGGTGTGCCTTTGATTCACTGCACAACCGCCAGCAAGCCCCTGATTGTGTCGGGGTAAAGTGTGCTGTCATTATAAGGGTACGGAAGAACCTGGTCAGTATCTGCCAGGAAAACAGTCTCCAGGTATGAGAGTATGTAAGTTTGACTATTGAAAGACAGCCCTTATACCAATTGTCTTTTGAAATGTCAAAACAAAATTCTTCCCTCCATTTAGCACATATACCCTCACTATTCACTCCCAGGGTCTCCCCGAGCGCCTTGTACAGAACAGAAACCATATGGGGTACATTGCCAGCTTGTATGAGTCGCTGGAAGCAGGAAATCAGTGGGGGAGAGCATTCAAATTGTCGTATCCGAATTGGTAGAGAATAAAAAAAGTGTCTTAGTTGCACATATGTGTAAAAATCTTGGCGTCTAAGACCGTATGTTTGGCTTAAACTCAGAAAAGATTTAAACTCTGCCCCACTTAAGAACTGAGTAAGGTTAGTGAGCCCCAAATGTTCCCAAGTGGCAAATGTGTGATCATATAATGCTGGATGGAAATCCTCCAATAAAGTAATAGGGCAGATGAGTGGGGGAAATGAGGAAAGAGATAAATATCTACGTATGGCACTCCAAATTTTCAGTTGGTGTGTGATCCAGGGGTTCAATTGGATCGGGTCATGCGGTCGGGAAGGAGGTACTCGGTATGTCATAAATTTAATTAGCTGCTTAAAAGGCATTAAGCCTTCTTCAGTTTCCCTCCACAAAACAGGGTTGGACCTGGTTAAATGGCAGACTATAAATGAGAGGTGTGTGGCCCAATTATAGAATTTAAAATTAGGAAGGGCAAGCCCACCCATTTTCCTAGGGAGGTACAGGATAGACGCTTGCACTCTTGGGCATTTACTGGCCCAGATGAATCTGCCAATGAGTTTGTTCCAGATTCTATAAGTGTTATTCGGAATACTTATTGGCACATTACGAAACAAATAAAGGGCTCGAGGTAAAGTCACCATCCGAATCACATCAGCCCTCTGGAGTAAGTCCAAGGGGAGTATATTCCAACCCGTTAGGTCTGCTTGTAGTTGAGCAAGGAACATATCATAGTTATGTTTAATTGTATCCACTGTCTGATGGGAGAGGTATATACCTAAGTACTTTAATTTATCTAAATCCCAGCAGAATGGGAACCCCTGTTTAAGTGTTAGGGAGGGGAAAAAATGAAAAGTCAATGCTTTGGTTTTGGTAGTATTAAGTTTATACCCCGAACACTTGCCAAAAAGGTCTAGTAATTCAAAAAGTGCTACTGATTGGGGGGGGGGTTGTTAAAAGGAAAAAAAAGCAGGACATCATCCGCATAAAGAGCTATGTGGTGGTCCATACCCTCCATCTGCACGCCCTTTATCCACGGAGAGTCCCTAATGGCCTGCGCCAGGGGTTCAATAAAAATAGCAAATAAACCGGGGGACAGGGGACAACCCTGGCGAGTGCTGTACGGGGAATGATGTCCCGAAACTTTCACACAGGCCTGAGGTTATGAATATAGTGTTTTTTTATCAGGGGAAATACAGAGCAGGGAAGCCCATCTTGGCTAGGACAGCAAATAGAAAAGGCCACGAGACTCTATTGAATGCCTTCTCAGCGTCAAGGCTGAGAAGGACAGAGGGTGTTATCGTGGTTTGCATTTCTTGCACTAAATGTAGAGCTCTTCTAGTGTTATCTGTAGTGGATCTGCCACTAACAAAACCTGTCTGATCTAATTTAATTATTGTGGGGAGGACTGTGTCTAGACGTCTAGCCAGGATAGACATCAAGTATTTATAATCTACATTTAAAACTGAAATTGGGCGATATGCTGCACAGCTCCGTGGGTCCTTACCAGGTTTGGAAGTAAGGGATATTACTGCGTATGACCAGCTGGGTGGGGGGGTTCACAGAGCCTTGTAACACATCATTATAGGCCCTTAGGAGGGATGGGGCACGTATTTGCTCTAACTGTTTATAGAATTCTGTACCATACCCATCAGGGCCAGGGGCCTTCATGGTTTTAGATTGTGAAATGGCTTCTTTCAATTCAGGGTGTGTTATGGGGGAAATTAAAGAGGATCTTTGGTCCTCATCTAACTTAGAAAGGCTCAATGGTGAAAGAAAGGTTCCAGTGTCCCCAGTATCTGATGGATGGTCTGGTGTGTATAATGATCTGTAATAATCACAGAAAATTTGGGTGACCTGGCCAGTTTTAGAATGGATAATACCTAATGTAGGGTCCCTAACAGTGGATACAGTGGCGAGCCGGCACTGTCTATGGAGCCTATAGGCGGGAGGCTCTCGGTCCCACTTCCCCATATCTTTGCCTTAAAAAGGCTAATGCCACCTCTGTGTTCTGCCGAACCAAAGATTCCAGTTCCTGCTTGACCTGCTTTAACTGGGCCTCAACTGAGTAATCCCCCTGCTGGTGGGTGACTTGGAGGAAATGAAGGGTTGCTTCTAAATGTGATTGTTTTTCCCTCCGCTGTTTTGCCTGGAAGGAAGAATATTCTATAAAGTGGCCCCTTAAGACTACTTTCAGTGTGTCCCATTTGACAGTGGAGGTAATTTCCAGGCTTGAATTGTCCTTCAGAATTTCTTGTATTTTCTCTTTGAGAAATTCTCAAAATAGAGCATTTTTAAGATAAACAGGATTTAGTCTCCACAACATGTTTCGCTTTTCAAGGCCTAACTCCCACTTCGTTATAACTGGAGCATGGTCGGTATGGACAATGTCACCTATAGTTAACTCCCTAAGGGTTTCTACACATTATTTCTGTGTATAGCAATGATCTATCCTAGAGTAGGAACTATGAACAGCAGAATAGAATGTATATTTCCTATCTCTAGGGTGAAGGGAACGCCATACATCAACCCAGCCCACGTTCCGGAACAAACCTCTTAAAAAAATTTGTGATGCACCAGTTGTCTGCCCCTAGTCACCCTAGTGGAGTCAATGTTTGGATTAGGGGCTATATTAAAATCTCCTGCTAATATCAGGGTACCCCTAGTAAGTTGGACCACCTTATTTAAAAGGGAGCGGAGAGTTTGCTGGGTGGAACCAGGGGGGAAAATAACACATTAGCTAATGTGACTTCCCTGCCCTGCACTAAGCCCTGCACCACCACCATACGACCCTCAGGGTTGGCCCACTCGGATGTCGCTTCGAAAGGAGTAAGGCTGGAAATCAGTATGGCGACCCTTCCCCCCACCTTCCACTAGGGAAGGAGGAAGAAAAGACCTGTGTAAAACCTCCCCTAGCCAGCTTTCCATGTTCCACTTTATTCATGCGGGTTTCTTGAATGAATATTATTCCTGCGTGGGTTTTTTTAAATAATGAAATCATTTTTGTTCTCTTCACCAGGCTGCCCAGCCCATTAACATTTAATGAAAAAATCTGCAAAGGTGCCCCAATCATTGTATCGTATTTCGGGCATTCAAAATGAATTTCTGTGCTGAACCACAGATTATCAGTTCACTGACACTGACATTTTTATTTATTTTTAGAGGGAATGGTGACTGCCTAAATGGGGTATAGTGAGGATAATTCTCCTCCAACTGCAGAAAAAATACAACTGGCATAACAAACCTTAACAGGCCAAACTTCTTATACCCATCATCTGCCAACTGGGCAAGGGATGGGACAAAACTAAGGACTTCCATAGAGCTGGTTCCTGCTAACAGAGCAGGATACTGAGCCCCGTTGTGCCAAGTGATTTTGACGGGATCTAACCTAGGTTAGACTAGACGTGATATGTCTCTTCGGTGGTGGTGGTGGTGGGGGGACAATGAAAGGTGGTCATGCCTCGTGCTCCACCAGGAGGAGAGAGGTGTATAATCATACATTATAAGTGATCTATTCCCTCGTCATATAGATTGGCTGGGGAAAAGGGGGCCTCCACTGTGTCCCAAAATTCACCCCTAGGCTGGCGGGGTCTACCTGAGCCAATAATAAACAACAACATCCAGGGTGTACCCATCCGACCCCCCAGGCCTTCCTAACCTCTGCTGACACAGCTTATGGGGAGGCAGGATGCCACAGGAGGGGCAGGCCACCACTAACGAAACCAGGACAGACCGTGGAGAGTATATCTCCTAGGGTCTGAGTTAAAAAATATTTGGCAAAAGTGCCCAGCTCCCGCAGCGGTAGGCAGAACATATCTAGGGAGCAGGTACACTTTCAGTTAGCTTTGGACAAACATTAGTACTCTATTGGAGTCAAATTAAAAAAAAAAAAAAAGGGGGTGCCAACAGCCTTGGCTAAGAAGTATTCGCCAGAGCCTCATATATGTTGGCCAAAAAAACCTCCGTCGTCCTCTCCTCGCTCCCACATTATGCCCCATCAACTACCCCCCAGCACCCACATATTCCTCGAGTCTACACTGGCAAGAGTCCTGCCAGGAGGCCCACTGAAGTGTCACAACTACAGTATCCCCTCCAACTTCTCCCGATAAGAGTGTGTGCAACCCCTTCACCGCCGGAGTGGATAGAGCATCGGAAGGAAGAAGGACCCCCTTCACAACTGGTGTGGAGAAAAGCTTGCATCAGGAAGAGGGAGACATCAGGGGAAGCAGGGCGCCAGGGCCTTCACGGGAGGTGGAACAAGTGGGGGGACACGCAGGGTGGCCTACCTGAAAAATATTTAAATAACACTAAAAAAAAAAAAAAAAAGTCCACATTGGTCCCTTTATTTAGTTTCTTGGGTGCTCTGTGATACTCCTGACTGCCTCGAAGTCTGCTTCTTCAAGTTGTCGACAATCTGCTGAACCGCCTTGACTCCTCCTAATCTGCGTTGCTCCCTCGAAGTCTCCTGAGACTATAGTTTCTGCGCCAGTTTAGTTGCGAGTGATGTGCCTGGTTGCTTTTGGGGGGGGGGGGGTAATATCGATCCCCATTTTGATCAATTCCCTAGCAGCCTCTTCTGCCAACTCAAAAGTCTTGGGACCTTCATTTAAATTGACCACCAGTTTTGCCGGGTACGGAGTATGAAATTTCAGCTTAGCTTCTTTAAGTTTGGAGCGTATGCACAATGTCTTAGGGCAATCGAGGTCAGATAGTCATTATCAACATAAATTCTCTGACCTTGGTGTGTTAGGTCCCCCTGTTGCCATGCTTTATGTAGAACCATCTCCTTCTCAGTGTATCAGAGAAAATGGACCGGAAGGGCGCATGGGTGGTTGCCAAGCTTTGGGCCCCCAGGGTCCGATGCACACAGTCCATCTCTAGGGTCACATTGTCTGGTAAGTCTAATTTGGATAGAAGGAATTGCTGTAAAAATTGTATTGGGTTAGAGCCTTCGACTCCTTCTGAGAAACCATTAATCCTCGGGTTGTTTCTCCTGCTTCGAGCCTCCGAATCTTCTGCCTTCTCTTGCAGGGCCTGAGTAGCATGATAGAGGTGCATTATGGTGCGTTCTGCACAATCTAGGCGAGCGTTAGTGTTTGTGGCCTGCTCCTCTATATCCTTGAGTCGTTTCTCTATTTTTCCCAAGTCAGTGCGCAGTGCTGTAAATGTGGAGGAAGTCTTCTTCCTGAAATCCCGCAGTTCTTGTGATACGGCATCCATCTGCCTTATGATATTACTAGGAACCTTATTTAGATCCTCTGTCGAGAATTCACTTCTGCTGAAGGTCTGGGAGCTATCACCATCCGAATAAATGCAGTCAAGATCCGCGCTGTCCAGCACCGATTTCCGAGAACCCAAACCTTTTTTAGGCATCCTTAGGTGAGGTTTAACAGTTATTGCCCAGTCTTCTAGTTAATCTGATAATTTTAGGATGTTTTGAAGCCTAGTGGAGCCGGAGACGAGAAACATGTGGCCATCGCAGGCATGACGTCACCGGAAGTCCCTGGATATGTTAATTTTGATCCCTGAGATGCTGGGAGAAGCAACCAAAGTGCTGTAGTAGGCAGAGGAGCACCTTCTGACTCGCTCTGCTGTTCATCTGGCAGGAAAATTGAACATCCAGGCCAGTTGGCTGAGTCCTGAAACAGTCCAACCAAGGGAATGGATGTTGAATCCGAAGGTGTTTTAGCTCCTGTTCAGAATGTTCGGGCATCCTCAGATTGACCCCTTCACATCAAAGGAAAATGCTCAGGTACGGAGGTTCTTCGGTTGGTACTGGTGTTCTCAGGCAGAGGTAGTGGATACTCTGTCCCAGTCGTGGGATTTTTTTCAGAGCATACTTGTTTCCTCCACTACCGCTTCTTCCCAAGCTAAGTTGCTCAAAAGGAAACTTTTTTCTGATAGCACCAGAATGGTCAAGAAGGCTGTGATAGGCTGGCCTAGTGGCATGGAGGGCTGAGACGCTCGTGCCTTATCTCCTGCCACACAGGTGACCCGTGTTTGGTGGCGAGTGCAGGTTGCTGGAGAGTGAAAGGATTAAGTGCCCGATGGCTGCTTTCCCTTTTGGGGGCGGGGGGTTGCACGTTCCACCGAATGACTGCCACCCTTTGGAGGCCAGGTGGTAGTGTGGGTCTAGGCAGGAAGTAATAGGGAGGGCCGCAGGACTCTGGGGTGTGCACGCGCCTATGTACACACCCCAGCGTGGGGTACAGGGAGAAAACCAAAAAGCTTATGTCCCTTTCCCCCACCTTCGCCGTAATGTGATGGCCCTCGGGGGACTCCCAGGTCCTGCTTCTGTGTGGATTTCTGCTGGCGTGATAGCAGGGAGAGTGGTCAATGGGACTTGGGGACCCTCGATACAGGGCCCGATGACAGGAGCAGGTGGCTGCAGACAAAAAGCTATATGGAGAGAGAGAAAAAAAGGCCATGGATCTCAAGGATCTTAGACCTTATGAATTTAGCTCAGCACGTCCTGCTAGACTTCCACACGGGCGGGGACTTACAAGGGCCCATTTTGCATCAAAAGCCAGAGGCGATACAGCTGGCGGCTTGGCTCCTGAGAGGATGAGATTTTTAAGACAGTTTTTCCAGAAAAGTGGTGGATACCCTGATGACTGCTAGGAAGGTATCTGTGTCTGCAGCTTATGACAGTGTGTGGAATACCATCTTGGCTTGTGCCAGAGAGAGTGGTATCAGGCCTTCTAAAGCTACAGTTCTGCAGATTTTGAATTTTTTGCAGGTGGGGGTGGACAAAGAGCTTGTGTTGAGTACCCTGAGAGATCAGCTCTCAGCACTAGGAGGAGCCCTGGGATCTGCCATGGGCTCGTCCCTGGAGACCATTCCAGAGGTGTCCGTTTTCTAAGAGTGGTTCGCAGATGCAAACTATGGTTTTGATTTCTGGTACCCTCGTGAGATCTGAATCTGGTTTTTATGCTTTGTATGGCACCCTTCGAACCTCTCTTGTCAGTGCCATTGGACATCCTGTTGTACAGGGTGTGTTTTGTAATTGCAGTCTGCTCTGTCAGAAGGACTGATGAACTTCAGATTCTGTCCCACAAAGAACCTTATTCATAAGGAAAAGGTGGTATTGACGGACGGTCCTGTATTTTGTTACTAAGATGCCCATAGCCTTTTATGCAAATCAGGAGATCGGTCTACCGTTCTTCTGTCCTAAGCCGGCAGATGCAGAGTGTGAGAGCTGCACAAGTTGGTTTGGTGCAGGGCAGTCAGGATGTACCTTTAAAAGGACATCAGAGTTCAGGAAGTCCAAAAGTCTGTTCATTTTGGAGCAGCAAAAAAGTGTCAAAGCTTTTAAAGGCCACCTTGGCTAGGTGGGTGAGGGCTTGCATCACCAAGGCCTATGTGGCAGAGAAGAAAGCTCTCACCCTCATCAAAGCCCACTTCACCAGGGCTCTGACTACGTCCTGGGTCAGAGAGGAGGCATCTGTGTTAAGAGTTGTGCAAAGCAGCAATGTGGTCCTCCGTTTATACATTTACTAAGCACTGCAGACTGGATGTTCGAAGCTCCGCAGGGTTTTAAATAGCTGGTAAAGCATAGCAAAATGCCACGCAAAACAGGACGTAATGCTAACTTTTCCAAAAATACGTAGCAGTAAACTGCTAACCATTTTTTTTTCAGTGAGTCTATGGCACAGTAGACAAAATTTAATAAAATTATATATTTTAAATTTTGCTAACCATTCTGTGCCAAGTGCTATTCATTTTTACAGTTGATTAGCACTTTCACGTGTAAAACGGCTAATAAATCTTTTCGGATTATTTAATACCTTGCTCTTCCTATACGGCCTTTGGTTGCAGAGTTTTGCTGGCAGTGATTGCCCGTATGGGTTATAGATAGGACAGCATTTTCCCCCACCCAGTTTGAAAATGGGTACTGCATCTTAGAATCCGTACATATTAACTCTCCATTGACAACGTGTAGCAAAACAGGAGAAATTCCTTCGTACTGTAATTTCCTTTTCTGTTAGCTGTAATGTTGTCAGTGGGGCCTCTCCCGCGAGCCTGTGGCTCCTCATGGAGAATATTGTCTGATATATATAAGGACTTCACCTAATTTTAGCTACTTATCCAGACTTATCTGCTAACAGTGAAAACATCTGAAGTTTATTGGGTTACAGGCAAGCAGGTTAACAGCTCTCCAGAGTAAGGTAGGACATCATGTTATCCTCCTTATAACGTCAGATCTTTTTACATGCACAGTTATTGGTGTTCAGCTAAGGAGCGAATTCATTGACCTGGCCATTTTGCAGATTATTGGTTGCATAGGGCTGTATAGATCGTGCGTGGACAGAGGGGGACTGGAGAATATATGCTTTTGGAATGTTCTTGTGCCCTGGGTTCTGCGCTGATGGACACCTTTGGGCTGTGCCACTACCCAGTAAGAGTGTTCATTACCCATATGCATCAACTCCCCATTGACAATGTTGGAACTAACAGAAAAGGAAATTAGATAAGTATGAAAGAATTTATCCTGTTTGGCCCCAATAGAATGTCTGTTATGTGTCTTTTTAACAAAATGTTCAAGGCTTTGAGTTAAACTAAGTACTGTGCACAGAGTGAGAGTAGGATTTTTGAGTATGGCACTTAGAAAATAACTGGACTTTGTTGCAGGATATCTTGGAAGGAGGTAACCTTCGGAGTGCACTTCAGGAGTTGCAGCAAATAATCATCACCCCCATTAAAGCTTACAGCGCTCTGAAAATGGCACAGAAGGAGAGCCAGGGAATGGACCCTTCCGCCCCAGTTGGCTCTAGGTTAAGCCAAGAGAAAACCAGCAAGACACCGGAGGACAAAGACTCACCAGCAGATAGCTTCCAGTCCCAGAATGCCTCACCCTGTGATGGAGAGTCTGCTACAGCCCCTGTTCCTGAGGGGGACATAGCAGGGCAGTTTACAAAGGTGATGGGAAAAGGTGGGTCATCGTGTTTCAGTTGGCTGCAGACTGCCCTTAGCAGTGGGTTCACACAAGCTTGGAATGTAAATGTATGTGGAGCTCACTATATGGATAAAGCATAAGCAGTCAGAATCTGTTAAACTCCAGTAATCCAAGCACTGAATGTGTATGAGTTTTTGTTTGGTCTCACGCTCTGCTGTACAAACCCACCCTCCCATTTTAGAAAAAAATGCACAAGATTCGAACACTGCTAACTCTGTTCTTGTACTGTACATGATTTAAAAAAAAAAAAAAAAGTGCCAGGGTCAGCGTTTGTGAAAAGATCTTTGTACTTGTTTTCCCCCAGTCATGAGGCTTCTTGCTCTAACCAGTTTTCAAATGAGCAAAGACCCATTGGTTAACTTAAGCCCAAAGGGTTAATTCTTCATCTTGACACAGACCTTTTCATCTTCCTTAAAGCCACTGTGTTTAGGCGGTAATGGAAGAGTGGAACTGTGAGAGAGAGAGAGAGAGAGAGAGAGAGAGAGAGAATAGTTTTAGGGAATTGCAGAGAATGTTGGGGTCCCCAAACAGCTTTAAGTAAAGGGAGACTTGTCCCTGTGTATTATCTTGAACAGTTAGGGCCAGTTATCTGCGGGGCATGGGCTGGGAGAACTGAAAGAGAGGAGTTAAAGCCCCTAGCCGTCACCAGAAAAATATTTTATTTAAAGTAGCAGTGTTTGTTAGTTGGCAGAAAATTTCCTCGCATGGTAGTTTTTTTAGCAACATTTTTTTTCTTTCATTATTTCTTTATCTCCTGTCTCCAGCTGCCCTGTCATACTGCCCCCCCAGCCCCGTTACCTGGCTCCCATGAGACTTACCTTGAGCCTGTGTCCTCTGCCACAGGACTTGGGGCGTGTGCCCAGCCATTGCTGCGGAGCCTGCTAAGGGTCGGTCTTCATCCTGCCTCCGAGGATTCTGTTTTCCGCCCCTTAACTACCCTGGGACCTTGGCCATACATGCGCACTGACACAGAGCTTGTTCCGATCCACCCACCCAGCATAATGCCAGCCTGTTGAGTGCTCTGACGCTACCGAGTGTCCACTCGGTGGAATTCAAGAGCAGGAGAGGCCTACCTCCCCAATCCTGCAGAGGAGAGCCGCCTGGCGGCCGCTGTATCCACTCCCAGCCCCCCCCGGCAACCCGTGTTCGTTCCTGAACATGGGTCGCCAGCGTGGCGAGAGATAAGGTACCTCAGCCCTCTTTGCCGGCTGTAAAAATGTGTTTTTAGAGGCGTGGATATGGTGTACTAGCCACACTTTTGGCAGAATTCTTTTCCCCTTCAAGACTTGCCGGAAGGTCTTCAAGCTGGCTCCTCCCACTCACCCACCCAGGTGGTATCCTCCTCAGCACCGTCCCGTGATGTCAAATCTTTCTTTCTGTTGGAAGAGACAGGTTCCTTCCATTGCACTCTGCTTTTGTTTAGGCCCTATCTTCGGTTCAGTGAAAATCCCAAATATTTTTATCTTCAGGCTGCTTCACGGTTTTCCTTGCTCACATCATGGACTTTGCTCTGAAGTCTGCGCCCAGTTTAAAGCTTTGTCCATATGAGTAGAAAATGTCCCGCAAGGACCCTCACTCCATGTGCGTCTGTTACCTGGGCCAGGACCACGACCCCCAGGCTTGCGGCCTGTACCACACTCTGCATCTCTCCACCCTGGAGGACTGGATACCCTAGACTTACTGGGTCACCTGGATGAGCAGGATCCTCCTGTTCGCTCCAAGAACGCCCGTAAGGTAGTCGCTGCAGCAGCAGGGTCCACTGAATAAATGGTGACATTTGAGGAATCTGCTGCCCAGGTGACCGTGGGGACTTCCTTGGTGTCCACGCTGGTTCTGCTGGACTTTGGCGCATCTTTTACCAGGACATTCTGGGACTTATGCCAGTCCCTTCCCACCCTCAGGGAGGGCCCATCTAATGGGTCTAAATCCAAGAAGGGTTCTAAGGCAAAAGTTATTCAGGCCAGGGGTAGGTGGCCATCTCACTAGGATTGAGAAGTCCAACGCCACCTTGGACTCTGTCACCTCAGCCCAAAAGGACAAGGGCTCCATACCCCAGGAAAAAATCCTTTCGGCCCCACTTTGCTTCTGCATCCAAGCCTTCCCAAACCCTGGCTGGGCACCAGCAGTCCTGGTGTGCCAGATCCAAGTCTGTCATTTCCATGGTCCAGAAGACTGGCAGATGGGGTCCAGCGGCATCAGAAGGAGGTGGTGGTTTGCATCCTGGAACCACCAGACAACCCAGGGTTTGTTTCCAGATACTTTCTGGTTCCCAAATGGACAGGGAGCTGGCGCCCCATCTTGGATCTGCATGACCTGAACAAGTTTCTGGGGTCACGCACCTTCGGAATGGTCACTTTGAACCAGATCATTCCATCCCTGGAGCAGAATATGTGGTTCTGATAACTGGACCTGCGGGACACCTTCCATATCCCCATCCATCCATCCCACTGGTGGTTGCTTCGGTTCCACGCCAGAGGGACTTTGAGTTCCAGGCCAGCCATTCGTCCTCCCCTCAGCTCCAAGAGTCTTCACCAAATGCATAGCAGTGGTGGCAGCCTTCCTGAGGTGCAGAGGGGTCCGGGTGTACCCGTACCTGGACAGTTGGCTGATTGCAGGCCCCTCCAGGATGGAGGTGCAGTGGTCCAGGGACCTGGCCCTCCAGACCTGCTTTCGCCTTGGCCTCCTGGTCAATGAGGCCAAGTCGGAACTCGTCACCTCGCTGGTGATTCATTTCACTGGGGTGGAGCTCAACTCTTGTTGAACCAGAGCCCAGCGGACAGATTGGAGGATCTTTCCTCCTTTGCCCGATCATTTAGGGTTGGGAGTTGTGCCCTGCTAGGTACTTCCTGGGCTTCATGGCGGCCTGTACCAACATGGTCCTTTGGGCCTGCTGGAGATTGCACTCTCTTCAGTGGGGACTGGCTCGCCAGTGGTCTCGGCGTCAGGGCCACGTCTACCAGCAGGTCACAGTGACCCAGCCGATGTGGGATGCCATCCAGTGGTGGTTGGTCCTGGAACATTTTCAGGAAGGAGTCCTGTTTGTCTACTTTCAGCCGACAGTCACCTTAATGATCGACGCCTCACTTATGGGCTGGGGTGCCCACCTGGGGGAACCCAGGGTCCATGGCTTCTGGTCCCCCGGGAATCTCGATGTCACATCAGCCTGCAGGAGCTTTGGGCTGTTCACCTGGCCCTGACAGCCTTCATTCCTCATCTTCGGGTCAGGTCGTCCAGGTCCAGATGGACAAGATTATGACCATGTACTACCTCAACAAGCAGGGCAGGACACACTCCCTACCTCTGTGCAGGGAAGCTATCTGCATCTGGACCTTTGTGCCCAGCTTCAAGGCCGACCTGCTGGCCATTCATTAGGCTGGAGCGACCAGTCAATTGGCAGACGCCCTCAGCCGTCTGGGTGAGGCGTCTCACAAGTGGTCCCTTCATCAGGAGGTAGTGGACAGTCTGTTCTCCCAGTGGGGCACTCCTCAGGTGGACCTGTTTGCCTCTCAGGAGAATGCCAAGCTAAGACTGGTTTGTGCCCACCTCCCTCAGTGGGAATTGCTGCAGGGGGGATGCCTTCGTGAGGCCCTGGACCCCGGGCCTCTTTTATGCCTTCCCTTTGGTCCACAAGGTCCTGATCAAAGCTCTGAGGCACAAAGCATGGATGATCCTGGTGGCTCTGGACTGGCTGCAACAGTTCTGGGACCCCGATCTCCTCAGCGTCAGCAGCAGGCCACTGTGGTGTATGCCAATTCACCCCGACTTGCTCTCTTGCTCTTAGGGGAAGGTCCTCCACCCAGACCTTCAGTCCTTGCACCTGACAGCCTGATTCCTGAGCGGCTAGTGTTCCAGGCTCTGGGTCTCTCTAATGAGATCCTCCATGTGGTGGAGGCCTTCTGGGAAGGAGTCAACTCATCGATGCTATGCCTTCAAATGGAAGAGATTCTCCATTTGGTGCCAGGGCAAGGAGCTTGACCCCTTGTCCTGACTTGTGGCTAGCATCCTTCACTCTCTGTGGTCCCACTCTCAGATGGGCCTTCAGTCAGCGACCCTTAGAGTGCGCCTGGCAGCCATCTCTGCATATTGGGCATGGGCTGGTATGCCGATAGTGGTGCTGGAGTTGGTGGTCGGCGCTTCTTTAAGGGCCTTGACCACATATCCCCTCCGGTGCGTGAATCACCACCACCTTGGCAGTGCTCATGGGCAACCCATTCGAACCAATACACAAGTGAGAGATCTCGCACCTGTCGTGGCAGACCACCTTCCTGGTGGCCATTACCTCCACCAGGAGGATCAGTGAGCTCCAGGTGCTCTCGGTGGAGACTCCTTACCCTGTGTTCCACAGGGACAAGGTTGTCCTTTGCCCCAACCCGAAGTTTCTTCTGAAGGTTGTCTTGGAGGTTCATGTTAACCAGGTGATTAGTTTCCCAGTGTACCTCACCAACCACATCTCTGAGGCCGAGCACAGGCTCCATACCCTGGACCTGCAGCAAACGCTCGCCTATTATAAGGAGCGCACGGCTGGAGTTTGGGGAGATGTTCCTAGCTGTTTGTCACCTACGCTGAAGCCGCTTCTGGCAGACTGGCAGCAAAGCAGAATGGCAGGTGGATTGTATCCTTCATTGACCTCTGCTATAAGTTGGCTGGTAGGGAGCCTCCCACAGGGCCTAGGGCTCATTCCACTAGACATACCGCTGCCTTGGCTGCTTCCAGGGATGTCCCTATCCAGGAGATTTGCAGGGTTGCTACCAGGAGGTCAGCACACACATTCATCTCCCATTACCACATCAACCTTGAGTTATGCTGGGATGCTGGTTTTGGGTCCTCGGTTCTCCAGTCTGTATTCTGTAATATCTTGCCCCTCCTTCTGGAGAATTGCTAGGAGTCTGCCAGAAGTGTGGATAGTACATCATATCCACACCCCTAGAACCTGTAACTGTAGTTTTAGGGGTGTGGTATATGATGTACATCCACACAACCCACCCAACCTCCCCTGGCAAGTGGCACACCCGTTTGGCTTCCAGCAGGTCAGATCTGATGTCACAGGGCAGTGCTGAGGAGGATACCACCCGAGTAGGTGGGAGAAGCCAGCTTGAAGCCCTTCTGGCAAGTCTTAGAGGGGAAAGGAATTCTGCCAGAAGTGTGGATGTACACTATATACCCCGCTATAGAACTACAGTTTGTTTGACAGCTTTAGTCCTCCTCAGTGTGTTTAGTTGTTCAAATATTTTTAAAACCACTTTTATAGCTGATTTTGTAATTATAACTTGCATCATTAAAGACGAAGGCCACTAGCAATTTATAAAAATCTCTTCTGAGGTTTCCTGTTGAATGTACATGCTAGATTTCTACTGTGGATGTATTAGGAGAGTGCTGCCGAATGTTTCTGATTGTAAACAGCACAGCACAATGCCAAGATGTTAATTTTACATGGCAGACCTAGCACTGGACTGGGTATTTTTAAAAACTTCAGAATACTATATCTTGGTTCAGGAATGAAAGAAAATGTCATGGAAAATGAGTATCTTTACATTTTTGCCAGAAAAATATTATTGCTAGAAAAAAAACAGCATATTGACTAAAAATACTGCTGCTTTACTCTCTAAAGCAGCAGTATTTGTCACCATGTAGTTTTATTCAGCACTATGTTTTGGGTGGATTTTGAAGTTACTGCTCCCTTGCCATGCCTGCTATGAGAAAAATTAAAAATCTTTGTGCAGTGGTGTTTATCCAACACCATCTTAATACATCTGCAGTACAAATGTAGTAGTTTTCAGTTTAACGTTTGTTTGACAATTTCACATGTTTACAGTGAAGATAGAAAATACAAATTGCATATGTTACAGGTATTGCACATAGTATATTTAGAAATTTCACAGACCTGTAAATCCTCATACTGTCATTCTTTTCCTCTATGTAGTAAATTTCAAGATACAGTACATGTAATTTACAGAGTCAAACACAAGAGGACCAGGAGAGGAAGTTGAAAAAGTTATTCCCTTTAGCTAATTTGGCTAATAAGCCTGAATTTAGAGAGGACACCTCTGGGTTTGGGTCTGTCTACCTGCGCACCCCCGCCCCAAATTACAAATGTAGTATATACTATCAGTAGCTAACCTCAATGGAAGAGGTTTTTTTTTTTTTTTAAATAGGACGTGGCGGCCATCGTTAATGACTTGACTTATTAATTACAAAATTGGCTATAAAAGCTGTGTTAATATTTGAGAAAATTAAAAATACAACAAGTTAGGAATCTAAAGATGTCAGAAATATATTTTTACTAAACTATATGATGAAATTTTTTGCTGACATACTGCTTTCTTTTAAAGTGGCAGGGATGGTGAGATGGTAGAGGTTAAGTACTTTGTGGTCCTTTCTTTTGGGGCAGTTGTTTACAGTACTATAAGTAAGTAGACTCTGATAGCTCACTTCCAGTTGTGGTCCATGACTGAGTCCAGTGCTGACTTAATCTTATGCAGAAGTGGAACGTTTTTTTAAGAGGAGACACTCGGAAGATGAGTGTTTTACAGGTACATAAAGACAGGAAGTGACAATAGTACTTCCAGGCCTAGGGACACCTGGAAATATTCAGAAGCACTTTCCATGAGCATAGTGAGTCGTGAGTAGTAATGGAAAGGGGAAATTGTTTAACCAGGAAAAGCACACTAAGCCGAAGCGTGTTTCCAGGTGCGACCTGGGAGCAGAAGGAAGTTTAGTGACTTGCTCAGGGTCACACAGTGTGCAAGTGGGGGTTGTGGGATTCAAACCCAGGTCTCCAGTCTTGCAGCTCAGTGCCCTTAACCACTGTGCTATACTGCCTCCTAGTGAGACATGCCATGAAGTAAAATGCCCTAAAGACTTAATTGAAGAGGGATTTAGAGGAAGTGGGGCAGTGGCAGCCCACTCATTATGAGTAAAGTGATGCAAGATAACCAGGGATAGAGGTGGGGAAAAGTTTGTACTTTAAATTCTGCCTCTTTCATTACGTCCACGCTCACTAGGCAGCCAGCAAATCCATGTTTGGCCTGGGCTGGTGGAGGAAAAGGGAGAGCTAGTCATCTGCAAGGGATATGGTGCTGGTATTTTCTAGAATCTGCTTTGGATGTGTGGAGGGTGCCCAGTATGTTGGAGGACTGGGGCCCTTGCCAAGAAGGTTGCTGCCCTTAAGGACTGAAATGTACTTCCTTGGAAGCATTTCAGGGTAAGGCCCTACAGAGGCTGCAGCTCCTCTGCCCCATAGACCCAAGGGGGTCAGTGTGGTAGCATGGACTGTGGTGGGAGGGGAGGAGAGGGGGAAGAATGGGTTGTGCACGGGGGGGCAGGGCAACTCACAGTGGTGGAAAGCAGGAACAGAGTTGCACCTCTGGCAGAATTCTTTGCCATTTGACCCCAGGGGAAGGGGCACTGAGAACCCAGGGAGAGGTGGCTTCACCAGGTAAGAGGGAGCTAAGGGAGGTGTGGTGAGGAAGGTGATTGTGCTGGAGAACTGTAGAGGAAGAGAGGGGAAGGTGTTGGTGCGTGTCCCTGACCTGGAAGAGAGATGTATGCCAGGAGTAGCAGTGAGCAGGGGCCAACCCCAGCTGGAATAGCTCATCAAAGCACGGGAGCGGAAACCAGACATGGTGATTCATCTAGAAACCAACCATCTGGCAGGGTGTAGTGTAGAGACAGTTAGGGGTAGCTTTAAAATTCCAGACCAGAAGCTGAGGGTATATGCAGAGATGATGATCTTCTCTGAAGTCCTGCTGGTACCATGTGAGGATAAAGCCTGGCAGGATAAAATGAGCACATTCAACACGTAGCTAAAAGGTTGGTTTGTGGGAGACGGATTTTTCTTATTGTGAGACGGGAGCATTTTGGGAGGACCACATCTTCCTGAACCAAGTCTCTTCATCACTCTTTCACACTAGTGGGATAGCGCCGGATGCACTAGGACCAAGCGGGAGCCAACATTTTTTCAGAAGGGTCAGTGCCGAGACAGGACCACGCATGCACGGCACCACGAGACTAGCTCGCACCTGTGTAAGCTATCTCGGCATTGACCCTCCAACCGCCTCCGTTCCTCTTCTCCCACCATCGAGTGCGTGTGGATGTCGATGTCGCTAGTCTGCTGGAGTTAAAGTTTTCGTCTGTACGACAACAGCTTTTAGTGTTTAAATTTAACATTTTAGTAGTAGTAATTTCTTATTTTATGAACAAGAAAAGATTATTATGAAGAAGAAAAATACTCACCTGCTATCAGCGGAGTCGTCCTTAGACAGTAGCGGTGACGGTAGGAAGACTTCGTTTGAAAGTTGTTATGGCAGAGGGGCTGTGTCCGGTTCGCTGCCATTTGATAAACGGGGTGGGGGGTGTAGGACAGTCCTGTGCTCGTGGGGGGCAGTCCACCGCTAACAATTGGCGGTTCTGGGATCCGCCCGCTTATCTTGTGCTCTTCTTCCTCATTTGGGGAAGAAGAATCGGTGCTGCTTGAGGTTGCCCTCTGGTACATCTGCATGAGGGTTGTTCGTTGGGAGGGGTGATTGGCCTGAAACAACTTTGGTGGGTTCCCCTTGGCCCTGCTCCTAATGGCTGCATTCTTCGACTCCGGACTCTAATCTCTGTCCTCGTTGGAGCTCTGGTGAGCAGTTTTTGCCTCTGGGCCGCTCCAGTGGAGCAGGAGGTTCGACTTTATCCAGTTTTTCATGGCCAGTGTTCCTGATTTCGGGACCTTGGAGCTGCTGGACTGGAGCTGGATCGATTGGATCATGAAGGCATGGTGACCTCTTGGTGCCTTTGCCATCATGTCAACCCCTCGTGCCTATCCCCCCCCTCTCTTTCCATGCAGGGGCCGGCACGAGCACCACCTTTTTCCTTATTCCCTTCTTCTCAGGATTCTCCTTTGCATTTTCCATGGTGGTGTTTCTCCTGGTGCCGTGCCCAACACCATGGGTGGCGCCGCAGTCATTGGTTTTGGGCGTCTGTGCCGCGGCGGCTTTCATTGGTGCTTGATCTGTGCCATGGCCTCTACGCTGCCGCTTCTGTGTGGTGCCGTGGTGCTTGTTGCTGCCATTGGTGGTGCCATGGGTATCTTGCGGTGTTGCGGGCACCCACAGGTGGCATGAGTTTCATGGGTGCCATGAGTCCATGGGTGCCACGGGTGCCATTGCTGTCATGGGTACCGTGATACCAGGGGTGCCATTGCTGCCAATGCTGCCAGAGTACTTGCAGGTACCCTTGGGGTGTCACCCAGGTTGGCATAGGCACTGCTTGGTGCCCTCCTGTGCCACAAGTGATGCTGGTGCTGCAGGGGTGCCAGTTAGTGCTGTTCAGCAGAACTAGTGACGGATTTCCTTCTGCAGACCTCTTCTTCCGCGGGACTTGTGGCAAGATGTTTCCACAGAATGAAGTCCTGTTCTGTGGATTATTTTTCCACACATCTTAGTGGGTGGCAGTCTGTGTGGGATCTTGTGACATCCAGCGTATTTCTGCTGATGGAACTCTTCTGTACTGTTCTGCCAGCGGAATCTCTTATTCCGCTCAGCACTTTCTCTGCTCCCTACATGGTACCAAGCTACTCGACATCCTTCCTGGTGGTGGAGTCTCTAATGGCTCTGACCTAGACCTCCCTTAGGGGTCCTTCTTGGGTAGAATTGCATCTAGATGAGTCTCTCCCTGTCTTTCTGGTCAGTGATACAGCGAATGACTCATTTTATATACTGAAGGTCACGCTCTCTCTATCATTAGAGTCCGTGTTGGAAGTTCTTTTCAGTAGTTACTCAGTAATGGGGTCCACCATAGTATTCAGACTGCATCTGTGGACCATATAACAATCTGCGTCTAGACTCTTTCAGTCATCAAGACAATTACACACTGTGGAACATTCTGATTCAATGGTCGGGAGCTGCACAGACTCTTCTGCTCCTTTGATAGAGGTATATAGCCCCCTTCTGATACTGCCCCTTCAGTGGCTTCTTTTGCACAGCTGGTTAACATCTCTTCAGCTGTGATTATTAGTCTAGTCACGATTCTAGTTACGGATGCTCAGGGTCTTCCTGCCCCTCAGCGGGATGACATCTCCATAATTTTTGTTTCAGGCAATCCTTGCGAGATGATAGTCTGAAAACTTGTCAGGCTCGGACTAATGGTTAAAAAAAAAAAAAAAAAAGTTAAAATTATCACAGAACAGGGCCTAGCCGAAATTTACCTAGTACCACACTTTTGTATCTGGTCAGCTTCCACCTCAGCCCCTGAGGCGGTCGTCTCTAAACTACGGTAAGAAGTACCTGACTTCTCCTACCCCTAGGGGAGTCTGATCCAGCGGAGGTATGGGTCATCTCTTTTCTCCAAGAGTGATTTCTCTTATTCCAAGATATTTCCTAGACCTACATGACTGCCCAGTCTGTTGGCCCCCCCTTTTTGTAATCAGGCTTTTTTTTCTTGATCAGAGCCTCGCAGCAACGGAAGTGGCTCTCCAGTGAGTCAGAACTCAGGTTCCTACTTCCTTGCTTGCTTCAACTTAACAGATGACATGCTACTTTCTTGCCAGTAGGTCAAGTAGGTCTTTTTGCTGAGATGGCTTCTCAAATATTCACACCTTCGGTTCCTGCGCACTGGTTCTGTGCCAGTCGCTCACGAAGCTATCCTCTCCGAGTGCGTGACAGAGGTTTGTTTTTTCAGCAAAGCAAACTTCCTACTCCCTTCAGGGAGACCAGAGTGAGTAGTGCCTCACTATTGAGTCACTTCTGCCACTATTCAGTCACTTTCAGCGCATGGATTAGCCCTAACTTAGTCCTGCTGTGTCTCTCCTCGATGTACATCTGCCTCTATTTGCCTTGGAAATCCAGCCTCTGTTTTTTTTGGTTGGAATGCTTTTCCGCAGTGGACACGTCCTCCTGTACACTTTTCCTTTTTTTCCCTGAGTTCAGAGACTGCTACTATAGTTGTACACACAGGGGCAGGATGATTCATTTTTTTGGAATATGAAGTGGGTAGGCTCTCGTTCTACTAGACCACCACAAGAGGCTTCTAAGTTGTGCTTTAGCCTTCCATCAAGAAGGTTTTGTAACTAAGTGGAAACCATTCTCCGTTGTGGGCTAACCCCACCTGGACCTTCTTTGCTCACCAGGTAAGGGGCTCAAGTGCTCCTGGACCTGTTGCTTGCAGGTCAGCCATACTTGGTAGTGGGAGTTTCCGTCTGTGCTTTTCAGCCTACCTGGAACCAGTAGACTTTACCTCCGACTTTTTCAGCTCCTGATGTCCTTTTATGTTAGATTAGTGCATGTCTTTGACACTGTTAATTTTGGTCCTATATCAGATTATGAGACCAGGTTCTCGCCGCTCTCCTTGAGTGGTTGCAACTTCCTGGCAGAGTTTCATTTCCTGTCCATTGCAGTCGTCTGCAAAGTGGTGAGTTACAACTTAAGCACTTATGTTGTAAGCACTGTATTCTAGATGCTCTTTCCAAGACAGCTCTTTTTATTAGCAGGACAGTCCTTGGCCGTCCTTTCTGAGTGAACCCTATCTCCTCTACCCTACTCAGGGTTGTTGGTCTTAGCTCGGTACTCTCCTACTAGTGTGAATGAGTGATGGAGACTTAGTTCAGGAAGATATGGAAATTACGTACTTACCATAATTATCGATCTTCTTGGACAGTCTCCATCACTCATTCACACGCCCACCCACCATCCCCTGGGTTCACTCGTTTTCTTTCCTGGTCTTCATGATCCTATGGTTCAGGCTATGAAGACATTGTTCTTTGACCCTTCTTGTAAGGGCCATCTGGGCCCTTTCAGGCCCAGAAACCCAGAGTAAGTTCTTTTCATTAGTTACGCTGCACCTTCTCGGTCGAAAAAAGGTACTGAGGCAGTTGGAGGGTCAACGCAGAGATAACCTACACAGGTGTGAGCTTGTCTCGCGGTGCCACACATGCATGGTCCTGTCTCGGCACTGACCCTTCTGAAAATGTTGGCTCCCGCTTGGTCCTAGCGCCTGCGGCGCTATCCCACTAGTGTGAATGAGTGATGGAGACTGTCCAAGAAGATCAATAATTACGGTGAGTATGTAATTTCCATTTGTTGTTTGCCTAGGATTGCCTGTACCAGTGCGTTAGGGCAGAAATGTGAAATAGGAATTGGCAAGAATTTAAACTAGGAAGGGTGTGTGTGTGTGTGTAATATACATACATACATACATACACACACACACCCTTGAGGATCCCCCAACCACATTGTACGACAGCATAGGGGTAGGGGCTGGATATGGATCAAAGGGAGTGAGGAGGAGGAGGAGGAAGAAAAGAACCCCAAAAGATAGACTTTGAAAGGGGACTAGAGGAGGGGCCCAAAACAGAGGGAATGAGAGCAGTTGTGGAAGGGAAGGGGGAACAGATGGGATGAAGACAGGAGAAGGACAGAAAATAGGAAGTTGGAAGGCCGTTTGCATGAATGCAAGCAGCCTTGGAAATAAAGTGGGAGCGCTCCAGGCAGGAGGACAGAAAGTAGGAACGTGGAAGGCAGGTTGAATGAATGCAAGGAGCCTTGGAAATAAAGTGGGGAGCTCCAGGCATTGGCAACAGATAACAGAAACCTGGGTGAGGCAGTATCATGATTGGATTTTAACCACTCCTGGGTACTCCCTTTTCAGGAGAGACAGAGTGCAGACCAGAGGAGGGGAGTGGTCTTGTACATAACGGATAGCATGAAGGCTGTAGAAGACAGGCTCAGGGGAATAGTCTGAACGAGAGGCTGGAATGAGTGATCAGTCAAGGAGAAGCGATTGGGGGGTGGTGCAGAAATACAGTCAGGGCTGTAGGTAGGCTAGCCTCGGCTCAATGTTAGGCTGGGATTGGATGGAGGCAAGTGATGGGTAGACTCAATGGGATATTGAACTTTTTTTTGCCACCACCATCTACATTTCTCTTTCTAATTGAGTAATGGCGATAAAATGATATTTGGTTAGGATGCTCAGTTATGATGATGATATCAGACGACTGTCTGCTTGGCTTCCAGTTGTCATTCCATTTCTGTGCTCTTACTACCAGATTCTGCTATAGACAGTGCCAGAAAACTTCTCTAAATACAACTGTGTATTTTGAATTCCAAAGCTTTTAAATTGGTTTTATGCAGATTTAACCATTCGGGTTTGATTTCACAGCCTGATTAGTCACAGAGTCCACTGCAGTGTCAGCTGATGTTGTGTATGCCGCTTTCCTTTTTTGTTTATTTATTATGACCTTTTTTAAAGCAGCAATATTTTTTATGTGGCCAAAAAAAATTATCATATATTTTTTTTAAAGCCAAAATGTATTCTTAGATTCCTCCTCAGTATATTTTTAAAACAGCTTTTATAGCTTATTTTGTAATTGACTCGCGTCATTAAAGATGGCTACCACTTGCAGCTTTTAAAAATCTCTTCCACTGAGGTTACTTGTTGAATGTACATACTAGATTCTTACTGTAGACATATTAGGATGATGTTGCAACATGCTTCTAATGGTAAACGGCACAGGGGTGTACCAAGATATTTAACTTTTTCGTGGTGGGCATGGCATGGGAGTGGAAACTTATAAATGTCACAATCCTGTATCTTCATTTTGGAATGAAAGAAAATGAAAAGAAAAATGGGTATCTTAATATTTTTGCCTGAAAACCATTATTTTCTGAAAAAAATAAACTGTATGGCAACTAACAAATATTGCTGCTTTAAAGTTTATAAAAAAATTGCATAAGTGACACAGACGATCTAAAGGGGAAATGGGTAAAGAAACGAGATGGTTTGTTTAAAGTTTGACGCAAACCAGTTTAAAACTACTTAAACATAATTACTTAAGGACGTTCCCTGGTGTTTCAGCAACCTCATGTCAAATTGGTAATTTCTAGGAGCGTGGACAGCCTGATTTGCTGGATGTTTTAAATTAATCTAAGCTCCTCCTACCACCCTGGTGGTATGCCCCTGACTCTGCTTCGTGATGTCAGATCTATCTTTCTGCTGGAAGGTCAGGTCTCCTCCTCCTTGGCGTCTGCTTAAGTTTTCATGTGCCACAGGTGAACTTCACTTTCAAAGTTTTCAACTTCAACTTTATCTTCTCCGCCCCTTGACTCCTGTCACTAATCTTCGATGGAGCAACAGAAGCCAGGGTTCAAATCTTGTGTGCAGTGCCGATAGAAGATGTCAGTCACCGGTCAGCTTTCAACAAACCAAGTAAATGTCACTAACAAGTTGTCATATACAGTTGCTGGTGATGGGTTTCTTTCACAAGGATTTACTTTTCCATAGCAGGTAGGATCCTTGATTTAGGCACTTGGCTGCAGTTGTAAATTGTTCTTGCTTCGGCACTAGATCAGTTTCAGGCATGCCTTTGAATGCACACACTCTCCGCACAATAGAAACCTAGAATTTGTTGGCAGAAAAGGACCACTTAACCTACTTGATCTTTGCTTCTGGAATCCTTGTCTGAGAGAATGCTGAGAGAACATGAATCCTCAGGCAGCGCTTTGACAACTTTCTTCTCCTTCTTTACCAGTTTTGTCACAGGCTGACACACAAGAGCAGCTGGATACCTGTATGGCTCGCTGTAGTTCAGTGCTGCCATTGGCTGTCTATTATAGGATCTTGGTCTGGTTCTTATCCTGCCACTGATCACCCAGTGTATGGCTTTACATTTAGGTGATAGAACTCCCCCTTTAGTCACACCAGAAACCACTCACCTACTCTGTATTAGTTACATTTCTTTTGTATATGTTAGTCATGCTGTTTGATAGCCGGACACTCTAAAGAGGTCAAGGGCATAGCAGCAGGGTTGCGGTGCGAAAAAGTGCAAAATCATGCACTTTGGACACACACAGAAACTCAGCAGCAGAGTACAAAACAGGAGGAGAGGTACTGATGACCACCTAACAGGAAACGGGTCTCGGGGTAATTATATCTGATAACCTAAAGTTGGCTAGGCAGTGTGACGAAGCATTTGGGAGGGCCAATGGGATGCTTGGGTGCATAGGGAGAGGTACCACCACCAGCAAAAAGAGTGAGGTGATGTTGTCTCTGTATAGATCGCTGGTGAGACCTCACCTAGAGTACTTTGTCTAGTTCTATAGACCACATCCAGAGGAAAACGTTCTGCCTCAGAAGCCCTATGAGGAGAGACTGAAGGACCTCCGTATGTACACCCTGGAAAAGAGGAGTGAGGGGGATACAGTAGAGACCTGCAAATGCCTCCCAGGGCCAAATAAGGTACAGGAGGGGAGTATTTTTAGAGGAGAAGATGCACAAGAATAATGGGACATGCAATGAAGCTGGAAGGGGTAAATTCAAGAGGGATGTGAGGAGGTACTGCTTCACTGAAAGAGTGGTGGATGCCTGGAACAGTCTTCCAGCAGAGATGGTAGGGGCAAAATTGTAGGCAGGAAAACAGTGGTGGGCCTTGAGCAGGCATGGGATAGGCACAAGGGAATCTTAGTGGGAAGTGGGGATGAAGTAGGGTCTGCTGTGACAGTATAGGCAGGGAAAAAAATGGGCAGGTTGGGTGGGCCAGGTGCTCCTTATCTGCCATAAAATTCTGTGTTTCCTTGTAACATCAGATCTTCAGGGTATCTCAGTCATCAGGTCACACTGCAGGAACTTCACCGTCAGTGAAGCAGGATCCACACGGAAGATTTTCAGCAGTACAAGTGGGGCTACCCACGCTGTCAATGTCATCAACCCTATAAAGGCGTGAGCGGCCCTGCTTCCTCCTCAGTTCTTTTCTGCCGTCAACTTGTTCGCATGGGTCTCTGCGGAAACTGACAGTTTTACACTATTTTGCCTATGACCTTTTTCTCACCCACGACTTTTAGAATCTTTTTTTTTTGTAAGAGATTCTGTTTATGTCGAGAGTTAAGCCTTCGTCCTCTCTCTTCCGTCAGTGCTGCTGTGGAAAGAAGATTGCCTCCACAGACGAACATTCTCTTTGTGCCTGCTGTCTTGGATCTGACCACGAAGTTTCTGACTGTGAGATCTGCCAGAAGTTTAATCAAACAACCCTCAGGTGACGCAAAAAGGACTTCAAAGATTTCCTAATGGAACAGCATGCAGGCAGTTCCAGGCATGGGTCCTCTGGGGTTCCAGCCTCTTAATCGCCAGCAGGGTTGTTGAGCTCCCAGGCCACTAAGGCCTGAGACAAGTCCTCAGGGAGAAGTCATAAGAGAAACAGAGATTGAGAACCCCCACCAAAACACACACACACACACACAGTGCGGCGATCTCGTTCCCTGACGACCTTTCCTCCTTTGTCTTGGGGTCCATCGTCCGCTGCTGCTGCACTGACACAAAAAGTTGCTGTCCAGGTCTCTGTGCCCTCCCGACCCATACCGACAGTGCATTATCTCAGTGCTCAGGGTGGCCGGTCTATCTCCAGGTCATTGGTCCCTCTGTCAATGACGGACTTATCAGTGGCCCTCCGTCTAGGTGTATCCCTTTTCCTTCCAGCTTCAGGTCCATAGAACCAACTAGATGGTGGTCTCTCCTCCCCAAGTCAACACAGCCTTTGGTCGTCGACTGAACATATTCCTCACCAAGTTTACTTCAGCTATGGCTGTGAGAGATGCCTTGGACTTGATTGCTCCTGTTCAGGTTCGACCACTTACTCTTCGCCCAAGGAACCCTTGGTATGATGGGTCCTTGAAGGAGTTGAGTCAAGTTGGTCGAAGGCTGGAGAGAGCATGGTGGAAATCCGGCCTTGATGCTGACAAGCTTAGATTGATGGAACATTATGAGGGCTATCAATCAGAAGTCTCCTGTAAGAAGGCAGAGTTCCTGTGCAGGGAGATTTCTGCTGCTCAAAATCGACTGGCTCAACTCTTTTGAACCATCAACAGATTGTGCAATCCAATCCGTCTTCAGTCCAGAAGAGCATTTTCACAAAATAAGTGTGATGAGCTAGCTCGGTTTTCGCAGATAAGGTTGCCAGCATTGGGACCGGAATCGGCCTGGCTCCCTCCATGAGGGGTTGTGAAGGTCGATGGGAGGTGGTGAGCACCCGGTCTGTCTGGACCGATTTCAGCCAACCGGAATTCATGGACATTGTGAAGATCGTCCAGACTTTGTACCCAACCCGTTGTGGTTTGGTTCCGGGCCCTACTCATCTATTAGTGGGTTGTGTAGATGCTATCTGCCTGATCCTAGCTGAAATTGTATGGAGAGCCTTGGAGAGGAGAGTCTTTCCAGACCCCCTAAAGGAGGTGGTCATTCAACCACTCCTTAAAAAGCCCTCTTTAGATCCTGATGATCCAGCAAACTACCAACCTCTCTCTAACCTTCCTTTTGTGGGGAAGATTATTGAGAAGGTGGTTGCGTTGCAGCTGGGCGATCACCTCGTGACTCTCAATGTCTATGAAGTTCTCCAGTCTGGTTTTTGGAAGAGGCAGAGCACTGAGACAGCCCTTGTTTGGGTACTTAATGACCTCCTAATGGTGAGAGATCGAAAGGCTTGTACCATCTTGGTCCTTCTCGATCTCTCAGCAGCCTTTGACACTGTGGACCATGGGGTGCTTTTGGAGACCCTGTGGTTCCTTTGTGGACTGTTGGGTACAGTCCTCTAATGGTTTTGATCTTTTCTCATAGGTAGGTCTCAGAGGGTGGTCCCTGGAATTTATTCCTCTGACGCCCTCCCCCTATCCTGCGGGGTGCCGCAGGGCTCCATATTAGTGCCCATGTTGTTCGCAGCATATATGCTGCCATTGGGAGATATCATCAGACGATATGGCTTGAGTTTTCATTGCTATGCAGATGATACCCAGCTGTATATGTCTTTTGTGCCAGGACAGGTTGATGCTGTCTCCATGCTAAATAATTGATCTCCAAGATCAAAGACTGAATGAATTCGAGCTGGCTGAGATTAAATCCGGATAAGACTGAGGTGTTGGTTGTGGACCCGGGTCGCCCGGGGATAGGTTCTGGAGCTGGGTACATGTTGGGCCTATGGCTTGATGGTGTCCAGTTCACTACCTCAGACTGGGTGTGTAACCTGGATGTTATTTATGACGACGGTCTGACTCTGAAATTTCAGGTGTCGGCTGTGGTTAAATCCTCATTATACCATCTGAGGAATATTGCTTGGGTGAAACACCTGGTTCCTCTGGGTTACCTTCCAACACTGGTCCATGCCTTCATTACTACCTGTCTTGACTATTGCAATGCCCTCTACCTAGGGCTGCCTGGGGTTGATATCCGCCGCTTGCAGCTAGTGCAGAACGCTGCAGCCAGGCTGCTGACTGGTATTTCTAGGGCCAGCCATGATGATGCACCAAAGGGCGCGAGCTGCACTGGCTTCCAGTTCAATGGCGGATCACCTGTAAGGTAGACTTGCTTACCTTTAAGGCCCTACACGAACAGGGACCTGACTACCTGAAAGATCTCCTGACTCCCTACTCCCCCAATCGTCCACTCCGATCCGCCGATGAGGGATTGCTAGAGGTTCCCAGGGTTCATTTAAAACCTTCTGGGGCTTGCGCTTTTTCATTTGCAGCATCGACCCTGTGGAACTCTCTACCTCGTCGGTTAAGAGAATGCCTGACTGTCAGTAGTTTTAAAACTATGTTAAAAATGTATTTATTTTCTAAGGCTTATCCAGACTGATTTTAAATATTTATATTGATGTTTTTATAAGACTGTGCAGTGCCTTGATTTTGAAAGGCGCTTAATAAATAAATCATTGATTGATGACCAGTTGGGTGCATACATGCCCTCTTCACTGGCACAGTCAATGGCAGCCTCAGCGTCAACACCACCTCTTCAACCATGGGAAGCTCCTGTAAGCTGTTGTCAGCGCCTCTGATGTTGTATCTTGATTTGGAAGCGGTCGACGTCAAAGAGGAATACCAGTCTGACCTCATTCTTCCTGATGAAGAGGAGGTCTTTACTTCAGACAGGTCCACAGCCTCCTCTGTTAGTGAGGTCAAGCATACCCCCAGGTCTCCTGAGGATCCCACATTTTTCAGTGTGATGACAGTTGTCCTCAGCCATGGGTTTCCACACTGAGGAGGAGGATGCCACCAGAAAAGATCTGGTGGACTTTCTGGAGATCCCAGAGTCTTCCCCAAAAGATCATTCCTCCTATTCTTCCTGTTCTGAGGAATGCTGCCACTGCAGCCTGGCGCATGCCAGACATGGTGCTGGCTATGCCCTGCAGGGCAGACATACTTTATTATGCGCCTCAGGGGTTTCCTTACTATGCTGCCCAGCCTGAGACTGATTTGATGGTCATCAGGGCAGCTTATGACATGTCCAAGGCGCCTAAGCACCTTAATTCTCTTCCCCTGGACAAAGAGTCTTGCAGGATAGACCTTTGGGGCAAGAGGTTTTATGCCTCCTCCACCCTTGGGCTGAGTATTGCCAGTTACCTGTCTGATATGGTAAAATAACAGAATACCAACTAGAAGAAGGACAAAGCTGCCGCTCAGGCCCTCCCTAGTGGCACATAGAAGTAGGAGCTTCTTAAGTGCTTTGCAGACCAGTGAGGATATTAGCAAGCATCTCCTCAGGGCCCTCTGACATCTCCGACACTATTGCCAGGGCTGCTGCCATCCGCATCTGTCTTTGTTGGCACCTCTGGATAAGGGTCACTGGCTTTGCTGCTGATGTTCAGCAAAAGGTGCTTAATGCCGACTTTAATGCAGAAAGCTGTTTGGGCCCGATATCCAGGATATCATCAATGATTTGCAGGCATCCGGCAGGGCTATATAGTCTGTCCACTTTCTCTACCATACCCAGCGACCAAGCATCCCCTGAATGATGGATCAGGATCCGCCTCTGCTTGACTCCTTGCCAGACCCCCCCCCCCCTTTGGTTGGAGACCAGGAGGCGGTGGTTGAAGATCGGTTCTCCCTCCATCTAAATCAATGGAGAACCATAACTTCGGATGCCTGGGTTCTGCAAACTGTAGAAAGGGGTCACACGCTGGAGCTCATAGAGAATCCCCCAGAAACCCCTCCTCTGCGCTCCTCTTGCCCCTCCGGCTTGCTTTTCTGTTTTCAGGGAGGAGGTACAGACTCTTCTGCGCAAGCAGGCCGTGGAGCCAGTGCCAAGGCACCAGAGAAATGGGGCTCTGTGCCAGGTTTTTCTTGGTCCCCAAAAAGACCGGAGATCTGAGGCCCATTTTAGACCTAAATTACCTCAGTTTGTATGTCCACTACAGAAGGTTCAGGATAGTAACATTGCCAGGCCTGATGCCTCTTCTCAAAACAGGCAGTTGGTTCATTGGACATGCAGGATGCTTACCTGCACATCTGCCTTCCCCCTCACAAGTGATTTCTCAGTTTTCTGTTTCAGGGTGAGCATTACCAATTCAAGGTGCTGCCCTTTGGCTGCAGCCCCCCGAAGAGGAGGACTGTACATTTTCCCCTGCCTGGACAATTGACCTCTGAAGGCCCCGTCCAGGGAGCCGCTCCAGCGGACTCTGGAGAGAGCTCTCCAGTTGTTCTCTCCTTGGGCATTACGGTCAATCTGCCCAAGCTGGTTCTGGTGCCATCCCAAAGACTGCAATGCATGGGGCGGTTCTAGACTCCGCTCAGGGGAAGGCTTTTCTACCCCAGAACAGAGTACCTTATAGCCCAGGCTCAGGAGGTGGCCCAGAGCCGTTTTACTCCTGCCATGGTGTACCTGAGGCTGTTGGGTCTGACTGCCACCATTGCCACTGTTCCACTGGCCAGACTGCATATGTGCATCCTCCAGTGAACTCTCCAAGTACAGTGGGACCAATGCACAGACGAGTTGGATCGGTTGGTGCTGGTCTCCTCCCCAGTCCGCAAAGTGCTCCAGTGGTGGATGGACCCTTTGAACTTGCTGCAAGGAGTCCCATTCCAGGTCTCTTCTTCACAGCAGATTCTTACCACGGATGCTTCCGGACTGGGGAGCTCACCTGGGTCCCTTTCAAACCCAGGGCTCCTGGTCTCACATTGAAACCTCCCTGCATATCAGTGTCCTGGAGAAGTGGGTGGTGCTGTATGCCATGCAGGCCTTTCAGGATCACCTTGCCCTGGGTCAGCTGCTAGTGCAGTCAGACAATCTGAGTATAGTGTACTACATCAACGGGGAGGGGGGACGGACTCATTCGAGCCTCCTGTGCAGGGAGACCATGAGAGTGTGATACTGGGCGTTGGATCGTGGTCTGACACACTCAACAGTCCATGTCGCACGTGTGCTAAACATTCTAGAGGACAGCATCGTCTGGACTGTGTCCAGCATGCATGAGTGGGAGCTCCTCTCATCCATCGCTGAAGAGTTGTTCAACAGATGGGGTCATCCAGAGTTGGACCTTTTTACGTCGGCACTTAATGCAAAACTGCCCTATTTTTGCTTGCTGGTTCCAGGACCTGGAGTTTTCCTGGCAAGATGCGTTGTCCCTCTTCTGGAGTGGGAGGTTTCCTTATGCATTTCCTCTGTTCCTTCTAATTAAGAGTGTCCTCATCAAATTGCAGATGGAGGGGCCCAGCATGATTCTGATCGCTCCATTCTGGCCTTGCCAGATATGGTTCCCCCTGCTGCAGCAGCTGGTGGAGGAACCTCCGGTTCCACTCCCTCTTTGCAGGAACCTGCTGACTCGGGACCCTGATCCATCCTAACCTCCGGTCCCTCCATCTGCATGCTTGGCTGCTGAGGACATAGCCATCACCAGGTTTGGGGTCTCCAGCAGAGTGGCGGACATCCTGGTGGCGGCCCGGAAGCCTTCCACTCGAGCCATGTATGCATGAAGTGGAAGCGGTTTGCCATCTGACTGCCAATCATCATCTGGACCCTTTCACCTGTTTGGTGAGCCAGATCCTGGACTATCTGGTCTCCCTGTCTGATTCCGGTCTCCAGTACCCCTCCCACAAGGTGCATCTTTCGGCTATTTCGACCTTTCATGAGCCTGTGGGTGACTGCATGTTAGCTCAGCTGGATGTCTTCCATAACTTTTTAAAAGGCATCCTGCATCTGAACCTCCCAATTTTTTGTTCTCTCCCGGCTTGGGATATGAATTTTGTATTAGAGAATTTGACCCTGTCTCATTTTGAGCCAGCTGCAACTTGTGAACTACGCTTTCTCTCTTGGAAAGTTTTATTTTTAGTTGCCGTTACTTCTGCTCAAAGAATTTTAGAGCTTCAGGCCCTCTAGTGTGAGGAGTCTTATCTGATTGTTCACAAAGACAGGGTGTTTTTGTGCACAAATCCTACGTTTCTGCTTAAGATGGTATCTGAGTTTACACTCAACCAATCTATCCACTGTCCTTTTTTTTTTTTTCCTGAGTGTGCCAGGGGAAGTACTGCTCCATACGTTCGATGTGCGCAAAACTTTGAAATACTACCTCCTTCACACCAAGGAATGTAGAAAGTCAAAATAATTGTTTGTTTCCTTCATCCTAGGTAGAGAGGGCGCTTCAGTTTCTAAGCCATGTTTATCCAAATGGTTGGCGAACTGCATTGTGTTCTGCTACAACAATTACGGCAAAGAATTGCGTGAAGTGGTTAAAGCCCATTCCACAAGCGGCATGACTACCTCTGTGGCTTGTTTTTGAGGGGTCTCAGACACTGACATCTGTGCGGCTGTGACCTGGAGTACCATCCATGCTTTCACCAAGCACTACAGTCTGGACATTGCTTCAAAAGCCCGTGCAGGTTCTGGCATTGCTATGCTGCAGGGCCTCCTATCTTAAGTCTGCGGTTGGCCTTCCTCCCAAACTCTGTCTGCACCTGCCTTTGTTTGAGACTCGTTCCTACGGTGTAACCTGATGACTTGAGATACCCCCGAAGAAGATAGAACAGTTATGCAAGAACTTACTGTAACATTAGATCTTCGAGGGGATCTTGGTCATCAGGTCTGCTTTCCCCTCCCACATCCCCCTTCTTGCGGCTCTTGTACTGGAACTGGCTGTCCGGTGTATCCAGCCTTTCATATAGGCCTGGGCACCTCTCTCTCTCTCTTGCTCGCTCGCTCACTCTCTTTCCCCTCAGTCACCCGTGGCTGGAGCTATGCTCCCTTTATCTCTGGGGGGAAAGAACTGAGGAGGGACCAGGGCTGCTCACACCTTTATAGGATCTTCCGTGTGGATCCTGCTTCACCGGTGAAGTTCGTATGGTGTGACCTGATAACTGAGATCCCCTCGAAGATCTACTGATTTTACTTCGAGAGGGTTCCTGCAGTAGGTCTTCACATATAGGACTGTGCCCCCTGGCATTTGGTCTGAACGGCAAACTTGTAGATAGCAATCATCAGCGGGGACTGCCCCCGACGTCAGGCGTCATGACGTCAGCCCGGCTATAAAAGAGGCAGTCCCGCACCTGCTCTCCAATTCTTTCCTGCCATCACCTCAGTAACGTTTGGCACGCGTTAGAACAGCGATCATACATCTGCCATTTTGTCAGTTTTCTTCGCCTCATAAGTATTTTTTCTCTGTTTGTTTCACTCATATTTGATGTCTTCTAGACAGAAGTGCTCGAAGTATGACGCTTAAATCCCGCACGGGGATGACCATTCCCGCTGCCTCCTATGCCTTGGTTCCAAGCACAACACTCAGGAGTGCTCCATCTGCCAGGCCTTCAACCAGGTGACCCGAACTAGGCGGAAGCGGACCCTCAAGGCCCATCTCCTGACTCGACGACTGGTGTCGATGGAAAAGGAGATGCAGGAACTGCAGGATAGGTCGTCGTCGCCAGGCCCAAAAAAGAAAAAAGCAAGAAGTGCCGGGACCAGAGTCAGTCGCCACGCGGGAGGCCCTTCGAAACTGTGAGGACTTCTGCCAGTGCCCCGTGTGCTTCTTTAGGCCGGGCACCTTCTCCCCCTCTTGCCGAGGTGAGCGGGCAGCCAGGGGTAGCCTTTCTGGAGATTTCTGTCAGGTCACCCTGCCTAGCCGATAAGACACCCTTCGACCCCGTCGAAGAGTGCACGGCTCCTGCCGATCAGTCTAGTGGCGGTCTCCGGACTTCTTCTAGCCCGGCACAGTCCGATCAGCTGGACAACAGCTTCTCCGTCGCCCACCGGGATCTTTCCACTTTTCTGCCGGGCTCCAGTTTGGCCCCCGACGCCGGGGTGAGTGACCCTTCGTCCTCTAGGGTTTTACATTCCAGGGACTCGCCACCTGATCTGCTGATTTTTCCTTCCAGCGAGATTGCCTTTGGACCTGCTGTCAGGACTCCTTCCGGACCTGCCCCCCCTCACCAAGCCTTCTGCCATCCCCGAACATTAGTCTGCCACTGGCTAGGGATCTTCTCATGGAGCCTCCTCCCTCTGGACCTTCAGGGGCCCTCCCAGATCCCACGCCTCCCCGAGGTGCCATGGCACTGCCCCCCCCGGGCAGGATCAGATCCTCCGGGCGGGTTTCTGGGCTCAGACCCCCTTGTCCCGCCTCCGGATGGCCCGCCATCAACTCCACGATATCCAATGCCAGGCCATGTGCCTCCAGCGCTGGGATACTCGACGCTGGGATACCCTGGGTACTCGTACTATCCACAAACAGGTTGTCACTACCCTTCTTGGCCTCAATACCCAGGTTATCCTACCTTCCAGCCTCCTCCTCTGCCACCACCAGCTCCGGAGACAGCACCCCAGTGGTGGCAGGAGGCCAGAACCCAGCTGCTTTCGGAGCTCAGGCAGTCAGTGGGGGAACCTCCCCAGCCTAGGCCCCCCACCGCCTCCTTCGGGCAGAGCCTCGGGTTCTCTTGCTGTGGGTACCGATAATATGGAACCTTCCATTCCCCACAGCTCAGAGCCCTGTGATACGGAATCTGACATCGAACCTTCGGACCCCAGATCTATCTCCGGTTGAGGGTCCTCCCAAGGAGTCACCTAAGTCTCTTCCAGAGGACCCATTTTTGGAGACCTCTTGAGCTCCATACAGGCAGCAAGAAGCTGGCTCAGAAAAGAAGTGGATTCGCAACAAAAAAGGCTAGCGGAGCACCTGGATCTGGCTACATCAGATCCCATCCCCCCATGGATGGGACCCCATGAGGACTTGGTGACCACAGTATGGCAACAACCATCCTCCATACCAGCAGTCTCCAGGAATGCAGACCGGATCTGTTATCCTCCGGAAGGGATTCAGCACCTTAACTCCCATCCTAAGGCTGACTCCATGGTAATTACTGCTGCTCACGACCGGTCAGTCCAACCGAAACATCCGAGTTCCTCACCACCAGACAAGGACTCTCATCAGTTAGACCAGTTTGGGTGAAAAATCTATTCTTCTTCCTCCTGTGGCATTAGATCTCTCAACTATGTCTCACACATGGTTGCTTTCCAAAAAGCTATGCTTTCGGAGCTGGAAAGGGATCTACTTGAGGTTCAAGGTGAAAACCTTAGGAAGAAGCTCCTGGACAAGGTTAGGATGGGAAAGTCCTCATGTCGTCACACGCTCTGAGCGACATACGACTCGGTGGATTCAGTGGCTGCAGCGGCAGCCATTGGGATCTGCCTCTGCTGGCTCGCTTGGCTTCAGATAGACGGTTTGGCAAGGATGTACAGTCTTCCCTCTTGGACACCCCTTTTAGGGGTTCCGTCCTCTTTGGCAGCGTTGCCAAAGATATCGTAACAGGACTGCAAGAGAGTGGGCGCTCTTTAAGAGACGACGCTATGTACAAGACTGGTCAGAAAGCCGCCGTCAAAGAAGGTGGAACAAAAACCAGGCAAAGCGTCAGGGAAAAAGACACGCTCCTGGCTCAGGAGCCCAAAACCCACAGGCTAAGTTCTCCAAACCAGCCTCGGGGGCTAAAGTTCCCCTCGGCATCCTGACTCCTTTCCCCTCCTTCTGCTCCCTCCCTTACTTCAGGAGGAACCAGTCGGAGGGAGGTTCAGCCTCCACCTGGAATGTTAGAGGCTCGTCACCGCAGAGTCTTGGGCGCTTCAGCCCATCCAGCAGGGTCACTCAATAGAGTTTCTCGAGATTCCAGCCTCTCTACCTCTGGGACAGTCTTCCTATCCACGGGATCAGGTCCCCCTCGTCTCACAAGAGATTTGGGCACTTCTCCTAAAGGAGGCCATAGAACCCATCCCCCAAAACCAGATGGGAAGGGGATTTTACTCTCACTTCTTCCTAGTCCCAAAGAAAACAGGTGACTTGAGGCCAATCCTGGACCTCAGCACACTATATGTCTTCGTCGCGTACAAGTTGACTCTTCAGGGGCTCCTCCCCCTGCTCCAATCCAACTCCTGGCTGTGCTCCCTGGATATGCAGGATGCCTAACTGCATATCCCTATCCTCCCAGCCCACCACCGCTTCCTCCATTTTGCTTTTATGGAGAATCACTTCCAGTTTCGGGCACTCCCTTTTGGACTTTCCTCAGCCCCCTGGGTGTTCACAAAGTGTCTAGCGGTGGTGGCGGCGTTCTTATGCCGCCAGGGCATTTGTCTTCCCGTACCTGGATGGCTAGCTGAGAGTCCCTCTCTTTCACTCTGAATTTGTTCTCCCTTCTGGGGATCATGGTCAACTTCCCCAAGTCCCAGCTAGTACCATCTCAACGACTCCAATTTATTGGAGCCGTACTAGATACAGTTCAGAGCAAGGCTTTTCTGCCATCGGATCGAGCGGAGACTTGGGTTGCTCAGGCCACTCTTGGGGCCCAGGCTAGATGGATCCCAGCACATGCTGTGCTCCATCTCTTGGGACTGATGGCAGTGGCCATTTCCACAGTACCCTTGGCCAGACTTCACATGAGGGTCACCCAGTGGTCTCTCCGAGTCCAGTGGGATCAGAGGACGGATGACATGAACCAAAAAGTCATGATCTTCAGCAACCTTCAGAGAGATCTTCGCTGGTGGCAGGATCTCTCCAACCTGTCAAGGGGAACTCCTTTTCATTCCCTGTCCCAACCCAAATCCTTACCACGGACGCCTCAGACTTGGGCTGGGGAGCCTCTCTGGGGGTACACAAGATGCAGGGGTCTTGGTCCGATCAGGAGCTTATGCTCCACATCAACGTTCTGGAGACCAGGGCGGTCCTTTATGCTCTCCAGGCGTTCCAGTCCCTTCTGGTACCGGGATCATTTCTGGTCCAGATGGACAATATGTCCGCAGTCTGGCACACCAACAAACAGGGAGGAACCCAGTCGTACCCTCTCTGCAGAGAAGCAATGAGGGTCTGGTACTGGGCGATCCAGCACAGCCTTTACTTGACAGCAGTGCATGTACCAGGCGTAAGCAGCGTCCTGGCGGACAGTCTGTCGATCAGTGTCAAGGGTCCATGAGTGGGAGCTAAAGTCAGGGGTGGTCGAAGAACTTTTTCTTCAATGGGGTCGTCCAGACTTGGATCTGTTCGCCTCCTCATTCAACCCAGAACTACCCAACTTTTGCTCGCCCGTTCCTGGGTATGGTGCTTTTTGGCGAGTCACACTCTCTCTCTCTTGGACAGGGAGGTTTCTCTACTCTTTTCCTCCCTTTCCTTTTATTCAGAAGGTTCTGGTGAAACTTCAGCAGGAGAGAGCTCATATGATTCTTATTGCTTCTCCCTGGCCACGCCAGATTTGGTATCCTGTTTTGCAGCAACTGGCACTGGAACCTCCGGTCCCTCTGCCATTTTCTCACGACCTTCTGACACAGGAGCAGGGCACCCTGGTGCACCCGAACCTTCAGTCTCTTCACCTTCATGCGTGGCACCTGGGGGCATAGCGGTTTCCCGCTATGGTGTCTCCTCGCAGGTTGCGCATATCTTAGTAGAGGCCAAAAAACCCTCTACTAGATCCGCTTACGCCATGAAGTGGAAAAAATTTTCGATCTGGGCCCTAGCAAGGAGCTGGGATCCCTTTTCGTGCTTAGCGGCCCAGGTGTTAGAGTACCTCGCACATTTATCTGAGATAGGCCTTAGCTACTCCTCCATTAAGGTCCATCTCTCTGCGGTGTCAGCCTACCACCTCCTGGTGGAGGGCAAAACCTTGGCTCAGTTGGAGGTTGCCAAAACCTTTCTGAAAGGCATCCTTCACTTGAAACCTCCTATCTGGAATCCCTGTCCCTCCGGGACCTGAATTTCATTCTCGAGAAGCTGACTTTACCCCCGTTTGAACCAGCTTCTACTTGCGACTTACGCTTCCTTCGTGAAAGACTTTATTTTCAGTCACAGTCACTTCCGCCAGAAGGGTCTCTGAGCTTCAGGCTTTTGTTTTGTAAAGAATCCTATTTAATTTTTCATAGAGACAGAGTAGTCCTTCGGACTAACCCTTCTTTTCCCCCAAAGTGGTATCAGAAACCACTCTGAATCAGAACGTGGAATTACCAGTATACTATCCCCAGCATTCCAACAGAAGGTAATACCTTCTGCACACCCTAGATGTGCACCGGATTCTGAGATACTACACGAACTGGACTAAAGAGGTTTGTAAATCTAACCAGCTCTTTGTAGCCTTTGCTCCCCAGTGCCAGGCTATTTCCAAACAAACCATCTCTAGATGGTTAGCCAACTGCATCCGTTTTTCTTGCACGAAATGTGGGAAGTGCCTCCCGAGGGCAGTCAAAGGCCACTCCACCCGCAGCGTGGCTGCCTCTACTGCCTTCTTTAAGAATGTGTCCACTGCAGTGGCCACGTGGTCATCTGTTCACACTTTCACCAAGCATTACAGTTTGGACATTGCCTCTAGGCGCAGAACAGGTTTTGGTCTTGCAGTTCTGTAAGGCCTTCTGTCATGATTCCCTATGGTGACTTCTCCTCCTCCTCCAGGATGCACCTTTGCATAAGTTATTTTGGGGACTGCTTGGTATTCAGTCCTATATGTGAAGACCTACTGCAGGAACCCTCTCGAAGTAAGATATTGCAGTTATGTAAGAACTTACTGTAAAAGTAGATCTTTGAGAGAGGTTACTGCAGTAAGTCTAGTTCCCACCACCTTCCCCAGTTCCTGGATGTTTTTCCTTTAGTTTCCATCCTACCTAGTCCTTGGGTCTAGAGAGGAAGAAGGGTCCTAGGGTTTCTTTACTCCTAGCCTTTATTTACCTTTCTTTAGTTCTCCAGTGGAAAAGAACTGGAGATTGGGCGCGGGACCGCCTCTTTTATAACCGGGCTGATGTCATGATGCCCGACGCCGGGGGTGGTCCACGCTGATGATTGCTATCTACAAGTTTGCCGTTCGGACCTGATGCCAGGGGGCACAGTCCTATATGTGAAGACCTACTGCAGGAACCTCTCTCGAGGATCTACTGTTATGGTAAGTTCTTACGTAACTTCAATTTGTGGTACGTTCTTACGTTACTGTTCTTTAGATCAGTAGACATGGATATTACCTATCCTAAACAACACTGAAGTCATAAATCACCGTAAATATTTAATATTTACACTACATAATTGCAGAATATACATTAAATACAAAAGGGAGCAGACACACTAAGGAATGCAAAATAAGAACAGTTAAGTAGAAAGATTACAGAAAAGAAACTCTCTGGTTTCTAGACTTCAGTCTAAAGGATGATACCACAACTCTTGGGTTTGTTCCTTTCTTAGTAGCTAGGTGTCCACTAAGGCCTTAGACTCTGCAGATGCAGGACATTCCCTTGCCTTGGACATCTGATACGTTCTTCTCCATGGCTGAATCTTGATGGGCCTGCAGTGTGTTCCCAGATAGACTCATTCAAGGAGTCTGATGGTCTGCCCTCTTATTTGTATCATCCTGACAGTTGCATAGGCCAGCCTCCCTTTGTTTCTTTGCTCGAGAAGCAGACTGAAACTGGTTTCCCGTCTAATACTTATAACTCCAGACAAAATGTATTTGATGCTACCTGTAACAATCCCAGTTGCCTCTATTGTTTGGATAAGGCTTCCAAAACTGTAGGGGGCCCTGTGAGAAGGAGGGATGTTTTTCAGACAGTCCTTTTGCAATGATAATGTTGAGCTTTCAGGTGCAGTTGATTCTGGCTCCACTCCCAAAGGAATATCTGCTTACTACAGGGGTTCTTTGTAGAAAGTCTGAATGGCTGTGTCCTTTAAAAGAGCTACTGATGCCTCAAAGAAAACTTTAAAAAGCATAACAATTAGGTACATTTTTGCCTGCATTCCATTTATTTTTTATATATTTCTCCTCCCCATTATTTATTACTAAGGAAATTTGCATGAATATATGATCTTTCTCCCTTAGTATTTTTTAGTTCATCTGCCTTTATAGCTTACTTCAAGTCTTAATCCTCTGTTTTGACATCAGAGTCTGTTGCCATGGGAGTAAGTGTGATGTCACACAGTGTTCTATGACTTTAGGTAGGGAGAAAGCAGCAGGAATAGACAAACTCTTCAGGAGCAAAGATCCTGTTTTCACACAGATGACCTCAGTAATAAATAATGGGGAGGAGGAATACAGCACTAATGGGAACTACAAGCTGAACTGTCTAAATATCAGGTTTTGTTAAAGTTCTCCTGAACATGTCACCAGCTCTTTAAACGAAAGCACAGTTTAACCTAGCCCTGCTCCTGTGACATTTCTTTAACCTTTTTACCCACCTGATAAATGTGTCAAAAATATTCCCCAGTTAGGTCACTTATCTGCCTGTGTTACACGCGTGCATTGTACCATGCTTTAAACCAACAGTAAATAATATTTGAATGGAAACAGGAGAATTTGTGAGCATTGCTAAAAGTTTGTCCTGATCACGTTGCAAAATTATCAGTTTAGGAGGAAGAAAAATAAAATGCACTGCAAGGGGGAGAGCCCTGCTGGTAAGCAACTTGTCATACATTTCAGGCAACAGGGAGACAGTTCTGTGTGCTGCTGTGTTGTTTCCTGTAATGTGCACTGTGGATGTAGTGAGGAGCAGGGGAATCATTGGTCTAACAAACATCACTGGGGCATTTTTCAATGAACTCAGCTGCAGCAAAAGCAGTTCATTTGCTTTAAGCTGATTAAAGCAAAGCGATTAACGATGAGAGGCATGCTGTTACTCAAAAAGACGATGCAAACCAAGGTTTGCCGGTCTGTAAAGTGTATGTAGACAGCATATAACCTTTGCTCTGCAAGCTAATGTATAAAACATGTTGGATGTGTGTGTGTTTGGGGGGGAGTGTATAGTGGGGGTGCTTGAGGACAACGCAGCATTATTTTTCAAAAGAAGGGCATCAGTACTTTGTTACTCGGTCATGTGTTTATGTTTGAAATATAGAGCCATGTGGCAGGTCTGCTGCATTTCAGACTCCAGTTGGGATACAGTAGCACAGTACGATCTTTGGCAGTGTTTCTGTTTTTATTTATGTCTGGGTGGAGAAAAACTCTGAAAAAAATGATGTGTGAGACACACTTCTGCCTCGTCGTCACTGGTCTGTCACGAATTAACGCATAGGCCTGCCAGGATGGCTCCCTGTATTTCAGTGTCGCCACCACTTGACTGACTGCTAAGGTATCTGTGTGGTTTTAATCCCACCGCTGGCTGTTGCTCACCCAGTACAAGACCATACTTTTGACAGCAGAACCAGCTCTTCAGTCACTCCCAGGAACCTCTCATCTCTGCATTAGACAGTTACTTTTCATACTTGATAGTCATGCAGTTTGGTAGTGGAACACCAGTTTGCTCAATAGAAGTGATTTTACGTGTCCCATAAACCACTGCACAGTCACTGAGAATATGAAATAAAACATTTTAATATTTACACTGAATTACAGAGTACTGAATCCAGCCTGCCTGAAAACTGGTTAACACCCTAGCAAAGCTACTTAAGAGCCAGATACTCAAAATGTGACCCTTTGTATCTCACTTGACCTCACAGTACTGCAGTACACAGACCTGAAAAATGGATCAAAACCAGAACTACAGCAGTGGAAAAAAGCCTGCATCTCAGCTGGAACATTTACATTTTTGGGGAAAAAAATATATTAGAAAGCACTTTAGAATGTTAAAGATCTTACTTCAAGATACAGCTCTTGCAGCAGGTTACGCCATTAGGACTGATGCCAGCAGGCGTCAGGACCCCACGGAAATTTTCTAGTTAGCAGTCTTCAGCGGGGACCACCTCCGACGTCTGTCCCACCCCCGTCAGGCATACTACATAAGGAGGTGGCCCCCCCTAATCCTCAGTTCTTTTCCCGCCGTCAACATCGCAAGTATCGGCGCCTCGGTCCTTTTTCTAGCGTGTGATGACATTTAGAGCTACGACGATTTTGTCTTCCTTCACGACTTTGGATTCAACTGATGTTCTCTCCAAATACTTCTCTGGAGGGTCACCAATCGAAGTGTGCCTGCGGCAAACAGATCCCCTTCAAGGATCCACACTTTCGGCCTGCGTGCGCTGCCTAGGCCCGGAACACGACACTAAGGCCTGCTCCTTCTGCCAGGGCTTCAACAGTCGCACCAGGATCCGCCGCCAGAAGGCCCTTCAAGCGTTTCTCTTAAAGGAGAAACTGAAAACCATGGACAAAGAACCTTCCTCCAGGGGGGAGTCATCAGGTACAACTCACAAGCACCGGGATAAACACCGGGAAAAGGAAAGGCCCAGGTCCCCTGCGAGGGCCTCTGACTCCCGAAGCTCCGGCTCGCGATCGGACCACTCTCCTTCCAGGGCTCAATTGCATTCTCCCCCGGTTCAGGTCAGATCCTCCAGTGGTTCCTCTTATTTGCAGCCCCTGAAGATTTCCAGGGCATCTTCCACTTCATCTAAAACCTCGTTGAAGTCTGGGGAGCGCCATAAATCTTCTTCCCGCCGGCGGGACTCTGACACCAGGTCACTTTCCCAGCCTCCGCGTGGGTCGGATCCGGTTCCTCGTAAGACCAAGGACCTGACGTCCCTCAAACGGACATCAGACCCAACGTGGGCCCACCAGACGCCGGTCAAGCATCACCGGCGCTCCCAGGAACCGGCGACACCAAAACGCTCGTCGCCGGCCAGGGTGTTCACCTCCGAGGGCATCGGCCAGGGGACCGACATCGGCTACCCCAGAGAAGAGGACCGCACCACTGTCGCTTGCTGACGCCGGTCGGAAGGACTCGTCTGAGGAGGATACCACACAGCCCGAGGACCAGGCGGGCAACACCGGAGATGCCAGGCTCCCACAGGAACCTTTCCCGGAGCGGGAGACCCCCAGGGACCCGACGCCCGACCCCGGCGACAGGCCACTGGCGCCGGGCCCATTGTCGGGCATGAACTTGGCAGAGGTAAAGGAGCTCTTTACCTTCTGGTGGGACACCATCAGAAAAGATGTGGTCGCCACACGTCCTGCTCCTACTCCGACTCCACCTCCTCCCTCTCCTTCACCACCTACGCCCCCTCCTCCGCCCAAGGGGCCCGTAGGACGGTCGCCAACCCCCTAGGAGCAAACACCACCTCCTCGGGGCAGATCCTCAGGCAGGAGAAGACCTCTCCAGATCCACCTCAGGGTCACCCAGTCCCAAGAGACCCAGACGACGTCGGTACACCCCGTCTGGGGAGGATTCTAGATCTGACACCTCAGGGTGCTCCAGATCACCTTCTCCCATCAGCATTCCCTCTCCGGACCCACAAGACCTACCTGGGTCTCCTCTGGATGATCCCTCTTTCGCGGAGATCATGAGGCACATCCAGGAGAATATGAGGTGGGATGCTGAAGAGCTCGACCCCAAGAGAGACCGTCTTGCCCGCTACCTTAGGCAAAAAGACCTGAAGCCTGTGGTAGTGCCGCCCTTGGTGGATACCTTTGTGGACGTCACCAAGGCTGCCTGGAAACGTCTGCATTCCACTCCAGCAGTGCCGAAGAAGGCTGACCGCCTATACAAGGCCCCTAGGGAGGATCAGTATCTGGTGAACCATCCTCTGGCTGACTCCCTGGTCATCACTGCTTCGCATGACTGGTCGCAAAGACCTCAGCATTTGAGCACACAGCCACTGGACCAGGAATCCAAGCAATTGGATGTCCTGGGTAGGCGCCGTACGCGGCTGCGATTCGCCATCAGGTCACTGAATTACCTCACCCACATGGTTCAATTCCAGAACGCACTGTGGGAACAGGGACAGGACCTGGTCGAGAAGATGCCCGATGGCGATCAAAAGGAGGAGCTTTTGAACCTCCTCTGCACGGGTTCAGATGTGGGGACCCAGGTGCTCAGAGCCGCATGTGATTCTGCGGACTCTACAGCCAGAGCTGCAGCCTCAGGCGTGTGTCTTTGGAGACACTCTTGGCTCCGTGTCTCCGGTTTTACCCCGGACGTCCAGAAGAACATCTTAGACGTCCCTTATAACGGCGATGTCCTATTTGGTGAAGCCTCTGAGAAAGTAATCACCAAACTTCAGGACGCAGGGAAGGCAGTCCGATCTGTACAGGCCATGTACAGGTCTCTGCCCAGTTCCTTTCGTAGGAACCAGAGCCGCTTCCGTGGCCGGCTACAAAGGTAACAGGCACGTTCCGGCCAGCAGCAGACGGGCACTTTCACCCGTAAAGCCCAGGCTAAGTCATCCTCGGGCAGAGGCCAATGATTTGCAAAGTAGGCACAGCCTGCCGGATCAAACGCTGCCACAGCATGACTCCTTCCCGCCCCCCTCCTCAGGATCAACTGGAAAAGAAAGTCGGGGGTCGCATCACACTCCACTTGCCAGGGTGGCAGTCGATCACCACTGACAGGTGGGTTCTGCAACTGGTCAAAAAAGGCCACTATATAGAATTTGTCAGCAGTCCACCCACAAGACCTCCCCTGCTTTCCCGATAGTCGGGTCAGCATGCCCTGGTCATACAGCAGGAGGTGCTTGCGCTTCTGGGAAAAAAAAAAGCCTTGGAGCATGTTCCAGAGAACCAGAGAGGACTAGGGTACTATTCTCACTTCTTCCTGGTTCCAAAGAAAACAGGGGATCTCCATCCAATACTGGACCTCAACCTGTCGGTCGTTTACAAACGCTTCCGCATGGTGACCCTTCCGGGCCTAATTCCCATGCTGAAGCGAGATGCCTTTCTGTTGTCTTTGGACATGCAGGACACCTACCTCCACATTTCGATTGCTCAAGCACACCGGAGGTTCCTGCACTTCGAGTTTCAGAGCCGCCATTATCAGTTCCGAGCTCTTCCCTTGGGCATCATCGGCACCTCGCATATTTACAAAGTGCATGGCGGTCGTAGCGGCGTCTCTGAGGAGACAAGGCCACTACGTGTTCCCATACCTGGACAACTGGCTTCTCATGGCACCCTCCAGGGAGGCACTGATGACGGCCATTCACTGCACCCAGTCCCTTTTTCAATCACTGGGTATTCTCATCAACTACGAGAAGTCACTCCTGGTGCCGTCCCAGAAACTGCAGTTTATAGGAGCAGTTCTGGAATCCGTCAGAGGGAAAGCTTTTCTTCCCTCGGACAGAGCGGAACACATCAGATCCCTCATCAGGGACCTGTCAGTGAAGAAGACAGTCCCAGCCAGATTGGTTCTTCACCTGCGGCCATTGCAACAGGCCCGCTGGCACGTCTCCACATGCGGGTAACCCAGTGGATGCTAAGGGTGCAATGGGACCAAAGGCAAGGCCATCTGCAGCAGCCGGGATTGGCAGTGGTGGCTAAATCCTGGGAACCTGTCCGCGGGGATTCCCTTCATAGCGCCATCTCCGACTGTGACACTCTCCACAGACGCCTCAGGGCTTGGGTGGGGAGCACACCTGGACGGTGTTCGATCTCAAGCCCTTTGGACAGCCCAGGAGTCTCATCTCCACATCAACATTTTGGAAATGAGAGCAGTCCTTTTCGCTCTGTAAGCCTTCTAGTCGGAGATTCCACGGGGTACACTCCTGTTACAAACAGACAATACCGCGGTGATGTATTACCTCAACAAACAAGGAGGCACTCACTCCTACCCGCTTTGCAGGGAGGCCATGAGAGTGTGGGAGTGGATATTGCAACACGGCGCAAACCTAATTGCAGTACACGTCCCGGGAGTGGACAACACCGTCGTAGACAGTCTGAGCCGCTCTCAGGTAAGAGTCCATGAGTGGGAACTTCTACAGGAGGTGGCAGAGGATCTGTTTCACAGATGGGGCACTCCAGAGTTAGACCTTTTCACGTCCCCATCCAATGCAAAACTGCCCAATTTTTGCTCGCTAGATCCAGGGCCTGGTGTTTTCTGGCGAGACGCATTGTCCCTGTCCTGGGGTGGGGGGCAGATTCCTTTTCCTTCCCTCCTTTCCTGTTGATCCAGAGGGTTCTCTTAAAATTGCGCCGGGAGCAAGCGACTCTCATTTTGATCATGCCTTTCTGGCCCAGACAAATTTGGTTCCCTCTTCTGCACCAGCTGTCCTGGGAACCTCCAGTTCTGGTGCCAATCAGCTCCCATCTATTGTCTCACGAGGCGGGTTCCTTGGTCCACCCAGACTTACGTTCATTGAACCTGCACGCTTGGCTCCTAGAGACATAGCCATGATGCGATACGGAGTCTCGCAAGAAGTGGCAGATGTACTCTCTGCTGCCAGAAAACCGGCAACCCATGCAACGTATGCCATGAAATGGCGTAGATTCTGTTTGTGGGCTCAAGCGTGAGGTTTTCGCCGTTAGACTGTCCCGAAAAGCTGGTTCTGGACTACCTGCTTTCCCTTTTCCACTCCGGACTGGCTTACTCCTTGATTAAAGTGCACCTTTGTGCAATTTCTGCTTACCATGCCCCAGTAGGCCATCGGATGGTGGCCCAGCTGGACACTACTCGAGCCTTCTTAAGGGGAGTCCTCCACCTTAGGCCGCCCATCAAGGATCCAGTTCCTCCTTGGGACTTATCTTTCGTTCTGGAGTAGCTTACGCTGCCACCTTTTGAACCAGCCGCGGATTGCGAGCTACGTTTTCTCTTTTGGAAAACGTTATTTTTAGTTGCTGTTACTTCGGCGAGAAGGATCTCGGAATTATATGCTCTTATGTGCAAAGAGCCTTATTTGGTTTTCCATCAGGACAGAGTATCCTTAAGGACAAATCCAAAGTTTTTGCCTAAGGTGATTTCAGCCCTTACCCTCAACCAGGGTATTGATTTACCAGTTTATTTCCCAAGGTACTCTAATCGAGGAGAAGCCCTTCTACACACCCTCGACATGCATCGGTGCTTCAGATACTATCTGACCAGAACCAAACAGTTTCGAAAGGCGGACCAACTTTTCATCTCCCTTGCTTACAGGATGAAAGGAGCTCCTGTCTCCAACAGTCACTCTCGAGGTGGCTTATCCAGTGCATCACCTTCTGTTATGACAAGCTCAATAAACCCTTACTGGGGGCAGTCAAGGGTCATTCCACAAGAGGGGTGGCTACTTCCTTTACGGCATTAAAGAACGTCTCCACCTCAGCCATTTTCGCTGCAGCTACTTGGAGCTCTGTGCATACCTTTATCAGGCATTACAGTCTGGACATTGCATCGAGGCGAAGAGCAGGGTTCAGTCTAGCCGTCCTTCAGGGACTTCTGTCCTAGGCTCGAGCAATATTGGGATCTCTGCCTTTTCTCCTCCCAGTAGCGCATGATTGCCAGTATTGCTTGGAAATCAGTCCTAATGGTGTAACCTGCTGCAAGAGCTGTATCTCAAAGTAGGATAGTACAGTTAAGTAAAAACTTACCGTAACAGTAGATCTTCGAGAACAGCTCTTGCAGCAGGTACCTTTCCGCCCACCATCCCCCTTCTTTTGGAGGTAGGTCATAGTCAAGCACCCATCTTACGGCATGGGACGCTCCTATTCTATAGTCTTGGCCATCTGGTGGCAGATCCTCGGTCTCCTCTTCTGATGTCATCCAGCGGCCGGGAGTCTCCGGCGGGAGAACTGAGGATTATGGGGGACCGCCTCCTTATGTACTACGCCTGACGTCGGGGGCGGGACCAACGTCGGAAGTGGTCCCCGCTGAAGACTGCTAACTAGAAAATTTCCGTACGGTCCTGGCGCCTGCCAGCTTCAGTCCTAATGGTGTAACCTGCTGCAAGAGCTGTTCTCGAAGATCTACTGTTATGGTAAGTTCTTACGTAACTGTACTTTCGAACACTACCTGGACCATCAGCACAGCGGTAGGGCTGCCTCTAGGGAACTTTAGAATGTTAAAGTTCGAACACTGCTCTGGACTATTAGCACAGCAGTAGGGCTGCCACTCACGATGCTGGTGCCTCATGTTTAGGAGTGAACTCGCGACGGCCCGGGAGAAAGACTGAGCATCCCAGAGGACACTCTTTCTTCAGGGAGGAAGGGCAGTGTGTTCTGCTGTGATACTGCTGCCTGAGTGGCCACCAGTGGTAGTGCAGTGGGGGATACCCAAGGGGAGTGAGGATGCCTCTTAACATTCATGGAACAGTATGCATGGCGTGCATGCGTTCGCCATGATGTCCCTGCTGAGGGGTTCTGTGGGCAGGGAGGAAAATGGGTACATTTCCAGCCCAGTGGCAGAGTGATGGCTTTTTCGGCATACTCGGGCCCCTGTCCTATGTCCTGTGTGCACTTTTGACTAAGAAAATCAGAGACATTATTCCTGCTGTCTCGTCCTGCTCGGGTGTACAAATGTATAAATGACAGAGGTGTGACTTGTAGGAAGGTGTGGTTTTATTTTGTTTGTTTCAAACAACATGAAGTCTTGCTGTATTCTGACATATGCAGTTGGGTCCTGCCTTTCAACTGCCCCGGAGAACAAAGAGTTAAACTTTCCATGGCCAGCATGGAATGTTCACCACGAGCTCGGTTGAAGCCCCTGTCTGCTGCTGTTTAAACTGCAACCGTCAGATTCTTTACTCCGCCTCATTGAACAGTCGCTCTGGAGATTTCTCCTGCTGCTCGGTTCAAAAAAGTCGGTTGAAGTTTTGTTTTTTTCGGGTCTGTTTCTACCGAATTGCTGTTACCGCTTAGTCGGTTCAAGTCTCTCTCTGTGGTACCGTGAGTACTAGATAGATTTTTTTGTTTTGTTTCTGTGTGGAACTTGTAAATTGTGGATCGGTTCGGCTGAACCGATCAGTTTGAGGTAAAAAAAGTTTGTGCTTGATTTAGAGGGTGGAAACCGGTCTGTATCGGTTCAAAAAAAAAAAAAACGGATTTTATTACAGTTTTTTCCAAGACCCGTGACACGGTCAGGAACTGATAGGGGAGTCTTGCCTGGCGGATTGCCGAAAAAAGGGTAAGTTTTGGATAGGATTGGCCATGTCTGAGAAACCCCCCCAAAAAAACGGGCCCGCTGGGTTTCAACACTGCAGTGTGCGTGGGGAAGTCTTTGCCAAGGCTGACCCCCACACTACCTGTGTTTATTGTCTGGGGTTTGACCACCTCGATTCAGACTGCTAAATTTGCAAGAATTTTCCCAAATGTACTCTGGAAAAGAGATTAGGTAGACTGAGGGAAAGGGAGGCCGAGAAGTCCGCTGACCCGGATGGCCAGCATGGTTCGGTTCCGACCGAACCAGAAGGAGTGCCCTCTGACCAGGGCGATAATTCTTCGGGCAAAAGGAGAGCCGATTCTGAGGAGTCTGTTCCAGTGAAAAGAAAGAGAAAAGATAAATTGTCCGGTTCGGACCCAGAAATTCATACTCCGACTGCCGATGAGATAGCCAAGGCAATAAGGATAGTACAATCGCTTAGTTTGGTTCTGACTAAACTGGCACCATCTGGCAGGGGCTCGGTTCGGTCGGTTTCCTTGGTTCCGGATTATACTTTGGAAGAATTTTATGAACCGGAGGAGGAAGAGTGTGAGGGTGATTATGAAAGTCTGGATGTGCCTATTGACCCAGACATCTCTCCAGACAGACCTTCAGGTGTTTTTCCTCCTAGGCTTTCTGAGTCCCCTTCTCACTATATGTTTTACAAAAAAGTGGCTGAGACCCTCCAGCTTCCTGTGGAGGAAGCAGTAGAGGCTCAGGAGGAGCCTAATTATGTTGAGATGATGGACATCCCAGAGTCCAGGAGACTGTCTATTACCCTCCACAAATCCTTTGGGAAACAGACACATAAAATCCTTAAGACTCCTAATTCTATACCTCCTGTGGACAGACGAATGGACAAGAGGTACACACTCTCAGGCTCAGACACGGGAGTTCCTTTTCCAGCAATGCAGCCATGTTGGGGTAGTGCAGGCTGCTGCCTGTGATAAGGCAAATATCCCCTTGGCATCACACCCCACCAGACAAGAACTCCAGAAAGATTGATGCCATGGCAAAGAAACAATACATGGCAGAATCTTTGGGACTCAGGCAGGCTAACTATATGGCCTATACAGCTAGATATCAGAAGTTCAGGTGGGACACTGTGCTGGCTCTGGCTAAACAGGCCCCTGACCAGCTTGCCAAGGAGCTGGAGCCGGGTGACTGCAGATGGGATTGAGGCATCTAAAGTACAGTTTCATGCTGCTGTCGACTCCAATGATGTTTCATCAAGAGTCATGGCTACATCTGTGGCTCTTTGGAGGATGGCTTGGCTCAGATGTACTAGCCTCTCACAGGATACCCAGGCTAAGGCCATGGATTTTCCTGTAATTGGTAATTCTCTGTTTGGGGAGCAGACAGAGAACTACATGAAAAAGATGGATGAGTACAGGACCACTTACAGGAGTGCTCAGGCCAAAGAAAGGCAAGCAACTCCTCAAAAGCAGCAGTCCAGGGGTAGGGGCAGGCTTTTTCCATAGGCCTTTTTTACCAAGCCCAGGCCTCCTCTTCTTTTTCACAGAGGGGGTTCTTTAGAGGGAGAGGCAGACGGGGGATGAGCAGGCCTGCATCCACCCCTCAGCCTAAATCCCCTGCCAAGCAGACATCCTGATGGGTCTGCCCGAGCCTATTCTCCCATGCCAGTAGGGGGCAGGCTGGCTTACATTGTCCAGGACTGGAAGTCTGTTACATCAGACAAGTGGGTCTTGGAGGTAGTAAGCCAGGGACTGGTTCTCGGCTTCAAAAAATTTCCCAAGATGAGAACCAGATCCTTTCCACCTGCAAATCTCTGAGACCCTTGCCTTAGAGGCAGAGGTTTCTTCTCTCCTACCTCTCAGAGCTGTAGAGAGGGTTCCCACCCTACACAAGGGCAAAGGATTGTACTCCAGGTACTTCCTAACCCCCCAAAAGACAGGAGAATGGCGGCCCATCCTGGACCCAAGATATCTGAACAAACACCTTTTAAAGCCAAAGTTCAAAATGGTGACTCTGGGAATTATCCTTCCCTCTCTAAGGTCAGGGGACTGGCTAGCCTCCCTGGACTTCAAAGATGCCTACTTTCACATTCCCATCAGGGGCTCCTACAGAAAGTACCTCGGGTTCGAGTTGCCCTCAGGCAACTATCAATTCAGAGCAATGCCCTTTGGCCTAACATCAGCCCCAAGGGTTTTCACAAAGTGCCTGGCAGTAGTTCTTGCCTTCCTAAGAAGACAAAAGATCTCCATTTTCCCATACTTGGACGACTGGCACATAGTAGGTCAGTCTCCAGACCAAGTCAAGTCACATCTGCAAGTGACCCAGCAGGTGCTCACTTCCTTAGGATTCCTTCTCAACATCCCAAAGTCAGTTCTCGAACCAGTACAGCTTCTCACCTTCATAGGTGCAGAACTGGATACAGTAAAGGCAAGAGCCTTCCTTACCCTGGAAAGGGCAAGGACCCTTATGGAACTGGCCTCTTCATTCACCCTTCAGGTGTCTCGACCAGCAAGGCATTTCCTTCAGCTACTGGGCCACATGGCAGCTTCCACAGCAGTGGTCCAAGGGGCAAGATTCCAGATGAGGGACATTCAGTTCCACTTGAGTCTTCTGGTCCCAAAGAAAGGATTCCCTTACCAAACTAGTCCCAGTGACTCACACCCTAATCCAAGCCTTGCAATGGTGGCTGGATCAGGACAATTTGAGACAAGGGGTTCCATTTTTCACTCGGTCTCAGTCAGTGATACTCACCACAGATGCTTCCCTGCTGGGCTGGGGAGCCCATTTGGGGGATCTTACCACCCAAGGACTGTGGTCACCTCAGGGATCTCTGCTTCACATCAGTCTCTTGGAACTCAGAGCAGTGTTTCTGGCACTGCAAGCTTTTTCCAAATCTGTACAGAACAAGGTGGTTCAGGTCAGAACAGACGACACCACCACCATGTGGTACATCAACAAGCAAGGAGGTACTCGGTCTACGGCCTTGTGCACAGAAGCAATGAAGTTGTGGTCCCTGGCGTATTCCCTGCAAACCTCTCTGATAGCAGTTCATCTCCCAGGGAAGGACAATGTCCTAGCAAATGCACTGAGCAGAATATCCCAGGGCCATCACGAATGGGCCCTAGATCCTCTGGTTTTGAAAGTGATTTTCTCGAGATGGGGCACACCAGAGATAGATCTTTTGCAGCCCAGCCAATCACCAACTTCCTCTTTTTATTGCAGACCCCCAGTCTTGGCTCAGTCCTCTGGATGCTCTGATTCTGAACCGCAAGAGAAGTTTCTGTATGCTTTCCTCCCCTCCCTCTCCTGTTCAAGTGTTAGTCAAGATAAGGTCACAACTATGCAAAGTGATTCTGATTGCTCCAGACAGCCCTGGTACCCCCTGTTGCTGTCCCTAGCAGTCCACCTTCCCCTCTCTCTTCCCTGGAATTACAACCTGTTGACATCCTCTCAGGGGAGGATTTGGTACCCGAATCTTCAGTCTCTCAATCTCAAAGCATGGCTCTTGAAAAGTTAGTTTGCAGATTTGCATCTTTCCCAAGGGGTTCTGGATATCCTTAAGGCTTCTCAAAAGCCTTCCACCAGAAAGACTTACAACTCCAAATGGAAAAGATTCAGCATTTGGTGTTCTAAGAAGAATATTTCTCCAGACTCTGCTGAATTGCCTACGGTTCTGGATTATATGGTCCATCTTAATGGCCTAGGCCTCAGACAAGCTACCCTTAAGGTACACTTGGCAGGTGTTTCTGCTTTCTTGTCAGTAGGCAAGCCTTCCTCTCTATCTTCCCATCCTGTATTTTGTAAAGTTTTTCAAGGGATTGCTTCACACCAATCCCCCCTTTTAGGGGTCCTGCTCCTGCTTGGGACCTTAATGTTACATAGATACATAGATACATAGACAGTGTCGGCAGATAAGGGCCTATGGCCCACCCAGTCTGCCCATTTGAGCTTGTAAGTTCAGTTTATGTTTTCCTAGAAGTCTGTTGCCCCTTACCCCTGACCTCCAGAATTCCTTTGTCTATCCCATGCATTCTTAAATCCCGTGATTGTTTCAGCCCCCACCACTTCCTCATGTTTCCTCTGAATCGTCCTCCCTCCAACTTCATCCCATGCCCTCTAGTCCTAGAACATCTTTTTTGCTTAAAAATAGTGTATTCCTGCACCCTGTTCCTCCCTGTAAGATACTTGTATGTCTCTATTATATCCCCTCTCTCCCTCCTCTCCTCCAGGGGAGTACATGTTCAGTTCCTTCAACCTGTCTTCATAGGACTTGTGATGCAATCCATGCACCATCTTTGTTGCCCTCCTCTGAACCTTCTCTACCCTGTCTATGTCCTTACGTAGGTATGGTCTCCAGAACTGTACACTGTACTCCAGGTGGGGCCTCACTAGTGTCTTGTATAGTGGAATTATGACCTCCCTTTTCCGGCTGGTGATGCCCCTGCTTATGCATCCCAGCATCCTATTTGGTTTACCTGCTGCCTTGTCACACTGTTTCCCTACCTTGAGGTCATCAGAGATGACAACCCCAAGATCCCTTTCCTGCTTGGTGCATGCTATATCCTTACCCCCAACTGATATATTGTGCCAGGGTTTTTGTGCCCCATATGCATTATCTTGCACTTCTTTGCATTGAATTTCAACTGCCAAACCCCTGACCATTCTTCAAGTTTCTGCAGGTCCCTTCTCATTCTGTCTACACCCTCTGGTGTGTCTAGTCTGTTACAGAGCTTTGTGTCATCAGCGAACAGTGAAATTCTGGCTTCTAGGTCCTGCGCTCAACTTATGCACCCCCCCTTTGAGCCTTTGTCCTCAGCAGAGCTTAAGTACTTGACTTGGAAAACTGTGTTTTTGGTAGCCATTACTTCTGTCAGGCATATCATTGAATTGCAAGCCCTGTCAGTGGAATCTGATTTCATCTCTTTCCATAGAGGTAAAGTGGTACTTAGAACTAACAGAAAGTTCTTACCTAAAGTGGTTTCAGATTTCCACCTCAACCAGTCTATATCTCTCCTTCTTTTCTTAACTGACAATTCCTCCTCTGGAGAGAGGAGGCAACACAACTTGGATGTTAAGAGCCCTTAGCTACTACATAGAGCGTACCAAGGGTCACAGGTTTGAATCCCTCCAGTTGTTCCTCACGTATGGAGAAGTTGGTAAGGGCAAACCTGCCACTAAGAGTTCTGTTGCCAGGTGGATTGTTGCTTGTATACAATTCTGCTGTGAAAAACTGGGTAGAACTCCACCCTCAGGCCTGAGGGCTTATTCCACTAGAGGTACAGCTGCTTCCCTGGCTCCTGCCAGGGATATTCCTCTATTAGAAATTTGTCAAGCAGCCACCTGGAAAACAGTCCATACTTTCACCAAGCATTACTCTCTGGATATCCAGGCTAGGAGTGATGCTCTGTTTGGCACAGCAGTACTTCAGAGCCTGTTTCCAAAGTAGGTTCTGTCCCTTCTCCATGGAGGTACTGCTTGGTAGTCTGCATATAAAATGAATAGGCAAGACTTTCATGTTTGAAGAAAAAATTACTCACCTTAGTAATGTTGTTTCTTCTAGTGGAGTCTTGTTGTATTTGCACTTCATCTCCCTCTCAGAACCTAGATTTTGGGATGTGGGTGGGCAGGAGCAGTGTTGGCACCCTAGGGGTGTCCTTTTTTCACCCTCTTTTGGCTTGGGTGAGGGGTTGTGTTTTTGGATGTGTTTTGTTTTTGGGTTTCTTGACTTGAGTCTTCCTTTTGAAACCAAAAACCCTTTTATATAGATATATTTGCCAGTTGGCTAGTAGGAGTTTTACAGTTTCCACACAGAACTTCTAGGAAGTATTGCTCGTAAAGATCTGACGGTTGCAGTTTTAAGCAGCAGCAGACAGGGGCTTCAATCGAGCTCGTGGTGAACATTCCATGCTCGCCATGGAAAGTTTAACTCTTTGTTCTCCGGGGCAGTTGAAAGGCAAGACCTAACTGCATATGTCAGAATACAGCAAGACTCCATTAGAAGAAACAACATTACTAAGGTGAGTAATTTTTTCTTCTGGGCCAGCAGGGCATGTCCTGTGAGAAGCAACTGAAGGTACTAAACATGTACTCGCTGGCGTCCATAAGGTATAAGGGAGATGGAGACTTTGAAATTCTTAAAAGGAGCAGATCAGAGGGGAGAGCAGGAGGGAAGAGGTTGCCTTTGTCCCGACTAGGGACTCCCTCTTCCCCTGACAAACCACCAGCAGGCAGAAAAGTAATTAGGCGACAGCCAATTGGCTGTACAGGAGGGGAATAGGAAATGCCGATCAGTCGCAGAAGGAGGTCTGCCAGAGGGACGAATCGGGGCTGGCCATGACAAGTTTGGAAGCTGGGCGGCCCTTGAAAAAGCACAACCAGCATTTTTCAGCAGATCAGAGGGGAGAACAGGAGGGGTGAAGGTTGCCTTTGTCCCAACTAGGGACTTCCTCGTCCCCTCACAAACCACTGGCAGACAGAAAAGGAATTGGGCGGCAGCCAGTTGGCTGTAAAGGAGGGGAATCGGCAGCACCACTCAGCCTCAGAAGGAGGCCTACGAGAGGGGCCAATCAGGGCAGGCCATGGCAAGTTTAGAAGCCGGGCGACCCTTGAAAAGCGCAACTGGTGCTTTTCAGCAGCATATCAGAGGGGAGAAGTTACCTTTGTCCCGACTAAGAACTTCCTCCTCTCCTCACAAATCACCGGAGGACAGAAAAGGAATTTGCCGGCAGCCAGTTGGCTGCACAGGAGGGGAATCGGTGGTGCCAATCAGCCGCAGAAGGAGGCCTGCGAGGGGTGCCAGTCGGGGTTGGCTGCAGTGAGTTTGGAAGCCGGGCAGCCCTTGAAAGGGTGACCGCACTTTTCAGCAGCAGATCGAGGCGAGAAAATCTCCCACAACCGACTTCTTAAATACTCAAAATTCTCAACAGGGGTTGGACAGTTCAGGAGTGGAGGAGCGCTGGAGTGCTGAAGAGGGATATTTTTTTTTTTTTTTTTTTTTATGGGACAGCTTTCGACTACAGGAGGGTGTGGAGCAGAGAAAATAAAAAAAACTTTCACCAGGCAAGTGAATGAAATCATAATAGAGTGACTTATATTTGAATATGTAAAAGGACAAACCTTTAGCTACTGGAGGATGTGAAGCAGGGAAAAGTGGCTTTTTTTGTTTTTATCAGTTAATTTTATAAGTGATTTAAGTGGCAGTGACAATTACAAGGTAGAATTTTATGTGATCTGAAGGGGGGGAAAATAACTTGGTACATACTCAGAAGGGTAGTGATTGCATGAGGGCTGTCGTAAGGGGAACTAAAGGGTACAGTAAATGCTGAATTTGTCTTATTATTTAAACATACAGTAAATGCTGTATTTGTGTCCTGGTTAGGGGCTAAAGCTGGGTATTGACACACACAGCAAGGAGGAGGGAACAGGGCCGGCCCAGTGGTGCTGAGGCACTGGATGCCTTGCCTCGCGCAACACCGGCAACCAGTGTTCGGGAATGAGCATGGGTTGGCAGGGGAGGAGAAGGATTGAGCATCCGATGGACTGCTCTCCTTCTCCTGGGGAAGGGGGTCCTCAATAGTCTGCACCTGTTAGCCCCCTGGTGGAGGCTGGGGGACAGGGTGCCGTGCAGTAGCATGGGGAGGAGTTGGAAGCAGATGCCTGGAGGGAGTGTTTGCGGACACGTGCGCACTTCCCTCCGCCGGTGTCATTGCATGGCCGCAGCTTCAGGGAGAAAAACAGGAAAAAGGGAGTGGCATCCTTGTTGAGCGGCTTGATGGCTGTCCGATCACAGGCTCTGGGGGCGCGCCTAAATCTGGATCCGGCATGGGTGAGTGAGTTGGGGGCTCCCCACAACCCTGCTGTGGTGGGGACAAGGCGAGAAACCCCAATGGAGTGCAGATAACGAATGGCGGCTGGAGTCCCGAAGGGGCTGCCAGGAAGACGGGAGCAGACCAGGTATGCCAGGAGGGAGATGCTTTTTTTTTTTTAGCTATTACTTTGTAAGAGGGAACAGAAGTGGGTTTGAACCGTAAGTATATACTTGCTCTAGATGATCACTGTGTCTTAAGAGTGGGAGACGAGGAATACAGGGTCACTGTCTCTTAAGGGAGAGAGAGGCAAGGAATACTGAGGACTACACTAGGAAGGGAGAGTAAGCAAGAGAAATGAATTATTATACAGGAAGTTGGGGAGGGCAGCAGGGCTTTCTTAGGATGGGGAGGAGAGCTCCAGGGGTAGACAGAATAGTGAGGTGCAGTGGTTGTGGGCCAGCGGTGTTCATGGAAATGCCGTGGAGGTTGGGATGTCGGATATGTATCAGATTGGGGCATACGGATACAGATAAACGATCTAAGGGGCAAATGAAGAGGAAGTGGAAGGGCAGAGTGTGGGGGGGATTACAACTACGATGGAAGCGGGGATACTGGGGGGCTGCAGAAATGGAAAGAGGGAGGGAAGAGACCAGCTAGAGACATGGAGAAAATGGGCAAGATGGGGGAAAGAGGGAGGGAAGAGACCCAGACCAAGTTGTGGGGGAAACGATGGCTGGCAAGAGGTGAGGAGAAGGGGGAAGGGACTCCAGGGGCTCAGGGAAGGGCACATGCCTCGACCTCGGGGTCCAACAGGTTCATACCTTTGTCAGAGGATGGAGAAGGGCATTCTGGGAGGATTAGTAAGAGAAGCAAGTATGGGCCAGGAATGGGGATGGGAAGGGTGGAAGGGAGGGAGAGTGGCATGGTTAGGACAGCAGCCAGTGAAAAAGGGTTGGAGGGGGGAGGGATCAGGGAAGGGATAGAAAAACATTGGTGGGAGAAGCGGGGGCAGGGAGAATGAACAAGAAAGGGTCACTGAAGGTATGGGGCGAACAGGGAGGCAAGGAAGGGGAGCAACGGGAGAGGGGATAGGAGGCAATCAAGAGAAACAGGAAGACCGGGGAGGCCAGGGAGGTGGAGATGGGGGAAGGAGAGGGAGGTTGGCAGATAAGAGGCCAGAATCTTTTGCCAGGCAGAACAGGTGAAGAACTTTGGGGGCGGGGGACAAGTGGGCAATCCAGGACGGGGAGGGGTGCAGTTAGGAAGAAAGGGACCAGGAGGGAGTGCCCACAGGAAACAAGATCTGATCAGTTGGCTGTGGAGGTATAGAATGCCATGATAATCAGGGATTCCATCATTAAGGGGATACATTGCATCAGAAGAAGGGCCTACGTACAGGTAGAGGTCAGTTTTTTGTGAACCAGGTATGGAGGCTTGGAGAGGAGTGTGCTAGGTTGGTGGGGAAACCACACCTAATCATTCATTTGGGGACAAATGATCTGGCGAGTAATGAAATGGAGCAGTTCCAGAAGAGGTTCAAGGCACTGGCAAGGGGATGCATGGAAGAGGCAAAATCCTTGGCTTTCTCAGAAGTCTTGCCATTCCCCTGTGCCAGCACTGCGAAGCAGAAAGGAATTAGAGAGTTCAGCGAATGGCTCAGGGTATGGTGCGGGAAGGAAGAGTTCACCTTTATAGGGGAGTGGGGTGGACACATGGAAGGACGAGGACTTGTATTGGAAGGATAGACTACATCTAAGAGGAGGGCAAGAGTGCTGAAGGAGGGTCTACAAGGATATATTGATAAGGTCTTAAGGAGGGGTTTAAACTGGTGGGGGGGAGTACAAGGCTAGGATGGGGGAGAGTTTAACAGGAAGGGAGAGTGGACTAGCTAGCACTCCCTTGCAAAAGGGAGCAGGGAAGGGAACAGGCATGGAAGGGAGGGATGGCAGAGGGGGTATATGGTGAAAGACTTTCCCCTAATGCCAGAAGCTTGGGGAACAAAATGGTGAACTTAGAGGTCATAATGGTGGGAGAGGGCCTGGATATTGTAACTGTAACGGAGACCTGGTGGTCTAAGCATAAGACCTGGGAAGTAGGTGTACCGGGGTACAGGCTCTTCCAGAAGGATAGGGCTGGCAGAAGGGGGGAGGGAGTGCTCTGTACATCAGGGAGGACATGAAGGCTACAGAAGGGCAGGAGGAGTAAGGGGAGGCAGAAATCTTGTGAATCATGCTAGAAATTGTGATCCCTATCCATAAAAAGGGAAATAAACAAAGTCCTGGTAACTATAGACCTATCAGTCTCACCTCCTATGTAGGAAAATTGCTGAAAAGCTTACTGTTACAAAAAATAAAGACACAGCTTTTGGAAACTGAGAATATTGACATGACCCAATATGGCTTTACAAACGGTAGATCTTACTTCGAGAAACAGCTCTTGCAGCAGGTTACACCATTAGGTCCAAAGCCGGCAGGCGCCAGGACCCCATGGAAAAATTCTAGCTAGCAGTATCCAGCGGGGGACCGCCCCCGACGTCAGGCATCATGTGAAAGGGGGATGTCCCCCAGTATCCCCAGTTCTTTTCCCACCGTCGACTCGCCAGCATCGGCCTCATGGACACCTGAACCAGACGAACGACGCGTGAAATCTTTAAACAAAATTTTACTTATTTTTCAACAACTCCATGGCTATTTCTCCTACTCCTTCTCCCGAAGGACACCCCTCCAAGTGTGCCTGCGGCAAGCAGATCCCGTTTGCCGACCACCATACGACCTGCGTGAGATGCCTAAGCCCGGAGCACTCAGGCCTGTCCTGTTTGTCAACAGTTTAATAGTAGGACCAGGATCTGCCGCCAAAAGGCCATCCAGGGGTTCCTTCTCAAAGAGAAGCTCAAGAAGATGGAGAAAGGCCCTACCTCCAAGGGGGAATCCTCTCATTAATTGGGGAAGCACTGGGACAAACTTTGGGACCCGGGTAGGTCGAGATCCCCAAGCCGGGCCTCAGAGTCCAGGGCTAGCTCCAGCTTCACACGGTCAGACCAATCACCTTCCCGGGCTCGCTCTCGCACCCCCGGTCAAGGTAAGGTCTTCAGGGGGCTCCTCAGCCTCGCTGCATCTGTTAAAAACCAAGGATTCTCGGGCGCCTGGCTTGGATCCTCAGACAGGCACAAGGCCAAGTTGTCTTTGAAACCAAGTAGGGTGTCAGACCAACGCCGGGACACCGATCACCGGTCGGTCTCCCAACCCGAAAGTACTGACAGGAAGATGACAGAGCTGACGTCCTTTAAATGAATGTCTGAGTCTAAAAGATCGACTGACCTAATGCCCGCCAAACGGGCCAGAGAACAGACGCCGGCTGACACCGGTCGTCAGGGGTCTTCTGGAGAAGAGGTCACTGTGCTGCCTGATGACCAGACAGGTGACACGGAGGACGCCAGGTTGCACAGGGAACCTTCGCCAGATCCAATAATTCCCCAGGGCCCAATGCCCGGCCCGTCGTCTGGTATGAATTTGCAGGAGGTCAAGGACCTATTTACTTTCTGGTGCAATACCATTAAGAAAGATGTGGTGCCCACCAAGCCTCCTCCACCACATCCTCAAGGCTCTGAGAGTGAAAGACCCCCGACCCCTAAGGAGCCCACTCCACCTCCCTGGGGCAGGTCCCGAGAGCGGAAGAGATGCCCATCATGGTCTCCCTCAGGGTCTCCCAGCCCTAAATGACCTAGAGGCAGACAACCCTCTCTGGGGGGATGACTCCAGGCTGGAAACATCTTATACATCCAGATCTCCATCCCTCTTCAGTCCCCCATCACCCAACCCACGAGACCTTCCCAGGTCACCACCGAATGATCCCTCGTTCTCAGAAGTCATGAGGCACATCCAAGAGAACATGGGGTGGGAGACAGAGGATTTAGCCCCCGAGAGACCACGCCTTGCCTGATATTTCAGGCAAAAAGACCCGAAGCCTGTGGTGGTCCCACCATTGGTGGACACCTGTACGGACATCAGCAAGGCTGCTTGGAAGCATCCACATTTGACTCTGCAGTTCCAAAGAAGGCTGACTGCCTATACAGGACTCCATTGGAGGACCCGTACTTGGCGCAGCAACCCCTGGCCGATTTCTCTGGTCATAACAGCTTCTCATGATCGGTCCCAGCGTCCTCAGCACCTGAGTACCCAGCCACTCGGACCAGGAATCTAAGCAGTTAGATTCACTGGGAAGACTCATGTATACGGCTGCTACATGCTCTATAAGGTCTTTGAACTACCTGATGCACATGGTGCAGTTTTAGAATGCCCTTTGGGAACAGGGCCAAGACCTTATGAATGATTTCCCAGAGTGCAAAAAGAAGGATGAATTGCTTAATCTCCTTCAAACTTGGTCAGACGTGGGGACCCAGGTTATCCGAGCCACTTATGATTCGGCAGACTCGGTGACCAGGGGAGTAGCTACAGGCGTTTTTCTCCAGAGACGCTCTTGGCTGAGTCTCTCAGGTTTTACTCCGGACATCCAAAAGAACATCTTGGACGTCCCTTACAATGGAGCGGTCCTGTTTGGTGAGGAATCGGAAAGAGTGATCACCAGGCTACAGGACGCCGGAAGGCAGTTAAGACTGTACAGGCTATGTACAGGCCCAAATCTGGTTCCTTTCGTAGGAACCAGAATTGCTTTCGTGGCCGGCAACAAAGGCAGCAGCCATGTTCCAGCCAGCAATCAAGGGGCAACTTTGGTCGCAAAGGTCAAGCTAGGTTCCCCACAGGCCAGGGCCAGAAACATCCTAAGTCTGCCCAGCCCGCAGGGACAAATACCACCACAGCATGACTCCTTCCTGGCCCCCACCCCTCCTCTCGATCTAAGGGAAGAGAAGGTCGGGGGTCGCATCTCATCACCTTTTGGGATGGCAGAGGATAACCTCCAACTGGTGGGTGCTACAGCTGGTGCGTCAAGGGCACTCTGTCGAGTTCCTCGACCACCCACCTTCAAGACCTCCACTGCTCTCCTGCTATTCGAGTCAGCATGCCCTGCTCATTCAGCAGAAAATCTCTGCACTCCTGGACAAGGAGGCCATAGAGTATGTTCCACGGAACCAGCGAGGAAAAGGATGATATTCTCACTTCTTCCTGGTTCCAAAGAATATCGGGGACTTATGCCTGATTCTAGACCTCTGTGATCTCTGCACCTTTGTGTTGTACAAACGTTTTCGCATGGTGATCCTCCATTCCCATTCTCAAAGAGGGCGCATGACTCGAGTCGCTGGACATGCAGGACACTTACCTACATCTCCCGATCGCTCAAGCGCATCAAAAGTTTCTGCGCTTCTAGTTTTTTGGACGCCACTGCCAGTTCCGGGCTCTCCCCTTCGGACTGTCCTTAGCACCTCGAGTGTTCAAGAAGTGTGTGGCAGTCATGGCAGCAGCTCTCCGGAGACCGGGCCACTACATTTCATTTCATTTTTATTAAATGGGTTAGACCATTGAGAAAACTCACTTAAAATGGTGACCCTTGGTTAAATAAATAATTACAACGAAAAAATAACAAAATACAATACATAAACACATTTCAGGTTACATCTTCAAATACATACAAACAAATACCATTCACAAACAATTAGCCACAACAAGACTTAACTTGAGCTGAAAATGTATCCAAGAGGCAGGATTTAAAACATTTTGTGAAGGGCTTTTGCTGTTAAACAAACAAAATTGTAAAGGCAAGTTATTCCAACATTTTGGGACTAGCTGGCTAAAGAAGTACCCAGAGCGTTTCGTTTTTGTCCTTGGTATTGACTGCTCTCGATAGGCTGCATTCCTTAAAGAGGAATTCACATCCCTAAATTCTAGCCTTTCAGCCAGGTAATCCGGAATTTTTGCTGTAACGCTTTTATAAGCCAAACAATATTTGTGAAATTGTCTCCTCTCTGACAGAGAGATCCATCCTAATTTATGGTACATCAAACAATGGTGGGTATCCCTAGGACACTGTAGGATTAATCTTGCCAAATGATTATAAAGTATATCTAATTTGTGCAGTTTTCCAGAGTTGGAATAATCATATAGTGTATCTCCATAATCAAATAAAAAAAATCTGTAGTTCAACAATTTTTTTTATCGTATATCCCCCCCAAGCAATTTTTATTTCGATATAATAAACCCACCCTTTTTCCTACTGATTTAACTAGCTCATCCACATCCGAATTGCCAGTAGCCGAGGAGTCCACCCAGTAGCCCAAGTACTTGTAAGTCATCACTTGATCCAGTTTTATCCCATCTGCATCAACTACTGATAATTTAGGACTAACTTTAAGTTTCGTATTGGAACCAAATATCATACATTTTGTCTTACTTATATTCATTTTAAGTTTCATCATTGTTAGATATTCATATAGCCTATCAAAACCTAACTGTAATTTTACTTGAATCTCATTCAAAGATGGAGCAGAGGTATATACTGTTGTATCATCCGCATACAATTGGTAAGCCACATTATTCACATGACATCCAAGTTCCCTCAAATAAATCAAAAAAAGTAAAAGACCAAGTACTGAGCCCTGGGGGACCCCCCGGACTACTGGCAAAGGCTTGGAAATGACCTTAACAATAACTGACTGCATCCTTCCCTCTAAATAAGAGATAAACCATCTTAAAGCAATGTTTCCGTACTTAGCCGACTGGCTCCTCATGGCACCCTCCCGGGAGGCCCTGATGACCGCAATTCAGGACACCCATTCTCTCTTCGAATCGCTGGGCATCGCCTTCAGTCAGGAGAAGTTGTGCCTTCTTCTGTCTCAGAAATTGAAGTTTATAGGGGCAGTTCTAAATACCTCTCAAGGGAGGGTATTCCTACCTCAGGACAGGGCAGAACGCATCAGATCCCTCATAAGGGACATAATGGAAAAGAAAGCAGTACCAGCCAGGACTGTTCTTTGCCTGCTCGGACACATGGCGGCGGCCATTGAAACGGTTCCTGTAGCTCGACTCCATATGCGGGTCACCCAATGGATGTTGTGAGCCCAGTGGGACCAAAAGCAAGATCAACTGCAGCATCCAGTCCGGATTACGAATGCAGTCATCCGAGACTGGCAATGGTGGTTCATACCAGAGTATCTATCTATGGGAGTCCCCTTCGTAGCCACCTCCAATAGTGACTCTCTCCATGGACGCCTCTGGGTCCGGATGGGGAGCTCAGCTCAACGGGGTCAGGACGCAAGGCTCCTGGTAGTCTCTGGAATCTCATCTTCACATAAACATTCTGGAGATGAGAGCGGTCATGTATGCCTTGCAGGCCTTCCAGTTGGAGATTCCACGGGGTACCCTCCTGTTACAAACAGGCAATACCACGGTGATGTACTATCTCAGCAAACAAGAAGGCACTCATTCCTATCCCCTTTGCAGGGAGGCCAAGAGGGTATGGGATTGGGTACTACAACACAGCGCCAGAATCATTGCAGTACATGTCCCCAGAGTGGACAACACCATCGCGGACAGTCTAAGCCTATCAAATCAAATCAAATTTATTTAAAAAGACGCCCAATCCCGAAGGCTCTGGGCGCCACACAAAATCTGTACAGTGTGTCATACTGTATATATTTCAATTACAATATCATACAAATATAAAATATATAAAACTCAGTCACCAAATGCCTGCATAAATAAAAAAGTCTTCAGACGACTCTTAAAGGCCTCTATAGTGGGAGCCTCTCACTACAACTGGCAATGAGTTCCAGAAAGCCGGAGCAGCAACTCCAAACGAACGATCCCCTGCAGGTTTTAACCTAGCTCTCGGAACTTTGAGGAGGCCCCCACAAGAGGAGCGGAGATCTCGGACAGAGGTGTATGGTACCAGATCATCAGAAAGGTAACCAGGGCCCTGACCATGTAGGGTCTTATAGGTGAGAAAACCCACCTTGAACAAAACTCTCCACCTGACAGGCAGCCAGTGCAATTCACGCAATACTGGAGTAATATGACAAAACTTACTCTGCCCAGTCAAAAGCCGGGCAGCAGCGTTTTGCACTAGCTGCAGTCTGCGAAGAGAAGTTCCAGAGACCCCGAGATAGAGTGCGTTACAGTAGTCAAGTCTAGAGGTAACTAAGGCATGTACCAAGGTAGGGAGGTCCAGAGCCGGAACAAGGGGCTTAATCCTGGCGATATTTCTAAGATGGAAAAAACAGGAACGAACCACGGAGGATATATGAACCTCCATGGACAAGTTCCTGTCAAAGATCACACCAAGATTTCGACCCATGGGGAGGCCATCAATGACACCGCCTCCTAGCACAATGCCAGTCACAGAATCAGAGGCCATCCCATCACGAGCTCTGTTCGACTCCACTACCAGTACCTCAGTCTTATTGGGGTTCAGTCGCAGCCAGCTGGAAGACATCCAGTCATTTATCTCAGCCAGACAGGTGTTCAGCACATCGACTGCATTTGGTGTTCCTGGGCAAAGGATAGGTATAGCTGAGTATCATCTGCATAGCAATGAAAACTCAAGCCATATTCTCCTAATGATCCTCAGGGGCAGGCATGTATACTGCGTAACAACATTGGGGCCAATACCGAACCCTGAGGGACTCCACGTAAAGGAGGCAGGTGCCGATGAGAAATTGCCCATCACAACCCGCTGCCTCCTGTTAGTAAGAAATGACTCAAACCATTTGATAACAATACCGGTGAGTCCGCATAACTCCCTCAGGCGGAAAAGCAGCACACAATGTTCCACAGTATCAAATGCTGAAGAGAGATCAAGGAGAACAAGAATTGTCTTGTCACCCCGATCTCTAGCCCTGAGAAGGTCATTTTGCACCCGAACTAATGCAGTTTCCGTGCTAGGTCTGGCCCGAAAAGCTGACTGGAAAGGATCATATAACTCGTGAGTCATGAGATGTTCTCCCAACTGAAGTGATACCACCTTCTCTACAACCTTTCCCAGAAATGGAAGATTGGAGATAGGACGGTAATTTGCCCCAATCTCCGGTCCAGAGAAGCTTTTTAAAAGGGGTCTCACCAGAGCCTCCTTCAAGGCATCTGAAAGACACCCTGACTCAAGGAACACCGGACAATCAGGGCAAACACCGGGCCAACAGTGTCAATGCACCTCATCAAGAAGGCGTTGGCACGGGATCCAGTTCACAGAAGGTATACTTCAGATTAGCTACTATCTCAATGACCTCACGATCCTCCACTGGCCTAAACTCTCCCCAACCAGAGAGAGTGCTCTCAGAAAACAACTGACGACCACTGACAGCAATGATATTACTGGCTGAGGAAACTCCGCCGGATCACAGACACCTGTCCGAGAAAAACCGAGCAAATTCTCACAATCCTCATTTGAGGAAGCTCTTCCGGGCTGGAGACAAGATGGATGAAGAAGTCTGTCAACAGTCCGGAAGAGTGAGGCTGGTCGGCTTCTCCCGGCAGCAATCTCCCGAGACAAAAATATTGCCTTCTTTTGGTTGATTGCCTCCTGATATGCAGAATAATGTGCACACAGGACCAGTTTGTCAGCCCCCAGACGGGATTTCCTCCAGCGACGCTCTAATCTCCGACCCAGTTTCTTCATCTCCCTGAGATCGCCATCATACCAAGGCGATCTCAGGTATGAGGTTCTGGGTCGTACACAGGCCAGAGTCCACGAATGGGAACTGCTCCAGGAGGTCGCAGAGGACCTGTTTTGCAGATGGGGGACACCAGAATTAGACCTCTTCACGTTCCCATCCAACACAAAACTGCCCAATTTCTGCTTGCTAGATCCAGGGCCTGGTGTTTTCTGGCGAGACGTGTTGTCCCTCTCTTGGATGGACAGGTTCCTCTACATTTTCCCGCCCTTCCCTTTGATCCAGAGGGTTCTCTTGAAGCTCCGGCAAGAGCGGGCATCTCTCATTATGGTAGCACCCTTTTGGGCCCAGGCAAATTTGGTTCCCTCTATTGTGCCAACTGGCTCAAGAACCTCCAGTGCCTCTACCATTCATCTCTCACCTACTGTGCCAGGATGCAGGCTCCATGGTCCATCCGGATCTTCGGTCGCTGAACCTGCATGCCTGGATCCTAAGGACATAGCAGTCATGAGATAAGGTGTCTCACATGACGTTGCAGATGTTTTGGTGATGGCAGGAAAGCCCTCCACTCAAGCCACCTACGCCATGAAGTGGTGCAGATTTTGCATTTGGGCTCAGGCTCATGGACTGACCACATTGGACTGCTTGGAGAGGGTCAGTCTTAGATTACCTTCTATCCCTCTATGAAGCAAGGCTTGCCTACTCCTCCATTAAGGTACACCTCTGTGCCATTTCGGCGTACCATTCACCGGTAGGTCACAGGTCTCTAGCACAACTAGAGGCTTCCCGTGCTTTCTTATGCGACATCCTACACTTGAGAATTCCCATCAATGACCCGGTTCCACCTTGGGATCTCCCCTTTGTCCTAGAGCAGCTTACACTGCCCCCTTTTGAACCAGCCGTGGATTGTGAGCTGCGTCTCATCGCCTGGAAGACGCTATTTTTAGTTGGTGTTACTCCTGCCAGGAGAATTTCTGAGCTTCATGCACTTATGTGCAAAGATCCTTATTTGGTTTTTCACAAGGACAGGGTGTCCTTAAGGACAAATCCCTAAGTTTCTTCCCAAAGTGGTCTCGGCTGTCAAACTCAACCAGGATATAGACCTTCCTGTGTACTACCCTAGTCATTCAAACAGAGGAGAAACCCTGTTACACACCCTGGATGTACATAGGAGCCTCAGATACTATCTGGCTGGAACCAGATCCATACATGTGATATCTCCCTCTTTACGCAGGAGACTCCTGTTTTGTTTTTTTTGTTTTTTTATGAACTCCCTCCTGGGAAACAAAATCTCCTGCTTAAGTAAAATTCTGTCCAAAATATCCATCTTTTATGGGCAGATAAAGACACATAAAAATTTAATCAGTGATGAGCAATGTATCTGATAACTTTATATAACTAGTTGTTTATTCTTTTTAGTGCTTATTCTTGACAAAATGAAATGCATTACATTTTTGTAATGACTTTTTTCTTATGTTTTTGACACCATTTAAGGACAAACGCATGACGTTACGGCATCTCCCTACTAGCAGGCCAATCTCCCTCCTAATTTGCCCCAAATCTCCCTCTTAAGCAAGTTGGACATATCACATGTATGCCTGATCCCATCGCAAGTCGGACCAGCTCTTTGTATCCTTTGCACACAGGATGTAGGGCGCACCTGTGTCTAAGCAGTTGCTCTCCAGATGGCTCGTGAAATGTATTTCGTTATGTCACCAGAAGCGCAACAAACCTTTACCGGGACCGTAAAGGTCACTCCACGAGGGAGGTGGTTAACTCCTTCGTATGCTCAAGAATGTTTCTATTGCCAGCCATCTGTGCAGCAGCAACCTGGAGCACTGTACACACCTTCATCAGGCATTACAGTTTGGATATTGCCTCTAGGCACAGAGCAGGTTTCGGCTTGGTGGTCCTTCAGGGACTTTTGTCCTGAAATCTGATCAACGTCTCTCCTATCCTTCTCCCGATCAGGAAATAGTTCCCTAACTGCTTGGGAATCTGTCCTAATGATATAACCTGGTACAAGAGCTGTTTCTCGAAGTAAGATAGTACAGTTACGTAAGAACTTACCATAACAGTAGATCTTTGAGAACAGCTCTTGCAGCAGGTAGTTTCCCTCCCACCTTCCCCTCTGGAGGTTGTCTTCTGACCTAGTTTCTATGCTACAGCGTCTTTGACACCATCCTATTACAAACCTTCCTTTGGAAGCGGATCCTCGGTCTCCCCTTCAGATGTCACCTTTGGGCCGGGAGTCTCCGGCAGGAGAACTGGGGATGCTGGGGGACCGCTCTCTTATGTGATGCCCGACATTGGGGAAGGGGCAGACGTCGGGGGTGGTCCCCCGCTGGATACTGCTAGTTAGAAATTTTCCGTGGGGTCCTGGTGCCTGCCGGCTTCAGTCCTAATGGTGTAACCTGCTGCAAGAGCTATTCTCGAAGATCTACTGTTACGGTAAGTTCTTACATAACTGTACTGTCTTGCCAGAATAATTTAATAAACTTTTTCGAACCTGTAAGTTATGCTATGGACAACGGGCTACCAGTTGATGTAATTCATCTTGATTACAAAAAAGCCTTTGACACTGTCACATGCAGTATTGTTACAAAAACTTATACATATTAATCTGAATCCATATATCATTAAATGGGTGTATTCATGGCTGAAAGACAGGAATCCGTGAGTATCAATAAAGGGCTCCTTCTCTAAGTTTACAGAGGTTACAAGTGGGGTGCCACAGGGATCTGTTCTGGGGCCTGTGTTTAACATTATGATAGCAACTATGCAAACTTTTAATGGGGTCTGGATAAACAAGTATGCAAACGATAGTAAGATAGGCTGTATTACTAATGACTTACAATCAATACAAAATCTTCAAAATAATCTAGATCACTTAGCTTTATGGGCCAACCAGTATAGGATGACATTTAACATCAGTAAATGTAAGGTCATGCACTTTGGTATAAATAATGAACTTGCTCAATACACCTTGAATAATACTTTGTTGCAAACAGTGGATACATGAATTGATTTAGGTATAACTATTACAAATCATATGAAATTTAAGTCATATAAATAAAACAACTAAAAAGTGTGCTGGAATTACAGCTTATATCCATAAATTTATTAAAAGTCGCAATGCTGAAGTAATTATACCTTTATATACCAGTTTGATAAGGTCACAGATTGACTATTGTTCAGTCTGTTATGGCTCAACAACTACAGGTACCAAAACTGCAATGGAACAAGTGCAAAAAGACTGACTAAAAATATTCAGAATTTACACAATCATTCATATGAGGAAAGACTTGCGTTACTGAGGCTTTATTCCCTTGGGTATAGGGCCTTGAGAGATCATCTGTGTTTCATTTATAAGGCTACTAAGGACCCTGCCTTATTTGAAACGTTGTGTTTGCCATATACAAGTAATGGCAAGAACACAAGATTACATAATTTAAAACTGATAATTAATATTAATAGAACAAAGAAAAGGAATAACTATAGAACTCGGAGAATTCCTCAGATTTGGAACACCTTGTCAGCAACTGTTGTTACCAGTTTGGATCGTGATCAGTTCAGGTATAAATTGGACCAGTATATGGGAAATAGAAAATTCCAAGTTCTGCCTTTGAGTTAATGGCAGCGAGTTCATCAATGGGTTTCTACCTTTGAACTCATAAAATCCTATGAACCTATGAAAGAAGGTCTGGGGCATCAGTAAGGCTGGGGGTGGCTTACAGATCTCCAGTGCAGTGGGAGGAAGTGGACAGGCAGATGTTACAGGTGGTTCAACAGATGGCACTCAAGGGGGAGATTCTGCTGGTGGATGACCTTAACCTCCCAGATGTGGACTGGGATATCCCATCAGCTAGGTCGGCCAGGAGCAGGGAGATCCTAGAGTCCCTCCAGCGAGCTTTCCTGCAACTGATCAGGGAGCCCACTTAGGGTGGCAACATACTGGACATGGTCCTCACCAATGGGGATAGTGTGGAAGAAGTTGGAGTGGGGGCCAGCCTAGGTGCAAACGACCATAATACAGTGAGCTTCAGGGTTAGGATGGGGAATGAAGCGAGTCGAACCACCACAGAGGTCCTGGACTTCAGGCGGCCAGATTTTCCCAGAAAGAGGGAGATATTCAGGAACGTATTGGAGAGGAAGGAGAAAATAGAGGCAGTGGAGGAATTGTGGAATTCAGTTGGGGGGTTACTAAAAGCCATGGAAATCTGCATAAGGAAGTGAGGAAGAGCAGAAGAAGAAAGATGCCGCTTTGGTTCACCAGAGAAGTGAGGGGGCAATAGGGGAGAGAGAAAAAGGACGTTCAGAGAATATGAGAGGACATGGGAATGAAGATGGGGAAACTTGCAGGAAGAAGCTGAGGGTGGTGGGGCAAAGGATTAGGAAGGCGAAAGGGTAGACTTCCGGTGAGCGCACTAACCCAATGGCAGCCTGATTTGGAAGTTCTAACCCGCCACTGATTAATCCACCTTAATCGCTAGCCTACAGGACCCATCCTTACTTTCATCTATAAGAAAACGAAGTAACTATGTCCTCGAGACATAAAATGAAGGAGAAAACGAGCACCCAGCAGTCGAAGCAACACAAAACGCTGTTTGATTTCTGCTTCGACCTGCACAACCATGGCTTTGCCGTGCCCTTCACCAACCGCCGAGGAAGCAGAGGAACAGGAGTGCACAATAACGTCCAAACAGTTATGTGCAACTCTCCAGAAAATGAGTACAACTCTGGAGCGATTGGAGACCAAAGCCACGGAGGATCGTCAGAAACTAGCCCTCATAGCCCAAAAAACGGAGCAATTGGAAAAAGGGCTGAATGAGTATTCCACCACCACTGATATCCACAATACAGCCCTCCTGGATTTACACTGGAGGGAGCAACAACTGGAATTCAGATTAGAGGAGCTTGAAAACCGCAATAGACTTAACAATATTCGTATACATGGGTTACTTGAGGGCACAGAATCTGGCCCAATTCCTACTTTCCTGGAATCTTCCTCCCCGAGATTTTGGGATGGCCAGTCGATAAACCTCTACAAATCATCAGGGAGCACCGCTCTTTGGTGCCCAAACCGAAAGACCCTAAAGCCCGCCCTCGGTCTCTGGTGATAGCCTTTCTGGATTTTCGTACCAAAGAGGAAGTATTAAAACTTGCCTGATCGAAGAAGGAGGTAACTTTCGGTGACACCAGACTTTATTTTGAGCAAGACTACACACCTCAATTGCTCATCCAGCGAAGAAAAGTGCTTGCAATGGTCCACACTTTCCAGCTGAAGGGCATAAAGGCCTTTGTGGAATACCCTGCAAAATTGAAAATATCTACAGAAAATGGCTTCAGAAGATTTCCTGACCTGATGGCAGCTAAGGAGTTCCTTCTTTCATTGGATGTGGAAATTCCACAAGATGTTACAAATCCGAAGAGATCGGCTAAATGATAGGGCCTGGCAGAAGGTGGGAATCAAAAGAAAGGAGTTGCACGACCGCCCGGGCATTTCTGGTTTGTGGGAAGCGGTAGGCCTTCTCAAGGACCCCAATGACAGCTCGACCCTATCGAATACCGCATCCAGTGGGGAAAGAGGATCCTTGAGGGAGAAAGAAAACATGTCGGAAGATCAGCCAACTTGAAGATTTGTGACAAAATCAGACGAGACTTCAATGAAAGGGACTGTGAGTGCCTTATTATTATGGAGGACATTAGCGTAGCACCTCCAATATGTACCCTGCTAGAGTAGCAGAGGGGAAGGGACCGACTGTATAAAACATTACTAACTTTGTCAATTTTTAGGTGGAAGTAGTTTAAGCTCCCTTTAATAATTGTTGAAAGCGGGAGGAGTGGAAGTGGGTTTTGGGTGCTCTAGCACTTGCCCTGGGGGGGTAGATCTGTGGAGGCTGAAGCACGATCTCTGCTGGAAGTGTCAGAGGCTGAGCAGACTGGTTGATGGTCTAGGTGGACGCAGGCGACTCATTGTTGAGACCACGTTTTATCCATAACCCATCTAAACAGATCAGATTGCGGCAAATAGTTGCTGGCACTAGCGATGAACTTAAGGTTCAAATCTTCCCTAAGGGGAACCAGTTATGTGTGATTCCCAGAGGCCAGATTGGTCTGTCCCTTGGAGAGAACCAATGGTTCTCTGAGATCCTGCCAGTCTGGGAGAGGGGAGCAGATGGACGGAAGGTCAGAGAAGGGGAGATAGGGGAGCTAAACACGTGGCTCAAGGGCTGGTGCCAGGAAAAAGGACACAGATTTGTAGGGAACTGGCAACAGTTCTGGGAGCGAAAGTTCTTTAAATTTGATGGACTGCATCTGACTAAGGAGGGAGTCAGTGCATTGGGGCAGAAGTTTGACGTCTTTGCAGAATATTTAAACTAGCAATTGGGGAGAGGGGTGCAGCACCCCATACGTCTAATGGGAAGAACACCCGTCCCCCCTCAGCTAGTGGTCAAACAGGGATTCAGCATGTTTGCAGTTCATTTGCATCACCAGGTAAGAAAAAAGGTTTGTCTCCCCATATGACGCACAGGGGTAGTGCCAAACCTCACCCAACAGCTAATACACCAAAATCTGGCCAATGGAAAATCATGTACACAAATGCTCACAGCCTGGGAAATAAGATCCCAGACCTGCAGGCAATAATGTCAGAGGCTAAACTGGACATAGTAGTAATTAGTGAGACGTGGTTTACCAGTAACCACACTTGGGAGACTTCAGTACCTGGCTATGTATTGTTCAGAAGAGACCGAGGTGCAAAAGGGGGGAGTGGCCCTGTATGTCAATGAAAATATCAAAACCACAGAAATTCAGAATACACATAAGGAGCCAGAAGAACTGTGGGTCACCCTGGAAACAGGAAATGGGACAGCCATAAGAACTGGGGTTGTCTACAGGCCCCCAGACCAGGGAGGACATAGACACATTACTGTTAGAAGATATACAAACATGACAGCTAAAGGAGGTTCTGATAATGGGAGACTTCAACATGCCGGATACAGATTGGTCAATACCAGCAGGAACATCTGCCAGAACTACACATAGTGGATTCCCTGCAGGGGGAGGGCCTCAAACAACTGGTACAGCAACCCACAAGAGACAGGGCTATCCTAGATCTAGTACTGACTAACAAGGAAGGGATCACAGATCTCCAGGTAGAAGGTCACCCGGGGGCCTGTGACCATCACATGGTATGGTTCAAGTTGGCTACTACATCTAAATCATCCCATTCCAAGGCAAAAATATGGGACTTCAGAGGAGCTGAATTTGATAAGATGGGCAACAGAGTTAAGCTAGCCCTGGCAAAAAGAAACACAGGTGAGGGGGTACAGGCAAAGTGGGCAAGCATTAAGGATGCAGTACTTGAAGCAACATCCCATTGTGTTAGACAGAAAAGGAAGTGCAAAAGAAGAAGGAAACCACTTTGGTTCTCAAATACAGTAGCAGAAAAGGTCAGAGCCAAAAGGCTGGCCTTCAGGAAATATAAGGGAACACAGCGGGATGAAGATAGGGAGGCATACCAAGCTGCCCTAAGGGAAGCAGGGAAGGCAGTAAGGCAGGCAAAGTCCCAAACTGAGGAAACACTAGCACGAACAGTAAAAAAGGTGACAAGACTTTCTATAGATACATTAGTGAAAGGAGAAATTCCAGAGGGGGTATTGCTAAGCTTAATGGAGAAAAGGGAGCATGTGAGGAGGAGGACCCTGTAAAGGCGTCTATCCTAAATAGACACTTTTGCTCAGTATTTACTGAAGAGAAGGTAGAGCAGGGCCCACAGCTCAGCATCATGGACACAGGGGGAAGGGAGGTGAGCACTACTCCCTTCACAAAAAGAAGGGGTCCTACAAGAGCTTGATAAGCTCAGGGTGGATAAGGCAATGGGACCTGATGCATACATCACAGGGTACTTAAGGAGCTAAAGGTGGAACTAGCAGAGCCATTAGCAGAACTGTTTAGTGAGTCTCTGAGCACAGGAGAGGTCCCAGAAGACTGGAGAAGGGCTCATGTGATCCCACCTCCACGAGGTGGTAGCAGGGAGGAGGCGGGAACTACAGACCAGTCAGTCTTACCTCAGTAGTGGGCAAGATTATGGAGGCACTACTTAAGGAAAGGATAGTGCAACACCTGGAATCCATAGGGGCACAGGATCCAAGACAGCATGGATTTACAAAAGGAAGGTCCTGTCAAACTAATCTCATAGATTTCTTTGACTGGGTAACCAGAGTGGTGGACCAAGGGCGAGCAGTTGATGTCGCCTACCTTGACTTCAGCAAAGCTTTTAACACTGTTCCATATAGAAGATTGATAAATAAGCTGGGTAGGCTCAGGGTGGGTCAGAAGTTGGTCAACTGGGTGGCAAACTGGTTGACGGGCAGAAAACAGAGTGTGGTGGTAAATGGTATACAGTCAGAAGAGATGCAGGTCACAAGGGGGGTACCTCGGGGATCAGTCCTGGGGCCAGTCCTCTTCAACATCTTCATTAGTGACCGTGCAGATGGACTAGAGGGTAAGGCTCCTCTGTTTGCGGATGACACCAAGATCTGCAACAGAGTAGATGATCCAGATGGGGTGGGCAGAATGAGAAGAGATCTGGATAAACTAGCAAAATGGTCGAAGAGTGGCAACTGGGATTTAATGCAAAGAAGTGCAAGATCATGCACATAGGAAGAGAAACCCAGCCACCCATAGGCTGGGAGGAGTTGCTAGCAGTCACAAAGGAAGAAAGAGACTTGGGCATCATCATCACTGATGACCTGAAATCATCCAAGCAGACCTCTAAAGCAGTAGGTAAGGCTAGGAGGGTGTTAGGGTGTATTAGTAGGGGTATCACAAGTTGTGGAGAGGAGTAAATCCCTCTTTACAAGACACTGGTTAGGCCCCATCTGGAGTACTGTGTGCAGTATTGGAGGCCACACCTTCACAAGGACATTAACCAAATTGAGGCAGTCCAGAGAAGGGCAACCAAAGTGGTGCAGGGACTGCATCTGAAGACATATGAGGACAGATTAACAGAGCCCAATTTGAGCAAAGGAGGGAGAGAGGTGATATGATCGAGGCACTCAAACACCTTAAGGGCATTAACAAGGTGAAAGAGTCTAACATGTTTCAATATAAGAAAAATAGCAGGACAAGAGGACACAACATGAGATTAGAGGGGGGCCGATTAAGGGGGAATGTGAGGAAATTCTTTTTCACAGAAAGGGTAGTGGATGCATGGAATGATTTACCACAAGAAGTGGTGGCTATGAATACAGTGCAGGGCTTCAAACAGGCATGGGATAAGCATAAGGGAGCAATACAAATAACTATGAATAGATAGGCCACTGACAGAGCAAAGGCCGATGGCACATTTATAAGGTAGAAAAGAAATGGGCAGACTGGATGGGCCTTGCGGTCCTTATCTGCCGTCAACTTCTATGTTTCTATGAAAGAAAAATAATCAAAACAAGCAAGTCCTTGTGGAAAAGTACCTCTTCCTATACTGAGGCCTTCACCAGTGTTAATTCACCATGAGGATGCGTGGTCACACTCAGAGGTCGTTGGGTAGATTATCTGGCCTCGATCAGTTGACATTGATAGAATGCATAGGAACATAGGGGGTCCGCTGCTATAGGCCTCCAGAAGGGTCTCTCTGCCCACTCCTTAGATGGCTGCGAAGGGGGGGGGGGCGGGAGTATGCCGGGCCACACCATATTTTACACTCCTCCCTGCTTTTACTAGAATGGAGAATGCGAGGTGGAGGGCTTTTTCTTGCACTCTCATTGTTGCTGACATAGCATCACCTCTGACACACAGAGATAAGGGAACTAAGGTTTAAGTGAGAAGGAAGAACTGGCGGGGTGAGAGTCTTCTAAATCTAGACTGGGTTTTTACCAGATAGTAAGTTAAAGTTATCTGGTGCTCCTAGGGTTGGTGTTAACAACGTGCCCTTCTGGCGATCAGATAGTTTCATACCCTGAGCCAGACGGAGGGTTCACTGAGTTGGGACTCTCCAGCCACTACTGTAACTAGTGAGATCTAAAAGAGGGTGGAAATAGGGTAAAACACCTTGAAGATAACTGTTTCATTGGGTTAAACAAGCATTCAAGTTCCAGTTATGTCATGTAGTTGATTGCTATAGGCAACTGTTGATAAAGTTATTTGAAATGCACAGTGTTGTAGGACACACGAATATTGAGTGGCATACATTACCCCTCCTCCAGATTGAAAGTTGGTATTTAACCCTCCCCAGTATCAATGGCTGACCTTAAAATAGTCACGCTCAATGTGCGTGGGATTAATAGTCCGATTAAAAGAGCCAGAATATTACAAGATCTGCGTAGGCAAGGGACTACAATAGCCTTCTTACAAGAAACACATTTGACTGCAGCAGAGCATATTAAGCTTAAAAGATCCTGGGTAGGAAGTGTATACTCTTCTCAGTTTGAAACCAGCCCACACCGTAGAAGTGTGGCAATATTGATAAAAAGGGACACTCCCTTAGAAGTTTTGAGGGTCAAAACAGACCCGGAAGGAAGGTTTGTTCAAATCTGGGGTTGATATAGTGGTCAGCCATGTATTCTGGTAAACATATATGCTCCAAATGAAGAAACACCTAGACTCTCTTTTATAGAGAAAATTGTTAAGGAGGCGGTCACTGACCCCCACAGTATGGTAATTATTGGAGGGGACTTCAATGAGGTCATATACCCAGGAATGGATAGATCGGGGAAAAACCAGGGAGGGCCCTCGAGGTTGGGCAAACTCATTCTATGCCTTAATCAAGAACTAGGTCTATCAGAATGTTGGCGATTCATGCATCCCAGGGAGAGAGATTACTTATTTTTCCCCACGTCATGGAGGGTACTCCAGAATAGATTACTTTCTAATATCTACTAACTGGATACAGAAAATAGACAGATGTGACATAGGCTCATTCACTGTTTCAGATCATGCCCCGGTAGCCCTTAAACTGTTTTCTACTCCCATCCCCGCACAGTCAAGCTGGAGACTGAATGTGAGCCTTCTCACAAGAGAAGATTTTCAAGAAATGATCAAGGACACGATCCAAAGATTTGAGCGAGACAACCCTAAAGGAGAGACAGGGGAAGGGATAAGTTGGGACACTCTCAAATGCTGTCTTAGGGGAGAAATAATCAGATTTTCAGCTAGGCTTCAAGAACGCGCCCTTAAGAGAGCACAGTTGGAGCAAACCGTAGCACAATTAGAGACTTCACACCAGATTCACCAAGATCTTCAGGTTAAAAATGACATAGATAAAGCAAGATGGGAATTAAATCAAATTTTGGACCTTCAGATCGAAGGACAGCTAAAATATGCTCGACAAAAATATTCTGAACAAGGCAACCAAGCCGGAAAGTTGCTAGCATGGCAACTCCGTCAGGAGATAGCTAGTAGAGCAGTGTTATTCATACGGGGACAGGAGGGGGCGCAGACCCCAACAGCATCTAATGAAATACTTTAGAGGTTTAAAGATTTTTATGCTACCCTATATGAGGCTGAGAATCTTCCCGGTCATCACACGAATGTCCAGTCCTTTTTGGAGGGTCTCCCGATACCTACCCTAACAGAAGAAGATAGAGCAATTCTAAATGCCCCAATCACCCCACAAGAGATATTAGCCAAAATTTAAAAAAAATGAAAAATGGTAAGGCCCCAGGGCTGGATGGTTATCCAGTCGAATTTTACAAGGGCTTCACTTCCCAATTACTGGATCAGCTGGTTGCCACTTGCAATGAGGTTTTGATCAGCAAACAAGCAGTCCCACCCTCTTGGACTTTGGCTCAGATATCAGTGATTCTGAAGCCAGGTAAGAATCCTGAAAACTGTGGTTTCTATCGCCCAATATCTGTTATTACCTGTAGACTTAAAAAAAGTTTGCAGGGATATTGGCTGATAGACTACAGAAATGTATAACCAGTCTTATTCACCATAATCAAACGGGCTTCATCTCGGGAAGGTTTCTTCAAGACAACATACATAGGTTGTTAAACATTATCACAGCCCAGTGGGGTTCCACTTCATTGCAGCTGGCGATCAGCATGGACGCTGAGAAGACCTTTGACAGGGTGGACTGGCACTTTATGTCAGCCACCCTGTCAAAGTTTGGGTTAGGGGAACATTTTGTATCGGCAGTAGCGGCCCTATACCATAGACCAGAAGCTAGAGTCCGAGTTAACGGTTTGCTCTCTGATCGCTTTCCCCTGAAGAGGGGTTACCAGGCAGGGTTGCCCTCTCTCACCACTGATCTTTGTGTTATCATTGGAGCCCCTAGCCATACAGATACGTAACAATCCGAACATTACGGGAATCTGGACGGGTGGAGCCGAACAGAAAGTAGCATTTTACGCCGACGACTTACTTTTCTTCTTAAAAGAACCCCTGACCTCATTGCCTCATCTGTTAGAATCCCTGAAGAAATTTGGTTCATTAGCAGGTTATAAAATTAATCTAAATAAATCTGAAGCAGTAGTGCTAAGTGGAACTCTCCCAAGGCAATTTAAGGTAAATTTTCCCTTCATCTGGGCTAAAAAAACACTTTCCGGTATCTGGGGATTCAAATTTCAGTAGATGCTACCAGAATTTTTAAAAAATAACCTGCTTAAGTTGTACCAAACGTTGCAAGTGTACTTTGCCCGCTGGATACTGTTACCCCTTACCATATAGGGTCGAATCCAGGCGATAAAGATGAATGTATTGCCTAGATTATTTCTGTTCCAAACCCTTCCAATCCCCATCCCACTACATTTTTGGACCCAACTGTCTAGAGACATTTCCAGATTTGTGTGTGGGGGGGCATCATCCAAGACCACCTCTTCAATTCTTGATGAGATCCAGGGGAGAGGGGGGCCAGGGACTCCCCCACATATACAGTTATTATCTAGCAGCCCAAGGGGCACAGCTAGTTACCTGGGCAAAACAATGTATGGACTCAGGATGGTACCTAATGGAGGCTGAGGCATGGGGAGAAATATTAAATTATGGGCACTGCCCACATGTGCCATAAGTCCCCAGATTTGGCTTACCATCTCTAACCCGTGGGTTAAACATTCTCTACGCATTCTATCAAAACTAAAGAAGGCAACACAAACCCCAAACACATTAGGCCCACTCTCTTTGATTAGATATGAAGAAGGTTTTATCCCACCCAGACTGGATCAAGGATATGCCTATTGGGAGCATAAAGGACTCACTACCTTTAAACAAATGATAGAACAGGATGTCTCCCATATGCTACCCTTAAAGAGAGATTTACACTCTGCAGGGAAGATTTTTATAGATACATTCAAACAAGACACTTTATAAACACGGGAGATAACCTTCAGATGATCAGTAGAGAATTAGCACAATTAGAGGCATACTGGTGGGACGCTATAAGGATCAAGGATAATTTGAGATGCCTATCCATCCTGTATAAAGTCCTCTCCTCCCGCCTAGGGGCCCAGATGATGGAAAGGATTAGAGAAAGGTGGGAAGTGGAGATTAATGAAGACATCCCAGGGAGGGAGTGGGCTTGCAGACTACAAAGAGTTTGGCAGGTGACATCAGCAGTGATTTCGTAGGAGTTTAACTTGAAAATTCTGATGCGATACTTCAGAACTCCGGTGATTACCCAACATTTTAACCTGCAAACCACGGCAACCTGCTGGCGTGGGTGTGGGGTACCCAAAGGAACACATTGCCACATCTTTTGGGGGTGTAGTAAATTACAACAGTTCTGGCACTTTATTCATGACACCTTAGTACAGGTGTGTGCTATCGCCCTTCCCTTTACTTTTCAGGGTCTGTGCTGGGTTTCCCTACTTTGTCCTCCAAAAAACGGAAAATAACAGAATTGTGCCAGATATTGAGGGTTGCAGCTCTAAAATGCATCACAATACAGTGTTTATCTGTGGACCCCACATTCTTGGGACAATGGGTTTCTGAGGTAGAGGAGATAGAGCGTTTAGAAAGTATTACCTATATGATACATTTGAGGAAGGAAAGATTTCTAGAGTTATGGCGTCTTTGGCAGTTGTGGAGAGAAGTCTGGAGGGGAGAGGTAGATTTAGAGAGGGAAGTACAGAATACTTAAATTCTAAGGGTGGGGAGGAGGTAAAGGTTTTTGTTAAATGCTGTAAAACCTTAAGCATTGTACATAAGAAATAGCATCACTGTGCATACACAAGTTATGTTTATTTTGGTTATATGTTAACTTGTTTTTATGAGTTCATTAATTCAGAAGCCGTCTGAGAGGAAGACTAAGAGCACACTGCAAGACTGTATCCATCCTCTAGAGGCCTAAAAGCCTTAAAGTGTGTGCACCCTGACTAATAACTCCTGGCCAGGCCTGGAAATAGTTTTATAGATTACAAAACGGAATGTATTCTGTTTAAGTTGAAACTACCATTGTAATAATATATCTTACTATGTCGATGATTTGGATAAACTGTATCTGCTGACTGTTTCCCCTTATGGGGAATTATTAACTGTACCATATACTTGAGACTTCAATAAAACATCTGAAGTAAAAAAAAAGGCGACAGTATAAACAGAGAGAATTGTTAAGCAGGACAGAAGGGGTGATGAAACTTTTTTTTAGTATATAGGAGAGAAGAGGAAAGCAAGGCATGGGATAGTAAGGGTGAAGGGGGGGTACAGGTGGAAGGGGACTTCCAGAAGGGGAGGTACTAAATTGATACTTCTGCTGGAGCTTCACAATGGAAGGGGAGAAAGGGGACTGATGTTAAGGGAGAGGGGAAGGGATGACGTAAGGATGGATCCTAGCCTGATTGGTGAGGACAGGGTGAGAGAGGAATTATTAGGTAGGTTGAGGGTAGACAAGGCTATGTGTCCAGACGCTCTGCATCCTATGGTACTCCGGGAAGTAAGGGAGGAGCTGGTGGTACCACTAGCAAGGTTGTTTAACTTGTCCCTTGATACAGGGTGTGTGCCAAAAGAGTGGAAGAGGGCAGACATGGTGCCACTTTACATAGTGGCAGCAGGGAGGAGGCGGACAATTAGCACCCGATCAGCCTCACCTCGGTGGTGGGTAAGGCGATGGAGGCAATATTAAAAGAAAGGGTGGTCAGCTACTTGGTGGATAGTGGGCTGCAGGACGTCCATCAGTATGACTTCACACAAGGGAGGGTCATGTCAGATGAACCTGATCAAGTTCTTCGATTGGGTGACAAACATGGTTGATCCGGGAGGGGCAGTGGACGTGGCCTGTCATGACTTTGGGAAGGCCTGCAACACTGTTCCCCCCTGAAGGCTGGTAAATAAACTGGAGAGTTTGGGAGTAGGACAAAAAATAACATGGGTGGAGAACTGGCTAATACATAAATGGATGATTTATTTATAAAACGCCCCATTATGGGGACTCTGGGCACTGTACAATATTAAAGCGATAAAATAAAATATAGCATATGGTACACACATTGTCACAATATCATATAAAGTCTGCAAGAGATGATGGGTAGAAGCCAGAGGGTGGTGGTAAATGGGGTACATTCCAGGGAGGTAGGGGTGACAGGTGGGGTCCCCCAGGGATCGGTGCTGGGGCTCATCTTGTTTAACATCTATATGTCATTTAGCGGAGGGGCTGTAGTAGAAGGTCTGCCTATTTGCAGATGATAGAAGATCTGCAATAGGGTGAACAGATAAAAAAGCAGTATAAACCGGCACCTGCTCAAAGCATTTTACTTTAAATCAGCTCGTATTATGGACAAAAGACCGAGTGTGCTTATATCATTCAAAAGGACTTTTTATTAATTTAAAACTCACTTGAGATGTGGCACAAACCACCAGAATTCATGTGGAAACAGCAATCACATGCAGCACAATAGTCCACAGTATTCTTGTTAAATCCACAAAAGCATACAAAAGTCCATGCACAGACGGCTGTAGAAGTCCCAACAGGTGTGAGCAAGAACAGAGGTCGCTTCCAACAGACGTCACCTGACGCGTTTCGCTGTTAGCTTTCTCAAAGGTAATGCACATGGGGTGGAATAACCCGCAAGCAAATTACTTTTTTTTTTTGGGGGGGGGGTGGAATTAAGGCAACTGAGCAAGAGAGGGATCTGGGGATCATCATTTCAGACAACCTTAAGGTAAGGACCCAGTGCAGTGGGCAAAGCAAATAGAATGCTGGTGTGCATAGGGAGGGGTATATCAAGCAGAAGGAGGGAAGTGCTAATGCCACTTTATGAATCTATGGTGAGGCCACACCTGGAGTATGAAGTTCAGTTCTGGAGACCTCACCTACACAAGGACATAGATGGGATTGAAAGGGTTCAGAGAAGGGGCCACTAAGATGGAGCATGGGTTGAATGGGAAGCCCTACAAGGAGAGGTTGAGGTGTTGATTTTTATCTGCTGGAGACCGGGCGGACATGATATATGTGAAGGGGATTAATAAGGTGGGGGAGCTTATTCACTGGAAAGGTAGATGCTAGAACTAGGGGTCTTAGACCATGGGTGGAGGGAGGAAGGTTTGGGGAAATGTAAAGGGGATGTTACTTCACTGAGAGGGTGGTAGAGCCCTGGAACAGTCTGCTGGAGGAGGAGGTGAGGGCTGAAATAGTGGAGGGATTTAAGAGGGCATGGGACAGACACATGAGGTTAACCAGGGGGCGGAGGTGGGGATCTCTGTGTGAGGAGGGCAGGTGGGGGGGGAGGGGCAGACTCGATAGGCCAAGAGGGTCCTTTTCTGCTGTCACATTTCTGTGATTCTTGGGTGAACTGCAGGGAACTGTTTAACTTGAATACCAGCACACAGTCATGTGGTCATGAGTGAAAGCTAACTATAGGGAGGTTCAGAAGCCACGTGAGGAAATACTGTTTAAAGAAAGGGTAGTAGAGCTGTGGAACAGGCTGCCAGCTGAGGTGGTGGGTGCAAAACCATTAGTGGTTTTAAGCATGGCTGGGACAGAATGAAGGGTATAATGGTTCCTTAGGGCATCTGAATATGGGAGAAGAATGGAGCAGAGGTGGGGAGGGATAGGACCCTGGAGGGACAATAGGCCCCAGGGCTAAACCGGGAACACTGGCAGACTGGATGGACCTTTGGTGTTTTTCTCCCATCATTGCCTATGCATATGTGTGTGTGTGTGTGTGTGTGTGTGTGTGTGTATATATATATATATTTTTTTTTTTTTCCTGTGAAAACGTTTATTATAATTCACCTTCTGACAAGCCACACGAGTTGTGATCTCCAGCTGCATTTCAGCCATATGGTACAAAATGTATCACTGTATAACATAGATTACATAGATGTATACAAAGCTCTGTGAAGACTGATAGGTCCATTATAGCTTGCTAATAGTACTAGTTATACCCTGTTATGTTATTTTAAATCAAGTGGTTATCCAGTTTGGTCTTAAATTCAGCCATAGTTTTGCTTGCCACTACTCCAACTAGTAGCTCATTCCAAACTTTAACCACCCTGACACTAAACCTATGTTTCCTTCTATTGGTGTTAGAATTTTCTCCATACAATTGCAAAGGGTGAGCCGTTGTATAGTATACCATGTCCCTAAGAACAAGGCCTAGCTGCTTCCATAACAGAGCATCTGCCAGTGCTTTGAAAATGAGGTACATATCTCACCCCCCCCCCAAGCCTTCGATATGCCAGGGAATACAAACCCAATGTCTGATCTTTCCTGGTAAGATTTTCCTGATACTTCAGTGATAGAGCATATAAGAACCTGTAGATTTTGGGTTCTTTTTATTGTAAAGTATTTAAAATTCTTACTGCATCAGAAGCGTAAAAGACATTGTCCTCAGGCTTTTGGCAAAGGTGGATTTGTTTGTTTCTGTATTTGCATGTTGGCCAGTATAATGGAAATAAATCTTTGATGTGCACAGTAAGAAGGCATGGAGCAGGATCTCTCCTGTTTAGTCACTCATTCCTGACATTTTTCTGTTTCCATATTTCCTAAAAGATGAAAAGGATTTAGGTCAGCGGATGTTCTCTATGCATCAGCAGTTGCTCACGGTGTCTTCCTCTAGTCCGCCTGTTCAGAAAGCATTCAACAAATTTCCTGTGAAGTGCACTCTGAATTACCAGGGGCAGTCGGTCACTGACATCCTCACTGCTTTTTTGGCCATAAAGTCTAAAACAGAAATAGGTGTACAAGAGACTCCACTTGCTTTGTCTGCAGTTATAACTTGTTATAAAATGGGCCAGTTAAATACTGTATTCTGATTGGCTGGTGCCATTACATTGGCATATGTTTGTCCGAGTACCGTCCAGTAAAAGAAAGCTCCAAACATGTAATCTGGAATTTGGGCAAATTACATACAGAATTCACAAGCCACTTCACTCATTCGTGACTTCCATCGCAAACATGACGGCCACCTTTACTCTTACATAAAAACCTACAACTAGAGCCTTATAATAAAACTCTTTTAAATTAAGAAAAAAAAATTTGAATGTTTCTACTTATGATCCCTTATACATATAAACACATTTTTTTTTGAAAATCAAGCTCTGTTAAGAGCTTCCGTTTCTGGTGTTCCTTTGATGACCAAGAACAATACCAAATAGCAGACTTGGATTCTTCAGCCGATCTGGCTTGCATTACGGAGACTTGGATTGGTGATGATGCTGCCCGGTTTTAGAGGCTGCCTTCCTGTATGGTTATACCATAGTGCACTGCCCCAGAGTGGAACGCAGGGGTGGGGGAGTAGCCATCTGTTTTAGATCTGAACTTGGCTTCACCTTGCACCCAGTGAGAATGCCACGTTCATTTGAGTGTGTGGCCATTCGTGAGGGTCCGGGTGCAGGCTGCCGGATTCTCCTTATTTACCGCCTTTCTGTGGCGGCAGGAGATTTTCTGCAGGAGGTGGCACATTTCGTTGTCTGTGAAACATTGGAGGTCCCCAGATGTTTAGTACTGAGGACTTCAATGTTTGGGCCGATGACAAATCATCTCGGCTTGGTTATAACTTCCTCCAGATTATGTAATCTCTGGGCCTTGCACAAGGAGTTCCCTCCATGACCCATCAGGGTGGTCACACATTGGATCTGGTGTTCTCACTGGGGCTTGAGAGTAACAGTCTCAGGATTGATCGGATTGTGTGGGCTCATCATTGCACGGGGAAGTTTTTGTTTGGGGCACCCCCTGAGAGCCCTCCCCCTGCTGAGATGGTCAGCTACCGCCCTTTAAGGGGGTTGACCCAGGAGGGTTTTTTTGGTGGTGGCTGCTTTATCTAGTGTGGGCAGTGCATGCGTTGGGGGTGTGGGCGTGGCAGTTGATGCCTATAATAAGGCGTTGTCTGATGCGCTTGACTCCCCTGCACCAGTCCGTCACGACCCAGGTCTTCTCACTTGCGGTCCCTTGGTTTGATGGGGAGCTCAAGGTGATGAAGACCTTGGGTCGGAGCTTAGAGCGCTGCTGGCGGAGGTCCGGTCTGGAGGTGGATAAACTGGCCCTGCTTGTGCACTATGGTGCATACAAGGGGGCAATCAGCCATAAGAAGGCAGAGTTCCTGTCCAGGGAGATTGCTGCTGCGAGGAACCGACCAACTGTGCTCTTTCGGACTGTGGACAGGCTTCTCCATCCTTCTGTGTACAGTCGAAGGTAGCCTTTTCGGATGCATTATGAGAGGAGTTTGCGCGGTTCTTCTCAGACAGGGTGTCCGCCATCAGGCAGTGGGGGTTCCGCCAGTGGGCCAGAGGTTGGCCGACAGTGGTTGCTATAGGCATCCAGAGAGCACTCCGCCTAGTTGAGGTGAGTTTAAACTGGTGGAGGTGGCTGAGGTCATTGAGATTGCTTCCAAACTTCGGCACACTTTTTGTGAACTGGACCCGGTGCCAACTCGTTTCTTAATAGGATGTGTTGACTCAGTCGGCCCAGTGTTTGCATTGATTGTCCGGTGTTCCTTATCGGAGGGGGTCTTTCCTGATGTCTTGAAGGAGGCATTGGTGCAACCCCTTCTGAAAAAAAACATCTTTGGAACCTGACATCAAGACAAATTACCGTCCCATCTCCAATTTTTGGATAAGATTGTGGAGAAGGTGGTGGAGCTTCAGCTGGAGGAGCATCTTGTTGCCCATGATTTATACGAGCCTCTCCAGTCTGGGTTTCGTGTGAAGCATAGCACTGAATCTGCGCTTGTTCTGGTGCACAATGACCTCCTTAGGGCTAAAGATCGAGGGAAGGGGGCAAGTCTGGTTCTCCTCGATCTTTCTTCAGCATTTGATACGGTGGACCATCGATTGTTACTTGGCCGCCTAAGGGATTTCTGCGGACTCGCTGGCATTGTCGTCTGCTGGTTTGAGTCTTTTTTTTTTTTTTATCTAACAGGAGGCAAAGGGTTGTGGTGGGGAATTTCTCCTCCTCCCCTGCTCTCCTGTCATGTGGAGTTCCTCAGGGTTTGGTCTTGTCACCGATGTTGTTCACCATGTACATGCTGCCCCTGGGAGAGATCATTAGGAAGTACAGTCTGGGTTTTCACTATTATGCTGATGATACCTAGCTGTATCTTTCCTTTGCCCCTGGAACATCTGGCACAGTGGAAGTGCTTAACAGCTGCCTCGCTGAGATCAGTGATTGGATGGCCTCCAGCTGTTTGCCGCTGAACCCCGATAAGACGGAGGTACTGGTGGTGGAGTCGAACAGAGGGCGTGCTAGATTGGCCTCTGGTGCAGAGACGGGCCTTTTTCTTGACTCTGTACCATTGAAGGCCTCCTCTAGGGTGCGTGATCTTGGCATTATTCTTGACAGCGGATTGTCACTTGAGTTACAGGTGGCATCCATTGTCCACTCTAGTTTTTACCGTCTGAGGAATGTTGCCAGGATAAACCCCTAGTGCTGCCTCTGGACCTCCCCACCTTGGTGCATGCATTCGTGACATCCAGGCTTGACTACTGTAATGCACTCTATTTCGGGGTCTCTGGGGGTACCCTGTGCCGACTGCAGCTGGTGCAGAATGCAGCAGCTAGATTGTTGATGGGACAGTCTTAAGTACTGTCATATCACTCCGGTACTGCGTCAACTGCACTGGCTGCCGGTCAGGTGGAGGGTCCTCTTTAAGGTGGGTTTGCTTACCTTCAAGGCCCTACATGGCCTGGGCCCTGGTTACCTTAAGGACCTTCTCACTCCTGCTGTCTCTGTCCGCCCCCTCCGCTCCTCCTCTAGGGGTCTCCTTGCGATTCCCAGGACGAGGTTGAAGACAGCTGGTGACAGAGCATTTAGTGTCCGGCCCCCGTCCTGTGGAATTCACTTGCTCCAGCTGTTAGGGAGGCCTCTTCTGTTGAGGTGTTCAAGGCCTGCCTTAAGGCCTTCTTTTATAATCAGGCCTTCCCAGACTGTATTGTATATCCCTGACCCAATTTCTGAATTTGATACTTAAAATAATTTTGGCTTCATTTGAGTTCATTACTGCTGTTGAAGGTATTTTAAATCTAATGATGTGTATTGATATTTAGCTCTGTATGAGGACTGAGTGTGTCTATGTGAGTATGCCAGTAGAATACTGCATAATTTTAAATGAATGCATTCCATATTTTTTTTCCGGGGGGGGGGGTGAGTGAGCATTCTGTTAGAGGAATACTACAGAATATTGAATTCTTATATAATGTATGGTAGAACGTTATCTACCAAAATCTGTCTTTTCCCATGGTTATTATGCCATCGATGTGACGTCACTTTGTTGTTAACCCATCGATGGTACGTCACATGGTTGGTATAACAACCAGGATCGATCTGCGCATGGTAGATATCCACCAGTACCCCACACCTTAACCGGTCTTATTTGCTTACTTAGTAGGATGTCAGAAGCCCCTGTAACCATGGCGAATCAATGGTGTGGTGTTCCTCTGGGTTTGAATGATCATGCAACACAGTGTTGGCATTACCCTAATATAGGCATCGTCTGTGCAAGCATCACTGTCATTTACTTTGTGTGACAAGGCCACATCAATATTAGGGTAACGTCAGTACTGTGTCGCATGATTATTCAGGCTCCGAGGAACACCACACTAGTTTGTCAAGGTTCCAGGGACTTGGGCCCTAACTTTTTCATTTCACTTACTTTGTACTGTTTGTGCTTCAACCTAAATTGATGTATTAATGTACTTATAATTTCCTTACTTTTTGAAAACTACATATATCAACTGACTCCTTTAGCATAGTGGTGCTTACTGTGCCAGAGCTATAGCTAGAAGAACCAGCTGTGTATCATCATTAAGGCTGTATTATTTTCACAGGGGTCACAGATTTCACGATTGCCATGAAATCGGATGTCCACCGGGAAAAATATCCAAATGACCAATCGTACCTAATCCTTGTTAGGATTTGTAAGGTCCCTAAATTTAATAGCTAGACTCTTGCCTGCACTGCAGCATTTTTGGTTTCTGTCCTGAGTTGTGACCTGCAGCTGCAGGTCTGATATGTTTAAAAAAAAAAAAGAAAAAACAGTCCTTGGTGCAGGGGGGAGGACAGCCGTATTCAAACTGTGGCTGCCCTAAGACCCCTGGTTCCTTTTCCGGCTCCTGGTCTCCTGAGTTGCCACTTGCGGCTGCAAATAAAAAACGCAAATATTGCAGTCTTTGGTGTAGGGGAAGGGCAGCCGAATTCAAACTGTGGCTGCTCTCAGACCCCTGGTTCCTTCTGCATCTATCGCAGCGAGCAGATGGGACTAAACTGGACAGGAGGGGGTGGGAGGCAGCACAAACGGTGTCCACGGACAAGCCCATTTCAAGTCTGTTTCTGATCTTTGCCCTAAGTTGCGGCTGCAGGTCTGATTTGTGTTTTAAAAAAAAAAAAACATTTAACCCCTCTTACCAGGACCGTGAAAAACTTACAGCCCTAATAATCATGCACAATGCACCTAACCTGTGCCAGACATCGCAAGGGGCCCTGCAGGTCACTCCCAGAGCAGCTGCCAGTATCACTGTAGTGGAATTAGTGAGTGGGCCTTCAGACTACTAAAAAAGCAGCTGCATCAGATCATGCATTGCTCCAGACCTTGAGCTTGCTTTGCACAGACAAGGCCCTGCAAAGCTATCTGTACTATTACTTAAGACTATGTCAAGAAAGTGGAAAAGTTGCAGCTCACGAAAGCATGTTTGTGAGTTAAGAAAACAGGTTTTTGAATAATGAAACTGAACAACTTGAATCAGTCTTACAGCCTACTTTGTCAGCCACACACATTTCGGACAACTCCAAGTGTTTTTCTTTTGTTTTTATTGTGCCAGGTTTCCTCTGATTTTGCCCATTTTCTTGACCGCTAAGACTCATGAAAGTAGGTTTGCGAGTCATAAAAGTAGGTCACGACTTGTAAAAGAAAACGGCCTGTTTTCTTAAAATGCAAAAGCCAAATTTCATTAATATTTTTAAGTATTGATTTTTAACCTCAAACACTTGAGGAATCAACCTTTCGCCCTACACTATCAGATAAGTGTCAGACTTCCATATCATTTTGTTGTTTTTGATGTGCAAAGGTTTCTGCTTTCCCCATATTAATGACCACTGAGGTGCACAAAAAGAGGTGCCTTGTCTCCTGAAAGTGAGTTCTGACTCACAAGTGATGCATTTCAATTCTGCAAAATTTGAGTTATGAAGAAAGTGTGAAAAAGGCTGGCCAGGTGGCGCTGAGGGTTGAGGCACTAGATGCCACAGACCAGGTTCGGGAACGATCCCGGCCACCGGGATTGGCGGGGAGAGGATTGAGTGTCTGGAGGACAGCTCTCCTCTCTCTGGGAGGGATCTAGGGCATGCCTGGCACAGCGGCGGCCCCCGGTGGAAGCCGGAGGTACTGCGCCGTTCAGGGCTGTAGTAGAGGGATCAGAGCTGCGGTGCACGTCAGAGGACGTCATTGCACATTCGGGCTTCGTGGGGGCGGGGCAAAGAAACAAGGAAAGTCCCTCTCGCCATTGGTAGGCAAAGGTGGGGCCAGAGGTCATGACCCTATGTCACCACCGGGCATTTGGTCACACAGCCCAGTCCCATCATGACTGCAGCCTTCAGCACTGTAGATAGAGCACCTGAGGAGCTTGGCGGTCCCTCCCAGGGGACTCTGATCTGGGGGGTCGGGCTAGCAGTCAGGATTGGGGTGCTGACACCAGAGTTGGTCGCCCAGTGCTTCAGGCAGACGGGATTAGTCACAACACCGCTGCCCACACCAGAGAGAGGCTAATGGAAGGAGAGGTGAGAAAAATAGTTTTGGGGAGAGACAGTGTGGAGAAAAATGAAAGCGCATGCACAAAAGGGGCATTTTCTTTTCTTAAAATCAAATTCAGTTAAGCCAACTGTCAAAGAATCATCCTTGGGCATAACTCTGACAAACCTTAAAAATTTCAGGTTGCAGCTCACAGTTATTTCAAACAACATGAAGTCTTGCTGTATTCTGACTAAAGCAGTTAGCCCCAGCCTTTAAACTGCCCCGGAGAACAAAGGGTTAAATTTTCTATGCAGAGCATAGAATGCTGAGCTCAAGCTCGGTTGATGTCTCTGTCTGTCTCCCTTTGAAATCTAACCGTCAGATTCTTTACTCCGCTTCACTGAACGGTCGCTCCGAAGATTTCTCCTGCAGCTCGGTTCGAAAGTCGGTTGAAGTGTCGGTTTACTGTTGTTTTTTTAACCAAAATTTATTTCCGCATAGTCTGTTCAGTCTCTGTCTGTGGTACCGTGAGTACTAGATAGGTTTTGTACTGTTTTTCTGTGTGGAACTTGTAAAAGTGTGGATCGGTTTGGCTGAACCGATCATTTGTTGATTCTTGTATCTTACTTTAGTGTGTGGTTACCGGTCCTTATCGGTTATTAAAAAAACAAAAAAAAAAAAACAAAAGTGTTTGGTACGTTTTTTTCCAAGACCCGTGACACGGTTAGGAACCAGTAAGGGAGTCTTGCCTGGTGGTTGCCAAAAAAAGGGTAAGTTGGTTAGGTTGGCCATGTCTGAGAAACCCAAGAAAAAAACCAGGCCCACTGGGTTTCAGCACTGCAGTGAGTGTGGGGAGGTCTTTGCTAAGGCTGAGCCCCACACCACCTGTGTTTATTGTCTGGGGTTTGAACACCTCGATTCAGACTGCCAAATTTGTAAAAAAAACTTTCCCAAATCTACCCTTGAAAAGTGATTAGGTAGACTGAGGGAAAGGGAGGCCGAGAAGTCTGCTGACCCGGATGGCCAGCCCGGTTCGGTTCCGACCGAACCAGGAGGAGTGCCCTCTGACCAGGGCGATACTTCTTTGGGCAAAAGGAGAGCCGATCCCGAGGGTTCGGTTCTGACTAAAAGAAAACGCAAAGAGAAATCATACGGTTTGGATCCAGAAGCCCTTGTTCCGACCGCCGAGGAAATAGCCAGAGTGATTCGGATTGTGGAATCGCTTCTCCCAGTTCCGACCGATCCGGCACCTTTTGGCAGGGTCTCTGTTCAGTCGGTTCCCCCGGTTCACGATTATACCCCTGAAGAATGTTATGAACCGGAGTTTGAGGAAGAGGGGGAGTTTGAAGATGATGATGGTGACGGTGAAAGTCTGGATGTGCCTGTTGAACCTGACATCTCCCCAGACAGACCTTCAGGTATATCCCTTCCTAGGCTTTGAGTCCCCTTCCCACTTTATGTTCTACAGAGAGGTGGCTGAGACCCTCCAGCTTCCTATGGAGGAGGCAATGGGGGATCAAGAGGAGCCTGATTTTGTGGAAATGATGGACATCCCAGAGTCCAGGAGACTGTCTATTCCCCTTCACAAATCTTTTGGGAAGCAGACACAAAAAATCCTGAAGTCTCCCAATTCTATACCTCCTGTTGATAGAATGTACAAGAGGTATACACTTTCAGGCTCAGATACAGAGTTTTTATATTAGCAATGCAGCCATGTTGGGGTTGTGCAGGCTGCTGCCTGTGTTAAGGCAAACATTCCCTTGGCTTCACACTCCCTAGACAAAGACTCCAGGAAGATTGATGCCATGGCAAAAAAACAGTACATGGCATCTTCCTTGGGACTCAGGCAGGTGAATTATATGGCCTCTACAGCCAGGTACCAGAAGTCCAGGTAGGACACTGTACTGGCACTGGCTAAACAGGCCTCCCCCCAGCTAGCAAAGGAGCTGGAGGAGGTGGCTGCAGATGGGATTGAGGCATCAAAAGTTCAGTTTCATGCTGCTGTGGACTCCAGTGATGTGTCGTCAAGAGTCATGGCTACATCTGTGGCTCTTTGGAGAATGGCTTGGCTCAGATGTACTAGCCTCTCGCAGGATACCCAGGCTAAGGCCATGGATTTTCCTGTAGTGGGTAATTCCCTGTTTTTGGGAACAGACAGAGAATTACATGAAGAAAATGGATGAGTACAGGACCACTTACAGGAGTGCTCAGGCCAAAGAGAGGCAGGCAGCTCCTCAAAGGCAGCAGTTTAGGGGGCAGGGGCAGGCCTTTTCACGAAGCACAGGCCTCTTCTCCCTTTTCACAGAGGGGGTTCTTCAGAGGGCGAGGCAGAAGGGGGATGAGCAGGGCTGCACCCACTCCTCAGCCTAAGGCCCCTGCCAAGCAGACACCCTGATGGGCCTGCCCGGGTCGACTCTCCTATTCCAGTAGGGGGCAGGCTGACTTACTTCGTCCATGACTGGATGTCTGTTACATCAGACAAGTGGGCACTGGAAGTAGTAAGGCAGGGACTGGTTCTCAGCTTCAAAAAATTTCCATAGGTGAGAGCCAGATCTTTTCCACCTGCAGGTCTCTCAGAAACCCTTGCCCTAGAGGCAGAGGTTTAATCTCTGCTGGCTTTAAGAGCCATAGAGAGAGTACCTACCCTACACTGGGGCAAAGGTCTGTACTCTAGGTACTCCCTTACCCCAAAAAAGACAGGGGAGTGGCGACACATCCTAGACCAAAGATACCTAAACAAACATCTTTTAAAACCAAAGTTCAAGATGGTAACTCTGGGAATAATCCTTCCCTCTCTAAGGCCAGGGGACTGGCTAGCCTCACTGGACCTCAAAGATGCCTACTTTCACATTCCCCTCAGGTGCTCCCACAGAAAGTACCTCAGGTTCAAGTTGCCCTCAGGCCACTAACAATTCAGAGCAATGCCCTTTGGCCTAACTTCAGCCCCAAGGGTCTTCACAAAGTGCCTGGCAGTAGTAGTTGCCTTTCTTAGGAGGCAAAAGATTTCCATTTTTCCATATCTGGACGACTCACTAATAGTGGGCCAGTCTCCAGACCAAGTCAAGTCAGACCTGCAAGTGACCCCGGAAGTGGTCACTTCTCTAGGATTTCTTCTCAACCTTCCCAAGTCAGTTCTCGAGCAAGTCCAACTTCTTACCTTTATAGGGGCAGAGCTGGATATGGTCAAAGCAAGAGCCTTTCTTCCTCTGGAAAGGGCAAGGGTTCTTATAGAACTAGCCTCTTTCTTCAGCCTTCAAGTATCTTGACCAGCAAGGCATTTCCTCCAGCTCTTAGGCCACATGGCAGCTTCTACGGCAGTGGTCCAAGGGGCAAGATTCCAGATGAGGGACATTCAGTTCCATTTGAGGGCTTTTTAGTCTCAGAGGAAGGATTCCCTTACCAAACTGATCCCAGTGACTCTGACATTGATCCAAGCCCTTCAATGGTGGCAGGATCAGGACAATTTAAGGCAAGGGGTCCCATTTGCCACTCAGTCTCATTCAGTGGTCCTTACCACGGATGCTTCCCTTCTGGGCTGGGGAGCCCATCTGGGGGCCCTCACTGCCCAGGGACTGTGGTCCCCTCAGGAATCCCTTCTCCATATCAATCTCCTAGAACTCAGGGCAGTTTTTCTGACCCTGCAAGCTTTCTCTCAGTACAGAACAAGGTGGTTCAGGTCAGAACAGACAACACCACCACCATGTAGTACATCAACAAGCAGGGAGACACTCAGTCTACGGCCTTGTGCACAGAAGCCATGAAGTTGTGGTCCCTGACTTATTCTCTGCAGACCTCTCTGATAGCAGTTCACCTTACAGGGAAGGACAATGTGCTATCAGATGCACTAAGCAGGATCTCACAGGGCCATCACGAATGGTCCCTGGACCCTCTGGTATTGAAGGTGATTTTTTCCAAGGTGGGGCACTCCAGAGATCTTTTTGCAGCCTCAGACAATCACCAACTTCCGCTCTTTTGTTGCAGACCCTCAGTCTTGGGCTCAGTCCCCCTGGATGCTCTGATTCTGAACTGGGAAGGGAAATTTCTGTATGCCTTCCCTCTTCTGTTCAGAGTTTTAGTCAAGATAAGGTCACAACCTTGCAAAATGATTCTGATTGCTCCAGACTGGGCCAGACAGCCCTGGTACCCCCCGCTGCTGTCCCTAGCAGTCCATCTTCCCTTGTCTCTTCCCAGAAATTACAACCTGTTAACCTCCTCTTGGGAGGATTTGGTACTCCAATCTTCGGTCTCTCAATCTCAAGGCATGGCTCTTGAAGAGTTAGAGTTTGCAGATTTGCATCTGTCTCAGGGGTGTTCTGGATATTCTCAAAGCTTCTCAAAAGCCCTCCACCAGAAAGACTTATAACTCCAAATGGAAGAGATTCAGCATTTGGTGTTCCAAGAAGCATATTTCTCCAGATACTTTTGAATTGCCTACAGTTCTGGATTATATGGTCCAGCTTAATGGCCTAGGCCTCCGACCAGCTACTCTCAAGGTATACTTGAGAGCTGTTTCTGCTTTTATGTCAGTGGGGAAGTCTTCCTCACTGTCATCTCATCCTGTGTTCTGTAATTTTTTTAAAGGATTGCTTCATACCAATCCTCCCTTTAGAGACCCTGCCCCTGCCTGGGATTTAAATGTTTGCATTGCTCAACGTATGCAACCTCCTTTTGAGCCCATGTCCTCAGCAGAGCTTAAGTACTTGACTTAAAAACTGTGTCTTTGGTAGCCATTACCTCTGTCATACATATCAGTGAATTGCAAGCCCTGTCAGTGGAACCTGATGTTATCTCCTTTCACAGGGATAAAGTGGTCCTTGGAACCAGTAGAAGGTTCTTGCCCAAAGTGGTTTCAGATTTCCACTTGAATCAGTCTGTCTTTCTTCCTGTTTTCTTCACTGATTATTCTTCCTCAGGAGAGAAGAGGCTACACAGTTTAGGTATTAAAAGAGCCCTTAGCTACTACATAGAGCATACCAAGGGTCACATGTTTGAGTCTCTCCAGTTATTCCTCACTTATGGAGAAGTGAGAAAGGGCAAACCTGCCACCAAGAGAACTAGTGCCAGGTGGATTGTGTCTTGTATACAATTCTGCTATGGGAAACTGGGAAAGATTCCACCCTCAGGCCTGATGGCTCACTCTACAAGAGGTACAGCTGCTTCCCTGGCTGCTGCCAGGGATATTTCTCTCTTAGAAATTTGTCAAGCAGCCATCTGGAAAACAGTCCATACCTTTACCAAGCATTATTCTCTGGTATCCAGGCTAGGAGTGATGCTCGGTTTGGCACAGCAGTGCTTCAGAGCCTATTCCCAAAGTAGGTTCTGTCCCTCCTCCATGGAGGTACTGCTTGATAGTCTGCATTAGCCAGAATACAGCAAGACTTCCTGTTGTTTGAAGAAAAAAATTACTCACCTTAGTAACTGTTTCTTCTATTGGAGTCTTGCTGTATTCTGACCACCTCCCCTCTCAGAACCTGGTTTTTGGGAAGTGGGTGGGAAGGTGCAGTGTTGCACCTCAGGGGTGCTCCTTTACACCCTCTGCTTTTTTGTTTGGGTGTTTATTTTGTTGTAATTCTTATTTGAATTGGTTTTGTGTTTTGTATTTCCTGACTTGAGTCTTCCTTTGGGAATCCAAAACTTTTTGTTGCCAGTTGGCTAGTAAAAATTGTACAATTTCCACATAGGATAACTAGTGAGCTTTTGCTCGTAAGAATCTGACAGTTTGATTTCAAAGGGAAACAGAGAGAGACATCAACCGAGCTCGAGCTCAGCATTCTATGCTCTGCATAGAAAATTTAACCCTTTGTTCTCCGGGGCAGTTTAAAGGCTGGGGCTAACTGCATTAGTCAGAATACAGCAAGACTCCAATAGAAGAAACAGAATTACTAAGGTGAGTAATTTTTTCTTTTATGCTATCTGAGGGAAAAAAGTATTGAAAACCATATTTCTGTGCATTTTCAACCTTCTAGAATTTTAAAACTGCTGAACTCACTGTTACCAAATTGACAGGATCTAGAGATCCTAGCAGCAGCTATGTGCATGCTAAATGGAAGGTTTTTCCCTTAAGTGACGGCCGCATTATCAAGGTGCAGGGTCTAACCTAAAAGTATGGCAAAAACAACTGCACTGAGTATTGCATAACCACAATAATTTAGCACCGTACTGAACCAGGAAGTTGGGTTTAAAATAAAAGTGCCTGCTCAGCCCAACAGGGCTGCTGCCGTGCCCCTATAAATACATTCATTGCAAAAACAATTTTTAATGCACAAGGTAGGGTTTCTTCTTAAAGCCAGAAAAGTAAGGGAATGCAGTGTTTCGGTTGTTTTTGTATTTAACCTCGACTCTGCCCATCCTCTCCACCACCCTCATAACCCCATTAAATCGAGTAGCAAAGCACAACCCAGCTTTCACATATTTTAACATCATGAATAAATAACACGGTATAAGGAATGCTGTTTCATCCCATTGCAAACACTGCAGTTGTGTGCTGTGAGTCACACGGCATCAGGATACAGGCCTGGGGCACTGTGTAAGTGTGTGCCACTTGCAAAGCAATTTGCATAATCATGCACAGTGCACCATACCTGTTGCAGACACAGAGGTAGCCTGCCGGCCACTTGGAGAGCAGCTATATCTTTACACACACTGCCCTAGACCTTAGCAAAGTTCATGAGTGGCACTTGTGATACATCAGCAGCATCATACAGTGCTTCGGGCCAGTATTCTGCTGTCTTGTGTCTCATAACATAAGAGTACAGTGTTCATCATATTCTGTATTTCTAGTACTATGTTTATATTGTTAAAACATGTTAAAATTTGGTGGTTTTCATGTGGTTGGGCAGAAAGTTCACCATGGGAAGATTAGATCCGGCAACTCTGAATTACTTCTTTGACTGGGATGCAGAGAAAGTCTTAAATGTCAAATTCTCAGAGGTAAGGAATGTCGCCAGTGGGTTATTAAGAGATCAATCTTAGACACAGTACTTTAATGCATTTTTATTTGCACCATCAGGGACGAAATCCAAAGGAAGATGTTTCTGTTTGCAGATGACACTAAAATCTGTGGTAGAGTGGACAGTGATGAGGGAGTTAGGGCATTGAGTGAAGATCTGAAGAGACTAAGTTAAGTATACAGGAGTCAAGAGCCTGAAGACAGTACAGAATGGCAGATGTTCTAGAAAAAAAAACGACAGAGGAGAGGGACCTTGGGGTCTTGATAGCAGATGATGTAAAACAGTCAGCATAGTGCAGTAGAGCAGTGGGGGAAGGCAGATAGGGAATGCTGGGATGTCTAGGTTGGGGTTCAGCAGCAGCAGAGGGAAGGAAGTAATCTACACCTGTAGAGATCCCTGGTGTGGCCTCATTTGGAATATTGTGTGCAGTTCTGGAGTCCGTACTTGAAAAAGGACAGGGATAGCATTGAGGCGGTGCAGAGGAAGGCCAAAATGTTGTTCTGAGGCAACAAGGGAAGTCCTGCATGGAGAGGCTCCTGGGACGCGGCCTGTTTACACAGAAGACCAGAAGGTGTGTGTGTGTGGGGGAGGGGGGGCGGCAGAGGATTGAAACATTAATGTTTCTTCATGGGATAAACAAAAATAGACACCAGAGAACTGTTTACGGTAAGTGGAAACACAGGCACAAGGGAGAACTTGAGCTGGTGGGAGGGAGATTCAGAAAGGATGTCTGGAAGTATTTCTGTACTGAGAGGGTGGTGGATAAGTGGAACAGACTGCAGGAGATGTTTTTCTGTGCCATATCATTGGAAGGATTCAAACGAGGGTGGGACACAGAAACGGGGCTGGTGAGGATAGCAGGGGAGGATGACATGGGAGGGGGAATGAGTGACCACATTCGCATCATACTATAGGTAGGGCCAGGGTGACTAGACTAGCCTGTGGACCTTTTCAGTTTCTATGTTTCAACACCCCCAACCAGTATTGCAGTTCTTAATTTTGTGGCTTTAAATAACTAGAAAAAGGATATAGTCATTCTTTAAGGATCAAGCCAGTGTCTTCCGCTGAGCCCTTGGCCCTAGATTTTCAGTAAATAAAAAAGTCCCTGTCCCTAACAGTTTCAAAGGTAGACCTTTCTAAAGATAATTTCTTAGAAAGGAATTTAAGAATCTGAGGAGATAGGAACTTGCATTAGAAACGTAGAAACTGACGCTAGATAAGGGCCGTTTGGCCCATCCAGTATGCCCATTTTCATTGTGCTTGCTTTTGCTGCAGACCCTCCATGGACTACAGCACTGTCTCTTCCACCCCTTTCCTTTCCTTTCTGATTCCCTTGTGCCTATCCTAGGCTTTATTGAATCCTATCACTTTATGCTGCTTATGTGTTTTACATTATTCATCTCGAAGTGGGTGTTTTATTCTATGTGAAATATACATTAGTCTTCCATAGCTTACTCATGTTGGACTTGGGAATTTTAAATTATATATTTAATTAACTAAATGTACTAGTTTACATGTGTAGGATAGTTCTTTACTTTTAAAGCCACCTTACATAATCACTTGCACTTAAGAATTTGAATATGTACTTACAAAAATTAAAATATGTTTTTAGCACGGAGATGCACGCAGCACCTATCCGTAGCATCTAAAGTTACCCTTATTTGGGATGAGCTAACCTGGATAATTAATCCTTGAATGTAAAAGTGGTGCTAGGGAAGGGTACTTCTCTATCACAGATTTAACACTTTTATAGTAATTTATTCAATTTACAGTATTTTTCTCTATAGTGCACACCTGTTACTAGTAGTATATAAGGGATGTGTATTGTGCTTGTAGCTACGACCCCTGATGAAGAGGTTTGTTTGACCTCAGCGCTGCGGCACGGCAGGCTTGGTACACTGGTTTTCTGATGGTCACAATCTGTGCTTAAATGCACCATTTTGCACAGAGTGCGGAATAAATATGACAGTTTCATCATTGTAGTGGAGTGCTTGCTTCTGTAATTACTCGGTTTTCGCCTCCGCTGGAAGGCCACAACCATTTCTGTGAAGAAGTATTTCCTCACATCCCTCCTGAACATACCCCCTTCCAAATTCATATCATGACCTCCTGTTCTAGAGCACCCTTTTCTCTGAAAAATACCTCCCACCTGTACTTTATTTAAATGAAAGCTTTTAGTTGAATTTTTTTTTTTATGGAAGCATGTAGTTAGGGCAATATTGATATGTAGGTACAGTGTTCGTGTATTGGTATCTTTTAGTTCCATCATTAACGTTTCTGTGCTACATTTTCATAATATGGTTTAAAGTACGTATCATTTTAAATGGAGAAGATTGATCCAGGAAGCTAGAAAAATTAACTGGTGATCCTTCAGAATATCTTCTCCACTGAGTACCACACCTGCCCACCATTGCCCTTTCTCTGGAGTCGGGGCCTCTAGGGAGCTTCCCTGTGGCATGCATCAGTATGATGCTCTGTATCAAGCATTGCTGTCTGTCTTGCAGCCTTCTTTTTGGGGATTTAGGTATTAAAGAAACACACACATACTGCATTGTATTTTGCAAATGCACATCGGATTATCAACGTCTGTCAAAAGCAAGTGATGTGAATGCCTGTTAGAGCGCTACGTCATGACCATGTTACATATGGCGACATCTGGACCGTGCATGCAGTCAGTGTGTTACTGTGCATAGCAGGTGCGTAAACTTGAAAATGTAAACAAAGCTCCGCTGCTGGTGTGGTGACGCTAAAATACCGGTGAGCTGAATTCTCACTAAATATAAGAATATGAAGCTTCTGTTCACAAAACTAAATACTGACAATTTGCAAAGAAGAATAACCAAAATACAAAGAAATTCATACTGCTTACATTTTGTATAACTAGGGATCGACAGTGTCCCTTTAAATAGTATCTACTCCAGGACACACCCTTGTGGCACTCCACTTGTGACACCCCTGACATAAGAGGATTTGCCATTCAGGACCACCTTGAGACAGCTCCCAAGCCACCTAGTTAGCCCTATCTCTAGTCCCAAGGCCCCTACCTTTTATATGATGGGCATGACGATGGCAATCTGTTGAGATGTCCATGACTAGATCAGTATATGGTCATTTGTGGTGATTTAGAGGTAGTTAAAAAGAGGTATACCACCTGTGCAATGCATTGTCTAATAATCTAGGTGTAACAACCGTCTTCTGTTGCTAGGCGATTGTGTGTAAGGAAGGAGGGTGGCTGTTAGACCGCCAGAGCCAGACCCTGCGTATTGGAAGTGACTCTGCCTTGGGTGAGACCAGTGGGTGGAACTTCAAATAAGAGGAGGGTGGCACTGGGGTCACTTGCCAGACTACCCTGAAGAGGCAAGGACCTTACACAGTGCAGCTGACAGTGGCTCTAGCTATGAGACCAACTCTTTCTGAGGTCCAGTCACCTAATATCCTCTGGTGACAGGCCCAAGACAGCAGTGGAGATCCTAGGGAAAGAATCTGGGGCATTTGACATAGATGCTAATTCTTGGAGGTATGTAGGGGACACACCAGGAGAGTGTGCAAACCCTGAGGGACTTCCCCTTAAAGAGCACTTTTTCTGGTGCTCATTGCAAAAATTGTAGAAGTACCTTACCTGTCACAAAGTCCACTGGCACCAAAAGCAGAGTTTTAATGTTAGACTGTGGAATGAAAGGGATTGTAATTTGGCTCCGTGGAGCTGAGCTGATGATCCCTTCTACTTCCTTGTCTGCAGCGCCACCCCACGATAGCACTTACTATGATGTTTCAGGGGAAGTGCTTGAGGATGCGCTCCATAGACTTCAATAGGGGCTGACTTTTATGTTTTTCTTTTTTATATAGTTCACTGTTCCAGTGCGGATAAAACATGGCCAATAGTCAATTAACTAGGCTTGTGTTAGTTGAGCAGTGGCCTTGATTTACCCTGGTCTGAACAGTAATGAACTGTTAAACATATAAAAGTCAGCCCCTGTTGAAGTCTGTGGAGCGGATCCCAACTCTCGCCATATAAATACGATACACAGCAAGCTAGCGCGGGGATTGCAGTGCTTCCCTACTGCCTGTAGGAGGCAGACTGGCTCACTTTTCACATGCCTGGGGAAACATCACCACAGACAAGTGGGTACTGGAAGTAGTGAGTCAGGGGCTGTCTTGAACTTTCAAATCCCTTCCACCTTAAGAACCTGAATTTTCAAACCATCCTCAAATACAGAGAGAAAACTCCTGGAAGGAGAAGTTCAAAAGCTGCTCTTGTCTTGAGCAGTAGAACCAGTGCCAACCAACTTAAAGGGAAAGGGATTTTACTCAAGGTACTTTCTTACCACAAAGAAAAATGGGGAGTGGCGGCCCATATTAGACCTCAGGATCTTAAACAGATACCTAACAAAACCAAAATTAACAATGGTAATTCTGGCATTGATCTTGCCAACCCTCCAAAAAGGAGATGGGTTGGCTTCACTGGATCTGAAGGATGCAGATTTCCACATCCCCATAAGGGAATCTCACAGAAAATACCTCAGCTTCAGACTCCATTCAGGTCACTACCAATTCTCAACCCTGCCATTTGACCTTACTTCAGCACCAAGGGTGTTTACAAGGTGCCAAACAGTGGTGGTGGCACACATTCAAAAGCAGGGTGTCACAGTTTTTCCGTACCTAGATGACTGGTTGGTGGTGGGAAAATCCCCCCCCAGTATGTCGGAGCAGCTGCATCTCATTCAAGAGCTCCTGGAGTCTCTAGGATGCCTGATAAATCATAAAAAGTCTGTTCTGCAACTTTCTCAGGTATTGCAGTTCATAGGAGCTGAGCTAAATACCCTGCAGGACGTACCTGCCACTGGACAAGGTAAGGAGCATCCAACAGTTAGAGGTTCATTTGTCCTGAACAAGTCAAACACTGCGAGACAGTTCCTTCAGCTGTTAGGCCACATTGCAGCTGCCTCTGGCACAGTACTGGGGTCCAGATTCCAGATGAGGGACATCCAGTTTCACCTAACAGCTCACTGGTTCCAGAAAAGAGACCTCTTTCAAACTTGATTCCAATAACAAAAACTCTGTTACAGGCTCTCGATTGGTGGAAGGAGGGAAAAAATGAGAGAAGGGTTCCCTTCCAACAGGAGTCCCCCTCAGTGACTCACTATGGATGCATCACTACTGGTATGGGGTGCCCATCTGGGGCTCACACTACCCATGGCCCTTGGTCAAGTGCAGAGTCACCACTGCACATAAACCTACTGGAGCTCAGAGCAGTGTTGTTAGCACTGAAGGCCTTCACGCCTCTGCTACAGGGAAAGGTGGTACAGATCAGAACAGACAATACCACAACTATGTACTACATAAACAAGTAGGGAGGGAGAAGGTCCAGTTCTCTCTGCACATAATCTTTGAAAATATGGAGTCTGGCTTACTCCTTGGGAGTTTTTTTTTCAAGCCACTCATCTGCCTGGCAAGGACAATACCTTGGCGGACACCTTGAGTCGGATCAGCCAAGCCCATCACGAATGGACCCTGAACAGGCAAGTGGTGCAAGTAATTTTCAAGAGGTGGGGCACTCCAGAGGTGGACTTGTTTGCATCCCACCAGAACCACCACCACCTGCCAGAATATTGTTGCAGACCACCAGAGCGGGGAACAATCTCTTTGGATTCTCTCATTCTAGATTGGTCAGGGAAACACCCATATGCTTTCTCTCCCTTCCCTCTGGTATACAGGGTTTTGCTCAAGCTCAGGTCCCAGTCAGCATCCATGATCTTGATAGCACCAGATTGGCCCAGGCAGCCATGGTACTCTCTGCTGCTCTTCATGTCTGTGGCCGAGCCAATACACCTTCCCAGGAGGCACAGTCTCTTAACCTTCAGTCAGGGGAGTCTCCTGTACCGGAACCTCAGATCCCTCAGGCTCAAGGCCTGGGTCTTGAGGACCTAGAATATGCAGGCTTAAACCTTTCTGAAGGTGTTCTGGACATTCTGAAGGGTTACAGGAAGCCTTCCACTAAGAAAACTTATTCTGCAGAATGGAAGAGGTTTTCTGTCTGGTGTTCCACACAGGATATTGAACCAACACAGGCTGGGGTACCAGTTAATGTTGGATTATCTTACTCATTTACATTTTTTGGGCCTTCAGGCCAGTACCCTTAAGGTATATTTGGCTGCAGCTTCTGCTTACATTTCATCCAGACAAAAGTTTTTATTGGTCTCCAATCCTATTTTCAAGAGGTACTTTAAAGACCTTTCCCATTTGCACCCCCCTCACAGGGAGGCAGTGCCTGAATAGGATCAGTGTGTATAGTCAAGCTCATGGGACCCCCTTTTGAGCCCATGTCTTCGGCTCACCTAAAATTTGTCACATGGAAAACAGTTTTTCTAGTGGCAATGACTCCTGCTAGAGGAACCAGCGAGATGCAGGCTCTTTGTATAGACAAGGACTACATTTCCTTCCACAGTGACAAAGTGGTCCTGAGAACAAACAGGAAATTTCTCCCCAAAGTGGTCTCGGATTTCCATCTTAACCAAACCTTTACCCTTCCTATATTTTTTACTGAGCACTCCACCTCTGGTGAAAGGAGGCTCCACAGTGTGGATGTTGGGAGCCCTTAGTTACTATATGACAGCCACTAAGGACCATAGGCAGGACAAAAAACAGTTGATCTTACTTAGAGTGGGAGCTGTTGCAGCAGGCTATAACCATTAGAACTAACTCTGCAGGCATTGGGACCCACCGGAAAAACTCTCAGCCAGCAGGGACCAACCCCCAACGTCAGCTCCACCGACGTCAGCCATGGTACAAAAGGAGGCGGACCCAGCTCCACCCTAGTTCTTTTCCTTCCGCGACCCACTCATGTTGGGGAAGATCTTGGCTTGCCAGTTGCCAGAAAAACTTTTTTGATCGTTTTTTCTTCAATAATCTATGATCTTACTTCGAGAGGTCTCTTGCAGTTGGTAATTACATATAGGACTGAAGCCGGCAGGCGTCAGGACCCCATGGAAAAATTTCTAGCTAGCAGTCTCTGGCGAGGAACCGCCCCAACTTCAGGCGACCGTCGTCGGTATAAAGGGGCGGTCCCTTACGCCCGCCTTGCAGTTCTTTCCTGCCGTTTGCTTTCGACAGCGCCTCACGGTTAAGTTCCACTGCTCGTCAAGTCTATCGTCACTGGTAGTTATGCAGTCGTTTTTTTCTCCGATTTCGATTATTTTCTTCAGGATTTTCTTACCTGCTGTGTATGTCGTCCCCTACCACGTCCAAGCACAAGAACAAGTGCAGCTCGTGGCGCCCAACTCCCTCACAAGGACGGCCATTCTCGGTGCCTCATCTGCCTAGGCCCTGACCACCCCGTGGATTCCTGTCCGCACTGCCTGAAGTTCAACGTGGCCACCCGCAAAAGAAGGCAGCAGTCCCTGGAGGCTCACATACTTAAGAAGAAGATGTCCTCCATGGAAAAGGAGCTGAAAAAGCTCCGACAGGCTTCCACCTCTCCCGAAGGCCTTAAGAAGAATAAGAAGAAAGAGAAGCACCGGGACCGGGACTCCTCATCCGCGGCTGCGACAACTTCGGCTGGAGTCGCCGCCCCTCAGGTAACGTCCCCTCCAGGGGACCGTTCCTCAACGGCTGTGTTGGTGGTGTCTGAGACGGCGTCACTCCCCCCGGCTGATTCACGCTCGGGCCAGTCAGGAGCCACCAGGGCAAAGGAGGCATCCGCTCCCCAGTAAGGCCGCCCCTGTGCAGCCTTCTGGTTCGAGCCTCTCCGGTAAGTCGGGTGTCTGCTCCTCCGACGTCCGCCCGGAGCAGCGCACAGTTGTCAAGGCACCCGTCAGGGTTGCCTCCCCTGCGCGGCCTTCTTCGGGCACTGGGTCCGATCAGTCGGACGTCGGCTCCTCCGGCGCCCGCCCAGATCCCGCTGGTCAGACGCCTGCCGGCCCATCCGACGGTCACTCAGTGAAGGAGCCTACACCGGATCCTCTGATCTCATCCGGTGCCGCCGGCTCCCTGCAGCCTTCACCGCTGCTGTCTGAGGGCCCTGCGTCTCCCCAGCTGGACCCGGAGGATCTCTTTGGCCCTCCCCCGGACGCCGCTGGGGACTCTTGGGCACCTCCGTCAGGCCTTCCTCCTGTAGGTCCGGATGGCCTGATGTCGGACCCTCTGACACCAGCCCCATCGCTGGCTGACGTCCCCTTGCCGGACGTCACCCCGATGCCGGACCCAATGCCCACGGGGCCCCCTGTTCCAGGCCCACCTGTGGGGCCTCCTCCAGGACCTTCTACTCCAGTAGAGCCCCTGGTGCCGGATCTTGTGTCGTTTTACCCAACACCGTCCTATCTGGCTCTGCAGTACCCGACGCCGGGATTCCCGCCTGTCAGGCTACGGATACTCACCCTACGGATACCCCCAGTATCTGTATCCCCCTCCTCCACCGCCCCCTCAGCCACCAGTGGATCTGAGGGAGACTCGGGCTTCTTGGTGGGCTGAGGCCAAGGCTCAGCTCAGCAGGGAGGGTGGAGAGCTGCCTCCCGACGACGGACCCGGTACCGGATTCCCGTCGCCGGGCGAGAGCCCCTTCCCCCACCCCAGAGACATTGCTGTGGGGTCTAAGGCTGGGGGTGGCACCTTGCCCCCTAGGGGCCGTGTTCTTCCCCTGAGTGGGGAGGGGTCTTCGTCTCCTTCTTAGTCGGACTCATCGGATGACTCCAATAGCTCCGATCTGGACGAGCCTCGCACTCTTGACAAGCCCAGGCCCTGGACTCCTCCGAAGTCCTCTCCGGAGGATCCCTCATTTACGGAGTTGCTGAGAAAAATCCAGGCTCTTCATCAGTGGAAATCTCTGGAGCCGGATCCACAGAGGCAAAAGCTAGCTGCCCATTTGGATCTGCATGAGGTTGCTCCCATGTTAGTTCCACCCTGGATTGAGCCTCACGCCGACCTCATCTCCACTATCTGGAAACAACCGTCGGCTTTAGCCCCCCCCCGCCGAAGGCAGATAGGCTGCATCAGGCTCCCGAGGGGATTGACTTTCTTTAGTCACACCCCAAGGCTGATTCGGTCATGATCAGCGCCGCCCATGGCTGTTCGGTTAACCCGAAACACCTCAGCTTCGTCCCGCCCGATAAGAATCCGCCTTCTGGACCAGTGACGGAGAAGGTCTTTTCTTCTTCCACTCTGGGTATCAGAGCCTTGAACTATGTGGCTCATATGGGGGATTACCAGAAGGCTATCTTTAGCAAGGCGGAAGCTAAGTTGGACACCCTTCCTCAGTCCCAGACTAAACAGGAAGTGGCAGACCTAGTCCGCTCCGCACGTTTGGCCAGTAGGCACATGCTGCGCGCTACTTACGATGCGGTGGACGCTTCTGGACGAAGTTCGGCGTTCACCGTGAGTCTGCGGCGACATGCCTGGCTTCGGGTGTCAGGTTTGGCCTCGGAAGTACAATCCGCCATTCAGGATGCCCCCTTCCGAGGTTCGGTGTTGGTCAGTGGTGATGTCAAGGACATCATTACTGGGCTGAGAGAAGGGCACTGCTCTCAAGGAGGTCGACTCCATGTACAGAGCCCCTCAAGCACAGCGTCATTCCTTTCGCTGTCGTGCACGGCGTAAGGCGTAAGGCGAAACCACAAGGAAAGCGGGCCCACAAATGCCGGGCCCCTCCAGCTGCGAGACATCCCCCCCACCCAAACGGGCTCCGGAAGCTCCAGCTGTGGCGCTGCCCCACACCTCCTGACTCCCTCCCTCTCCTACAGCCTCTGGTCCACCCAGAGGAACCAGTAGGTGGGAGATTCTCCCTTCATCTGCCAGGTTGGGAGAGGATCACTACTGACACTTGGGTCCTCCAGCTTATAGCAGAGGGCCACACCATAGAGTTTCTTCAGAAACCTCCCAAAAATCCGCCCCGGGTCGTCTTACTCCCCGACCATCTTCTCAGGGTTCAGGAAGAAATCTCACTCCCTTCTTTTGAAGGAGGCAATAGAACCATCCCTCTCTCTCTCGGGGATGGGTTTCTATTCCAATTTCTTCCTGGTCTCCAAGAAGACAGGAGATGCGAGGCCCATTCTGGACCTCAGCTCTCTAAATCTGTTCGTGGAGTACAAAAGGTTCAGGATGCTCTCCCTACAGAGTCTCCTGCCCCTCCTTCAGCCAGGACTGTGGCTGTGCGCTCTGGACATGCAGGATGCATACCTGCATATCCTTATCCACCCTTCCCACTGCAAATTCCTCTGGCTTGCTTTCCAGGGGTACCACTACCAGGTCAGGGCCCTCCCATTTGGTCTTTCCTCGCCCCAGTATTCACCAAATGTCTGTAGGTGGTGGCGGCCCACCTGCGTACCCTGTGAGTGCAGGTTTTCCCGTACCTGGACGATTGGCTCCTGGCGGCCCTGTTCAGGGAGGAGCTCCTGCATTCCCTTTGCCTTACCAGGCAGGTCTTTACCAGCCTGGGTATTACCATCAACCAGGCCAAATCCCATTTGATCCCATCTCAACGCCTCCAGTTCATCAGGGCGATTCTGGACACAACCACCGGTATGGCCTTTCTATCCCCAGACAGGGTGGCCACACTCCAGGCTCAGGCAAGCTTCTTGTCTTCTCACAGGCGGATCCCTGCCAGGTCGGTCCTTCGCCTCCTGGGGCTCATGGCGGCTGCAATTCCAACAGTTCCGCGTGCTTGGCTCCACATGAGAATCTCTCAGTGGACTCTTCGGTCTCAGTGGGATCAATTGGTCGACTTGGACCAAGAGGTGCTAGTCTCGACCCTGATGATTCGGGATTTGCACTGGTGGTTGGTTCAGGAGAACCTTTGTCGGGGAGTTCCCTTCTGCCTTCCTCCCCCTCCCAAACACTGACAACGGACGCCTCGGGCGAAGGTTGGGGAGCTTATCTAGGATCTCATCGCACCCAGGGCTTGTGGTCCATTCTCGAGCGGACGTTTCACATCAACGTGCTCGAGCTCAGAGCGGTGTTGTATGCTCTCCAAGCGTTACACCCCCTTCTGCTTCCCGGTCACCTGGCGGTCCACACCGACAGTATGAGTGTAGTCTGGTACCTCCAGTAAGCAGAGACTCATTCTACCTTCTTTGTCGGGAAGCGATGCGGGTGTGGGAATGGGTGACCCATCACAACCTTCATCTCACGGCGATCCACGTCCCGGGAGTAGAGAATTCGTTGGCAGATCACTTGAGCTGATCCTCGGCACAACCTCACGAGTGGGAATTGGACCAGGAACTAGACAGCATCTTCCTATGTTGGGGAACCCCTCAGGTCGACCTGTTCGCGTCCCCACTAAACACAAAACTGCCCACCTTTTGCTTGCTTGCTTGCTCCAGGGCACGGGCGGCTCTGGAGCTCAGAAGGGGTCCGTATGATTCTCATCGCTCCCTTCTGGTCCAGGCAAGTTTGGTTCTCTTCTGCAGTGGTACTCAGAGGAACCTCCGATTTCTCTTCCTTTTTCGCGGCTTCTGTTGACCCAGGATCGGAGATATCTGGGCCTCGGGTCCCTTCAGCTGCGTGCTTGGCTCCTACAGACATAGCACAAGCCTGTTTTGGGGTTTCTCCTCAAGTGGCAGAGATCTTGGTGGAGGCCAGCAAGCCGTCCACTCGCTCCACCTATGCCGTGAAATGGAAACGGTTTTCCATTTGGGCTTTGTCCAAAGACTTGGAGCCTTTCTCCTGCCCCGTCGGGCAGCTACTGGACTACATGCAGTATCTCTTCGACTTGGGTCTCAGTCATTCCTCTTTGAAGGGTCACATGGCAGCTCTGGCCGCTTATCATGTTCCCTTTGGGGACAGAACATTTGCTCAGCTGGAGGTCGCAAAGACCTTACTACGAGGGGTTCTTCATTTGAGAGCCCCCATTCGGGTTCCTGCCCCTCCTAAGGATTTGAATTTCATTCTTGAGAAGCTTACACTGCCTTCCTTTGAGCCGGCAGCCTCAGCAGAACTTAAGTTCCTTTCATGGAAGGCTGTCTTCCTAGTGGCCATTACTTCTGCTCAAAGAATTTCCGAGCTTCAGTCCTTGATGTGCAAAATTCTGTATCTGATTTTCCATAAGGTACGTGTAGCTCTGCACACCAATCCTAAGTTTTTTCCTAAGGTGGTAGCGGAATCTACGTTGAACCAGTACATTGAACTGCCTGCCTTTTTCACGCAGCACTCCAATCACGGGGAGTATCTTTTACATAACCTGGAAGTTCACCGGATTCTGAGATACTACATCAACCAGATGAAGGATCTCAGAAAGACTGACCAACTATTTGTTTCTTTTGCCAGCAAAAGAGAAGGCAACACTGTTTCCAAACAATGTTTGTCCAAATGGTTGGCTCATTGTATCACTTTCTGCTACAAGAATCACAAGAACTTGCAAGGCCAGGTCAGTGGTCACTCCACCAGGGGTGTCGCGGCCTCTGCTGCCAGTTTCAAGAATGTGTCAGCGGCTAATATTTGCACCGCTGCAACTTGGACTTCTGTCCATACCTTTATGAAACACTACAGTTTGGACATTGCCTCTCGCCAGAGAGTCTGCTTCGGGTTGGCTGTTCTGCAAGGACTTCTTTCTTAAGTCTTTCTCAGCCAGAGTATCCCGTATGGGTAGTTTCCTCCTCCTGTGTGCTTCTCTTTGTTCTAGACTGCTTGGGACTCAGTCCTATATGTAATTACCTACTGCAAGAGCCTCTCTCGAAGATCTACTGTTATGGTAAGTTCTTACGTAACTGTACTTTTTTCCCATCAACTCCAGCCAACGCATGTTGTCCCCATCTTCAGTTTCTTCCTCGTGTCCTCACAGAAACAAGTGTAGCTATGGCCACCAGATACCTTCGAAAGACTGCCACACTAAGTGTGTATTCTGCCTGGGGCCTAACCATGACACTGCAGTCTGTTCCGCCTGCCAGGGCTTCACCAGCAGGACTAGGATCCGCCGATTGAAGGTTCTAAAGGCATTCCTTTTGGAACAGAAAAGGGACGTCCTGCATACCTCTGAGGAGAAGGCCAAACATGAGGACAAATCCAAGTGCTCCTGGGACAAGGACCGTAGTCTGTCCCGCCACCGGTCTAGGTCCCGGTCTCGTTCTCGGTCCTCTGCCAAGAAGCCCCACTCTTCCTCGGGCTCCGGAGGGCATCATTCCCACAAGGATTCCGCTCTTGCCAAGAAGGCTCGGGCTAAAGCAGGTAGGTCATGGGAGAAACCTGCCAAGCCTAAGGTGACTCCCCTCAGGGTCACCCCTAAGACCTCTAGGGCACAAGCTTCGGCCCTGCCCGCTAAGGTCGCAGCTTCACCCGACAAGGATAAGCCTCTGGAGTCAGAGGACACTCCAGTGCCCCTCCAGGAGAAACAGTAGTTGGTCCTGGTACAGACGTTGGCAGAAGGGGCAAAGGTGACTGACGCTACCGAGGAAGGAATAGCGTCTGCGTCTCCCAAGTCCTCCTCCTCCTCCCCACGGGGCTCTCCAGGAGGCTGCCCCTCAGGGCTGCTGGATACTTCAGATCCCATTCTTCCCTTTCCGGGGACTGCGGCCTCGGTGTTTTCTAAGAAGGAGCTCCAGGAGCTGTTTTCTTTTTGGTGGAGTCAAGTCCAGAAACAAACCCTCCCGAAGCCGGCCCCGTCACCGTTCCAGACCCATCGGACAAACCACAACCAGAGGTGCTCCACGCCTTCGCCAAGAAGACCCCCGAGGCACTGCCTCATATCCTCCAGGGTCCATTCCGATCTCGGTCTCCAGACCGGCGCCCGCTCACCTTGGTCAGGTAGCAGGCGCCGGATCAGCTCACCTCAGGTCGTTCCCACTCCGATGGGTGGGCACGCTCCCGACGTCGGTCCTGGGACCGATGCCCATCATTGCTCCGTTGTCTGTGTTCTGACTGACGTCAGTCTGAGAGCCACCGACGTTCGAGCAGGGCCAGACCTTGGGACAGATTCGGCTACTCTTCACCCAGTAGCCGGTCGTCCTGTTCCCTCTTGGGGATCGGGGGTTCCCCAGGAGAAAAGGACCAACCCCACTCGCTTCCTGATGATGGATGTCATGAGGCACTTCCAGGCTTCAAATGAATGGGATCTGGAGGACCTGGATCCGGAACGCCGTCGACTAGCCAAATACCTGAGGCAAAAGGAGCCCAAGCCTCTGGTGGTACCTCCTTTAGTGGACACCTTCGAGGACCGTACTAGAATTACCTGGAGGCATACAGCTTCGGTCCTGGAGGTTCCCAAGAAGTCAACAGGCTGTACAGTGCCCCGAGGGATGAGTCATCTTGGCAGAACACCCTCAGGCAGACTGTTCTGTGATTACGGCTGCCCATGATAAATCCAAGCAGCCAAAGCACCTTGGCTCCCAGCCTCCTGACCCAGAGTCTTGCTGTTTGGACCAGGTAGGCAAGAAGGTTTATTCTGCCTCCACCTGCTCCATTAGGTCCCTTAATTTCCTCACACATATGGTTCAGTACCAGAATGCGCTCTGGGAAAGGGGACAGGAGCTTGTTAATGCCTTGCCAGACTCCGCACAGAAGACTGAAATTCTGGACTTCCTCAAGTCGAGCTCGGACATAGGCATGCATGTTCTTTGTGCCTCATACGACACTGCAGACACGGTGGCCAGAGCAGCAGCATCGGGGTCTGTCTCTGGCACCATGCTTGGTTGAGAGTCTCTGGCTTTCACCAAGATCTACAGTCGGGAATCCGGTACCTCCCGTTCCAAGGTTCCGTCTTATTTGGGCAGGAGACGGTCACTTATCTCTCGTATCCAGGAGTTGGGGAAATCCATCTGGTCCGTCTGTTAGATGTACAGAGGAGAGCGAAGAAACTGCCATTTTGGAAGTCCTCAGGTGCCCAAGCCCGCGACAACCAACAGGGCCAGAGGGGTGGCTTTAAAAGGAGAGCCGTCAACCAGCAGCCTGGAGGTGCTCCTTTTCGTGGCCCCAAGTCCTCCCAAGCGCCTCCGCCCAATGACTCCCTTCCAACACCCCCTCCTCTGGAGGAGGTGCCGGGGAGGCAGAAGGGGGTTGCTTCTCCCTTCATCTGAAGGGCTGGAGCTTTATAACTGCGGACTAGTGGGTCCTTGTTATTTTAAGGAGGGGGCATACTCTGAAGTTCACAGAGACCCCCCCCCAACCAAGATACCCCACCATGGTCCTCGAGATATCCTCCTTCTCACATTACTCTCATAGAAGGAGAGATTCAGGCCGCTTGTGGAAAAGGGCGATAGAACCAGTCCCTCTGCAGCAGCGGGGAAAGGGATATTACTCCCATTTCTTCCTTGTCCCAAAGAAGACTCAGGATCTTCGTGCCATTCTGGACCTCAGTTCTTTAAACGATTATATCGAATACCGAAGGTTCCGGATGGTGACTCTTCCTGGGATTATTCCTCTGCTGCATCAGGGAGACTAGCTCTGCTCCCTAGACATGCAAGATGCATACATGCACATAGGGTTCCCCCCCTCCCCCACAAGAAGTTCCTGAGGTTCCACTTCCAGGGGGCACATTATCAGTTTCGGGTTCTCCCGTTTGGCCTGTCCTCTGCTCCTCTAGTCTTCACAAAATGCTTGGCAGTAGTGGCTGCGGCTCTAAGGCTCCAGGGACATTGTTTTCCCTTACCTCGACAATTGGCTGCTTGCAGCCCCATCAAGGATGCGCCTCCTTTGGGCTCTCTGAGACACCTGTACTCTATTCCGAGAGGTGGGGCTCACCCTGAACCTTCCAGTCTTCCCCCAAGCCCAGCCAAAGACTCGTTTTCATAGGGGCAGGCCTGGATTCAGTACAGGGCATGTCTTTTCTACCCCCAGAGAGGGGCGATCGCTTGCGGGAGATTGCCGGATTGGTGCTTGTAACCCCTCAGGTCCAGGCCAGGACCTTCCTCAGACTTATGGGGCACATGGCTGCGGCCATTCCTGTCACTTCTCTGGCTCTCCTACACATGAGAATCCCACATTGGATGCTCAGGGTGCAGTGGGATCAATGTTCAGACGACCTAGACCACATGGTCAGGATCACAGAGCCAGTCAAGAGGACACTTCTTTGGTGGTTGGACCCCCTAAATTTAGAAAAAGGGGTCCTTTCGTCAGGTGCCCCAAATCAGACTCCCAGCGGATGCCTCGGATTTGGGTTTGTGGGCGCACCTAGGAGCCCACCACCAAGCGCAGGGAATCTGGACCCCTACGGAGCGCAATCTCCATATTAATGTCTTGGAAATGTGAGTGGTCCTCAGTGCCCTACGTGCGTTTCAAGAGGACCTCGTCCCAGGCTCTCTTCTTGTTCAGATGGACAACACCTTAATTGTCTATCCTGATGGAGTCCAGGAGGTTAGATATCCGGGGCAAAAGAACCTTTGCCTCTGCATCTTTGGGCCTGAGGTTTGCAAACTTACCAGGTCTATATGGTTAAATACCAAAATACCCTCTGGAGGAAGACCAAAGCAGCTGCCCAAGCCTTCCCAGAAGGTACACCTAAGTAGGAGCTTCTGTAAACTCTAACTCCAGGAGCAGATGTAGGCAAACACCTCCTATTTTTCCACCTATGATATCTCTGATGCTTCTGCCAGGGCAGCAGCCTCAGGAGGTATTCCTGGTTCAGGGTGGCAGGCTTTGTGAATGCTGTTCAACAATCCACTCTCAACTCCCCATTTAGATGATGTAAATTGTTTGGTACAGATGTGCAAGATATCTTCTCCGATTTACAGGCCTCCGTTAGAACCCTGAAATCTGTGCATTCCCTCCATCATACACAGCCAAGGAGTAGAAAAAGGGTTGCTTTTCCTCCAGCCAGTAACAGACACTGTCCCACTGCCAGACAGCAGAGTAAGGGTAGAGGAGCAGCAACCCTGCCTACCCCAGGAGTCACCCCAGGTGCCCACTCAAAAGTTCATAGAGGTGGCAGTGCGGTAGCAACCGCAATAGTCCAGGAGCCAGATGCATTTATCTGTGTCTAGGTCCGAAAGGTTTGATGACTGTTTCTTATGTAAAAAGTGTGTAGAATCCAGATTTACAACTCTTATTCGCTCAAAGTTTAATATTTTCTTGGAAAATGCACTTCAATGAAAAAATGAACTGTAGGTGAAAATTGTGTATATTTTAATTAATTGTTCCTTCTTTAATTTAAATTCTATAAGCTTTTATTGAAATACTACAGACATTGTAACAAACAGCAACTTATGTATCGAAGGCTTAATATTAACGTTATTTATTTTATTCTATATTTAACTTAAAACAATCAACTTTTTATTCCGTTTTATGAATCTAAGTTCAACCATCAGTATTCTTGTTCACTGTCTTCATTATCTGACATGTTAAGCAAATCTGTCTCATCAATATCGACATCACAGTCACTGTTGTCATCTTCTTCATTTGGATTGTTGTCATTTTCGTTCAATTGTTTACTTAAGGCTGGTAGTACAACTTCACATGTCAACCACGTTGGCTTGTATTTGCTATCCTCATAGGTCCAGCAATTGCACTCTGGCTTCAGTAGCGTCATTTCTGGTTTGTCTACGTTTTTCCATAACAGTGAAATGTAATTTGCACGGCAGATGTGTTGTGTCGGAGTTGATCTTCTTGGACATAATGTCTCCACCACTCATTCACACTGATGGGACTATGCCGGAGGCGCTAGGACCCAGCAGGAGCCAAAATTCTTCAGGAGGGCAGACGCCTAGGCAGGGGTGTTAGGAAGCGGTACTGTAAGTTCAGCTTGGGCCGTATAGGCCACCTGGCTTCTACCCTCTAACCGCCTCAGTTCCTTTTTTCATGCCATCGAGTCGCTTCACTGATCACATCGCTCACCTGCCAGGAGTCAAAACTTCACGTCTGTATGACAGCAGCTATAGTCTTTCAGTTTCGATTAGTTTTATTAGTTCATAATTTTCTTTGTCAGTTTAAAAAGAAAAATAAATAGTAAAATTATTTAAGTAAATTTTTCGTCAGAAGAAGTCTTCAGCCCTCCTTAGGAGTCTACCATGAACAGGGCAGGTGACAGTAGGGAGACTTCGCATGAAAGCGGATCTCATCAGTGTCAGTCTTCACCATTCATCACATTTGGGTACTCAGCCGGAGGTCAGGACCCCATGGGAGCTTTTTTTTTTTTTTGTGGTAGGTGGAGCCGACGCGTTCTCAGCGCCACCCTCGAGGCCGACATTCTGCGTGGCGCTCGCGGGTTGGCCGTTAGGCACCGTCTACTCCAGCTGCCTGCCAGTTCTTCGTCTCCTGCCATCGAGGTCGCCTCATGAGAAGCTTTCTCCAGCTTGAGCTCGGGCCTACCTGTTTGTAGTTCGTTCTCGTTTAAAAAATTTTTCGACGTCAAGTCTGTCTGTTCCTCCTTCCGGTTCTGCTAGCCACTCAACATTGCCGGTAAGACCTTTCTATTTTACTATTTTCCAGCGACGTAAAGTCTTGTTTGTATTTCTTTCCGAAGGTCATGTCTAGGTCAGAGGGCAAGAAGACTTCAAAGACAGGTTGGCCCCCCATGCAACGGTGCCCATGCAGCCGAAAATATACGGTCACTGACCAGCATGACCGTTCCCTTTCGTGTCTTGGCCTGCTTCACGACATGGATTCGTGCAACGTCTGCTTCTCCATGGACTACCGGGTCATTGAACAGCACGCGTAGAAAGTGGGGCGAGCTCCGCTGACTTTTGGGGGTTGGGTGCGCACTCGGGCCAAGCCATGCTCTCTCGGCCTTTCCTCCGGGTCCCCTCTTGGTTCTCTATGGACCGAGGAGGGGGGAGCTTCTAGTAGCCTAGCCGTGGCTGAGGCTCCTCTCGCGTGCAGGAGGCCCAGTCCGTTCCTCTGGGGAGGTGGGATGCCGCCGCCATCGCCCTTGGGAGGCGAAGGCTCCCCTGGTGTTGGACCCGTGATTCGCAAGGCCCAGGTTGGCACCGTCGGTCGGCGCCGTTCTCTGCGCTGTGTGCCCTGGCAGAGTCAGCAGTGGTGCAGGTCCGTCCTGCTAGCGGCGCCATGGAAGTCACGGCGCTGTCCCTTTATTCTCTTCGCTGTTCATGGCGCCGATACTGCTAGCGGTGCCATGGGAGTCACTACAGTGCCGTCCCCTTCTTCTCCTCGCCTCGGCGCTGTCCGCGGTGCCGAGGTTGAGCATGGCATCGTGTCCAGTTCTGGAGCCATTCGCAGCGCCGAACATGAGCACGGCGCCATGGGGGGTTCAGAAGGCACTGTTGGCACCATTTCTGCTCTCGGTGCCATGGGGTTTCTGACTTCGGTGCCGTCCGTGGAGCCATCGGCGCCATCTCGGCCCTCGGTGCCACTTGCGGTGCCATGGGGGCGGCAGCGCCATAGCGAGTTCCGACTCCGAGGCTGCTGTTCTGGCTGGAGCCGTGTCTTTTTTGGCCGCCGCTCGCGGTGCTGTGGAGGGCACTGGCACAGACTTGGGTGCGGTCTCCATTTCTGGCACCCTGTTTGGTAGGGATAGCGAAAGGCGCCCACCTACAGTTTGGCACAGGGCCTTGGCCTCCACCTCTTCGGAGGAGTCGGACTCTGAGTCAGATGAGCAGTCTGGCTCCTTGGAACTAGCTGTATGTGTGGGTAGCCTGGTGGTGTCTTCAACAGACTGCAGTCAGCCCCCTCTGAGGAGCAGCCGGCGACTTCCGAGGCTGGGGTCAGGGGCGCTGAACAGCGGGCAGTGATGCATGCCACCATTGCACTGCAGCCTGGCCTTGGAGGATTCGCTGACCCCTCAGCAGTGGTACCCCCTCGTGGTGTGCCTGGATCGCCCAACTTTGGGGATGATCAGAGCACCTACGAGAGGGGAGGGTACTGTGCCTTGGATAGCTCCTTCAGGTGCTGACCAGAGCTGTCAGTTACCTATGCTGACCGTCTCGAGGAGGAGGAGGGCACTCTTGGATTCTGAGAGGTCGAGGGGCATGGGGTCTGCGCGGAGGCCTTTTTCGGGGGCCCATTCGGGCTCTGGAAGAAGCCACAGTGCGGATCTCCACTCTTCCCCTTCGCTTTCTTTGAGAGAGCCCAGTTCTTTTGAGGTAGGGACCGTCCTTCTGGACCTATACAGCCCCAGTCGCCTCACGGGGGGGATTCTTCCAGGCGCAGCCAAGACAGTTCTGAAATGGTTGTTCAGCTGTCGGCTGTGGAGTCTTCCGGAGCACCTTCATCTTCTGGCGCTCCTGGTCCGCTCCCTAGCCCAGACGGAGATCAGCCAACTTCTCTTCTCAGCTCCGTCCCTATCCCCCTGCCACACTCTCCTGCACTTTCAGGCATCCTTGGTCCTAACAGGCCTCTCTCCTTTGAGCAGTTTAGTGCTGTGGCTGCTCGCTTTTCCGTTTACGTCAGGGCAATGGACAGACAGGTTTTTCAACCTCCCCCCGAGCAGCCACCCTCTGAACAGTTGATGTCCTCTAACTCATCATCCCCCTCTTCTGGGGGAGAGGAGGCTTCTGGCCACATCTCCCCAGCTGCTGATCTCGCAGAGTATCAGCGATTCCTCGTGAGGATGTTGGAGGACCTACATCTTTCTCCTGCCCCTCAGAGCAATCTGGAGCACTCGGCACACACCTTTTTGGGTGACTTCAGTGAGGACACCCTTGTGGTGCCCCCCTGGCCTGCTCTCTTTAGGGAGGCATTGTTGCATTCCTGGCAGAGACCCTTTTCCGGAGTTCCTGCCCCTAGGGATCTCTGCCAGTGGTATTGTCCCCCGCCCCCCCGGAGTCTCCATGTTCCATGCCTCATCCTCAGTCAGGATTGACGCAGCTGGACACTCCCGATGGGCTTCGCGCCCTTCACTGTGACCGGCCCCCAGATCAAAACTCCTCGGATTTTGACTTCTGGGGTAGGAGGACTTTCTACTCGGCATGGTTGCTGCTTGCTATTTAGCAAATCAGGACCACTATGCAGCCTATAATAGGTTCTTGTGGTCCAGGCTGGGTCAGCTCCTAGCCTCTTTGCCTGACACAGACCAAACCAGATAAGCCATTGCTCTCTCTGCACATGGCCTGGAGCTAGCAAGGCACCAACAAAGGGCGTCGTATGACACTAATGAGGTAGCTGCCAGAGTCGTAGGGACAGCGATCTGCACTAGGCGGACAGCATGGCTACATCTTTCCCGGTTGTCACCCTTGGCCCGGCGTAGGGTGGTTAACTCTGCGCACCAGAGGACCTATCTGTTTTCCCGTAGGGGGAATTGGCGTCTGTCGCGACCTTCCTTCCCCTCCGAGAGGGTCCCGTCTCCTCTCCCCATTCTTGGGCCTCTCAGGCCCAGAAGGTTCTCCCTATTAGTGTGTCACCCACTGAGAGCTAAGGGACTCTGTCCTATGGGATTTTTAAAGCCCCCTTCGGGGGGAGCTCGGCACTCACCCAAATGTGTTGAATGGTGAAGATTGACACAGATAAATGAAAATTATGTACCTACCGTAATTATGATCTTTCTGTGCATCTTCACCATTCATCACAACCCCCCGCCATCCCCCTGGGGCCTCAGTCTCTGGATCCCCTTCCCTCTATGTGCCTTTCCTTGCCTCCCTCCTCTCTTTGTCGGGGGGGTAGTCTGGGGCACATGGTGGGATGGTATGTCTTGGGGGAGAGTGGTCAGTATGGGGCGGCACTCCCCCTCTAGTGTTCTGGCTGCACTCCTTCGAGTGGGAGGGGGCAGTTGCCCTCCATCCTCACCTCCTTCTTGTCCCTTTTCAAATCTGTTTTCTTGTCCTCTGGACATGTTTTAAAGCTCATTTATCCCTACTAAAAACCTCTCGTTTTTACATGTGAGAGGGGGCAGAACCTCTGTCCCTGTCCTCTAAGAATGTCCGTTTTTCTGCCATGATGGAGTTTCTGTGCCAGGGATTCTGTGCCTTGAATTCTGGTAAAGAAGCCTCTTGGCTACTCCTTGCAGTTCCTATACAATCTAGAGACAGGACAGAATCCAGCATGTTCTGGCATTTTGTTCCCCCTCTCATGCTAAACATTTATGTCTCAGAAATTCCCTATCTTTCCCTAACTCCCACCCTTTTCTGTTTTCCAGAGATTGGGGCCCCCTTCCCAATCTCCCTAGCATTTCATTTCTCTCTTGCTCTGTTCTCTGTCATTTATTTCTCCTTTGGTTTTATAGCCTTTCCTTTTTCTGTCCCTTGGACTCTCTTGTCCCACCCTCCCAACCCTCTTTTCCTCACCTCTCCGGCGACTCAGAACTGGCAGGCAGGCGCAGTCGATGGCGCCTAACGGCCAACCCGCGAGCACCACGTAGGACGTCGGCCTCGAGGGCGGCACAGAGAGCACGTCGGCTCCACCTACCAAAACAAAAATGCTCCCACGGGGTCCTGACCTCCAGCCAAGTACCCAAATGTGATGAATGGTGAAGATGCTCAGAAAGATCATAATTACGGTAGGTACGTAATTTTCATTTCTGTCAGCAGGGCTGGGTCTGGTCCACCACCCCCTACGGGTGGGGGGCGGGAGATGGGCGGTCTTTCCGAAAGCACTAAAAGAAGCGGCCCCATTCTCTATCCTCGTTGAGGACTCTGCACCACTCACTCTCTAGTTCTTCGGCCTCCCGGTTGAAAAAGAAACTGCACCGCTCGAGGTTGCCTTCTGGTATGTGTGCGCATCGATTGTTGGTTACTGGATGCAGGGGCCAGACTCCACCTCTTCCATGGTCCCCTTTGGCTCCTGTTTCTGGTGACAGGCATCCTCGACTCTGGAATCCCCCCTCACCCTCTGGGGGGTCCTCCGGTGAGCAGTTTCACCATTAGACCGCGCTTATGGAGCAGTGGGTTCAGCAGTTGTCCCGTCTGCCTGAGACGGCAAGTCCATCGCTGGGGCCTTTGGGCCTGTTGGTTTCGGACTTGCGGACGGAGCGATTGGGGCTTCCTAGTTGCACAGTGCCTTCTTCGGTGCCGTTGACACCGCGCTCTGGTGTTTGTCCCCCTCATATGGCTGTGGCACAGGGGTCAACACCGGTGCCTCTATCTCCTGCAGATTTTTTTCACTTTTCCTCCGTGAGTTGAGGGTTGGCAACCTCTGGCTCAGTGGCACCAGTGCCACCGCCTGTGTTTTCGGTGCTGCGTCAGGAGCACCTGCTCTGCCGCATGTGATGCAGAAGTTTTCGACTCTGATTTGCACTGCTCCTCCTCTTCCTCCTACTTTTCCTCTCTATACAGTCCCTTCAGGACTAGTAGGAGATGGTTTTGAGCCAGACCCTGATCTTCGATTTGAGGACGACTTTGACGATGATTCCTCCCTAGGGGTAGTGAATAAACCTACTCTTGCAGCAGAGCCTCTGGTCAAGGACCTTTCTTTTTAAGTCTCTGCTTAGAAACGTGAATACCACACTCTCTCTCCAGACTTCGGAAATCCATCCTGGGAAGTTGGTGCGTCTGCAGTACTTGCACATTCCGGACATTCCTGTGGAATTGACTCCCCCCATGCAGTCCTCTTTTGAGACTGTCTCGCAAATGGTGTGGGATAATCCACTACTTATTCCCTCTGTGGCTAAATCCATAGACAGGAAATATGGCCCTCCCAAGGATCGACCCATTCTGGCCTTGCAAGCCTTTGCTGATGCCATAGTTGTCCTGGCAGAGAATGACAAAGCCATTCTTCCGCAAGAATCTACAACACGTCCAGTAAACAAGGAATCTTGCAAAATCGACACTTTGGGAAAGCGAGTCTTTGCTGCTGCCACCCTGGGCATGCGCATTGCTAGATACTAGGGCTATTTCTCTCAGTATGATTATACACTCTGGCATTCTCTTAAGACCGTGGTATAAGCTCGCCCAGATTAAGAAGTTAACTCAGGGCTTCTCCAGACCATAAAGGTATTGAATCCAATAATCAGCAGCTCAAAGCTGCCATGGATGCCTTTGACACTGCCTCCAGAGCAGCGGGGCCAGTATTTGCACCAGTCGCCTCTTTTGGTTATGCACCTCGGGCTTCACAAGTGATGCCCAACAGATGGTTATGGCCTTGCTTTTCAGTGGTACGTACCTGTTTGGTCCTCAGGTCGAGCAGGCGCTAGAGGCCACACAGAAGACTGGAACGGCCATCAAAATGGCCTGACCGTCATCTGCAGCCCCTCAAAGGGGCGGGAACAGGCATCAGCTTCATAACCATCAGTCCTTTCATGGTAAAGGCAGAGGTGGCATTAACAGAAACCAGACCCCTCAGCTGCAAAAGAAAATGTAGCAGAAGGCATAGGGCCCCAAAGCACCTAGTGCCAACCTCTAAGATCTCGGCTCAAGTTTCACCTCAGCTGTCCGAGGGGGACTCTTCTTTAGCAGTAGGAGGGCATCTGACTCAGTTTTATGACTGGTGGAAGTCAGCTGCATCAGACAGATGGGTGCTCAAAATAATCTGCGAGGGGTACTCTCTAAATCTTTCAGAAACACCTCTGGATTCTCCACCCAAACGACAGCCCAGGCTGTCTGACTCTCAGTCAGACCTTCTCGATTCCAAGATCCAAGGTCTTCTAAACAACAGGGCAGTAGAAGTAGTCCCACTGGATCAGCAGAACACAGGTTTCATACAAACATAGAAGTTGATGGCAGATAAGGACCACAAGGCCCATCCAGTCTGCCCATTTCTTTTTCTACCTTATGAATGTGCCATCGGCCTTTGCTCTGTCAATGGCCTATCTATTCATACTCATCTGTATTGCTCCCTTATGCCTATCCCGTGCCTGTTTGAAACCCTGCACTGTTCATATCCACCATTTCCTGAGGTAGGCCGTTCCATGCATCCTCCACCCTTTCTGTGAAAAAGAACTTCCTCACATTACCCTTTAATCGGTCTCCCTCTAATCTCATGCTGTGTCCTCTTGTCCTGATTTTTTTCTTATATTGAAACATGTTAGACTCTTTCACCTTGTTGATGCCCTTAAGGTGTTAGAATGATTCGATCATATCACCTCTCTCCCTCCTTTGCTCTAGGGTATACATATTGAACTCTGTTAATCTGTCGTCACATGTTTTCTGATGCAGTCCATGCACCATTTTGGTTGCCCTTCTCTGGACTGCCTCAATTTGGTTAATGTCCTTGTGAAGGTGTGGCCTCCAGTACTGCACGCAGTACTCCAGATGGGGCCTAACCAGTGTCTTGTAAAGAGGGATTATTACCTCCCTCTTCCAACTTGTGATACCCCTACTAATACACCCCAACATCCCCCTAGCCTTACCTACTGCTTTAGTGGTCTGCTTGGATGATTTCAGGTCATCTGTGATGATGATGATGATGCCCAAGTCTCTTTCTTCCTTTATGACTCCCATTACTTCCTTTTTCCAAATAAAACAAGCGGCATGCGCCCTATTCTCGATCTCAGGAAGTTAAACAAGTTCCTTTACAAGGAAAAGTTCAAGATATCACTCTGTCAAAATAATAGGACACGACTGCTTCCCCCAAACCAATATTAAATAAATCTCTCTAATTCATTGCATCAGTCAAGCCCTATTTTAGTTTGGTTATTAAGAGTCATGTTACTGTGTTTCCAGGATTAATGTTCCAGTCCCAAAATATACATTTTAGTTGAAGCCTGTTTCTTTTTCTCGCCTTTCTTGTGGTTGCTGCTCTCTTTCTGATTGTGTTATGCTGTATCATGCCTACTGTTAAGAAGGAAGGGGTCGAATAATGGGTTCTCAACACATTTTATCTTTGGTATTTTGTTAAATGGGAGGTACTGACATGTAGCTGGTCACAACATTCAACTCTGTGAAAAAAAGCTCAGCTTTTGCTTCCAGGTTTCAAAGTCCTTACATAACACACAAAAACAAGCCCACATGTATGCCCATGTACTCTTCTTCCAAAGTTTCAAGCCGTTCTGGCTTCTTTGTTAATCCTTGTCTCATACAGAAACCTGATCACAGCAGTCATGTTCAGCGTGCGTGGCGATATACACAAATAGTGAAAGTGAATTGTATTTGAAACAGTGATGTTTTCATAAACCAGTCAGTGCAACCAGTTAAAACAAATACATCAAGTTGTATTTTTATTTTCAGCGATACAAATGTCATCAACAGAAGACTAAAGTAAAAGTCAATTCTTGACCTGTTAGTGCACAGCCAGGTTATTAAATTCAGCTGACTGACCCTACTACAAGAAATGTGTACAAAAAACAAATTGGCACACAACACAACTTATTTTTCTAATATTTTTCTGCTGTTCCCTCTCCTTTGGTCACCATTTGAGATATTTGTATTTAAACAGAATCATATCATGTTTTTTTAGGAGCCTAAAGAGCAGCTGAAACCTAGCATTACACAGTGGTATACATATTGTGATGATTAAGGAGTTTGGGTCCACCCTGTCTCCCCCTCCCTTCCTGTTGCACTGTACTGATTATAGATTTCTCCCATGAGGTATTTTCAGATATGCTTTCTCTGTTGCGCACTAAAATCTTGCCAGAGGAATAGGGCATCAAGTCATCGCCCAGGTGAACAGGCAACTTTGAGAGAAGCAGTGCCACAGCATTTCATCTCCCGTGTGGACCAGCACCATATATCCATTCCTGTACAGTGTACTGGGAATTCTCTCCATTAACACTACTGACTCGTGATATCCTGGCTGGACAGGGACCGTATTTCCATTCCCGTGTGCATGGGGAATTCTCTCTGCAGCACTGCCGAATCATGTGAAATCAAGGGTTCATAGATTCATAGCAGTTATGTGGGTTCAGTAGGCTGAAAGGCGTTTTATTGAACTCGCCACTCATGGGTGGAATTCATACTTTTTGTTTCCTATGTATTGATCCAGTCTGTTTAAAAATTGTTCACTTACTACTATTAACATATCAAGGAAGTTTATTCCACATTACAACCACTCAAGTAAAAAATTGACTGCTTTTGTCAAGTTATTACTTCTTGTTGATGTTAAGCCTTCATACCCAGTGAGTCCTATTGTTTCTCTTATATACTCATCTTTAACTGCGTTATAGGACAGGCATAGGTCACCTCTTATCTGCCTATATTTTGTAGAGAAGTTTTAATTGTGCTAGCCTATTATTGTAGGTATGGGGTTTAACCAATGTCATTTTGTTAGTCTTCGTTGTACGCCCCAAATTAATTTTTGACTTCTTACAGTTTTGGGTGCACTGAATTGGGAACAGTACTCTAAATGTGGGCACACCAAGCTGATGTAGGGTCTCTACTTTTTATATTACCGAGTATCGATCCAACACTTTTGACATTTTTTAACCATGATGGCAGTCATTTCTATCAAAGGACATTTTTTTTTTTTTTGCAGTTGTTTAACCAGGAGTGGCACACTAAGCTGACAGCTTGTTTATAGGTGCAACCTGGGAGCACAGGGAAGTTGAGAGACTTGATCAGGGTCACACAGTATGCAAGTGGGGGCTGTGGGATTCAAATCCAGGTCTCCAGATTTGCAGCTGAGAGCCTTAAACCACTGTGCTATACTGCCTCACCTAATATTATCAGAGATTGACACCCAGGTCCTTCTCCTTGACTGTAGTTTTTAATTTAATGTTATTTAATTTATAGTCATATTGTGTACTGTTTCTCCCAAGGTGTGTGACCTTGCATTTCTCTTCATTTTGTGAACTTTAATGCATTAGTTTGTCAAGTTGGATTTGCAAGAGTAGACCATCAGATGCCGTCCTTATGAGTCCTCCAATCTTGCAATCGTCTGCATATTTGCATATCCATGCCCTGTCAGCTACAGACATTGTGGACACCATCACGTTAAACAGGGTGGGGCCCAACACTGAGCCCTGAGGCGCACTACTAGTAACCCCACCCCATTCAGACATATGCCCTTTTACAGATACTCTTTGTAGCCTGCCATCCAACCATGACTGTATCCAGTTGATAATATTTGGATGTAAATTAATTCTCATGAGTTCTTGTGAAAGTATTCTATGTGAAACTTTGTCAAATGCCTTTGCAAAGTCCAAAAACAGTATGTCCACAGGTATCCCCTTGTCTAGAGCTGCACTGACTGGCTCAAAAAATTGTATGAGGTTAGATAAACACGATCTACCTGAAATGAAGCCAAGTTGGGAGATATCAATAAAACCTGCATTATTAATGTGTTCTGTTATATGTTTTAGGAGTAGTCTTTCCATTACTTTGCCAATAACTGATGTAAGGCTTATTGGTCAATATTATTAGGGTCATTTTTGTTTCCTCCCTTATGAATAGGAGTAAGTAAAGCTTCAAACAACATGAAGTCTTGCTGTATTCTGACTCTATGCAGTTAGCTCCAGCACTTGAACTACTCCGGAGAGTAAACGGTTAACTCTCTTCAAAGGCATAGAATGTTGAGCTCGAGCTTGGTTTTCAAACCTCTGTCTGTGATACTCTGAAGTGTAACCATCAGATTTCTTACTTCGCCTAACTGTGAAGTTGCTCCGGAGATCCCTCCTGCGCTTCGGTTCGGTAAGAGTTTGAATCGGTCGGTTTCTTTCAAACCGTTTCATTAGAGTATCGGTATTCTTGCCTCTGTCTCAGTACCAGTAAGTGGTAGTTGTAGGTAGTGGTTGTTTTCTAAAGAAATTGTTTTATTTTCGATTCTTTGCTAGTCAGTCCAGTTTGGAACCGAAACCCATTCTGTTTGTGTATTGTATGTTTTTGACTGTGTGGTTTTTCCGGTACTTATCTGTTCCTAAAAAAAAAATTAACCTCTTGTTTTTTTGTTTTTTTACCCACCCGTGACACAGTTGGAACTGATAAGTTTTTAGAGCTCACCGCCCGAGTGGCGCCCTGCTTCTCAGAGGCGGAGCTTCACGGCCTCTGCATCGATCGCCGCCTGCCCGACTCCAGCAGCCACAAACAGCCAACCTCCTGGTCCCCCTACATGGATCCCAGCTAAGAGCTCACCGCCCAAGTGGCGCCCCACTTCCCAGAGGCGGAGCTTCACAGCCGCCGCATCGATCGCCGCCTGCCTGACTCCAGCGGCCACAAACAGACTACCTCCTGGTCCCCTCCACGCATCTCAGCTAAGGTACTTATCGCTATCCAGCTACTCTGCCTACCGAACTCCTGATTGGTGCAGCGCCACTGTATCCCGGAGCTGATTGGCTGGCCCTGCTGTGTTGCTGTCTACCGATTGGGCGCTTTTCAACTTCCAAACGGCTGCTTTAGGCGCCCTCTCAGCACGGCGGCTTTTCGGCTGGTTCTAACCTTGGGGACTGTATTTTGGTGCATTATAACAATTGTTTATAACCTCCTGTTTTGCTTTTGCCCTTTTCCTTAAGTGACCATAGAGTATTTTACAGCGGTTTAACCCATTTTGTTCTGTGGTACCCTTATTCTGAGTCCGCATTGTCCCTGCTAAAACTGTTTCTGTACTTCATCTGCCTTTTCCTGCCCCTGTAAGCTAATTTCTTGTCTCTTTCTCCCTCCACTTTCTCTAATCACCACTGTCCCTCTCATTCCCAAGCACACCAGAGCATTCATTTTCTGCCTTCCCCAACCTGACTGAAACCTGTGCCCTTTTACTAATCTTTGCTAAGATTCCTTTTTTCTGTTGAACTCTGAAATTCCCTACCCCCCCACCTCTTAATTCCTTTACTCATTTGTTAATTTACTAATCCCTCTAACTCCTCCCCTGTCTATCTTGCAGCTCCAGGCTTTTATTTTACTTGATCTCCCCCACCTCCTGCTGTTAGCCTGACGACAGCTCCTTTTGTCCTCTCTCCCTACTTTAACCAGCTGTTTTTCTCTTTCCCCTTGGAGCTCGCCGCCCGAGCGCGCCCCACTTCCTAGAGGCGGAGCTTCCCGGCCGCCACATCGATCGCCGCCTGCCCGACTCCAGCAGCCACAAACAGATGACCTCCTGGTCCCCCTCCACAGATCCCAGCTAAGGTACTTGTTGCTATCCAGCTACTCTGCCTACCGAACTCCTGATTGGAGCAGCACCACTGTATCCCGGAGCTGATTGGCCGGCCCTGCTGTGTTGCTGTCTACCGATTGGAACGCCTTTTTCGACTTCCAAACAGCTTCTTTAGGCGCCCTCTCAGCATGGCGGCTTTTCGGCTGGTTCTAACCTTAGGGACTGTATGTTGTCCCACCCCCTCCCAGGCCCCCATTAAATACACCTTAGCCCATCCCTCTCAGCTCACCTCTCTTACCATTGGTCTGCCTCTGCTGCCCAATAAAATCACCTAACCAAATTTCCCCTAGTTTCCTGCAGTGATCCCACCTCCCCTTTACATTTTATATCGGACTCATATTCATCAGGCTTAATCTGCTGCCGGTCTCTTCACCCTTTACCTTATTTCTTGCCTGGTCTGTACCTTTCTGGTCGTCGTATCCCTACCTACTGACAACCTTGGACCCAGATCCATTTCAAGGTACAGACCCTTGTTACCTTTACTTACAGACCGTAGCTCTATACTGGTCTCCTTTCTGACTCAGTGGCAGTTACAGAATAATGACTTATCAGATGGTACTGTTCTTTCTTATGTGCTGTCTTCTGCTCCATCTATCTATACTCTCCTCACCTTAACCTCCACTACAAATCCCCACTTCCAACCTAATGACTACCTCTTTTCAAACTCTCTACTGCTTCATTCCCCTCACTGTGACCTGTCCCCAGTACTACTTAACAGAACCTGGCACTATCTAGTTATCTAAGTCCTAAAGAAGTGTCACTTGAGATCTTGTATCCTATGCCCCTTCCTGCGCCGTAAGCTCTGGTACCTCCTCCTTATCGCCATCCTGCTCTCTGGTGATGTCCAATTAAATCCTGGGCCTTCAAAAGACCTGGTTGTTGCACATCATAATATCAGGAGTCTTACTCACAATCTAACTGATCTTGAAGCCTGGACAGCCCTATACAAGCCTGACATCATATGCCTGACCGAAACCTGGCTAAATCCTTCTTTCCCTGACTCTGTGTTCCCTTTCATCCTATAACCTTTTGAAATGTGATAGGCCCTCCCCCAGATGAGGGGATGGTACTGCTGTTTATTTCAAGGACCATCTACGTCTCACTGCCATTGCTTCACCTCACCTTGCCCACTGTGAAGTACTTCTTACTCTTCTTACCTTGGGTACCAAAAAAACTCCATATTACCTGCGCCTACAACCCACCATCAGACAGCCAAAAAGGATTGGAAGAGTTGCTTGACCAGACCTCCAACCTTGTTGGTAAACATGAGGTCCTCATTCTAGGGGACCTAAACATAAATTGGTTGGGGGCTGCTTAATCTGCATTACCAGCAAGATTGCAAAGTTTTAACCTACACCAGCTGATATGTGATCCCACCAGAAAAAGGGCCCGCTCCAATACAAGCACGCTGCTGGACTGGATCATGACCAGCCACCCTGGAAACATTACTGCCTCTGATGTATTACCTGATGCCATCACAAACCACTCCCCTATGTACTGTATCTGGGGTAAAAGTAAGCCTACTCCATCGACACCCCGTCTCATCACTTTCCGCAACTATGAGACCTTCAACTCCAGACTTTTCCTACATGACATTGCTTCCACTGATTGATCCTCCTTCCTTATATCTAATGATGCTCACACCTCTTTTAACCTGTTCATAACTCACTTCCTTACTCTTCAAGACAAGCACTGCAAATTAGTAACTCGTAGGGTAAAAAATAGACAAACTCACTGGCTGAAATCTGATCTTCTTGCTAAATTAAAACATAGAGATAAAAGCTGGCTCCAATTCAAGAAATCAGGGCTAGCCTCTGACCTAAATACTTATAGGGCCCTGTGCAATTCCTGTAGAAAGGATATCAAAAAGGCTAAAAGATCTTACTGTAAAGAATTACTAACAAACTCCTCTGGTGACTTAAAAGAATTCTGGTCCCACATTAAATTCTTCCTCGGCCTAAATCCTGCAGAAGCCCCCATTGACATGATACTAAATGGGATCCACTGCAACAATCCTCTTACTATCGCAAATTTCTTCAATGACAAGTTCACAAATTTATCCACTTACACCTTCACCTTCTCCACCCAGTCAAATATTCCCTCCACATCCCCTACCAGTGGTCCGCATTTCTTTTTCAAGGCTGTCACCAGGCGAGAAGTAATCGAGTTGCTGTATAAAATCTCTGACTACACTGCTGCTGGTTCTGACGGCCTGGAACCTAAGCTCCTTAAACTAGCTGCCCCCTTCATTGCTGGTCCCCTAGCCAATATGTTTACATTATCCCTGTCCCAGTGCTATATCCCAGATTTGTGGAAGATTGCTAGGATTTCTCCTGTATTCAAAAAAGGTGATCACAAAGACCCCACAAATTACCGTCCCATAGCCATACTATCTGTTCTCAATAAGATTCTTTTTATTTATTTTTTATTGACCAGGTAAGTGCACTAGACAAATCCTGCCTATTTTCAGGCACGACCCGGGGGAGGGGGATACAGATGAATGCCAACTGACTTTGAACCAGATTAAGCTGTTGGTGATGTTTATAGTGAATGAGTGAAATTTGGCCAGGACACCGGGGAAATTCCCCTACTCTTTTCGATAAGTGCCATGGGATCTTTAACATCCACCTGAACTACCACCAATCCAGGCAGATGGGACCTCGGTTTAACATCTCATCCGAAAGACAGCACCTCAGAAATGCAGTACCCCTGTCATGCTGCACTACAGTGTCAGTACTGGGATATTAACCCAAGTGCCAGATGTGGGAACTGAACCCACAGACCTTTCTTGAGAAGCTGGTAGCTACTCAAACAATTGATTTCCTGCTGAAATATGACCTCCTTACCCCAGCCCAGCATGGCTTTCGCAAGGGTCCTAGCACTACTACTGCCCTCCTCAAGTTTACATCAGACACCCTTATGGCTATGGATGCTGGCCTTCTCACAGGGGCTATTTTCATTGATATGACCAAGGCATTTGACCTTGTTGACCACTCCATCCTCCTAACCTCCTTTGAGTCACTTGGTTTCTCTCAAAATGTTGTTAGGTGGTTTGGCAGCTACCTCTCGGGCAGGGCTCAAACTGTTAAATATAACTCCACCTACTCTGACAAAACTCATCAACATAGGGGTGCCGCAAGGGTCAATCCTTAGACCTCTGCTTTTCTCCATCTTCATCAGTAATATCACCACAAACGTCAAAGGGACTGAGTCACTGCTTTATGCTGGTGATATTGTTCTTTACACTAGTGACAGAAGCACTGATGTCATAACCAGAAACACACTACTGACTTTCTGCAAATCTGTCAAAGGCTAACCAGCCATAGGCTTGTTCTAAACGAGTCCAAAACCCATGCTGTGCTATTCAGGTCTAAGGCCAAGCTTAAACTCTCCCGGCCTAAATTTAGGGTCTCCTCCTCAAATGGTTCAAGTCTAGGGGTGGCGGACTCATTTAAATATCTTGGGGTCACTCTAGACCCATCGCTAAACTTTGATCTACATATTCAACAGACCTGCAAGCTGGTAAACTCTAAACTTGGGCTAGCATACTGCACCAGATACATGCTAACCCCTTCTGCTAGGCTTGCCCTTGCCTGGGGCATACTCCTTCCCTCTGTCACCTATGGAGTTGCCACTTATACCTCTGCTTCCAAATCTAGCCTCTGAAAATGGGACATCACATATAACAATATTTGCTGCTATGCTTCCTCCTCTTGTAGGTGAAAACACCACTGCCTCCTTTACTCTGATCTGGGATGGCTTCCTCCTCCTGAACTCCGGCTATATGCCTGTGGCTCTGTCATTGATAACATTGTCCGTTTACAAATACTGAAACCCTGAGCGGATCTCTTCCTTAAGGTTACCCACACTATGATCTAAGGTCTGCTAATAATGCACCAGTCCTCACTCCCAGGCATTATTCTTCTAAAGGCACCATGGCTTTTGCATGCCATGCCCCCCTTTTCTGGAACTCCCTCCTGCTTGCCCTGCGTCAATCTTCCTCCTATGCTTCTTTTAAGAAAGGGCTATGTAACCACTTTGCCACTTCCCACAGTTGCACTTGCTTTAAACCCCCTTAACTAGTTTCATCCTTCCACTCTGCTCCTTTCGATCCATCACCTATGTTGTGTCTTTCAACACTAAGCACTTTCCCAGTTTTTTCCTGTCTTTTCCCTTTTTCCTTTCCTCTCACAGGCCTCCCTCTGTGGTACCTCCTTTGGCAGTTGCATTTCCACTCTGTTTTCCCCTCCTACCACCATATATAAATTCTTTATGAACAGTCTATTACTACTTACCTAATGTGTTCTCGTCACAGATCAGTAATTTATGTTAGTCTGTACACTATCTGCAAAACAGTTTTGTGTGTCTGTTTCTTGTGTATTTTTAAAAAACTGTTAACTTAGCTAATTTTGTCATGTCATATGTATTTAAATAGTTTCAATCATGAATAATCTTGTATTTGTTATGCGTTCATGCCATGTTTTGTACTGTATCCTCCCGGGTCGTTCCTGAAAATAGTCATTGCTATGGCTAGTGCACTTACCCGGTAAACGAAAACTAAATAAAATAAAAAATAAAATAAATTTAGTCGCCTGGCCTAACCGCTGTTTGGGGTGACTTTAGATTGGGAGGAATGTCTGAGAAACCCAAAAAGAAAACTGGACCCACTGGGTTTCAGTACTGTACCGAGTGCCAGGCGGCCTTTGCTAAGGCCGACCCTCACCTCGTATGTGTGTACTGTCTGGGGTTTGACCACCTCAAAGAAGACTGCCAGATATGTAAGAACTTTCCCAAAGCCACTCTGGGAAAACGTTTGAGTAGGCTAAGGGAGAAGGAGGCAGAGAAGTCTGCTGACCCAGATGGCCAGCCCGGTTCGGTTGCGACCGAACCTGAGGAGGTGCCCACTGACCTGGGCGATACCTCCTCGGGCAAACAGAGAGCTGATTCTGCGGAATCTGTTCCAAGTAAAAGAAAAAGAAAATCAAAATTAGCCTGTTTGGGTCCGGCTTCCCATGGTCCGACCGCAGAAGAGATAGCAGAAGCAGTTTCTGTAGTCCAGTCGCTTTGCCCGGTTCTGACTGAACCGGCTTCGGTTCAAAGCAGGCCAGTTCAGTCGGAAATGTCTGCTTCAGATATAGAACCTGAAGCTTACTATGAGGGTGATTGGGAGGAGGAGGATGATGAGGATGAGGGCCTAGATGGGCCGGTAGAGCCTGACATATCCCCAGACAAGCCCTCTCAGGTTTCTCCTCACAGGCTTTGAGTCCCCTTCCCATTTCTTGTTTTACAAGAAAGTGGCTGAGACTCTTCAGCTTCCTTTGTAAGAGGCTGAACAGGATCAGGAAGAAGCTGACTACTTAGAGATGATGGATGTACCAGAGTCAAAAACGGTGTTTATCCCCTTACACACATCCTTGGGGAAGCAGACACAAAAAATTTTAGTTTCCTACATCCATACCTCCTGTGGAAAAAAGAATGGACAGGAGGTTTACTTTGTCAGGTCCTGGAACAGAATTCCTTATTAATCACTGCAGCCATGTTGGGGTAGTACAAGCTGCAGCCTGTGACAAGGCTAATATTCCCCTGGCATCTCACCCCCCAGACAAGTATTCCAGGAAAGTGGATGCCATGGCAAGAAAACAGTACTTGGCATCCTTTTTGGGGACTCAATCTAACTACATAGCATATACAGCTAGGTACCAGAAATCTATGTGGGATACGATTCGTGAACTGGCTAGGAATACCCCTCCCCAGCTAACCAAGGAGCTGGAGCAGGTGGTTGCAAATGGTATAGAGGCATCTAAAGTGCAATTCCACGCTGCTGTAGATTCTAATGATGTTCATTCCAGGGTCATGGCTACATCTTTCTCCATGAGGAGATTTGCTTGGCTTAGGTGTACCAATCTCTCACAGGATACCCAGGCTAAGGCCATGGATTTTTCTGTAGCAGGTGATTCTCTTTTTGGGGATCAAACAGAGAATTACATAAAAAAGATGGCCGAGTACAGGACCACCTATAGGAGTGCTGCAGCCAAAGAAAAGCAGACCACTCCTCAGAGGCAGCAGTGTAGGGGCAGGGGAAGGCCTTTTCATAGGCCTTTTTACCAAGCTCAGGCCTCCTCCTCTTCTCTTCAGCAGAGGGGGTTCTTTAGGGGAAGAGGTAGATGAGGGGTAACTAGGACCCCATCAGCTACTCAGTCTAAGCCCCCTGCCAAGCAGACACCCTGAGGTCAGTCAGGGTCACCTCCCCAATCCCAGTAGGGGGCAGGCTGACTCACTACTCCCAGGCCTGGGAGTCTTACTTCAGACAAATGGGTCCTGAAAGTAGTGAGCCAGGGGCTTGCTGTCCATTTCAAAAGGTTCCCAAGAATGAGCGCAAGGTCCTTCAGTCCTCCCTCTCCCTTGGAGACAAAGGCCTTAGAGGCAGAAGTCTCCTCTCTTCTGCTTTTGCAAGCAGTAGAGAAGGTACATCTTTGTCACAGGAAAAAGGACTATATTCCAGATACTTCCTTACCCCAAAATAGACAGGGGAGTGGCAACCCATCTTAGATGTGAGGTACCTGAACAGACATTTGACAAAACAAGAATTCAAATGGTGACTCTGGGAGTAATTCTTCTCTCTCTCTCTCTCTCTCTGAGACCAGGAGACTGGCTAGCCTCCCTGGATCTCAAGGGTGCCTATTTCCACATACCTATCGGACATTCCCACAGAAAGTACCTCAGATTCGAGTTGCCCTCAGGCCATTATCAATTCAGGGCCATGCCCTTCGGCCTAACATATGCTCCAAGGGCGTTCAAGTGTCTTGCAGTAGTGGTGGCATTCCTCAGGAGGCAGGGCATCCTTCTGTTCCCATACCTGGACGACTGGCTCCTAGTGGGCCAGTCCTCTGACCAAGTCAAGTCAGATTTAGAGGTCATTCAGACTTCTAGAATCTTTGGGTTTCATTCTAAATCTAGATAAGTCTGTTCTAGAACCAGCCCAGCTTCTCACCTTCATAGGGGTGGAAATAGATACTATTCGGGCAAGGGCTTTTCTCCCTTTCTCAAGGGTTCAATCACTGGTCACTCTGGCCTCCTGTTTTTGTCCTCTAGTATCTCGTCCAGCCAGACACTTTCTGCAACTGCTGGGCCATATGGCAGCTTCCACAACAGTAGTTCAGGGAGCAAGATTTCAAATGAGAGATATACAGTTACATCTCGAATCTTACTGGTCTCAGAAAAAGGATCCTCTCTCCAAACTGGTTCCAGTCTCTCAAACTGTAGTCCAGGCCCTCCAGTGGTGGCTGGAGGAAGACGTTCTTTGACAGCGTGTCCCCTTTATCAGTCAGGTCCCTTCTGTGACTCTCACCGCAGATGCCTCCCTGCTGGGATGGGGAGCCCACATAGATCATCTTACAGCTCAGGGAACTTGGTCCCACCAGGAGTCCCTTCTGCACATAAATCTTCTGGAATTAAGAGCTGTCTTTCTGGCACTTCATACATTTTCAACTTTTGTTCAGGGCAAAGTGGTACAAATCAGGACAGACAATACCACAACCATGTGGTACATCAACAAACAGGGAGGCACTCGATCCTCGGCCTTGTGCACAGAGGCCATGAATGTATGGTCTCTAGCTTATTCCTTTCAGGCTTCCCTGCTGGCTGTGCATCTCCCAGAGAAGGACAACATTCTCACAGATGCTCTGAGCAGAATTTCCCAGGGACATCACGAATCGTCCCTGAATCCTCCAGTTCTCTGAGCCATCTTCAAGAGATGGGGCACTCCAGAGATAGAGCTCTTTGCAGCCCCCGGACAATCAACCTCTTTATTGTTGCAGACCACCTCTTCTGGGCCCTGTCACTCAGAATGCTCTTCTACTGAATTGGACAAGCAGGTTTCTGTATGCATGTCCTCCTTTTTCTGTGATATTCACGGTCCTGATCAAAATCAAGTCTCAAGCTTGCAAGGTGATTCCAGTGGCTCCAGATTGGGCCAGACAGCCTTGGTATCCTGTACTGTTTTCACTGTCTGCAACACTGCCCTTTTTGTCTTCCCAGACAACACAATCTCCTCACCTCCTCTCAAGTGAGGATTCTGTATCCCAATCTTCAGACTCTCAGGCTCAAGGCCTGGCTCTTGAAGAGCTAGAATATGCTAGCGTGCACCTTTCTCAATCAGTTATGGATATTTTAAAGGTTAGCAGGAAACCTGCTACTAGAAAGACTTACAACTCCAAATGGAAAAGATTTGGGTTTTGGTGTTCCCAGAGGCATACTAAGCCAGAGTTGGCTGGTATTGGTATTGCCACTGTATTGGATTATTTGGTGCATCTTGACAGTTTAGGCCTCTAGCCTACTACTCTCAAAGTACATTTGACAGCTGTGTCTGCCTTCCTTTCTGCTGGTAAGAGCTCTTCCTTAGCTTCTCATCCAGTCTTTAAGAAATTTTTAAAGGGTTTGGGTCATGTCAGTCTTCCCTTTAGGGAGCCTACCCCTTCTTGGGACCTGAACATCTGTATTGCGCAGCTTATGCAGCCCACTTTTGAACCTTTGTCTTCAGCTAAACTGAAATACTTGACTTGGAAGACTGTGTGTTCCTGGTGGCTATTACCTGTGCCTGGAGAATCAGTGAATTACAGGCCTTATCAGTGGAACCTGATTTCATTTCCTTTCATTGGTGGTCCTCTGCACCAATAGAAAGTTTCTTCCCAAGGTGGTGTCAGACTTTCATCTGAACCAGTCTGTCATTGCCTGTGTTTTTCACTGATCATTCTTCCCCTGGGGAGAGAAGGTTACACAGTCTTGATGTAAAAAGGGCTCTTAGTTACTATATTGAGCATACTAAGGCCCATAGGAAAGACTGTTCTCAGTTGTTTCTCAATTATAGTGAAGTGGGAAAGGGCAAACCTGCTACATAAAAAAGGTCTATTGCTAGGTGGATTGTCTCTTGTATTCAGTTCTGCTATTCTAAACTTGGGAAGGAACCTCCCTCAGGCCTGAGGGATCATTCTACCAGAGGTACAGCTGCTTCGGTCGCAGTAGCTAGAGGTATACCTTTAGTGGACCTATGCAAAGCAGCTACCTGGAAATCTGTTCACACTTTTACCAGGCATTACTCTTTGGACATCCAGTCATAGAGTGATGCTAGGTTTGGCACAGCTGTGCTGCAGAGCCTGTTCCCAAAATAGGTTCTGTGACTCCCTCCTCCAAGGGGGTACTGCTTGGTTGTCTGTGTATAGTCAGAATACAGCAAGACTTCATGTTTGAAGAAAAAAATACTCCCCATAGTAATGTTGTTTCTTCTAATGGAGTCTTGCTGTATCTTGCCCTGCCTCCACTCCTGGAACCTAGTAGTTTTGGGATGTGGTGGGGAAGGCACAGTGCTGCACCCCAGAGGTGTACTGGACATGCCTCCATCTCTTAGGGGGTTTCTTTTAGTTTGTTTATTAAGCATTTTGGTAAATTACTACCTGTTGGGTTCTTTTTGGGTGTTCTTGACTTGTCTTCTGACCCTAAAAACCTCGTTTTGCCATTTGGCACAACATTTTGGAAACAATTTCTTCCTTTGAGTTAGTTTAGTGCTCGTAAGAATCTGATGGTTACACTTCAGAGTACCACAAACAGAGGTTTGAAAACCAAGCTTGAGCTCAACGTTCTATGCCTTTGCATAGAGTTAACCCTTTACGCTCCGGAGCAGTTCAAGTGCTGGGGCTAACTGCATATAGTCAGAATACAGCAAGACTCCATTAGAAGAAACAACATTACTATGGTGAGTAATTTTTTCTTCTCTCCAAGTCTGGACCGATATGGCATTTCCATTCCCATGTGCACTGAGAATTCTTTCTGCAGCACTTCAGAATAAATCAAGTGCTAGCACAGGTGGACCAGGACAGTATTTTCTAATTTCCAGATGTACCAGTAATTTTCTCAGTGGCACTGCCACATGGTTTAATCTCCCATACATCACTAGAGTACCATTTTCATTCTTAGTTGCCTGGCATGCACTTGAAACCACCATTACATCCCAGACACACACATGCACAGACCTTTTGTTTCTACATAGCTATCAGGATAGTCCCATGGATTTACTGCAGAGTGCTGTGAGCTTTAGTCTGAGGCCGAGACCCACATACACTCGTGTTTAGAGCTGCAGCATGCCAGGATCTGAACCCACTGCAGTCCCTTGTATACAGAACAGTATGCATGCATGGATTCTATTTTTCAAGCAGTTGCCTCTTTTGGTTTAGCTGTTTAACAGTTTGTTTGAAATGGAGGCAGTAGTATATTAAATTGCGATAGATTAGAGAGAGAGATCACTGGCTCACTGCTGGCACACAGACCTACAGCATGTCTCTGTTTGCGGCTGTATATGTCAAGAAACTCCCGCTGTTCTCATGGAGAGAATGTGGGGGAACAGCTCCTTTAGCTAAGCTGGGCACCCTGGAGTTTGGGGTGCCCAGAAACAATCTGGACATTTTTATAAAAAACACACACTAGAATCTAGCTAGGCAGGTCCCGTTTACCTAGGTTCAGGGGGTTGTTTTTTCACAAATCATAATTTTTTTTTTAGATATTTTCCACATTTTTCAGATTAAAAAAAACAAGATGGTAGCAATAAAGACCCCCTCCTCTTCCTCCCCCACACACCACAAAAAAAAAAAAAAAATGTTCATGACAACTTGATGCAAACCAAAAATGCTCTCACAAAGTAAAACATTTTTGGTTTGTATCAGAGGGTTGTCTAAAAACCCTACTGAGCATGCTTAGAGGAAACTTAAAATCCTTTATTTTGCAACTAATATTTTTTCACAGTGCTTCAAAAGGCAGTGCCTTGGCACAGGCCGCTTCTCCCCTGAAGGTTTTGTGAAAAAATGTGGTGCTATTTAGGCTGTGGGGTAGCCAGATTAAGGTGCCATCACAAAACTTTTCACATCTTGACTCTGCCAGCCTGACCATGCATGTAGATTTTTGGAATATTCCGTCAAACGCCACCAAAGTTAAGGTGCAAAAATTGAGTTTAACATTGAGCACTCCACTCAACCCTAACTATACTGACACATCCGTGCCAGTATACATTTATAAAATGGGTAGAAACAAATCTGTGAAAATCCAGGCTCCTGATTGGATGAAACACACCACATGATGTTGCATTATTCCAGAATGACCACACACCTTTTCATCCCTCAGAACCTTCTGGACAGTTTATAAGACGGATAATGGATTACATTGGTTACATCATACCCTGTAACTTGCAAGTCCCCTCATTCCTCAGTAAGATTTTTGTCAGCCAAGCTGCATGAATTCCCTTCCTCCTGTTGTGAGAGGATGGATGTCTCCTCTAATTCCTCTGTGTGAGTCATGAAGGGAAGACGCATACCCAAAGCAGTTTATCCATTTGTAACCTCTGATCTGGGGTCAGTTTCTCTGATTTATGTATTAATATTACAGTAGACACCCAGTCATGAAGAGTTGGGCTGTTCGAGGTCAGACAGTTTAATTGCTTTGCAGGTGACTGCCACCAAAATCCCAGCAAAGCTTTTCTGACTGTTGGTTTTCTTGCCCTTAGATGGTCTTTCCAAGGACTAATGGGTAAACTCAACCTCTGTAGTAATGCCCACCATACATCTGTATCTGGGGCTCACCTCGTTCCAGAATGTGGTTAACTTGGGACATAAAAACAAAACAAATTTTGTACGGTGTCCTCCTTCCTTCCATATCTTCACCAGCATCTAGCCTGGCTGGACTGTGAATAATGTTTTGCCTTGAAGGGGATTAGAAAGTACCTGCCCACCACTTTCCATCAATATTCCCTCCAGTGATTAGTGGCAGAGGTTTGATAGATACCTTCCCATATGCTGTGCCAGTCCTTTTTGTCATAAGTCGACATGTGTCTCAAGTTCCCAAGCCTTTTGAGCAAACCGGGATCATGGATGTACTGTGTGCTTATAGTACATAACCGTATTGGAGATACGTTTTCTTGTGGTCATTCCTATGCATGCATTTTCTAAAAACACCACTAGGGGGTGTGGGTCTTCTAGAAACATAGAATTTGACAGCAGATAAGGACCGCTTGGCCCACCCAGGCTGCCCATTTCCCTACGTAATGGATAAGCTGCAGATCCTAGATAATCAGTAGCCTACTTTTTTCTACCCCACCCCCTAGAATTGCCTTATGACTGTCCCATGCATGCTTGAATTCAGCCACTGTTTTTGTCTCCACAACCTCCTCCGGAAGGCTGTTCCATGTATCCACAACCCTCTCTGTGAAAAAATACTTCCTTACATAACCTCTGAGCCGCCCCCCCCCCCACATCTTCAAATTGTGCCCCCTTGTTCTTTCACACCTCTTTTTTTTGAAAGATGCTACCCTCTTGGACTTTGTTGATTCCCCTTGAGGTACTTGAAAGTTTCTATCATGTCCCCCCCCCTCTCCCTCCGTTCCTCGAGGCTGTACACATTAAGCTCCTTTAGTCTCTCTTCATACGTCTTCCGGTGCAGACCCTGCACCATTTTAGTTGCCCTCCTCTGGACAGCTTCCATCCTGTCTATGTCCTTGTGGAGATTGGGTCTCCAAAACTGCACGCAGTACTCCAGATGGGATCTGTCAGAGGGATAACAACTTCCTGTTTTCTACTGGTGATGCCTCTCCCTATGCATCCCAGTATCCCCCCAGCCCTCCTTACTGCCCTCTCACATTGCTTGCCCACCTTTAAGTCATCTGATATGACTACCCCAGGTCCCTTTCCATTTTTTTTGTTGTTAGTTTCTCACCCCCTATTGTGTACTCTTCCCCTGTGTTTTTGTTTCCCAGGTGCATTACCTTGCACTTCTTAGCATTGAATCTAAGCTGCTATACATTTGACCATTCCTCTAACCTTGCCAAGTCCTTTCTCATCCTTTCCACCCCACCTTGTGCATCAGCTCTGTTGCAGATCTTTGTGTCATCTGCAAATTCATGCTTTTCCTCCCAGTCCCTCTGCAATGTCACTTATAAAGACATTGAAGAGGACCGTTCCTAATACTGAACCCTGCGGTACCCCACTAGTAAACCCCCCCTTTCTTCAGAGTGGACTCCATTTACTGTTACCCTCTGTGTCCTATTCTCCAGCCAGTTCTTTACCCAGGCTATCATCTTGGGACCCACTCCCAGGCTGGCTAACTTGTATATTAATCTTTTGTGTGGGACTGTGTCAAATGCCTTGCTAAAGTCTAGGTAGGCCACGTCCACAGACCCCTTCTGAAATGTTTATCTTTATGCCTTCCCTCAGAAAGGATGCCACCTGCAAGTAATGGAAGAAGTCCATTCTTAATGTAAATTCCCTCTATAGTGTGTCAGAGGATTTTGTTAATTTATTAATTCATTTATTTTTTTGGTTGATTTCTTTACACCCTGCCCCTCGTGCCGACTGGCCCCCAGCCCTGCCACCCCGGTGGCAGGATCCAGTTCGCCAGGATATACTCAGATACCCGGGTGCATGGCCTGCAGCAGACTGGTCATCCTGCTGGTTGGCAGTTTTTCCATTTTCCTCCCCGACACAGAGGAAGTGGTGTGTAGTGATTCTAGTGGTGGTGGTGCCATGCATGCTCCCGTGTGCAGCACGCTGGACATCTGCCCCACCTCCGCCACCACCCTCCGCATACCATATCAGTATGCCAACTGCCCAGCCACCACCAGGGGCCAGGTTAATGTGGGCTACTGATCCCACCCCTGCCTGGAGGAGGAGAAGAGCATTCCTTGGGACGCTTGATCCTACTCCCTCGGCCGACCCTCTGTCTCCCGAAGTTGATCTTGTGTCATCGGCACCGCAATAGCACTACCACTGCAGGATTTTAGACGTTGCCCTTGAATAAACTGCAAGAATCTGGAAAGACCCAGGGTTTCCCACAGTTTAAAAACTGCGTCCATATTGGGTTGTAAAAGTACCCCCATGGGGTGATTTTAGTGAATCTCGTAAGCCCATTTCAGATTGAAAGGTCCTGTTTGACCTTGCAGCAATTCTGAATCATTTGCTTTGTCCAAGGTTTGGACATTGACTCCTGCTGTGATCTTTCCATGGGGAATATCAAGCCAAGTCCTTGGGTTTGACCCTTTACTAGTTCTTTCCCAGCATCTGTTTTTTATATACTATCCAAGGTAGAGTGAGGGCCATTTGATGATACATTTTGAGACTGGGCAGACGAAGGCCCCCTTCTCCCTTGGGCCTAGTGAGATCATGCCACACAAATCTGTGAAGTGCTTTGTGAATCTTACTCCAGTTCACCTTTGGAATGTTCAGGGATAAGGTTTGAAATGAAAATAAAAACCTGGGACACGCATTCATTTTAATAGATTCCACCCTACCCACTAGAGACCAGGGCAAGAGTTTCCATCTCTTTAGATCAGCAAAGACTTCTGTCATTAGCTTCCTGTAGTTCATCTGGTAGAGATGTTGAAGCATTATCAGAATCTGAATACCCAGATAAGGTATCTGAGATGTACCTTATTTATACGGAATACGTAATCTAAGGGCTGGTGTCATATCCCCACTTACAGCATAACTTTGGTCTTGTCTATGTTTGATTTAAAACCAGATACTGCACCATGGTCAGAAAGCACTTTGTCCATCACTAGAAAGGTCCATAAGGATCTCTTAAGTAGAGCATGGTGTCTGCATTGAGAGATGTACAGATTTCTTCCCCTCTCACCACTATGCCCTCTAGGCTGTGATGTGATCTGACCCTAGCTGCCAGTGGTTCAATGCTTAGAGCAAATAAAATTGATGATAAATGGCACTCTTGTTGTGTTCCCCTGTGAATAAACAAGGTGTCTGATCTGATCATTGCCTGGGGTGACTATATAATTCCATGAGCCAGTAACAAAAATGGTCCCCAAATCTAAATTTTTGTAGAGTGGCAAACAAAACAATCCCAATATAGCCTATTGCATGCTTTTTCAGCAATGTTAGTGATAGCAATTTGTTGTCCCTTATGTTTTTTCCCTTCGTGCATCATACCCACCTTTATAAAATAAAATTATCTTGCTGTGTTGGGCCATTTTGACTTGCTGTAATTTGCACCTCTTCCTGCCTGCTCAGTGGCATCAATTCTCACTTTGCTGCACTGCTCTCATACTGTCCTCTGCGTGAAAGATTTGCACAAATAAAGTAGTACCTTTAAAAAAAGGCATTTTGTCTCCAAAGAGCCGCCAACTCTGTTGTCTGTGGACTCAGACCAGACCACAACGATCACTCATTCTTGCCACTCGCATCTCCTGTGCGCTCTCCTCAGCTGCACTCCTTCCACAGCATCAATTTTTATTTTCCATGCACAATAAAATTAAAAAATTAAAAAAAAAAGTTGAACTGAACTTTAGCTCACCAATGGCAGCTCCGTGAAACATGGAACTGATGTCGGCTATGCTAGGCTCCAACATGCTCCTTGCTAAAGCCCATTGCAATTTTCTCATCAATTTTTTTTAAAAACCACACTTGCTGCACCAATAAGTGATGGCATGAGGGCATCAGCGTGGTGTCATGACACCACATCCATGGCATCGGGGCTCAAAACAAGCAGATGGACTTGACTTTACCAAAAAAAAAAAAAAAAACTACGTTTGTCATGTGTGTGTATATATATATCCAGAAGCAAATTGTTTGATAACTTTTATTGAACCAACATAGATGTCACAAAAAAAGAAAATGTCCAACATCTATGTTGGTCCAATAAAAGGTATCATACTATTTGCTTCTGTATCTGTTCTTACAAGGACCAATACGGCAACTAATCTATTTCTGTATGTCATGTATACTCTACCCTAATACTAATTAACAAAAACAAGTACAGTCAGAGTCCCAAATGAAATGCTGTTTGACTTTGGGCATATCACTCATGGATTATGCCACTCGTAAGGTTACCAAGGTTAAACCGCTGTCGTGAAAATAAATACTTTATTCCACAGGTCTTTGAGTGTGTGTGTGTGTGTGTGTGTGTGTGTGTGTGTGTGTATGTATGTATGTATATATGTGTGTGTATGTATATATATATGTGTGTGTGTGTGTGTGTGTGTGTGTGTGTGTGTGTATATATATATATTACACACACTCAGTATTTTTAAGGGGTAGGGCATGCACCATGATTTCTACTTCATTCTCATTTTTAGCCTTGTTCAGGCATTTTTCCAGGACTTCCCTTAGCTCTGATTTTGGTCTGCATCAGTCTGTCTGCTGCACAGGAATTACTTTTGTCCCTGCTGGATTCCTAAGTTTTGTGTATACTCTTGTAAAAAAGGACCTGGGTGTGCCTATAATCCAGTTTATACAGTGTCTTAAAATTAGCAGTCAGATTACAATAAAGTATACCCCTTCCTCGCCACTACCACTGTCTGTGATACATGGCTGGCTACTTGTGGCTTAGCTTCAAATTGTAGTGCCGCCCTGTTGTATATGAACATCCCCCCCCCCGCCAAAGTTGGTTCTTTCATAGGGTCTTAACAGATGAAAAATACTACTTAACATTTGTATCCAGATGTGCAGCTAAAGCACGTACAGAACGAAGCTGTCATGGAGTCTGTGAATCACTTCTGAAGCATGTGTGTGTGTGTGTGTTTCGTTTTCTTTGTTTAGGGGCCTGAGTTCATTTTTCATGGATAGGTCGCTATTTCTGTCCTTACCACAGTTTTTTTAGTTTAATGCACTGCACCTGTTTATTGTAAATATGCATTGTTTGATACAGAGTAGTACTATGGACTGTTTTTTTTTTAACTTACATTTGTTGTTTTATCAATAAAACCAGTATGTACAAGATACTCATGCAAGTCATATTTGATAAGGAAACCTCCATTGTAACACATTTCAAGAAATCTTTGCAGTTAGATTTTCAGATGTGGGGGTAATTTGATAGCCCAACAATGACCAGCGGTGATCCTAGATATGTTGCACCCTGCAAGACTTTTTGGTGGTTATCTGAAAATGTTCAGTTTAAACATATTATTTATTTATTGAAGGTATCAGAATTACAATCCTTTGAGTCAGACTATTTTTCAAAGGCTCAATGTCCTAAACAACATACAGTATTAACAAGTAACTGTGGGTACAAAAAGTCATTAAACAAGGAAAACGTGGGATAGCAAGAGAATACAAGATATGCATGTATACAATTGAGAACAGTCAGGTGGCTACAACACAGTATAAAAGTCATGGAATAGTTAAGTTTTGAGTTTCAGGGAGACAAGGGACTTAAAAGGGGTAGGAGGTTGAGATTAGGTGGGACAGGGTCCATTGTCAGACTGGAATGGTGCAGGATGGGGGTTAGAAGGTAGGAGTAGATAGGGTGGGACTAGGCCAAACAAGGTCCTTTGTCAAGAGGGGGTAGTGCAGGTTACGGGGATTAAGGGCAATTGCAGGAGAAGGAGGAGAGGAGATGTGCTCGGAGCAGGGATTTAAACCGGCCACTCTTGGATTCAAGAGTTATGAGTTGGGGAAGGGAGTTGAGCCAGGTAGGGGCTTGACAACAGAAAGATCGTTGGCCAAGGGAGGTATTTTGTCACGGTGTAAGAAGAGTTGGTTTGAGCGAGTTTGAGGGTGGACTTGGTGGTGGGCACAGGTAGTGGGGGGGGTGAGACTGGGGCAGTTAGTCCAGTGGAAATCCTTTTAGCCATGAGGCAGGTTTGGTATTGCAATCTGCCGTCATGGTTTAGCCAGTTAGTTTGGTTGTAGAGAGAGCAGGTGTGGGTAAACCTAGGGCTAGGCGACAGGCCTTGTTCAGGGCACTCTTGAGTGTTTGGAGGGCAGTATTGTTGGCAGCACCATATATCAGAATGCCATAGTCTATAATAGACAGTACAGAGGATGTGATGGCGAGTTGGAGGGCTTTGGGGGGAGACAGCTCCGATGGTGATAGAGGAGGCCGATCCTGGAGTTGACGGAGGTACAGAGGAGATGGATGTGGTCATGGAAGGTAAGAGCAGGGTTGAAGGTGACTCCGAAGTACTTCAAGGTATTGACTTGTTTAAGAGGAAGTGAGAAGGAGGAGTGGATGCGGAGAGGGTAGTGTTTGAGCATGTTTTGGTGATGAACAAAGAGCATGACTTTGGACTTTTTTTGGTTCAGTATGAGCTTACGCCTGTTGAACCATGACTCTGCCTCAGTGAAAGCATTATGGAGGGAGAGTTCTAAGGAAGCGGGATTTGTGTGGGAAGTGTAGAGGATGGCATCATCCATGTAGAGTAGTATATTCCCAGTTCATGCCTTAGGTAGGGAGTTGAGATAAAGGCTGACTAGAAGGGACACAAGGATGGACCCCAGCGGGACACCTGAGAGAACAGGAAGGGATTTATAGAGAGTGGTGCAGATTTTGACCCTTTGAGAGCGTCCTGATATAGTCCACAAACCAGGATGTGGCCTCCTGGGCCAGGCAGTGGTGAGAGAGGGTGGAAAGAAGGAGGGCGTGAATTATGGTGTCAGACGTCTTGAAAGGGGCAAAGAAGACAGCGCCTGCCAACCGGCCATTGTCAAGGGCAGTGTGTATGAAGTTGAAAATTCCAGGAGGGCAGTAGAGGTACTGTGGCCCTGTCTGAAACGTTGTTGTTCGGCAAATATGAGGTCATATTTGGAGAGGTACTCTGTGAGTTGGTCGGTGACAATATGTTCTAGGACCTTAGAGTAGGGGGAAGGATGGATATGGGGTGGTAGTTGCGGGAGGAGAGGCAGTCCCTGCACTTGTGGATTGGAGTGATGAGCCCCATTTTCCAGGTGGAGGGGAATTTACCAGGACAGAGGGACAGGTTAAAGAGGTAGGAAAGGGGGGAAGAGAACCTCATCCAAGACCAGGCGCAGGATCCGAAGTTGAGGGAGTCACTGCTGTGACGGGAGCCACTCAAGACTTTGAGGAGGTAAGATTTTATCTCCAGGGGTTTGAGGACACAGCGTAAAGGAAGGGTGGGCTTGGGGTGGAAAGGGGGTTGAGGGGTTGAAGAAGTCAGGAGGGAGGATTGGGCTTAGGTCAGGGAAAGAGGTATTAAGTATGCCAGCGACAAGCTGTGTGTTGGTGGTAACAGACCCATTCACCTTGGGCTGGGGGTGGGGAGGTGAGCTTGCCATTGAAGTATTTAATGTTTTCCCAAAATGTAGACACAACAGCTAGTGTTGATGTGACCCCAATTCCAAACATGTTAAAGGGACACACTTAACTTTTTTTGCATCATGTTATTTCTAGGTAAAAACACAAATTTTATGATTGCTTATGTTCTCTAAAATTCCCTGATGTTATTAGTTGTTTTAACTGCTTCCTTACTTAGTAGAACTGAAATGCTCGGTAATTATGTTCTTATACCCAGCCTTGTTTGGTTTCAAATCCTTGATCTACTCTTATTACTTACTTCAGAACATTAGGAGAACCAGAGAACACTGGCCACTCGTGACTCAATAGGCTTCTTTCCTGCCTCTGCATCATGAGTGGCTAGACTGTGTTGGGTTGTTTCCAAGTCCAGGAAAGTTGCAGTGGGAGTTGATCAAGGACTATAAACCAACATGTTTTGGTGTGTTAACGCCGGTATGGTAAGCAGTTTGTTTTTCACTTTTTAAAAGAAAAAAGGAATCAAACTACCATTTACATAAACAAGGTCTACAGAATGTAACCAGTCATAAAATGTGTTTTTAAACTAGGGACATTTGGGAAGTGGTGGTGTCCCATTAAACCATTGCATTTTAGCACTCAAAAGAGGAACTCTGCCTCAATTTAGAACACATAAGCTAGGTTGTTTACACGAGGATATAACCCCCCATTGTTCAGGTCAACTATCTCTCTCCCCCTCACTATCTGTGCCCCCTCACCCGACACAAGTGTCATTTTCTGTGTTGCTACCACAGTTTTCAGACTAACAGACTGGCTTTTGGTTACAGTATTGCATTGTGACAAGCCTCTGTACCACATCAAGGTAGCCAGTTCCACAGAGGACCATTCACACATCACTAGCCACGCCACACCATTCACACACCACTAGCCACGCCACACCGTTCACACACCACTAGCCACGCCACACCGTTCACACACCACTAGCCACACCATTCACATACCACTAGCCACGCCACACCACAAAACAGCCGAGCTGCCACTCCAACCAAAAATTAGTTATGTACTGCAGCCCAGTAATAGCCACAGTAACAAGTCAGCAACTCAAGCATACTGGGGTGTATATGAGTCAGCAGGTTCAGGCAGTCTGTTCTTTTATTGGTACACATTTGCAGTGCTATAACTTTTTTCTGGAGTGAAGCGCATGCACTTTCAGTACCCCTCAAAACTGGAGCGGGTCAGCTACTAATACAAGTTTGAAAGTGACGCATGACCTTTGGGTAGCTGATGGAAGATAAATAGGACAGCAGGGGCAAAATTAAGTTTTGCAGCCACTAGCCAGCAGGGCCAGTGGCAGCCCAGACAGACATTTCCAGTGGCCCAGCTGTTTTATGCATCAAAACATTACCTTCTCCAGTACAAGTACACAGGGCTAGTTAGAAGAAATTCTTACTAGTCAGATACAAAATCTACCAACATTTGCCTAGTGGGCTGCAGGGCCGGTGTCAGTTGAACCCTGGGACAGAGTTAATCCCGTACTTATTTGAAAGGCAGGTTCTTTATTAAGAAGTTCAGTCAGCACAGCAAGTAATACCAATGTATAGGTACTTTTTCCATTAATAAATTCTCTGTGGTACAAGGCGGTACCTTGCTTTGTCGTAACATTTCCACTGAACACCTGACGAACATAGTGCATTAGCCTGTACACCAGGCAGACAAAGCAAGGTATCTCGTTGTACCTTAGAGAACTTATTTGCTGATGAATATAAATGCCGAAACATTGGTATTACTCGCTATGCTGCTACCCTGAACTTAAGAACCTTTAAATTCTTTTACAAAAAATTCTTGTACATAAATTTGGGATTATCCGTGTCTTATCTTCAACCAACTCCCTCCCAGTTGGACAACATACATTTTTGTATTGCTTGCACATTCTACAGCAGCTATGCACAGTTACAAACTTGTATTCAGATCTCCAACAGCAAAAAAGGTAACAGGCACCAAGTTGCATTGAAATTGTGGCACTTGCCTTAGATGGTAAACTCAGTAAAACAAATCAAGCACCCACTAAGCTAGTTAGCTGTTGCTAAAATAGTAAGCATGCATACATCTCATCTCATGGCTGAGGTGATATATGCACTTAGTATTTTTGCTTAAATAAAATGAGATGCTTCTCACCCCCCCCCCCTTTTTCCTTTAAAGCATTTTGTGACCAACGATGAGTGCTTGATTTGTTCCGTTTTACAGGATATCTGTTCAAAAGGACACAGGCACACTCTTGGTACACCTCTTCCAGAACTCTGCTTAACAATCTCCAGTTTGTTGTGAAAATAGAGCAGCATCAAGTGAACAAATCTTTTTTTTTTTGTTTGTTTTTTATACTTCAAATGCATGCACAGATTGATAATCAGTGCAGGTTCCTCACCACCCCAGTCTCCACAACCCCTAATATGGCAGACTAAATATAGAAAGAATGCTGTTATACTTAACACTCTTAATTTTAGGCAGTGTGGGCAGAATGGCAACTCGCACAAACATTCACATACAGTAAAGCTCAAATGTCAGTGATGGGGACCAGCAGAGTAACCTTGTTTTCCTAGTGCAACATATACACCACACCACACAACACTTAAGCAAGCACATGACACTTTTTTAAATACGGATCAACCCACATTACTGAACCTAAACAAGGCACTCATCTGGTGCTTAGCATAGTCACTTGGAAGCCTGAGACTCAGGGTAACATTTTATTTTGTCACATGGATTTGTCAACCAGTAGAAGTAGACCCCCTCAGCCCCAAAGTGGCATGCTTCCATAAGTGACTATAAACCCATCTGCAGAATGAGTCAGGGGCCAGAGTGCGAAAGGTCAAAATCCTTACATTTATAAAATATGAGCATTCAAGAAATTACAGCTTGTTTAAGTCAGTTTCATAGCTTGGATCAACACACACAGGGGATCTCTCATTAAACTGAAAGGGAGCTTGAGGCAGAGGGTCTAATCCCCTTCTCGCTGCAGTTCTGTTGGCCACCCAAAATACCAAACTCAGGAAGAATGGTGTTTCAGAGCAAAACACCACATAAAGTAATTTCTCACCTCTACACTTTATTTTTACAATCTCCTCTCTCTATGTAGGCAACATTTGCCTTTATCTGCTCTGAACCATATTGGCAGTCGTCTATTCTTCACCAATATGGGCCTCAAATCACAGATTCTTTAATCACATTTAAGTACCTTAATAGTGAAGTGCAGAACAAGCCTCCCTTATTTCTATTTTTTTCTGTCTTGAAAATGTAAAATGATACCTACTGTATGCTTCGTTATGTGTTGTCATATCTGCCATATACCAGTAACTAGTAGCAGAGAACATACAGTAGGTATAATTTTAAAATTTCAGAAAGAAAGTGATGTGAACAAAAGCCTGCCAGCATAGGTCAGTGTCCTGAAGACAAATGTGCTTTCAGTTTATAGAAATGTAAGATTTCGATGCAAGACACAAGGTACAGAGGAAACACATTCTACTCCATGCAATTTTCTGCTCTGAAACACCCTTCTTCCATATCATTAATACATGACATAACACACTGCAAGGTACTTAAACTGTGCTGCAGCTGTATAAAAACTGTAGCTATTCCTGATCTGCCCCCTCTGCTTCTGATTAGTTACCTCCAAGGCTCCAAAAGCCAATCAAGTTACATTACATCTGACATTCTCTGTCTACAATACATCCACATTTAATTTAGTTATAGAATATTTGTGAAAAGTTATATTACAAGATTACAACATGAGATTCTGTGTATATACATCCCTTCCCCAATTCCACATTTAACGTAGTGTATAGAATAATTGTAGAAGTCACATTACAACATCTGACATCTGTATATAGTGCATCCCCTCCCCAATTATTCCACATTTAATTTAACCTAGTGTATGTTAAGAAAAAATGTACAGCAACAACAGGATGAAAAAAAAAACATACCCCAGGCTCAGCTCCTCAGTTGTCTGTCTTTAGTCTTCACACAGAATAGTGGTCCTTGGTCAGTGGCTCAGGGCAGGCTTAGTGGCTGTTACGTTGAAAATTAATCCCTTGGATGAGATCAATCGCCCGATGTGAGCGCAACTATGCTCCCGTCTCCCCCACGGTCAGGGGCACCCGACCAGCTAGTGGCACACAGGCATAGCACAGAAGCAGTCACCTCACCACCACAGAGTCTCAGTCACAAACACTCAGCCAGTCCAGCACAGCAGGCACAAATATCGACAGCAGGCAGGCTCCCCTAGCTTGGTGCTGCAGTGAAACGAGAGAGAGAGGAGGGCCGCTATGCAGTGCTGACCTGGCTGGCTCCTCAGAGGATCAGTGAGCCGCGGAGTGAAGAGAGAGAGAGAATGAGCAGCAAGAAAGAGGACCTGACAGGGCAGGCAGGGCGCAGGCAAAACACCACAAGACAGTCAGACTCAGTGGTAGTGCTGGCAGAATAAGTAAGCAATCAAAGCAGCAGGCAGTAAAAAATGAGTAAAATCATGAATTACAGCTCTTTTTTAGCCGCTGTCCTTGCTTATAAGCTTGTTCTCAGGAGTCTGACTACTTGGTTCCTCCTGCCGGCTGCCACAGCATTGACCAGCATGGGCTGTAGTGAATGTTATTCCGACCGAGCCGAGCTCCCCTTAGGCTCCGGCTGCCATGGGTAGAAACTACCAGCCCCAGTCTCGTCTCTCTCTAGTCTTGCGTCTTGTAGTCGAGTCGCGGTGCAGCCACGCTCTTTTCTCCCTACCTGCTTGCTTCTTAGACTGTGGACCGATGGTCGCTCTCTCTCTCTCTCCCCTGGTGGTGCCAGTCTCCCTCCGCTTCTGTCTCTCTCCAACACCAACTCTCCAGTCCATGAGAGTCTAGGGCTGGGCTGGCTTCCAATTCAGTTCCGGCCTGGGTGACTCAAGTTTGAGGGTCTTGTTATTCAGCTCCAGCTTCACTTTTCGGCGTCCTCCACTCCAAGTGAATCCCACACCATCAAACAAAACACGCTCGCTCGGCTCAGGCTGGCAAATATTCTTGGATCATTCCAACTTCAAATAGAAAAAGTAGAAAATCTGTGCTACTATACGGGGCATTTAAACATGGTGCCCCAGTGTAGCCGCACCTCCTACATCAGCCCAGTCACCGAAGTGCAGCACCACCAGAGACCTGAGTGAGAACCCCCCGCCAAGATATGAGCGCCATGGGAGGAGACTAGAGCCAGGAAAGGGCCGGGGGGGGGAACACTACAGAGGAGAGACTGAGTAAACTCGGTCGGCTGCTCTACCCCCGCTATTGTTGGCAGTGTGCATGGCATATCAGTAGCTGCACCTTTGGTTTAAATTTCCAAAACAACGAAAGACCTGTTTTGCAGCATATCAGGGTTAGCACCATTACAGTTAGCAGTAGGTAAAGCCGTCCCAGTGGCGCTGAGGGTTGAGGCACTGGACGCCACACCTTGCGTCACACTGACGACCCAAGTTCAGGAATAGGCTCGGGCTGTCGGGGCTCAGCAGGGTAGGAGAGGATTGGGTGTCCTATGGACTGCTCTCCTCCCCTGGGGTGAATTACGGAGGATTCTCCTTCTGGTAGCGGCTCCTGATGGAGGCTGGGGCCGCCACACACCAGGCAGGGACAGCCAGTGGGAGAACAGTGTCAGCAGGCTTCTGCGGGAGGGGACAGGAGCGAGCCCTCAACGCACAGATGCAATTGCACATCCGCACCATGGGGCAGAACAAGGAAAAGTCCCTGGTGCCTGGTAGGCGAAGGTGGGGCCAGTGTCTGGCCCCCACACCAAATGCTGGGTCTCTCCAGTCTGCCTCCAGTACTCCCTCCATGTCCTGGTCACTCTACTAGATTCTAGATAGAACTCCAGGAGGAGTCGGCAGTCCCGCCTCGGGGAACTCTGAGCCGGGGGTTGAGCGATCAGAGGCGCAGTGTGGAGACTGGCCCAAGCCGGAGGTAAGACTGGGGGACTTCAGGCGAGGCGTGAGATGCCACACCGAGTGACTTCACTAGAGAGAGAGTCCAGGAGCCAGTGAGAAAGAGCATAAAGAAATTGTCGGGTTTCTCTCCAGAATGAAAAAAAAAACTAATGGGACAGGACAGAAGAAAAAAAATCAGTAAATATAGGGTGACAGCATCCACAGAACTTTAAGAGGTGGGCAACAGAAGCGCGTGGGCCCACTCCCAAGTTCTGTAGTTTGATGTGGATGACATCAAATTTTTTCCTCCTCGCTGTTGTAGCATATGAGAGATCTGGAAATGCATGTACTGCAGTATCATTAAAGTTCATAGTTTTGAGTTTCATTTCATTCACTTTTTTCAGTTTTATTTCACATAAAACCATTTAGGCAAAGCCTATTTTCAAACGATTTATTGTCAAAGATAGAACAACAAATAGCATCTGACATTATAAAAAATACAGGTGTAACAGAGATTAGAGTTTAGTTTTAGTTTTTATTTCACATAAAACCCTTTAGGCAGTGTCTAGGAGTTTAGAGTCCGGTACAACAAAAAGATATTACTTGGAGAGGTCCCTTTCACTAACTAATCACTTGTAGGAGTGCGCCCCCTGGCATCAGAACCGCATGGAAACTTTGCTAGCAGTGTCTCTGAACGGTGGGGGACAGTCCCCACATCTGCCCTCCAGTTCTTTTCCGCTGTCGACCTGTGCACGTTGGACCAACTGAAGCTCGTCGTAGCAGTTTGAACGCCCTTTTCGGGTGAGTATCCATTTTTTTCTTCTAACAATTTTCAGTAGTTTGTATGTCATCCTCTTCACCTACGGATTCACATAAAAACCAGTGTGGTTCTTGCGGCGTCCAGCTACCGCATAAGGACCAGCATACCTTTTTGCCTCTTCTGCCTGGGTCCTGACTGCAAAGTCTAGGAGTGCAAGGCCTGCACCCAATTCAACCAGGCTATACGGAAACGGCGCCAACAGTCTCTCCTGGCCTATCTCCTGAAACAAAAAGTGGCTTAGATGGAGAAAGAGCTAAAAAAGCTGAAAAGCGCCTCCTCCTCCTCACCAACTGATCCACACAAGAAGAAGAAAAGGGACAAAGAAAAACACCAGGAGCAGCCCCCCAACCCACACACACACCTACCATAGCCGCCCACGGGCCCCTTCGACGGGGGACATAGAAACACAGAAGTTGACAGCAGATAAGGACCACAAGACCCATCTAGTCTGCCCATTTCTTTTTCTACCTTATAAATGTGCCATCGGCCTTTGCTCTGTCAATGGCCTGTCTATTCTTACTCATCTGTATTGCTCCCTTATGCCTATCCCATGCCTGATTGAAGCCCTGCGCTGTATTCATATCCACCACTTCTTGAGGTAGGCCATTCCATGCATCCACCACCCTTTCTGAGAAAAAGAACTTCCTCACATTACCCCTTAATCGGCCTCCCTCTAATCTCATGCTGTCCTCTTGTTCTGCTATTTTTCTTATACTGAAACTTGTTTTAGACTTTCACCTTGTTAATGCCCTTAAAGGAAAACAGTTATTTGCAGGGGCTCCTGCCCCTGTAAACCTTACCCTCTGGTTAAGCTTTTGCCCAAAAAGCACCTTTTTCTGTGTCGGGGAAAATAATTTATGAACGAAAAGTCCACTACCTGGAAGTATGGCGGACTGTCGGGCGGCTCCATTAACTGTAAAGATGCGACGCAGCACCCTGCACTCCAATACTGTGGCTCATTGCAGAGTACAAGTATTTTATACTTTATTATTCTTACTACTGCATTTGTTTATTGTTAATTCTTTCATACGTTTATTAGTTTAATTTATAGCATTAATTTTATTATCAGTTCCTCACGGTTGGGGATAACTGCTAAGGAACCGAGGGTTTTGTTAGTTCTAGGATCGTGGATATGTTGTTCATTCACACTCTTTGGCATGTCCCCATCCATTTTAAATCTTGCTGGAAGTCTTCAGGCTGGCTTCTCCCGCCCACCCGAGTGGTATAACCCTCGGCTCTGCCCTGTGACACCAGGTCTTCCTTTCCACTGGAAGATTCAGGATGCCTCCCTCGTGCTCACGCATTTTGTAGGCCCTGGCTCAAAAACTTTCAGTTATTATGAAAATCTGTCTAGTTCACATTAGTGATCGTGACTGTATACCTTCGATTATGGAAGACAAGTCTTCTCCTGGATTTCGTTGGTGCCTTTGCGGTCAGAAGATGTCATGCACTGATCCCCACACCACATGCGTTTATTGTCTCTGTGTCAACCATGACTCCTCGAAATGCGGTATGTGTCTCACTTTCCATCCTAACGTCCTCGACGACCGTCTCACAAGCCTGAAGTTGGGGAGGCCAGAAAAATGGAACCCTCCAGTGAAATCTAAGGAGGCTACGTGGGCGGTTTCCGTAGCTGCGGGATCCGTCGAGCAATTGGAATGCATACAAGCATACGAAGAGAAAGCGGCTCGGGCTGCAGAAACTACTCTGAGCATCTCCGCTCCACGCAACCTCCGCTCCACCTTCTCAGGTTCCTTCTGAGAGTTGTGCCAGTCTCTCCCGATCAAGGGAGAGAGTCCTGCGAGCACGCACTCCTCTCGATCCTGTAAGTGGGAGAAGGATCCAGGATCATCTTCGTCTCGTCGGAGACGCTCTTGGGAGAGATCTCGGTCCCAGGAACATGCGGTCTTGACTTATGTCTAGATTGCTTCTTCGGCCGCTGGTTTTTCGGCTTTGCCATCTGGCCAGTCTACCAAACTGTAGATCAACAATGTAGAAATTGTCATCAACGCGATCGATCCTTTATCGCCGACTCCTGTCGACAATTTTCTCGATCGAACTCCAGTTCTGACTTTCCCCAACGAGGAGACCTAGCCTGCTAGGACTCCCATCGAAGAAGTGGTCTCCAACCCCGGGAAATCACCGGTTCGGCCGGTGTCTCCTGAGCGACCAAATCGGTCTGTCCGATCTCGATCGAGGTTTCGGACCCCCTCAACCGAAAGGCCAAGGAAGAGCCATAAATGCTCTAAGAAGGCGACACCATCAATCGTCTTCATCCTCCTCCGGACAAGGAGAGCTCGGTGGAACTCCGTTGGGCTCACGAGGACCTCATGGCAGCAACTGATTATGACCCGGGCACAAAAGCTGACCCGACTTCCAGCCGGCGTTATGGCTTTTGCCTCCTAGGCGCAAGCAGACTCCTTGGAGCCAATCAAGTCGTTCCCCCACCGAGCCGGCAAAACATCTGTCCGCCAGAAACCATCTTTCCACCGATTTGTGGTGGAACCACCACCCAAGCAGCCTGTGGAAGGGGCTCCTTCCAAAGAAGATAGGCTGGACACCGGGCTTCCCAGGCGTCTGTCGGTCACTGCCACCCCGGACTGCCCTCGGCTGGTCAAATGTGACCTGGGCGGTTGGCAGTTAGAACCGGATTCCTCAGATTCGGATGTGACTGGCCTGCATTCTCATCCCAGGGATAACAAATCAGCCGGTGGGTTAGAGACGGAGGAAGGTCCTTTGCCTGCATTCTCATCCTGGGAATGACGAATCAGCCGGTGGGTTAGAGACTGAGGAAGGTCCTTAGTCTTTTCAGGGCATTCTTCGCCTCATCTCTGAGTCCACAGGGATGCCCCTGGAGCCAGTCCAGAAGAAGGCGGAGTACCCTCTTACGGACATCCTCCAGAGAGGGGATACCCCAGCGGAGGCTTTTTCCTGTGGCCAAGGCCATTGTTGGCCCTGCATTAGAACTCTGACAGCGCCCTGCCTCTTGTCCAGCTCCATCTGCCTGCATGGTCCGCAAGTATGCGGTGCCCATGGGGTCCCTTGCGGGCTTCACAGAGCACCCTTCAGCTGAGAGCCTGCTGACCGCCTTTGTGTTCAGGCGTACTGGCAGTTCTGCCTATACTGACTGATGACCTGAGAAAGAGTCCAAGCTTTTGGACCATTCAGCTAGGAAGGTCTATGCGGCTTCATCCTTGGGTCTTGGGCCGTCATTATGGCACACTTCTTCCATGCCCTCCTAGGATCTTTGGATGATGTCCTCCCACATCTTCCCATGGACATGCAGACCACGTTCAAGCAAGTCCAGGATCATGGCCGAACTGTTGCCAAACAGCTCCAGACAGCCCTGGACATTGGGGATTCTTGTGCCCGTTCAATGGCAGCCGCAGTTGCCTCTCGCCGCAGGGCTTGGCTGAGGCTCTCCTCCTTTCCGGCGGATACTTAGCACAAACTAGCTGACGTGCCTTTCCTAGGAACCGGCCTTTTCGCCCCTAGAGTGGCTGGTCACCTTCAGCGCTTTGAGCAGTCCAGTGCCACCTTGAACGCTACTTCTGCTAAGGGTTCTTTGGGCAAGAATCAACAGAAGAAAAAGAAGCCTTTTCGGCATTCTTCCCCTGTGGCCCAGCAGCCCTCCTTTCAAGGTGGACAGCAGCATCAGCAACAGCAGCAGGCTCAAGCTTGGTGCCCCTGGCCCAAGCCCCGGCACTCCCAGGCCCGTAAAGGAGTCCGAGGTTCGGGTCCTGGATCCTCCTCCTCCAAGCCTGCTCAGTGACGGGCCGGGGGCTGTCTCCCCCTCTCCCGTCACTCCAGCTCTGAGTTCGTCCATGGGGGTTCAGCTCCACCACTTCCTTTCCGCCTGGTCCACTGTCACTTCGGACAGGTGGGTTCTCGGAGTGGTTGGTCAGGGACTGCCTCTGGAATTCAAGCCCGCACCCCTTGGGAGGAAAGAGTATCCACTCAAACTCCGTCGGCTGTCCGAGACGACATCACTCAGCTCCTCCTCAAGGAGGCTGTAGCTCCAGTGACGGATCCTCCAGCAGACCCAGGCTTTGTTTCCAGGTACTTCCTGGTGCCCAAGCAGATGGGGGGCTGGTGCCCCATTCTAGATCTGCACAATCTGAATCAATATCTCAGGTTGCGCACCTTTCGAATAGTCACTCTGTCCCAGATCATACCATCCTTGGAGCGAAACATGTGGTACTGTTCGCTGGATTGGCAGGACACGTTCCTTTAAGGCCCAATCCGTCCATCCCATCAGCGGTTCCTTCGCTTCAGGGTTGAAGGGACCCTGTACGAGTCCCAAGCCATGCCGTTTGGCCTGTCATCGGCCCCATGGATCTTCACCAAATGCATTGCAGTGATGGCAGCCCATCTCGGGGGGGGGGAGGGGGGTCAGGATTTATCCTTACCTCAGTGATTAGCTCCTAGCAGGTTCCACTCAACAGGAAGTGGAGAGGTCCAGGGATCTGGCCTTCCAGACCTGCTCCCAACTCTGCCTCCTGATCAACGAGGCTAAGTCAGAACTCGTGCCCTCTCAGGTGAGGGGCTTCATCGGGGCAGAGCTTGATTCTTGCCAAGCCAGAGCTTGGCTCCTGGTGGACAGGGCAGTGGTTCTCTCCTCTTTTGTCCAATCATTTCTGGTTGGGCACTTGCGCCCTGCCCGGGACTTTCTGCGCCTTCTGGGTTACATGGCGACGTGCACCTCAATGGTCCGTTGGGCCCTGTTGCACATGCGCCCCCTCCAGTGGGAGCTGGCCGGCCAGTGGACTCAGCACCACGGTTATTTCGACCAGCTGATCATTGTAGCCCAGAAGATGTGGGACGCTCTTCACTGGTGGACCGCCCCAGACCAGTTGCAGGAAGGGATCCCATTTGTCTGCCCCGAACCGACGGTCGTCCTTATGACCGATGCCTCTCTCATGGGCTGGGGAGCCTACATGGGGGACAAAAGGGCCCACGGCTGTGGACCTCCGAGGAGTCCCTATTCCACATCAACCTGTTGGAGCTCAGAGCAGTCAGACTGGCGCTGTCAGCTTTCACTCCTCAGCTCTGGGGTCAAGTGGTTCAAGTCCAGATGGACAATGCCATGACCATGTATTACCTCAACAAACAGGGCAGCACACACTCCCATCTGCTGTGCAGGAAGGCGTTCTGCACCTGGACCCCCGTGAGCCGTCTGGAGGCAGATCTCCTAGCCATCCATGTGGCAGGAGCCTCAAACGATCTGGCAGATGCTCTCAGCCGCTTAGGCGAGACATCCCACTGGTGGTCTCTCCATCCAGAGGTAGCTTACAGCCTGTTCTCCCTCCAGGGTCAACACCAAGCTGAGGCTGTTCCATGCCCCCCCCCCCCCAAGCAAGGCTTGCTGCAGGGGAATTCCTTTTCAAGGCCTTGGACCCCAGGCCTCCTCTACACCTTCCCTCCATTTCCCTTGATCCACAAAGTGCTTCTCAAGGTGAGGAGGGAAAAGGCAAAGGTGATCCTGGTAGCCCCAGACTGGCCACGCCATTTCTGGTATGCAGATTTCCTCTGCTTCAGCTGCAGGCCCCCAGAGCGGCTTCCAGCATGCCTGGACCTGATCTCACTCAATCAGGGGAATGTAGTCCATCCGGGACCTTCAATCCCTGCACCTCACAGCCTGGTATCTGAGCAGCTAGAGTTCCAGGCTTTGGGTCTCTCTGAGGATGTCTTCACCATGGTGGAGGCATCCAGAAAGGAATCGACCAGGAAATATTATGCCTTCAAATGGAAACTGTTTTCCATATGGTGTCAGGGCAAGGGCCTGGATCCCTTTTCCTGTCCAGTGGCCAACATTCTATGTGGTCATCAGCCTTTAGGGTGCACCTGGCAGCCATCTCTGCTTACCGGGCGCGGGCCAGTCAGCCAACGTTGGCGCAGGAGACCATGGTTGGGTGCTTTTTCAAAGGCCTGAATTACATATCCCCTCCGGTGCGTGAACCTCCACATCCTTGGGATCTTCTGCTGGTACTGGCAAAGCTCATGGGCAAGCCATTCGAACCAATTCACAAGTGTGCCTTGTCACACTTATGGAAGACTGCCTTCCTGGTGGCTATCACGTCTGCCAGGATGACAGGGGAGCTCCAAGTGCTTTCAGTGGACTCCTCTTATCTGGTCTTCCACAGGGACAAGGTTGTCCTATGCCCCCACCCAAAATTCTTTCCGAAGGTGGTGTCAGAGTTTCACCTTATCCAGGTGTTAAGTCTGCTGGTTTACTACCCCAACTACGCCTTGGAGGCTGAGTACAGGCTCCATACTTTGGACCTGAGACGTGCTCTCTCCAATTATAAGGAGAGGACGGCAGAAATTCAGGGAGAGGTTCGCCAGCTGTTTGTCACCTACGCTGAAGCTGCTTCTGGCAGACCTGCAGCAAAGCAGACGATTGCAAGATGAATTACATCATGCATTAGTCTATGCTACGAGTTGGCGTACAAGGAGCCTCCCAGAGGGATAAGAGCTCATTCTACCGGCCATACCACTGCATCGGTGGCTGCTTCCAGGGACATCCCTATCCAGGAAATCTGCCAGGCTGCTACCTGGAAGTCTGCAAACACCTTCATCACCCACTACCAAATGAGTCATGCCAGGATGCTGGTTTTGGGGCCTCAGTTCATTCTCCAATCTCTGTTCCTTAAGTAGGGGGTGAGCACCTTGCCTCCCTCCTCCCAGAGAACTGCTAGGAGTCTGCCAAAGAGTGTGGATGAACAACATATCCACGATTCTAGAAAAACAGGTTCTAGGGACATGGATATGTTCAATCCACACTTATTGGCAGGTTCCTTGCTGCTTTAAATCTTGCCAGAAGGTCTTCAAACTGGCTCCTCCCACCCACCCGGGTGGTAAAACTCTCGGCTCCGCCCCATGATGCCAGATCTTCCTTACCGCTTGGAAGCTCAGGTTCCCTCCTTAGCGCTCTGGAGTTTGAGCAGGCTCCACCCTTTCGAGCTGTCGCCCCTCGGGGGGCCACGGTGTCCGCAGCCTCGCTGTCGGCCCGCTGAGCCGATTATTGCCCTGCTCCTCGAAAAAGAGGTGATCAGGAAGGTGGCGGATCCTCCTACAGACCCGGGGTTTGTGTCCAGGTATTTTCTGGTCCCAAAACGGATGGGGGGCTGGCGCCCCATTCTCGACCTGCACGACCAGAACAGGTTCCTAAGGTCTCGGACCTCCAGGATGGTCACTCTGGCTCAGATAATCCCATCCTTGGAACGAGGCATGTGGTTCTGTTCCTTGGACCTCCAGGACATGTTCTTTCACGTCCCAATCCATCTGTCTCATCAGAGATTCCTCCGCTTCAGAGCGGAGGGATCCCTTTACGAGTTCCGGGCCATGCCCTTCGGCCTCTCCCTAGCTCCCAGGGTCTTCACCAAATGCATGGCAGTGGTGACAGCATTCCTGCGGCGCCGAAGGGTCCGGGTGTACCCCTACCTGGACAACTGGCTGATTGCAGCCCCCTCCAGAGTGGAGGCGGAGCGGTCCAGAGATCTGGCCCTCCAGGTTTGCTCACAGATTGGCCTCCTCATCAACGAGGCCAAGTCGGAACTCGTGCCGAAGCAGGTGATGCTCTTCGTCGGGGCAGAGCTTGACTCTCTTCGAGCCAGAGCTCTGCTCCCGGTGGACAGGGCCGAGGTTCTTTCCCTCCTTTGCCCAGTCATTTCTGGTTGGGCAATCGCGCCCTGCCCGGGACTTTCTGCGCCTCATGGCAGCCTGCACCAGCGTGGTCCGTTGGGCCCGTTGGTACATGTGTCCCCTTCAATGGGGACTGGCCAGCCAGTGGTCACAACGCTGCGATCTGTTGGACCAGCTCGTGACAGTGACCCAGGAGATGTGGAACGTTCTCCAGTGGTGGATCGGTCCAGCACATCTGCTGGAGGGCATCTCGTTCGTCCGCCCCGAGCCAATGGTCTCTCTATCGACCAATGCATCTCTGATGGGTTGGGGTGCCCATCTGGGGGAGCACAGAGCGCACAGGCCTCTGGTCCCCTCGGGAGTCCCGATGCCATATCAACCTGCTGGAGCTCTGAGCGGTCCGCCTAGCTCTCACCGTCTTCGCTCCGTTTCTACGGGGTCAAGTGGTTCAGGTCCAGACGGACAATACCACGACCATGTACTATCTGAACCACCAGGGTGGGACGTGCTCCATGCTGTTATGCAAAGAAGCTCTCCACATATGGTCCCTCGTGCGCAGCCTGGAGGCGGATCTCCTAGCCATTCACGTGGCAGGAGCCTCCAACACCCTGGCCGATACCCTACGCCGGATAGGGGCTGCGTCTCACTAGTGGTCTCTCCTGTTGGAGGTAGTACAAGATCTGTTCTCCCACTGGGGCACGCCTCAGGTGGACCTGTTTGCCTCAAGGGAGAATGCGAAGCTGAGTCTGTTCCATGCCCGCCCCCCTCAGCAGGGCTCGCTGCAGGGATGCCATCTCGAGGCCATGGACCCCGGGCCTCTTCTACGCCTTTCCCCCATTTCCCTTGATCCACAAGGTGCTTCTCAAGGCGAGGAGGGACAAGGTGCAGGTGATTCTGGTAGCTCCAGACTGGCCCCGCCAGTTCTGGTATCCAGATCTCCTCAGCTCCAGGCTCCCAAAGCGGCTTCCAGCCCTCCCAGACCTGATCTCAGTCAACCAGGGGAAGGTATTCCATCTGGACCTTCAAGCCCTGCACCTGACGGCCTGGTTCCTGAGCGGCTAGAATTCCAGGCCTTGGGTCTTTCTGATGAGGTCCTCAACGTTGTTGAGGTGTTCCGTAAGGAGTCGACCAGGAAATGCTACGCCTTCAAAATGGAAGAGATTCTCCATTTGGTGTCGGGGGAAGGGCTTGGACCCTTCCGCCTGTCCCTTGGCAAGCATTCTGGACTACCTGTGGTCCCTTTCTCAGCAAGGGCTTCGGTCGACGACCCTTAAGGTGCACCTGGCAGCCATTTCTGCTTACCGGGCTTGGGCTGGGAAGCAGTCGGTGGTGCAGGAGAAGGTGGTAGGGCGCTTTTTCAAAGGCCTTGACCACATTTCCCCTCCGGTGCGAGAACCTCCACCTCCGTGGGATCTACTGCTGGTATTGGCCAAGCTCATGGGCAAGCCATTCGAACCGATGCACAGGTGCGATATTTCCCACCTGTTGTGGAAGACCGCCTTCTTGGTGGCTATCACGTCAGCCAGAAGGATGGGAGAGCTCCAGTCGCTTTCCATCGAGTTTCCTTATCTGGTCTTCCACAGGGACAAGGTTGTCCTGCGCCCACCCAAAATTCCTTCGAAGGTAGTGTCGGAGTTTCACCTTAACCAGGTGTTGACTCTGCCAGTGTTCTACCCCAATCACACCTCGGAGGCCAAATATAGGCTCCATACTTTGGACCCTAGACAAGCGCTCTCTTATTATAAGAAGCGGACGGCTGAAGTTCAGGGAGAGGTTCGCCAGCCGTTTGTCACCTACGCTGAAGCCGCACCTGGCAGACCTGCAGCCAAGTGGACGATAAGTAGGTGGGTCACCTCCTGCATAGAGCTCTGCTATAGGTTGGCGGGCATGGAGTCTCCCAGAGGGATAAGAGCTCATTCTATCCGCCATACCGCTGCATCGGTAGCTGCTTACAGGGATGTCCCTATCCAGGATATCTGCAGGGCTGCTACCTGGAAGTCTGCACATACCTTTATTACCCACTACCACATCGACCTTGAGTCACGCTGGGATGCTGGTTTTGGGGCCTCGGTTCTCCAGTCTCTATTTCCCAAGTAAGTATCGGGGTGTGCGCTTTGCCTCCCTCCTCCCGGAGAACTGTTAGGAGTCTGCCAATAAGTGTGGATTGAACAAAATATCCATGTCCCTAGAAATACAGGTTACTCACCTGTAACAGGAGTTCTAGGAATGGTATATGTTGTTCATCCACACAACCCACCCGACCTCCCCGGCTTTGACGCACAACCTGGCTTCCAGCGGGCTAGATCTGGCATCATGGGGCGGAGCCAAGAGTTTTACCACCCGGGTGGGTGGGAGGAGCCAGCTTGAAGACCTTCCGGCAAGATTTAAAGCGGCAAGGAACCTGCCAGTAAGTGTGGATGAACAACATATACCATTCCTAGAACTCCTGTTACAGGTGAGTAACCTGTATTTACTCACCTGTAACAGTAGATCTTCCACGGAATGGTCTCTTGCAGTAAGTCGTTACTTCTGGGAGTTCCCGATAGGTGGCGCGCCAGTACCAAAGTCTCTTCCAGCAGTCTCTATATCAGGGGCCACATACATTGCCTCACTTCCTGGGCTATACCTATAAAAGCAGGTGGTCCCTGGTAAACTCTGTTCATTTTCCCTCCGGCTTCAGCTCTGGCAGCAACTCTCCTAGTAGCAGTCTACTACTTGGATTGAACCCATAGCCTAGGAGCCTGGGCTTCATAAAGACACCATATACAGTCGTGGCCAAAAATATTGGCGCCCTTACACTTTTTAAAATAACTCTCAATTTCCTCTAAACATAAGTTGAAATTAAGAACAGTACAGTATTTGGTCTCCACAATTCTTTATTTCTCTGTTAATATTGCAGAACCTTTGTTTTAGATTCGGAAGTTAATATATCCTTTTAAATCAGAAAATGAAAAAAATGGCATTGACAAAATTATTGATACCCTAGACTTAATATTTGGTAGCACAGCCTTTGGTCAAAATAACTGCAATCAACTGCTTCCTATAGCCGTGGATGAGCTTCCTGCACCTCTCTACTGGCAGTTTGGCCCACTCTTCTTGTGCAGACTGCTCCAGTTCTCCCAGGTTTGAAGGGTGCCTTCTCCCAACTGCTGTTTTCGGATCTCTCCACAGGTTTTCAGTGGGATTTAGATCTGGACTCATTGCTGGCCACTTCAGAACAGTACAGCGTCTTGTCTTGAACCATTCCTGGGTGCTTTTTGAAGTGTGTTTGGGGTCATTGTCCTGCTGGAAGACCCATGACCTTCGATGGAGACCCAGCTTTCTGACACTGGGTTCAACATTGCGCTCCAAAATGGCCTGGTAATCTCCAGATTTCATGATGCCATGCACATGTTCAAGGCATCCAGTGCCAGAGGCAGCACAGCAACCCCAAAACATCACTGAACCTCCTCCATGTTTGACTGTAGGGAAGGTGTTCTTTTCTTTGAAGGCTTCATTTTGTTTTCTGTACACATAGAGATGATGTGCTTTACCAAAAAGCTCTAATTTGGTGTCATCTGTCCACAGGACATTCTCCCAGAAGGATTTTGGCTTGTTCAGGTGTGTGTTGGCAAACCCCAGTCGGGCTTTCTTATGTCTCTCTCTTAGCATTGGGGTCCTCCTGGGCGTCCTACCATATAACCCCCTTTCATTGAGTTGGTGACGGATGGTGCGAGTTGAAACTGTCGTACCTTGTGTCTGAAGGTCAGCTTGAATCTGTTTGGCAGTTGCTCGAGGTGCTTTCTCCACCATTCGAACAATCCTGCACTGCAATCTTCGATCAAGTTTTCTCTTGCGTCCACGTCCAGGGAGGTTGGCTACAGTGCCATGGGCCTTAAACATCCTGATAACATTATGTACGGTGAAAACAGGAACATCAAGGTCTCTGGAGATTGATTTGTAGCCTTGAGATTGTCCATGCTTGGCTACAATCTTCTGTCTGACCTCCTCAGACAATTCTCTGGCTGTCTTTCTTTCCTCCATGTTCATTGTGGTACACACAGTGACGCAAAACAGGAGAATGAGTCCTTTTCTCTATTCAAACTGGTTGAATGAGTGATTTTTATATTGCAGGCACCTGCAACTCACAGCAGGTGAGTTCAATTCCAAAGTGAAGGAGAATCACCTGCTTGAAATCTAATTATTTCTAACTACTTCTGAAAGGTGCCAATAATTTTGTCTGGGCCATTTAAGGATTTCTGTGTGGAATAAGCTAAGACTTAGTAAATTGTTCTGCTTTTTGTGTTTTATTCCACTGCAAACCAAAGAAATACATATGTGGATACCAAAATATTTTTTTATTTCAACAATTTTCTGGAAGGAATGGTGCATTATTAGAAAAAACTGCAAGGACGCCAATATTTTTGGCCACGACTGTACCTACAATGGAAGATTCCCTGTACACACACACACACACACACACACACAGGATGGTCAACCAGAGGGCTCAAAAAACTTGAGTCCTCTTCAAGAGATAATATTGGGAAGGAAGCACGTTCACTGAAAGTACTGCCTGACCGCCTTTCAACGGTCGTGCCTTCAAAACCTGGATCATCAAGAAGATATTCATAGTCGATGGGCACTTCAACCCCATCAGTGGCAGGCTGTACTCCATCAAAAAAGGAACGTTCATCGTCGACGGGGCATCATCCTCAGCTCCTCCTTCGACCAGGACTCCTGCACTATCAACGACAGAGGTCTTGCTGCCTTCCCCATCGTCGGGGCATAACCCCCGTCGACGGGAGGGCTTTACAAGACAGCATCATCGATGGGAATGCCTCCTCCGTCGGAGCACATGCTACATGCGTCCTCGTCGACGGGGCTGCCTCCCCCATCGATGGGACATGCTCCCCCGTCGACAGGACATGCATCCACTCTCCCATGATCGACAGCATTTCCATTGTCGACGGAGCATGTCTTCACTCCCCCATCGTTGACGATGGCACTCCTGTCAACAGTGCATGCATTCACTATCCCATCATCGACGGAGCAAATCCCACCATCGACAACACATGCCCTGCCTTCCTCATCAATGGAGTATATTCCCCAGTCGACAGAGCATGATGTCACTGACCCTCCACTTGTAAGACACAGTACATCATCGACGAGGCATGCTTCTCTGCCTCTCCCGTCGACTGGACTGATGCCTCCATCGTCAAGACGATCACTGTTGCATAGAACACCCCCCTTGCCTGCGTATAATATAGCTATGGATGACCCTTATGGAAGGTCGACCATGAAAAGCCAAGAATATTCTCAAAAACATGTATCAAAAGATGCATATGGAACTGCATTTCTACAAAAAAAAAACTATATGCTTCAGAACGCAGAGGTCCTGCAGCCTCATTGTCATTCCTTCGTGGGTCTCACAACCCCGTTGGAAATGAACAGACACGCCAAAGAAACACCGGATCACTCTACCGGGAGGCGCAAATTGATTCCCCATCCCCACGTACGCTGGATTCAGAACCTGCTTACGTGACAATTCCATCGTCTCAAGTTCCAAATATTGAAAAAATAGTAAATAGAGTACTGGAGTCTGTGGGTTTTGACCATAGCCTTACTCCAGGACATAACCCTCAAAACCAAATGATATCGCCACCTCCATCAAAACAGGCACGCACAGAGTTTGAACGCTCCCCAGTCCTGCTTCTTCCCGAATATTCAGATTAATATTTCTCAGATTATCACATGAATCCAAACCTTCATATTACCTATGATGGTCCCCCTGACACAAGAAGTTATGAATCCCCTTCGGAGGTGCCCTCCTACTGGGATGAAGGGCTGTTAAAGCCACGAAAGGTCATTTCTCCACTGGATGACCCCTCATTCCTCAAAATAATGCTACAAATGCAAAAAACAATGGGGTTTACCACAACGGAACAGGACAGATTAAGTAAAGATATGGCTGAATATCTGGGCCTACCAGAAGACCCTGTCCGGGCTATCCCTCCTTCTATACCTACATTCAGAAATGCTATTACTGAAGCTTGGAGTCAACCCATAGCAGTGCAGGAGTTACCTAGAAAGGCCCACGGGCTGTATCAGGCTCCTCCTGATTATCAGTATTAAACAAATACGTCAGCATCGGCTTCTGTGGTTACTGCGGCTGCCCACAACCGCACCGGCAAGCCTAAACGTACAAGCATGATACCTCCAGAGAGAGACTCTATATATGAGAGAGAGTGTTTGCTCTAAACACTCTAAATATCAGAATACTTAACTATATGGGGCACATGCTGCAATACCTACATACAGTGAGCACTTCTACTGGAGAAGTTATAAACAGAATACCTGCATCCCCTGAAAGGCAGCAACTTACATCTATAAATAATAGTTATTTAACTGTCTCGACATCTGTTAAGATCGGGATATGATCTTGCTGATGCTTCGGCTCGAGCCTCTGCAGTCAGCATTCTTATACATTGCCAGGCATGGCTCCGACTTTCAGGGCTAGCACCTGATATTCAGCACAAAGTGGCTAACTCCCCCTTTTCAGGGGACCATCTTTTTGGGCCAGGAGGTCAAACGATACTGGAGAACCTACAAGCATCAGACAGACAACTGAAAACAGTACAATACATGTACCAAAAACCACACCCTCAGTGTAATTATTCATACAAAACTGGAATTGATTATACCTCAAGTGACACCTTTAAGAGCAGAGAACAAGTAACAAGAACCCCGGCAAAGCCATCCTGTGGCTGCCCTTCCGGCCACCACGGGGCTTCTGCCCCTCATTAAAGACTGTAGACTCTGCCCCGGTCCCCTCTTCTTGGCATCGGGGACCTTTTGGGGCCACAAAAAAGACAGGCCTTTTTTCACATCGGCTCGAGACATCTAGCCAGTTTCTCAGGTATCACTGTTTATAGACCATGACGACCATTCCATCGAGATACTTTTTTGACCTGTGGTGCACCAGACGTCCTGTCCCTCCCTCGACCAGGTCCATCCACTATTAACTCACATGCTGAGACACAATCAGTCCCACTACGGACTATATTCTTCTCTCCTCCACTGCTATTCGTAGCCTTCCCTTGATCATGAACAAAGATCATATCAAAAAGGGTGAGTACATATACAGAGATTATATGTTTTTAACCACTGCTTCATTTTGTTTGGTCACAGAAGCATTGTTTCATTTGCTGCATTATCTGTTACTTCAGTATCCTACCTTTTGTCAAATGGATACATTCATTACTGGCAAGACAGTTGGGGGGAGGGGGCCTTCACTTGCTACTTTTTATTTATTTAGCTTTTGTTGACCGGGTAAGTGCACTAGACAAATCCTGCCTATTTTCAGGCACGACCCGGGGGAGAGGGGATACAGATGAATGCCAACTGACCTTGAACCAGATTAAGCTCTTGGTGGTATTTTTTAGTGAATGAGGGAAATTTGGCCAGGACACTGGGGAAATTCCCCTACTCTTTTCGATAAGTGCCATGGGATCTTTAACATCCACCTGAACTACCACCAATCCAGGCAGATGGGACCTCAGTTTAACGTCTCATCCAAAAGACGGCACCTCAGAAATGCAGCACCCCTCTCATGCTGCATTACAGTGTTAGTACTGGGATATTAACCCAAGTGCCAGATGTGGGAACTGAACCCACAGCCCTCTGATCTCCCGGCCTCAGAGGCGAGTGTGCTACCTACTGAGCCACTGACACTGCTAAATGAATCCAAACCTTCATATTACCTATGATGGTCCCCCTGACACAAGAAGTTATGAATCCCCTTTGTAGCGCCTCTAAAGAATAACATTGTGTTACTTGAGCTACTGTTACAATTTGTAACAAAGTTGCCTTTGCCTCAGATTGCGCGTTCACTGCTGATCGCTGAAGCTCCATAATTGCTCAGTGCTCTTAACATATTCCTTCTAGTTTTAATTTTAAAACAATGCTTCACAGTGAATCATGTATCCCTTTATTCCATTGCTATGCTATTTTAGCATTCATTGGTCCCATGACCACATTTTACCTACGGCAGAATGCCATCTGTGGTCACGCACTGCCATATAACTGCTTGGGAATCTCCCAGAAGTAATGACTTGCTGCTGCGAGACCATTCCGTGGAAGATAGTGCAGTTACACAAAGACTTTTGCTGTAACAGTAGATCTTCTAGGAATGTCTCTTGCAGTAAGTAGTTTCTCTCCCTCCTCCCCCCTGCCTTATGTAATAGGGAAAACAATGTAAGGGTGGGAAGCTTCAGTACCTCGGTTCCCCTCGGTCCCTGGCTTCCGAGCTGAAACCGGTGGGGAACGGAGCTTACCAGGGACCACCCACTTTTATAGGTACAGCCCAGGAAGTGAGGTAGTGTCGGTGGTCCCTGGTAAAGAGACTGCTGGAAGAGACTTCCATGCTGTAGCGCCACCTATCAGGAACTCCCAGAAGTAATGACTAACTGCAAGAGACATTCCTAGAAGATCTACTGTTACAGCAAAAGTCTGTGTAACTGCACTTTTTAGGAGTGATGTATGTTGTTCATCCACACGTACCCACCCGACCTCCCCGGCTGCGGACGCAGAGCTCCTGGCTTGCAGTGGGCTAAGATCAGCATCATGGGGGGCCAGCGTCATACCACCTGGGTGGGTGGGAGGAGCCAGCTTGAAGACTTCCGGCAAGATTTAAAGTGGAAAGGGACATGCCAAAGAGTGTGGATGAACAACATATACCACTCCTAGAACTACTGTTACAGGTGAGTAACTTGTTTTTTTTCCTTTAACTTTTTCCGCTATTTTAGTATATATTTTAGTGTTTAATTCAATTTAAATAACTGTTTTGAAACTACTGAACCGGCTTCTTGTAACTGCTAACCCGGTTGCTTTGAACCGCTAACCCGGTTCCGAGTTTAAAATCCTCTGTTCATTATCAGAACCTGATCGGTTCCAGAAGCGACTGCAAAAAAAAAAAAAAAAAAAAAAAACTTGTTTGCAGTTGTGTTGTTTTTCTCCTGGAAATGGAGTTGTTTGAAAAAACGAAGAAAAAGCCTGGTCCCCAGGTTTTAAAAATTTCTTGGAAGTATGGGGACATTTTTGCAAGAGCAGACAAGCATGAACGCTGTGTAGTATGCTTGGGAACTGAACATCTTTCTACAGATTATGAAATCTGTAAGTCTTTTCCACAAAAAACAGTGGAGAAAAGGTTGGGAAGATTACAGAAGACTAGACAAGGGTGCTTCAGGCTCTGACCAGCCAACACCCTCCAAATCTGCGGGTGAACCCGCTGTCTCTTGCTTACACACCCCTGAGAAGGGTGATACAGGTACCTTAAAAAGGATGAGTGGTCCGGTTGTCTCTCCAGTCCCCTCCAAGAAAACCAAAAAGACAACGCACGTCAAAGCCCAAGCTGATAAACCTAGAGGGGTTTCTTCTGTGCCTCACAGCCTGTCATCTGCAGAGGAGATTGCCCAGGCCATGAAGGTCATTCAGGCTTTGCAGGGCCTTATATCTGCCCCTACCCTCCCTCCTCCACGGGTTCAAGCACCAGCTCTTCCTTCTGAATTCCTCTCCCAGGAGGTGGAGTATGGGGATTATGATGAACCGGAAGGTGAGCCCATTGAACCAGAAATCTCAGCAGTGCAGGAATTTGGCTCTCCTCCCAGGTCAGAAGATTTTTCTTCCCATTTTTCCTTTGTAAGGAAAATAGTTGATGCTCTTTACCTAGCTACTACAGAGGTCATAGAGGATGATGAGGAGGAAGCTGAATATCTGGAGATGATGGGGTTAACACCCACAAAGAAAATTCTCCTTCCAATAAATTCTTTAAAAAAGATTTATTTAAAATCTTGCAGAACCCAAATTCTGTTCCACCACTGGATAAGAAGGTGGATAAAAAATATCAGCTGGACAGACAAGGGGCTCAATTTCTCTGTTCTCACCCTGATCATCAGGGCATAGTCCAGCAGGCAGCCCATGAGAAGGTGATGGTTCATTTATCCTCTCATCCACCTGAGAAGGATTCTAGGAAGATGGACAGCATGTCTAAGAAAGGGTATTTCGCCACCTTCCTTGGGATAAGACAGGCTAATTACCTGGTCTATGCTGCACAGTATCAGAAAACACTGACAGTCAGTATTGGCAATGTCAGAGAAGGACCCCTCCCCTTTCTCTGAAGACCTAGCAGAAACCGCAACGTTTTGATTGGAAGCAACTAAGTACCAGTTCTAAATGGCAGCATATGCCAGTGACACTGCTGCCAGGTGGATGGTTCTAACCGTACTATAGCCCTGAGAAGGCTGGCATAGCTGAGGGCTATCAGTTTGACACAGGATACCCAGGCTAAGACCATGGATTTTCCTGTGGAGGATCACTTTTCAGTAAGCATACTGAGGATCATATGAAGAAGGTGAATGAGTACAAGGCCACATATAAAATTTACTTCTCCAAGGAAAGGCCTTCTCCTTCCTGTGGGCCTTATAGGAGGGGAGGCAGAGGAAGGACACCCTATGGTAGGTCCTTCTATCAGTCACAGGCTGTTCCACAGCTGCAGCCTTACCCACAGCAGACTGGGTACTTCAGGACCAGGGGTAGAAGAGGCTCCAGAAGAGGCTCCCACTCTACCCAGGCTCAGTCACAACCAAAACAAAATCCCTGACTCAGTTGTCAAGGCCGCCTCACTAGCACCAGTAGGGGGCAGACTGACTGACTTTTTCCAAGCCTGGCAGGCCATCACCACGGATAAGTGGGTTCTGGAGTTAGTGAGTCTCAGAGTTTGTCCCTGAGTTTCAAGTCTCTTCCTCCTCTGAAATCAAAACTGTTAAAACCAGTTTCTCTAACAGAAAGAAAACTCCTGGAAAAAGAGGTTCAAACCTTGCTCCACATAAAGGCAGTGGAGCCTGTACCAAGGCCTCAGAGAGGAAAAGGATTTTACTCAAGGTATTTCTTCACCAAAAAGAAAAATTGGGAGTGGCTGTCTATATTAAATCTCAGACTTCTGAATCAGTATCTAGTAAGACCAAGGTTCAGAATGCTCACTTTGTCCCTGATTTGCCAGTCATTCAACAAGGAGACTGGCTGGCATCTCTGGATCTGAAGGATGCCTATTTCCACATCCTAATGAGAGTCGCACAGGAAGTATCTTGGGTTCAGACTTCCTTCAGGTCACTACCAATTCTCAGCCCTTCCCTTCGGCCTTACCTCTGCACCCAGGGTGTTCATAGTGTTTAGTAGTGGTAGTGGCATATCTAAGGAGACTGGGAATTTTAGTCTTCCCCTATCTCGACGACTGGCTAGTCGTCAAAGTCATCACAACAGGTGAAAGATCACCTGGTAACAATACAAAATCTGTTAGTCTTTGGGATTCCTGATAAATCAGGAAAAATCCAATCTCAATCCAGTACAGGTCCTGCATTTCATAGGAGCACAGCTGGACACTTTGCAAGGAAGAGCTTTCCATCCCAAGGACAGGGTCCAAAGCATACTGCAGCTGGTTACCTCATTCAGGTTGGGCAAGCCATGTCCAGCAAGGCAATACTTGCAGTATAGCGCAGTGGTTTAGGGCCCTGAGCTGCAAATCTGGTGACATCCAGCAGACCAGACCTGGGTTTGAATCCCACAGCTTCCACTTGTAGACTGTGTGACCCTGAGCAAGTCACTTAACTTCCCTGTGCTTCCAGATCGCACCTGTAAAAAAGCTTTCAGCTTAGTGTGCAGGTCCTAGTTAAACAACAAAAAAAAAAAAAACTTGGGACATATGGCTGCAGCAACAGAAGTTGTCTTGGGAGTAAGATACTGAATGAGGGATATTCAGTTCCATCTCAGAGCACACTGGTGCCAAAGAAAAGACAAAATGTCAAAACCAATTCCAGTAACAGAAACTGTGTTTCAGTCCCTACTGTGGTGGAAGGAAGCACACAATCTAAGGGAAGGGTTCCTTTTCAGAGAGGAAAACCCATCAGTTATCCTTACAACAGATGCGCCTCTGTTAGGATGGGGTGCTCACTTGGGAGAGCACACTACCCATGGCACCTGGTTAGGTGCAGAGTCACTCCTCCAAATAAACTTGTTGGAGCTCAAGCAGTATTTCTGGCTTTAAAAGATCTTCCCGGACATAGTCCCCACCACTCATTCACACTAATGGGAGTACGCCGGAAGCGCTAGGACCAAGTGGGAGCAAACTTTTTCAGGAGGGCCGGCGCCGAGATGGAGCCAAGAGGAGTGCGTGCAGAATGGACTATCTCGGCGTTGACACTCCAACCGCCTCAGTTTCTTTTTTCCTGCCATTGAGTACATTTCAGTGACGTTGCTCACCCGCTGGGAGTCAAACGTCAAACTAGCAGCTTAAGTTTTCAGTTTTTTATTTTGTATCTTGTATCGAATAGTACCGATTACATTGTAATATTTATTTACTGGTTCAAGAAGAAATCTTCAGCCCTCCATTGACTAAGTCCACCATGAGCAGGGCAGGTGACAGTAGGGAGACTTCGGATGAAAGCTGTTTAGTCAGCCGGGCGAGTCTGGTCCCCACCCTCTTTGGGGGGTCTCATCTGGATGGTCCAGTGCAGGGGGGATGGGTGGTCCCAAAAAGCATAAAAAGAAACTGTCCCGTTTGCGGCACTGTTCGGCCTAGAGTTCTCCGGTCAAGGAAGAGACTGCATCACTTGCGGTTGCCCTCTGGTACCTTTGCGTGTAGACTGTTGATTATTAGGATCAGAAGCCGGTCTCTGCCTCCTACGGAATCACCTGATCTTCCTGGACATAGTCTCCACCACTCATTCACACTGATGGGATCTTCACCAGAGGTGCTAGGACCCAGCGGGAGCAAACTTTTTGCAGGAGGGCCGGTGCCAGAGATGGAGCCGTGAGGCGCGGTGCCACGAGCTTCGGCTCGTGCAGCAATGACTATCTCGGCGTCTACCCTCCAATCACCTCAGTTCCTTTCTTCCCGCCGTCGAGTGCTCTTCAGTGACAATGTTGCTCACCCGCTGGGAGTCAAACTTCAAACTAGTAGCATAGTTTTCAGTTTATCATTTTGTAATATATCTTGAATAAGTACCGCTTACTATAATTTATTCTTATTTAAGAAAGAAGTCTCAGCCTACATTGACGGAGTCGACAATGAGCGGGTCAGGTGACTGTAGGGAGACTTCGTATGAAGCTTGTTCAGTCAGCCGGGCTGGGTCCGGTCCGCCGCTCTCTCTGGAGGGCGGGGTCTGACAACGGATGGTCCAGTGCCCGAGGGAAGGGGCGATCCCCCTGGAAGCATAAAAGAAAATGGTCGCATTCTCGACACCGTTCAGCCTCAAGCTGTTCTTCTTCTTCAGCCCACAGGTCAAAAAAGAGAAGGCATCACTCGAGGTTGCCCTCTGGTATGTCTGCGCGTCGACGGTCGGTCATTGGGGTCAGTTGCCGGTCTCTTCCTCCGGAGTTGACAGTTTCTGTTTCTGGTCACCGACCTCTTCAACATCAGAGCCCTTCCCCGCCTTCTGGTAGGGCTTCAGATGAGCAGTTTCATCAGTGGGCCTCTCTGATGGAACAGTGGGCTTGGAGGTGGGTCCAGCTGCCTGCCCCAGTCACTCTGGGGCCCTTAGGGGATCAGGTAGGGTGGTTGGACCTCCCTAGTCGTGCGGTGCCTTCTTCGGTGCCGTTGACTTCGCACTCAGGTGTTTTCCCCCCTCACATGGTTACGGTGCAAGAAGCCACACCGATGCCTCTGTCTCCTGGTATTCTTCCTTCTTTCTCTTCAGATCCTAGTTTTCGGAGCCCTGTGTGGGTTTCGGCACCTTCGGCATCGATGGGTCGCTCGGCACTGTCCTCGGCGCCATTGAGTTTGTCGGCACCATCCTCGGCGCCAAGGCTTGGTGTGATGTCTTCAGGGCTTCTCAACTCCGAACCTTTTTCCTTCCTCTTTTCCTTCTGATTTTCACTCCTTTCCTGTCCGTATAGCCCCTCCTGGGCTGTCAATAGATGATACTGACCCAGACCTTAGGCTGGGTGATCACGTGGAAGGAACAGGATCTAATCCTATTGCAGAGCCTGTGGTCGAGGACCTGTCATTTAAGTCTCTGCTGAAAAAATTTGAATTCCACTCTTTCTCTCTGGACTACAGATATTGATCCTGGTATGCTTTTAAGGCTCCAGTACCTTCATGTCCCGGAGATCCCTATGGATTTAACTCCCCTGGTACAGCCTTCTTTTCAGATGCTTTCTCAAATGGTATGGAATAATCCAGCTCTCATTCCTTCTGTGGCTAAGTCCATAGATACAGAGTACACTGCTCCCAAGGATCGACCCATTTTGGCCTCCCAAGCCTTTGCGGACCCAATTGTGGTCTTGGCAGAGAATAAGGTCGTCCTCCCTCAGGCTACTACAGCCCGACCTATAAACAAAGAATCTCGTAAGATAGATACTTTAGGCAAGAGAGTCTCTGCTGCATCCACCCCGGGTATGCGTATTGCCAGCTACCAGGGTTATTTCTCTCAGTATGATTATGTTCTTTGGCATTCGCTCAAGCAAATGGTAGAAGCTCTACCGGAGTCCAACGCTAATTCAGAGCTTCTTCAAACCATAACCAGGGGTATCTAGTCCAACAACCAGCAGGTCAAAGCAGCTATGGACGGTTTCGATACTTCCTCCTGAGTGGCGGTGGGCATTTGTACCTGCCGTCACTCCTGGCTGCGTACGTCAGGCTTCAGGAATGATGTACAGCAACAGGTCATGGCGTTACCCTTCGACAGTATGCATCTCTTAGGTCCTCAAGTAGAGCAAGCTCTGGAGGCCACACAAAAGACTAGGTCTGCCATTAAATTGGCTCGACCTGCTCCTTCTCCCGGGGGGGGGGGTGTTAATAAGCATCAATTTCACAACATTCAGTCCTTTCGAGGCAGGGGAGGTTTTAATAAAAACTAAGCCCCCCCCCACCCTCTAAAGAAAAGGCAACAGAAAGCACAAGGGCCCAAAGCGCCCAGTGCCGCCTTCTGAGTTTCTGACCCAAGTCCCACCTCAGCTGCCCAAGGGGGACTGTGTCTAAGCGGTGTGAGGTTGTCTGACTCAGTTCTACAACTGGTGGAAGTCATAACATCAGACAAATGGGTCCTCTGGATAATTCGCGAGGGGTATTCCCTCAACCTTTCAGAGACCTCTCCGGATCGTCCCCCCAAATGACAGCCCAGGCTGTCAGTTTTTCAGTCATAGCATCTTGCTTCTGAGATACAAGGCCTTCTGAACAACAGGGCAGTAGAAATAGTTCTGCTGGATCAACGGAACACAGGGGTCTACTGCCATTATTTTGTGGTTCCAAAGAAAACCGGGGGCATGTGCCCTATTTTGGACCTCAGAAAATTGAACAAATTTCTTCCCAGGGAAAAGTTCAAAATGATTTTGCTAACAACTCTGCTACCTTTGCTTCATCAGCATGATTGGCTAGCCTCCCTGGACATGCAGGATGCTTACCAGCATATTTACATTCACCCAAAGCATCACAAATACCTACGGTTTGTGGCTTTGGGCCAACATTATCAGTTCAGAGTCCTGCCCTTTGGGCTATCCTCGGCGCTGCAAGTTTTTACAAAGTGTTGTGCAATTCTTGCAGCGCAGTGCACCTTAGAAAGATCAGAATATAAGTGTTCCCATATCTGGACGATTGGCTTCTAGCAAGCCCTTCCAGGCAAGGAACTCTTGACGCCGTAGTCCCGGCCTCGGACTTTCTCACGTCCATGGTAGTCCTGCTAAATCTCAAGAAATCGCAGTTGCAGCCCTCCCAGAAGCTCCTTTTCATAGGAACTCTTCTGGACACCGCCTGTCCGAAAGCTTTTCTACCACAGGACAGAAGGAGTGATATCCTACAGGTGGCCCAAAACATCAGAGAGAGAGCTCTGTTCAAGCTGTCTCGATGCAATGGATGCTGGGTCTCATGCAGTGACAGCGCTAGGGGTTTTAAAACATGGGTAAATTAGACCCATAGGTGTAAAAATGTGGGTCAAAATGAGAAACTGGGTCCAAACCTAATTGTAAGTAGAAATTTCACTAGTACAGAAGCTTAAATTTGTTGAGTGAAAATACTTTTCTATTGTTTAGTTTTCCATCTTTCAGCTATTGTTTGAGACAGGTGCACCACTTTGGACCCACTGTCCTGTGGAAGGTGGGTCATTTCTGGGCAAGCTGCAACTTTTTCCCTTTTTGCCCTATCTAGCGCTGTCTCTGGTCTCATGGCATCCTCTGTGTTCACTGTACCCCTAGCATGCCTCCACATGAGAACCTCCCAATGGATGCTAAGTATTCAGTGGTCCTCAACCACTCACCCTCAGTCCTTTCCCATCTAGGTGACAGAACCTCTGAAGAGGTCACTCACCTGGTGGTCTCAATAGGACAACATTCTGGAAGGGTATCCCTTTGCTCCCCTGGATCATAAGATTTCCATTACCACAGATGTGTCCCTGATGAGGTGGGGAGCTCACTGTCAGAATCTCCACACCCAAGTTACGTAGACTCAGGACGAGTCCCCGCTTCACATAAATGTCTAAGAAATGAGAGCTGTCCTTTACGCTGTCCGGGCTTTGAATGACATTCTCTGTCACAAGAACATTCTCCTTCAAATAGGCAACAAAGCAGTGATGTATTACGTCAACAAGAAGGGTGGTGCACACTCTAACCCTTTATGCAGGGAAGCAGTGAGAATGTACGAATGGTGTCTAGAGCACAAGGCTCTAATTCAGGTGGTCTACCTGCTGGGAGTGCAGAACAAACTGGCAGACCGTTTCAGCAGAACAGAGACAGATCCTCACAGGTGGTCTCTAGAGTCAACCGTAGTTCAGTCACTATTCGCAGAGTGGGGAACTCCAGACCTGGACCTTTTTGCATCCCTACTCAGCACAAAACTGCCTGTCTTCTACTTCAGAAATCCAGGGCCTGGCATTTTCTGTCGGGATGCGTTCAGGCTGCAGTGGGCAAAACACTTTCTATACGCCTTTCCTCCTCTTCCTCTGATTCAGAGGGTACTTCTCAAGTTCGAGTCCTAGGGGGACAAAATGATCCTCATTGCTCCCTTCTGGCCTTGACAGATATGGTTTCAGTTACTCAACAGTATATTTGGAAATCCCCTCTGGCGCTTCCCCTTCAAAATGAGCCTTCTTTTGGGGGAGTGGGGTCTGAGGTCACTTCAACTTCATGCTTGGCTCCTGAAAAGATAGAAGTGAACAGGTTCACTGTCTCTCGCAGAGTCTCAGATATTCTTTTGGCTGTGCGTAAACCAGCCACTAGAAAAACCTACACAGCCAAATGGAAGCGTTTTTCTCTCTGGTGTGCAAGATCCTCTTTGAATCCTTTTTCCTGTCCACCAAATAAAGTTCTAGAGTACCTTTTAGACCGCTCAAATTCAGGTCTACAATACTCTACAGTCACAGTTCACCTATGTGCCATTTCAGCTTATCATGAGCCAGTACTTTCCTTGTCACTGGTTCAGTTACCAGTGGTTAAGAGGTTTATTAAAGGTATTCTGCATACCAGACCTCCTATCAGATGTCCAGTCGCAGCCTGGGATGTTAATCGTGTGCTAGACATGCTCACTCAAAAACCTTTCAAGCCTCTAGCTACCTGTGAGCTGAAATTTCTGACATGCCTTGGTCACAGACCCTCCGTATACTGTTTCATAAGGACAGAGTAGTTCTTAGGACCCATCCTAAGTTTCTCCCTAAGGTTGTTTCAAAATTCCACCTAAACCAACCTGTAGTCCTACCTACATAGCGAACTTCCAAAATGAAGGAGAACATACCCTTTATTCTTTGGATGTCAAAAGAGCTCTGTGTTTCTATTTAGATGGAACAAAACAAATCTGCAAAGCTCAACAACTGCTTGTTTCCTTCAGTAAGACCCGGCTGGGTCAACCTGTTGCTATCACATGCATCTCAGCATGGCTGGTAGCATGCCTTCGCCACTGTTATTCCATGGTGCAGGTTAAGCTGGAGGGCGGAGTATATGCTCACTCTACTAGAGCAGTCGCGGCATCCCTGGCGGAAATCCGCAACGTGCCTATTGCAGATATTTGTAATGCGGCTACCTGGAGCTCTGTGCATACTTTCATCAAGCACTGTGCCCTGGATGTCCATGCCAGGCGACATCTTTCATTTGGCAGAACCATCCTTAATGGACTTCTGTCCTAAAATTGTGAGCTCTTGGTCTCTCCTGATGTCCTCTTGGGGGATTATTAGCTCGGTACTCTCCCATCAGTGTAATTGAGTGGTGGAGACTTTGCCCAGGAAGATATGGAAATTACGTACCTATCATAATTCTTCATCTTCTTGGACGGAGTCTGCACCACTCATTCACATGCCCACCCACCATCCCCCGAGCTCACCTCTGTTGTTGGTCTTCACTCCTTCAGTCTTTAGGCTGTGAAGACTACTTTGTTGACCCTTCTTATATGGGTCGTCCGGACCATCTTATGTCCGGTTTTTGTTAGGCTGTTCTTCTAGGTTAATTACGCTGCATGTCCTCGGAAAAAAGTTACTGAGGTGGTTGGAGGGTCGACGTAGAGATAGTCATTGCTGCAAGAGCCGAGGGCCGCAGCACCGCTCTTCATGGCTCCATCTCTGGCGCCGGCCCTCCTGCAAAAAGTTTGCTCCCGCTGTGTCCTAGTGCCTCCGGCAAAGATCCCACCAGTGTGAATGAGTGGTGGAGACTCCGTCCAAGAAGATCAAGAATTACGGTAGGTACGTAATTTCCATTTTCTGTTTCTGGTAGCCGGCCTCTTCGACATCGGAGCCCCTCTCCACCTATTAGAGGGGGCTTCCGGTGAGCACTTTCACCATTGGGCCGCTCTTATGGAGCAGTGGACTCAGAGGTTGTCTCAATTGCCTGAGCTGGCCAGTCCTTCACCAGGGCCTTCGAGTCTGTCGGTTTCGGATCAGCAGACGTGGCAGTTAGAACTTCCTAGTCATGTGGCGCCTTCTTCGGTGCTGTCGGCTCTGCGCTCCGGTGTCCATTGCCCTCACATGCCTGCAGTGCAGGGGTCCACACCGATGCCTTTATCTCCTACCAGTTTTCTTTCTTTGCCTTCCAATCGCAGTTTTCAGGCTTCTGATATGGTGCTGGCGCCGGCTTCCTCGGCGCTGAGATCCTTTTCAGCGCTGCGGGTGGTGTCTGACCTGTCGGCGCCATTCTTTGTGCCGCGGGGGGTTTTGGCGTCATGTGTGGCACTGCACTACTCGGCACCGTCCTCGGTGCCTAGTGCAGCATTGTGGGCACAGCGCCTTTTTCTGTGTCAACACTGCCATTCTCTGCACTGTTTATCTCTGCGGTGCTGGGGTCATGTACGGCGCCGCATGGTTCCCAGAGGTTTTCGACTCAGATTCTCTCTCTTCCTCCTGGTTTACACTCCTTTCCTGTCCATGCAGTCCCTCCTGGACTGTCAGGAGATGATTTTGAGCCCAATCCAGATCTTCGGCTGGGTGGTGATGTTGATGCCAATTCTGCTCTAGGGGCAGGGATCAATCCTCCTGCAGAGCCTATTGTTGAGGACCTTTCCTTTAAGTCTCTGCTTAAGAATTTAAATTCTCTCTCCAGTCCACAGAAATAGACCCTGGGAAGCTTCTGCGCCTACAATATCTACATGTTCCGGAAATCCCTGTGGCTTTAACCCCTCTGGTACGGCCCTTTTTTGACTTTTTCCCAGATGTTGTGGAAGAGTCTGGCGCTTATTCCTTCTGTGGCCTAGTCCAAGGACAGGAAATATGCCCCTCCCAAGTAGTGCCCCATTTTGGTGCCTCAAGCCTTTGCTGATGCCATTGTGGTCCTGGCAGAGAATAAGGCTTTCCTCCCTCAGGAATCTACTGCCCATCCTATAAACAAAGAATCTCGCAAGATAGACACCTTGGGTAAAAGAGTCTTTGCTGCCTCAACCCTGGGCATGCGTATTGCCAGCTAACCAGGGCTATTTTTCTCAGCATGAGTATGTTCTTTGGCATTCACTCAAAGCAATGGTTGAACCTCTGCCCGAATCAGAGGTTAACTCAGAGCTACTTCAGACCATAACTAGGGTATTGAGGCCAATAACCAATAGGTTAAAGCTGCAGTGGACACTTTTGATACCGCTTCCCGGGCGGCAGCGGCTCTTATTTTCACCCATCGCCACTCTTCGCTGTATACCTCGGGCTTCATGAATGATGCCCAGCATCAAGTCATGGCCTTACCTTTTTGCCAGCATTTATCTGTTTGGGCCTCAGATGGAACAAGCACTAGAGGCGACACAGAAGACTAGGTCTGCCATTAAGACGGCCAGACCTCTGTCCGCTCCCTCTCGATGGGGTGGGAACAATCGTCAGTTTCACAACAGTCAGTCCTTTTGGGGTAAAGGCAGAGGAGGTTTTAATGAAAACCAGAACCCTCCACCTCAGAAGAAAATGCAGCAAAAGGTACAAGGCCCAAAAGCACCCAGTGCCACCTTTTGAGTTTCCGGCCAAGGTCCCACCTCAGCTGCCTGAAGGGGGACTCTTCTTCGACAGTGGGAGGACGTCTGACTCAGTTCTACGACCAGTAGAAATCTATAACATCAGACAAATGGGTCCTCAGAATAATTCACGAGGGGTGCTCTCTCAATCTGTCGGAAACCCCTCCGGATCAAACGACAGCCCAGGCTGTCTGCAGCATGGTCAGACCTTCTTGCTACCGAGGTGCAAGGCCTTCTGAACAACAGGGCTGTAGAAGTATTTCCACTGTATCAACAAAACACAGGTTTCTACTCCCATTACTTTCTGGTCCCAAAGAAAACCGGCGGCATGCGCCCCATTCTGGATCTCAGAAAGTTAAACACATTCCTACATATGTAAAAGTTCAAGATGATATCACTTGGTACCCTGCTGCCTTTGATTAATCAATATACTAGGATTTCATACTAGGAAGAGGTAGGCATACAGAAGGCTAACGCCCATAAGTGTATGTCTCCAGCACAGCTGGTATAGGATCCATTATATTACAAGAAGTAACAATCGAGATTCTGTTTAAATGTTGCTTGAGTATTGCAGTCGAATAGGGTGCTGTGGATAGAATTCCATAATGGAATAATTCTTTGGGTGTAATAAGCTCTTCGTTTATTGGTTCTGGGGAATGTGAGTGCGAGTTGATGGGAATGGCTACGTATGATTGGCTAGCCTCCATGGATATGCAGGACGCTTACCAGTACATTCTTATACACCCAAACCACCACAAATACCCAAGGTTCGTGGCATTGGGTCAACACTATCAATTCAGAGTCCTGCCCTTTGGGCTGTCCTCGACGCCTCGAGTTTTTACAAAGTGTCATGCAGTTCTTGCGGCGCATCTAAGGAAAATCGGAATCCAAGTATTCCCGTATCTGGACAACTGGCTTCTAGCAAGTCCCTCCGGGCAAGAGACTCTGGAGGCCGTGGCCTCAGCCTCAGATTTCCTCACTTTCATGGGAGTCCAGCTGAACCTCAACAAGTCACAGTTGCAGCCCTCCCAGAAGCGCCGCTTCATAGGAACTCTTCTGTACACTTCCTGCGTGAAAGCTTTTCTTCCAGAGGACAGAAGGAGCGATATCTCACAGATGGCCTGATTCATCAGAGAGCACAGCTCAGTTCAAGCTCTCTCTCGATGCAGCAGATGCTAGGCCTCATGGCATCCTCGGCGTTCACTGTACCCCTGGCTCGTCTTCACATGAGAACCTCTCCGTGGATGCTCAGCTCTCAGTGGTCCCCAACCACTCACCCCCAGTCCTTTCTTATCAAGGTGACGGAACCTCTGAAGAGGTCACTCACCTGGTGGTCTCAGGAGGACAACCTTCTGGAAGGATATCCCTTCGCCTCGCTAGATAATCAGATCTCCATTACCACGGATGCGTCCCTGATGGGTTGGGGAGCTCACTGCCGGGATCTCCACACCCAGAGTACGTGGACTCAAGAAGAGTCTCAACTTCACATATATGTCCTGGAAATGAGAGCTGTCCTCTCTGCAGTCTGAGCTTTGAAGGACACACACTGTCACAAGAACATTCTCCTTCAAACTGAAAACAAGGCAGTGATGTACTACATCAACAAACAGGGTGGTGCACACTCTTACCCATTATGTAGTGAAGGAGTGTGTGTGTGGGAATGGTGCCTGGAACACAAGGCTCTGATTCAGGAGGTTTATCTGTCAGGAGTACAAAGCAAGCTGGCAGACCGTCTCAGCAGAACGGAGGTAGATCCTCACTAGTGGTCTCTCGACTCAGCCGTCGTTCAGTCACTTTTCAAAGAGTGGGGAACTCCAGACCTGTACCTTTTTGCATCCCCACTCAATGCAAAACTGCCTCTCTTCTGCTCCTGAAATCCAGGACCTGGCGTTTTTTGTCAGGATGCATTCAGGCTGCGGTGGACAAAACGCTTTCTATACGCATTCCTCTTCCCCTAATTCAGAGGATACTGCTCAAATTGGAGTCCCAAGGGGCAGAATGATTCTCATAGCCCCCTTCTAACCTCAGCAGATATGGATCTTACTTTGAGTGGGAGCTCTGGTAGCAGGCTATAAGCTTCAGGACTATTCTGCAGGCACTATGACCATCCGGAAAACTTCTCAGCCAGCAGTATACAGCAGGGACCGCCCCCGACGCTGGCCCCGCCCCGATGTCGGCCCTGGTACAAAAGGGGGCGGACCCAGCTCCACCTCAGTTCTTTTCCCGCCGCGTCCTGCACGTGAAGAGGTCTACACTCAGCTTGCAAGAAAACAGCAAGAATTTTCTACAAACCCGCTTTCTTACCGTTTTTTCCATCGGTTCCTTTTTCTCGTTTACCGACGTCAGTTTCCTACGGTTTTTGAAGTTTCCCGACGGATGTCTTCACCATCATCGGCCTCTCCTGAACACCACCAAAATAAGTGCGAGTGTGGGAGGCAGATCCCGGCCAAGGATGGCCATCGACACTGTGTATTCTGCCTCGGGCCGGATCACGACACTGCGCCCTGCTCCGCCTGCCAGGCTTTTACTAGCTGGACCTGGATCTGTTATCTCAAGGCCCTGAAGGCTTTCCTTCTGGAGCAGAAGATGGATCTGCACTCCGAGGGGAAACGCAAAGAGATGAAGCGTCACGGTAAAGACCGTGGTAGGACCGGTCTCACTGCGCAGCCCTCTCCCCGAAGGCCCAGCCCTTAGGGATCAGGAAGAATTCAATTCATCTCAGGCCAAGGCCGGCCCTTCGGGGAAGAAGCTGGCCAAGCTGAAGGTAACCCCGCTAAGGGTTACCACCAAGCACTTGGAGGTGAAAGCTGCTGCCCCACCTCCCAAGGCACCGGCGCCACCTGCTGAAGGTGCGCCTCCAGAGCGCAAGGACTCTCTGGCACCCCGTCGTCGGTACCACCACCGACACCGGTCGAAGGGGCAAAGGGTGAGGGATCGGCCGTGGAGGAGCAGACGTCCACATCGCCCAAGTCCTCGTCCTCCCCCGGGCCTCCAGGAGGGCTCTCCTTCGCGGGCCGACGTCCCGGATACTCCCTTTCCGGGCCGGGCGGCAGAACTTTTTTCGAAGGAGGAACTGCAGGAGCTGTTCTCCTTTTGGTGGAGGCAGGTCCAGAAGCGGATCCCCCTCGTCGCCGGCTCGGACATCGGTACCAGACCTGGTGGGCAAACCACAGCCGGGAGGTGAGCCTTCCCCGCGGAAGTCTTCGAAGCAACTGCCTACACCTCCTTCTAGGGCTCGTTCCTGCACCTGGTCTGGAGACCACCGACGTCGCTCCAGGGATTCTGGAGACCGTCGTCGGTCTAGGTCACATTCTTGGAGTCTTTCTCGGTCTTCCAGACAACGCTCCTGACGTTGGTCCTCTGACCAACGTCCCCCAGTTACCGCTGACAGTGGGAGTCTGGTCACAAGGAGAAGTCAGACTATGCGAGATCTTATAGTCGATCTCCCTCATCCTCTTCTGCGTCATCTTCCTCACTCAGCTTGCAACGGTCCCCGGGAGAGAAGGATCAGTCTTGCTCGCCTCCAGACGATCTAACCTTCATGGACGTCATGAGGCATATCCAGGCCTCCAATGAGTGGGAGACTGAGGACCTGGATCCAGAACGCCGGAGACTGGCAAAGTACCTGAGGCAGAAGGAGCCGAAACCACTGGTGATCCCTCCTTTGGTGGATACTTTCCAGGACCTTACTCGGACTACCTGGAAGCATCCAGCTTCAGTCCCGGCTGCTCCGAAGAAGTCGGATAGGCTGTACAAGGCCCCGAGGGCAGAATCTTTCCTAACTGAACACCCTCAGGCCGACTCCTCGGTGATCACGGCTGCCCATGATAAATCCAGACAGCCGAAGCCCCTCAGCTCACAGCCTCCCGACCCAGAGTCTCACTATTTGGACCAGGTGGGCAAGAAGGTTTATTCTGCTTCCACCTGCTCCATACAGTCCCTCCATTTCTTGATGCATATGGTCCAGTACCAGAATGCGCTATGGGAACGAGGAGAAGAGCTTTTGAAGGCCATTCCAGATTCTGATCAGAAGACAGAACTTCTGGACATTTTGAAATCGGGCTCAGACGTAGGCTGCCATGTCCTGAGAGCCTCGTATGACACCACAGATACGGTAGCCAGGGCAGCCGCTTCCGGGGTGTGCCTAGAGCGCCACGCCTGGTTGAGAGTCTCGTTCTCATCTCCAGGAGTCAGGCAAGTCTATCTGGTCGGTCCGCCAGATGTACCGCGGCGACCAGCGAAGACAACGCAAGCGGCCATTTCGCAAGCCCTCAGATGGCCAAGGTCATGCCTGTGGTAACCACCAGGGGCAGAGAGGCAGCTTCGTAGGAGATCTGGTAACCAACAGCCTGGAGGCACTCCTACTCGTGGGCCCAATTCCTCCCAGGCTTCTCTGCCTACACCCGGCTCAGCCCAATGACTCCCTTCTGGCGCCCACAGGAAGACCCAGGGGAGATGGTCAGGCCCGCTTCTCCCTTCATCTCGAAGGGTGGAAGTCGATTACTGCGGACCAATGGGTCCTAGATATAAGGAGAGGACACATGCTGGAGTTCACAGAGTTTCCCCCAAATACTTCGCCAAAGTACTCCCATTATCCTCCTCCTCACATCCCACTAATAGAAGGAGAGATTCAGACCTTCTTGCAGAAAAGGGCAATAGAGGTAGTCCCCTGGCATCAGCAGGGAAAGGGGTTTTACTCCCATTTCTTCTTGGTCCCAAAAGACACAGGATTTTCGTCCCATTCTGGACCCCAGCTCTCTAAATCTCTTTATAGAGTACAAAAGGTTCAGGATGGTGACGCTCCCGGGTCTTCTACTTCTGCTGCACCAAGGGGACTGGCTTTGCTCCCTAGACGTGCAAGATGCATATATGCATATCGGGGGTCTTCCCTCCCCACAGGAAGTTTCTGAGGTTCCACTTCCAAGGGGAGCACTACCAATTTCGTGTTCTTCCGTTCGGCCTCTCTTCCGCTCCGTGAGTCTTTACAAAATGCTTGTCAGTAGTGGCTGCGGCTCTAAGGTGCATGGGAGACTACGTTCTCCCATACCTAGACGATTGGCTACTTACAGCCCCGTCAAGGGCAGGCCTACTTCACACCCTCGGAGACACATATACTCTATTCCGAGAGCTGGGGATCACCCTGAATTTGCAAAAATCGTCCCCAGAGCCCAGTCAAAAGCTCGTTTTTATTGGAGCGGTACTGGATTCTATCCAGGGCATGGCCTTCCTCCCCCAGGACAGGGGTGATCGCCTGCGAGAGATTGCCAAAGGGATCTCAATAACTCCTCAAGTTCAAGCACGGAACTTCCTCAGGCTGCTGGGGCACATGGCAGCGGCCATTCCGGTCACTCCCTTGGCCTGCCTCCACATGCGGATCCCACAGTGGATGCTCAGGGCACAGTGGGACCAAGGCTACGACGAGCTAGACTTCATGGTCAGGATCACCGAGCCAGTCAGGAGAACTTTACGTTGGTGGATGGACCCCCGGAACTTGGAGAAAGGGGTTAGCTTTTGTCCAGAGCCACCAGGTCAGACTCTTACAACAGATGCATCAGACCTGGGATGGGGGGCGCACCTGGGTGCTCATCAAACGCAAGGGGTTTGGTCACCCGAGGAGCGGTCCCTTCATATCAATGTACTGGAGATGCAAGCGGTTCTCTATGCTTTACAGGCCTTTCAAGAGGACCTGGTGCCAGGCTCTCTTCTGGTTCAAACAGACAATATGGCGGTCGTCTCCTACATCAACAAGCAAGGGGGCACTCATTCGTACCCCCTCTGCAGAGAGGCGATGAGAGTCTGGCACTGGACGCTGGAGCAGCGCATTCTGCTGTCTGCAGTGCATGTTCTAGGCGTCCTCAATGATCTGGCCGACAGCCTAAGCAGGTCTCGATCCAGAGCACACGAGTGGGAGCTGCTACAGTCCATGGCAGATCAGCTCTTCGACAAGTGGGGTCATCCAGAGCTGGACCTCTTTGCGTCACCACGCATCGCCAAACTGCCAATGTTTTGCCCGCAAGAGCACGCGCCTGGAGTTTCTGGCCAGACGTGTTATCCCTTTGCTGGGCAGGGAGGTTTCTCTATGCCTTCCCGGCCTTCCCTCTCATTCAGAGAGTCCTACTAAAGTTACAGGCGGAAGGGGCCCGAATGATTCTCGTAGCCCCCAGATTGCCTCGGCAGATTTGGTTCCCACTCCTGCAGCAGTTATCCATGGAGCCTCCAGTTCCGCTGCCCAAATGCTCGCAGTTGCTGTCCCAGGAATAGGGGTCGCTGGTCCATCCGGACCTTCGGTCCCTACACCTACGTGCTTGGCTCCTTCAGACATAGCTCAACACAGATACAGGGTTTCCCCGGAAGTGGCGGCAGTCCTAGTTTCGTTGAGAAAGCCCTCCATCCGCTCAGTTTACGCTATGAAGTGGAAGCGTTTTTGTCTATGGACCTCGTCACAGCATTTGGACCCCGTCAACTGTCCAGTGAACTTAGCGTTGCAGTATCTCCTCTCCTTGTATCAAAATGGCCTGAGTTACTCCTCTATCAAGGTGCGTATGTGGGCTGTCTCCGCCTATCATGCTCTCATTGGAGATAGGGCGTTGGCACAGATGGATGTTGCCCGCACCTTTTTAAGAGGAATTTTGCATATGAGACCTCTCATTTGGGACCCTATCGCACCCTGGGATCTCCTTTATGTGTTGGAGAAGCTCACCCACCCTCCCTCCCTTTGAACCAGCAGCGGATTGTGAGCTGCGTTACCTTTCTTGGAAGGTTTGTTTTTTGGTTGCTATTACTTCAACTCGAAGAGTTTCCAAGCTTCAGGCTTTGATGTGTAAAGAGCTGTATTTGATTTTCCACAGGGAAAGGGTTTCCCTTAGAATAAACCCTAAGTTTCTTCCAAAAGTGGTCTCATCGTTGACCCTCAACCAGTCGGTTGACCTTCCAGTTTATTTTCCTTCCCCATCCAATAGAGGGGAGGCTCTCCTTCACACACTGGATGTCCACAGCACTTTGAGGTATTACCTCAAGCGGACGGCTGCGCACCATCAATTGGAGCAACTTTTTGTGGCCTTTGTGCCACAATGCTTGAGTAAATTACCAATATATAGGGCTAAATGGTAATTGTACCTTTACAAATAACTATCGATAGGAATATCATCATTAAGACCGAAAGGTGTAATGGTATTAAGTTCAAAAATCCAGTATGCTTCTCTTTGTAACAACTTCATGTGTAAATCTCCACCTCGAAATTCAACATCTACTTTTTCAAGGCCCACAAATCTAAGGGTTGCAGGGGATCCATGTTGTGCTTCCTGGTAGTGGCGGGCTATAGCATAATCCATGTTTTTATTTCTAATAGCCCCCTTGTGTTCCCCTATATATTGGTAATTTAGATGTGAATATGACTTGTGTGCTCTGTTCACATATGGAAATAAGACTTTCCAGCTCTGTTTCCCTTTTTTGGGTGCTTTATTTATTTGTACACTATGTTCATTTGTTTTGCATACATAATTCTAGCATTTAGACACTTGGTTGTATGGGTTTACGGTGCACATTCAGTAATATTCGTGACTATGACTTGTGCTCTGGCCATAAATTAGAGGACATAACTTGTTTGGCTCTGTTCTCTTTTTTTATTGATATTCTGTTTTCTGTTATTGTTTTAAGTCTTTTTCTGTATCTTTTATAAATTTTTATATTAATGTTAATGGTAGCTTGCTATTGGTGAATAATAATGTGCTTTGTCCCTTTAAGTTTTGTCTTATTTAAGAAAAAGGATATGGAGACTCGTCATGCTCTGGAGAAGACCACGGATTGGTCGATATGTAAGCGTGACGTCATTTCCATGTGGAGACCTTGCGGTGTATGCGGCGTGTGTGGTGAGCGGCGTGTGGCGTCTTTCTACAGACACCTAGTTTTTGGAGTTGTGCTTTTTTGCGTTTGTGTACGCTATATTTGTTCAAGCAGCAGTTGAAGCTGGAAGTTTTGCACATGCTAACTTCGAATCCATCAGTGCCAGCACCATACATAGACACGCTGCTCCCTGTTGCACTTTCCTTTTGACCTGCTCTTTCCTATATGGATTTGGGTGCACTTACATGGTGAAACAGAATTTTTTGGTGAGACCAAACCTTTTTTATTCATTCTGTTTGTTATTCAAACAACATGAAGTCTTGCTATATTCTGACATTTGCAGTTAGGTCCTGCCTTTCAACTGGCCCCGGAGAATAAAGAGTTGAACTTTCCATGGCCAGCATGGAATGTTCACCGTGAGCTCGGTTGAAGCCCCTGTCTGCTGTTGTTTAAACTCCAACTGTCAGATTGTTTACTCCGCCTCACTGAACAGTCGCTCCGGAGATTTCTCCTTTGCTCGGTTCAAAAAAGTCAGTTAAAGTGTCGTTTTTCGCTCTGTTTCTACCAAATTGCTGCTACCGTTCTGTTGGTTTAAGTCTCTGTCTGTGGTACCGTGAGTAGTAGATAGGTTTTCCTTATAGTTTCTGTGTGGAACTTGTAAATTGCGGATCGGTTTGGCTGAACTGATCATTTTCAGGTAAAAAAAAGTTTGTGTATTTACTTAGTGTGTGGTAACCGGTCCATATCGGTTCTAAAAAAAACTGATTTTATTACGTTTTTTTCCAAGACCCGTGACACGGTCAGGAACCGATAGGGGAGTCTTGCCTGGCGGATTGCCGAAAAAAGGGTAAGTTTTGGTTAGGATTAGCCATGTCTGAGAAACCCAAGAAAAAAACCGGGCCCACTGGGTTTCAACACTGCAGTGTGTGTGGGGAAGTCTTTGCTAAGGCTGATCCCCACACCACCTGTGTTTATTGTCTGGGGTTTGACCACATCGATTCAGACTGCCAAATTTGTAAGAATTTTCCCAAAGCTACCCTGGAAAAGAGATTAGGTAGATTGAGGGAAAGGGAGGCCAAGAAGTCCGCTGACTCAGATGGCCAGCCCGGTTCGGTTCTGACCGAACCAGAAGAAGTGCCCTCTGACCAGGGCGATACTTCTTCAGGCAAAAGGAGAGCCGATTCTGAGGAGTCGGTTCCGGTTAAAAGAAAAAGAAAAGATAAATCATCCGGTTCGGACCCAGAAATTCATACTCTGACCGCCGATGAGATAGCCAAGGCGATAAGAATAGTGCATTCCCTTACTTCGGTTCCGGCCGAACAGGCACCATCTGGCAGGGGCTCGGTTCGGTCGGTTCCCCCGGTTCCAGGTTACGCCCTAGAAAAATGTTATGAACCGGATGAGGAGAAGGGAGAGTATGAGGATGATGGTGATTATGAAAGTCTGGATGTGCCTATTGACCCAGACATCTCCCCAGACAGGCCTTCAGGTGTTTCACTTCCTAGGCTTTGAGTCCCCTTCTCACTTTGTCTTACAAAACAGTGGCTGAAACCCTCCAGCTTCCTATGGAAGAAGCAGTGGAGTATCAGGAGGAGCCTGATTTTGTTGAAATGATGGACATCCCAGAGTCCAGGAGACTGTCTGTTCCCCTCCACAAATCCTTTGGTAAACGGGCACATAAAATTCTTGACACTCCTAATTCCATAGCTCCTGTGGACAGACGAATGGACAAGAGGTATATTTTGTCAGGCTCAGACACGGAGTTCCTTTCCCAGCAATACAGCCATGTTGGGGTAGTGCAGGCTGCTGCCTGTGATAAGGCAAATATCCCCATTGGCATCACACCCCCCAGATAAGGACTCCAGGAGGATTGATGCCATGGCAAAGAAACAGTACATGGCAGCATCTTTGGGACTCAGGCAGGCTAACTGTATGGCCTACACAGCTAGATACCAGAAGCCCAGGTGGGACACTGTACTGGCTCTGGCTAAACAGGCCCCTGAGCAGCTTGCCAAGGAGCTGGAGCAGGTGGCTGCAGATGGGACTGAGGCATCCAAGGTGCAATTTTATGCTGCTGTTGACTCCAGTGATGTTTCATCAAGAGTCATGGCTACATCTGTGGCTCTTCGGAGGATGGCTTGGCTCAGATGTACTAGCCTATCACAGGATACCCAGGCTAAGGCCATGGATTTCCCTGTTATTGGTAATTCTTTGTTTGGGGAGCAGACCGAGAATTACATGAAAAAGATGGACGAGTGCAGGACCACTTACACGAGTGCTCAGGCCAAGGAAAGGCAAGCCACTCCTCAAAGACAGCAGGGCAGGGGCAGGCCTTTCCAAAGGCCTTTCTGCCAAGCTCAGGCCGCCTCTTCTTATTCTCAGAGGGGGTTCTTCAGAGGGAGAGGCAGACGGGGGATGAGCAGGCCTGTATCCACCTCTCGGACTAAAGCCCCTGCCAAGCAGACACCCTAATGGGTCTGCACGGGCCGATTCTCCAATACCAGTAGGGGGCAGGCTGGCTTACTTTGTCCAGGACTGGAAGTCTCTGACATCAGACAAATGGGTCCTGGAAGTAGTAAGCCAGGGACTGGTTCTCGGCTTCAAAAAATTTCCCAAGATGAGAACCAGATCCTTTTCACCTGCAAATCCATCAGAGACCCTTGCCTTAGAGGCAGAGGTTTCTTCCCTCCTAGCTCTCAGAGCTATAGAGAGGTTCCCCACCCTACACAAGGGCAAAGGATTGTACTCCAGGTACTTCCTAACCCTTAAAAAAGACAGGAGAATAGCGGCCCATCCTGGATCTAAGATATCTGAACAAACATCTTTTAAAACCAAAGTTCAAAATGGTGACTCTGGGAATAATCCTTCCCTCTCTAAGGCCAGGGGACTGGCTAGCCTCCCTGGACTTCAAAGATGCCTATTTTCACATTCCCATCAGGTGCTCCCACAGAAAGTACCTCAGGTTCGAGTTGCCCTCAGGCCACTATCAATTCAGAGCAATGCCCTTTGACCTAACATCAGCCCCAAGGGTTTTCACAAAGTGCCTGGCAGTAGTGGTTGCTTTCCTAAGGAGAAAAATGATTTCCATCTTCCCATACTTGGACGACTGGCTCATAATAGGTCAGTCTCCAGACTAAGTCAAGTCACATTTGCAAATAACTCGGCAAGTGCTCACTTCCTTAGGATTCCTTCTCAACCTTCTAAAGCCAGTTCTCGAGCCAGTACAGCTCCTCACCTTCATAGGGGCGGAGCTTGATACAATAAGGGCAAGAGCCTTCCTTCTCCTGGACAAGGCAAGGACCCTTATGGAACTGGCCTCTTCATTCATCCTACAGGTGTCTTGACCAGCAAGGCATTTCCTTCAGCTTCTGGGCCACATGGCAGCTTCCACAGCAGTGGTCCAGGGAGCAAGATTCCAGATGAGGGACATTCAGTTCCATTTAAAAGCCTTCTGGTCCCAAAGAAAGGATCCCCTTACCAAACTAGTCCCAGTGACTCGAACCCTGATCCAGGCCTTGCAATGGTGGCAGGATCAGGACAATTTGAGACAAGGAGTTCCTTTTGTCACTCAGTCTCATACAATGATACTCACCACAGATGCTTCCCTGCAGGGCTGGGGAGCCCATCTGGGAGATCTTACCACCCAAGGGCTGTGGTCACCTCAGGAATCTCTGCTTCACATCAGTCTCTTGGAACTCAGAGCAGTGTTTCTGGCACTGCAAGCTTTTTCCACATCTGTACAGAACAAGGTGGTCCAGGTCAGAACAGACAACACCACCACCACTATGTGGTACATCAGCAAGCAAGGAGGCACTCGGTCTACAGCCTTGTGCACAGAAGCATTGAAATTGTGGTCCCTGGCCTATTCCCTGCAAACCTCTCATGATAGTTCACCTCCCAGGGAAGGACAATGTCCTAGCAGATGCTCTGAGCAGAATATCCCAGGGCCATCATGAATGGACCCTAGATCCCCTAGTTTTGAAAGTGATTTTCTCGAGATGGGGTACTCCACAGATGGATCTTTTTGCAGCCCCAGACAAGGTACTCCACAGATATATCTTTTTGCAGCCCCAGACAATCACCAACTTCCTCTCTTTTGTTGCAGACCCCCAGTCTTGGGCTCAGTCCCTCTGGATGCTCTGATCCTGAATTGGGAAGGGAAATTTCTGTATGCTTTTCCCCTCTTCCCTCTCCTGTTCAAAGTGTTAGTCAAGATAAGGTCACAACCATGCAGAGTGATTCTGATTGCTCCAGACTGGGCCAGACAGTCCTGGTACCCCCTGTTGCTGTCCTTAGCAGTCCACCTTCCCCTGTCTCTGCCCAGGAATTACAGCCTGTTGACATCCTCTCGGGAGGATTTGGTACCCGAACCTTCGGTCTCTCAATCTCAAGGCATGGCTCTTGAAGAGTTAGTTTGCTGACCTGCTTCTTTCCCAAGGGGTTTTGGATATCCTTAAGGCTTCTCGAAAGCCTTCCACCAGAAAGACTTACAATTCCAAATGGAAAAGGTTAACTATTTGGTGTTCTAAGAAGAATATTTCTCCAGATTCTGCTGAGTTGCCTACGGTTCTGGACTATATGGTCCATCTCAATGACCTAGGCCTTAGGCCAGCTACACTTAAAGTGCATTTGGCAGCTGTTTCTGCTTTCCTGTCGGTAGGCAAGCCATCTCCTCTGTCAGCCCATCCTGTGTTTTGTAAATTCTTCAAGGGATTGCTGCACACTAATCCCCCCCTTTCAAACAACATGAAGTCTTGCTATATTACGACAAGTTGCAGTTTGTCCCACCACTAGAACTGCTCCGGAGGTGAAATAGTTAAATCCATTCCATGAATGGAACTTTGAGCACGAGCTCTAAGATAGAAGCTCTGTCTGTGTAGTTTCAAACCTGAACTGTCAGATTCTTTACTCCGCCTCACTGAACAGTCGCTCCGGAGATTTCTCCTACTCCTTGGTTCATTTCTCTGTTCAAACAGTGTTTTCTCGGTTCGATTCAACCAAGAATAGTTTTATTTTAACCACAAAACCGTTTGGTTCAAGCTCTGTCTGTGATATCGTAAGTAATTTAAAATTGTATTTTCTGTGTGGAACTTGTAAGTTTATCGGTTCGGTTTTGAACCGATCAGCTAGGTTAAAAGCTTAAAAATTTTAAAGCTTGTCATTTTAGAGTGCGGTTCCCGGTTCTTATCGGTTCTAAAAAACAGGGATTTATTACGTTTTTTTCCAATACCCGTGACACGGTTAGGAACCGATAAGGGTGTCTTGCCTGGCACTGCCGTTTAAAGGGCAAGTTTTTCTGGTTAGGCTGGCATTATGTCTGAGAAACCCAAAAGAAAAACTGGGCCCACTGTGTTTCAACACTGTGATGTCTGTGGGTAAGTCTTTGCTAAGGCTGACCCACACACCACATGTGTTTATTGTCTGGGGTTTGACCACCTCCAGTCAGACTGCCAGATTTGTAAGAATTTCCCTGCAGCCACCCTGGAAAAGAGATTGGGCAGGCTCAGGGAACGAGAGGCCAAAAAGTCCGCTGACCCGGATGGCCAGCCCGGTTCGGTGCCAACCGAATCGGAGGGAGTGCCCTCTGACCAGGGCGAGACTTCCTCGGGCAAAAGAAAAGCTGGTTCGGAGGAACCAGTTCCAGTAAAGAGAACAAGGAAGTCAGCAGGTTTGAGTCAAAATCCCTTCTCCAACTGCTGCAGAGATAGCAAAGAGCTATTCAAATTGTCCAGTCACTGTCTCGGTCCCGTCGAACCGCCACTGTCTGGTAAAGTTCGTTCGTCCGGTTCCATCGTTCAAGAATATGATGTTGAGGAGTTTATGAACCAGAGGAGGGAGGAGGATTATGAACAGTATGAATGTGGCTGGGAGGTCTGGGTACCCATTGAACGGACATTTCCCCAGACAGACCTTTAGAATCTCCCCTATGCTTTCTGAGTCCCCTCTCATTTTATGTTTTACAAAAAGTTGCTGAAACCCTCCAGCTTCCTTTGGAAGAAGCTGTGGATGAGCAAGAGGAGCCAGATTTTGTAGAAATGATGGATATTCCAGAGTCTAGGAGATTGTCTATTCCTTTGCATAAGTCTTTAGAAACAAACAATAAAAATCTATAACTCCTAATTCTGTGCCTCCTGTAGATAAAAAGATGGACAGAAGGTACACATTGTCAGGTCCTGATACAGAATTCCTTTCTCAGCAATGCAGTCATGTTGGGGTAGTTCAGGCTGCAGCTTGTGATAAAGCTAATATTCCCCTGGCTTCACATCCTCCTGACAAGGATTCCAGGAAGATTGATGCCATGGCAAAAAAAAAAAAAACAGTACATAGCAGCGTCCTTGGGACTCAGGCAAGCAAATTATATGGCTTATGTAGCAAGGTATCAGAAATCTAGATGGGATACTGTTATGGAATTAGCCAAACAAGCCCATGGCCAGCTTGCTAGCGAGCTGGAACAGATGGCTGCCGATGGCATTGAGGCTTCTAAGGTGCAGTTTCATGCTGCTGTGGATGTTAATGATGTCTCCTCTAGAGTCATGGCCACATCTGTAGCTTTTGTAGGTTGGCCTGGCTCAGGTGTACTAGCCTCTCACAGGATACCCAGACTAAGGCTATGGATTTTCCTGTGGTGGGAAATTCTCTGTTTGGGGAGCAGACAGAGAATTATATGAAAAAGATGGATGAATATAGGACTACTTACAAAAGTGCCCAAGCTAAGGAGCGGCAAGCCACTCCCCAGAGGCACACCCCCAGGGGTAGGGGTAGGCCTTTCCACAGGCCTTTCTACCAAACTCAGGCCGCCTCTGCTTATGCTCAGAGGCAGACGGGGTGTGGGCAGGCCTGCTCCCACCCCTCAGCCTAAAGCACCTGCCAAGCAGGCACCCTGATGGGGTGCCCAGGGCCGATTCTCCTTTACCAGTAGGGGGCAGGTTGGCTTACTTCAGTCAGAACTGGGTGTCTTTAACCTCAGACAAGTGGGTTCTGGAAGTAGTAAGCCAGGGTCTGGTTCTCAGCTTCAAAAGTTCCTCAAGATGAGAGCAGGCTTTTCTACCTACAAGTTCTTTAGAGACCCTTGCTCTAGAAGCAGAGGTCTCAACCCTGTTGGCTCTCAGAGCAGTAGAAAGGGTTCCTCCCCTACACCAGGGCAGGGGTCTGTATTCCAGATACTTCCTTACCCCAAAAAAGACAGGAGAATGGCGGCTCATCTTAGACCGCAGATTTCTGAACAAGCATCTTTTGATACCAAAGTTCAGAATGGTAACTCTGGCAATGATTTTACCTTCTCTAAGGCCAGGGGACTGGCTAGTTTCCCTGGACCTCAAGGATGCCTATTTTCACGTCCTAATCAGAAGCTCCCACCAAAGTACCTCAGATTCGAACTGCCCTCAGGTCATTACCAGTTCAGAGCAATGCCCTTCGGCTTGACCTCTGCCCCAAGGGTATTCACAAATGTCTGGCAGTAGCAGTGGCTCACTTAAGGAGGCAAAGTTGCTGTTTTTCCTATCTAGACGACTGGCTCATTGTAGGCCAGTCCCCAGAACAGGTAAATCTCACCTGCAAGTCACAGCAGCTTCTCACCTCCCTGGGCTTCCTGCTAAATCTACCAAAGTCGGTTCTGGAACCAGTCCAGGTACTCACCTTTATAGGTGCAGAATTGGACAGAAACCGGTCCAGAGCTTTTCTTCCCTTAGAAAGGGTAAGGAACTTGGTGGCTGTGGCCTCCTCCTTCACTCTGCGGGTCTCTCGACCAGCAAGACACTTTTTGCAGCTCCTGGGGCACATGGCTGCATCCACAGCTGTAGTGCAGGGAGCAAGATTTCAGATGAGACATTCAGTTTCACTTGAGAACCTATTGGTCTCAGAGAAGAGACCCCCTTTCCAAGTTGGTCCCAGTGACTCGAACCTTGATCCAGGCCCTCCAGTGGTGGCAGGATCAGAGCAATTTAAGATTGAGGGTCCCCTTCATTCCCCCTGAGAGTCCCCCGTTGACTCTCACTACAGATGCTTCCCTCCTGGGTGGGGAGCCCAGGAATCTCTGTTCCACATCAATTTGCTGGAACTCAGAGCTGTCTTTTTAACACTTTAAGTGTTTTCTGCATCTGTTCAGAACAAAGTGGTACAAGTCAGAACAGACAACACCACAACAATGTGGTACATCAACAAGCAGGGGGGCACTCAGTCTTCGGCCTTGTGCACCGAGGCAATGAAGTTGTGGTCTCTGGCCTATTCCTGAACACTTCCCTCATAGCAGTTCACCTTCCAGGAAAGGACAATGTTCTAGCAGATGCTCTCAGCAGGATTTCTCAGGGCCATCACGAATGGTCCCTGGATCCTCAAGTACTGGGATAGTCTTTGCCAGATGGGGCACCCCTCAGATAGATCTTTTGCAGCCCCAGACAATCACCAACTTCCACTGTTCTGCTGCAGGCCTCCAGTGTTGGGCTCCAGTCCCCTGGATGCCCTCCTTCTGGATTGGGAAGGAAGTTTCTTTATGCTTTCCCCCTTCCCTCTCCTATTCAAAGTGTTAGTCAAAATCAGATCCCAGCCTTGCAGGGTGATTCTGATTGCCCGGATTGAGGCCAGGCAGCCCTGGTACCCACTCCTTCTGTCCCTGACAGTCAGTCTTCCCCTGTGTCTCCCCAGGAATCACAACCTATTATCCTGTGCCTAGGGGAGAGTTTGGTATCTGAACCTCAAATCCCTCAACCTCAAGGCCTGGCTCTTGAGGAGTTAGAATTTGCTGACTTGCACCTCTCTCAGGGTGTTCTTGAAATTCTAAAGGCTTCTAGGAAGCCTTCCACTAGGGCTACTTATAATTCTAAATGGAAAAGGTTTTCCATTTGGTGTTCTGGGAAGCATATTTCCCCAGAATCTGCTGAGTTTCCCATTGTGTTAGATCACATGGTCCATCTTAATTCCTTGGGCCTCAGACCAGCTACCCTGAGAGTTCATTTGGCAGCTGTCTCTGCTTTTGTTTCAGCAGGAAAGTCATCCTCTCTTTCCGCTCACCCTGTGTTTTCCAAGTTTTTAAGGGATTACTCCATACTAACCCACCTTTTGGGATCCAGCCCTGCCTGGGACCTTAATGTTTGCATTGCCCAGTTAATGCAACCCCTTTGAACCTCTGTTTTCTGCAGAGCTGAAGTATCTAACTTGGAAACTCTTTTCCTAGTGGCTATCACTTCTGCCAGACGCATAAGTGAGTTGCAAGCCTTGTCAGTGGAAACTGACTTTATTTCTTTCCACAGGGATAAGGTAGTCCTCAGGACTAACAGGAAGTTTTTGCATAAGGTGGTTTCAGATTTCCATCTTAACCAATCTATCTCCCTTCCAGTATTCTTCACTGAACACTCCTCTTCTGGTGAGAGGAGCTTGCACAGTTTGGATGTTAAGAGGGCCCTTAGTTACTATTTAGAACGTACCAAGGGTCACAGGTTCGAATCCCTCCAACTTTTCCTCACTTGTGGTGAGGTTGGGAAAGGGAAACCTGCCACTAAGAGATCAGTTGCCAGGTGGATTGTCTCTTGTATCCAATTTTGTTATCAGAAACTGGGCAGAGATCCCCTCTGGCTTGAGGGCTCATTCTACCAGAGGTACAGCCGTCTCTAGCTGCTGCCAGAGACATCCCTATATTGGAGATATGCCAGGCTGCTACTTGGAAAACGGTACACACTTTCACCAAGCATTACTCCCTGGATGTCCAGGCTGGGAGAGATGCTCGGTTTGGCAGCTGTGCTTCAGAGCCTATTCCTAAGTAGGTTCTGTCCCTCCTCCATGGAGGTACTGCTGTGTAGTCTGCAACTTGTCATAATATAGCAAGACTTCATGTTGTTTGAAGAAAAAATTACTCACCTTAGTAATGTTGTTTCTTCTAATGGAGTCTTGCTATATTATGACCTCCCCCCCAGCCTGCCCCTCTCAGAACTTCTACTTGGGTATGGTGTGGGCAACCTAGTGTGGGCACTATTTTATGCCCTTTTTAGGCGTTTCACCCCGGTTTGGGGTGTGGTGTTTATTATTCTCTTGTGTTATTTCTCATATTATTAATTCTGGCCCCCTGACTTGAGTCTTTGGTGTTGGGACCAGCAATGGGTGTTATTATTTAGGTAGCCAGTTGGCTAGTGTAGGTTACAGCTTCCACACAGACCTTGGTGAGTTTTTGCTCGTAAAGATCTGACAGTTCAGGTTTGAAACTACACAGACAGAGCTTCTATCTTAGAGCTCGTGCTCAAAGTTCCATTCATGGAATGGATTTAACTATTTCACCTCTGGAGCAGTTCTAGTGGTGGGACAAACTGCAACTTGTCATAATATAGCAAGACTCCATTTGAAGAAACAACATTACTAAGGTGAGTAATTTTTTCTTAGGGATCCTGCTCCTGCTTGGGACCTTAATGTTTGCATTGCTCAGCTTATGCAACCCCCATTTGAGCCTTTGTCCTCTGCAGAGCTGAAGTACTTGACTGGGAAAACTGTGTTTTTGTTAGCCATTACTTCTGCCAGGCGTATCAGTGAATTGCAAGCCCTGTCAGTGGAGCCTGATTTCATCTCTTTCCATAGAGATAAAGTGGTCCTAAGAACAAACAGGAAGTTTTTGCCTAAAGTGGTTTCAGATTTCCACCTCAACCAGTCTGTCTCTCCCTGTTTTCTTCACTGACCATTCCTCCTCTGGAGAGAGGAGGCTGCACAGCTTGGATGTTAAAAGGGCCCTCAGCTACTACATAGAGCGCACCAAGGGTCACAGGTTTGAGTCCCTCCAGTTGTTCCTCAAATATGGAGAGGTTGGTAAGGGCAAACCTGCCACTAAGAGATCTGTTGCCAGGTGGATTGTTTCTTCTATACAATTCTGCTATGAAAAAACTGGGTAGAACTCCACCCTCAGGCCTGAGGGCTCACTCTACTAGAGGTACAGCTGCTTCCAGGGATATTCCTATCTTAGAAATCTGTCAAGCAGCCACCTGGAAAACAGTCCATACATTCACCAAGCATTACTCTGTGGATATCCAGGCTAGAAGTGATGCTCTGTTTGGCACAGCAGTACTTCAGAGCCTGTTTCCAAAGTAGATTCTGTCCCTCCTCCATGGAGGTACTGCTTGGTAGTCTGCATATGTCAGAATACAGCAAGACTTCATGTTGTTTGAAGAAAAAAATTACTCACCTTAGTAATGTTGTTTCTTTTAATGGAGTCTTGCTATATTCTGACCTCCTGTCTCCCCTCTCAGAACCTAGTTTTTGGGATGTGGGTGGGCAGGAGCAGTGTTGGCACCCTAGGGGTGTCACTTTTTCACCCTCTTTTATTTTGGGTGAGTGTTATGTTTTGGGATGTTTTGTTTTTTGGGTTTCCTGACTTGAGTCTTTGCTTTGGAACCAAAAAACCCTTTTATATAGATGTAGTTGCCAGTTAGCTAGTTTTGAGTTTTACAGTTTCCACGCAGAACTTCTATTGAGTATTGCTCATAAAGATCTGACGGTTGGAGTTTAAACAGCAGCAGACAGGGGCTTCAACCAAGCTCGCGGTGAACATTCCATGCTGGCCATGGAAAGTTTAACTCTTTGTTCTCCGGGGCAGTTGAAAGGCAGGACCTAACTGCATATGTCAGAATACAGCAAGACTCCATTAGAAGAAACAACATTACTAAGGTGAGTAATTTTTTCTTGTGTGCGATGCATTAAAATATTGTGCTGACCCCACATCCTTTCAATCTCCTGTATTCGCCTCGTCTCCTTCTCTTGTCAGGGCTTGTTGTGGGCCTTGGCGGGGGAACTGAGGTGGAGCTGGGTCCGCCCCCTTTTGTACCAGGGCCGACGTTGGGGGCGGTCCCTGCTGTATACTGCTGGCTAAGAAGTTTTCCGGATGGTCCTAGAGCCTGCGGCATAGTCCTGAAGGTTATAGCCTGCTGCAAGAGCTCCTCTCGAAGATCTACTGTTATGGTAAGTTCTTACGTAATTGTACTTTCCCGCTACTCAACTGACTATTGAAAACCTCCCCGAAACCGCTTCCCCTTCAGACGAACCTTCTGACCCAAGGTCCTGTGGTCCATCCCAACCTGAGGTCGCTTCACCTTCACACTTGGCTTCTGGGGAGATAGAGGTGACTAGGTTTAATGTTCCTCGTAGAGTTTCAAATATACTTTTGGCTGCCCACAAACCGGCTACCAGAAAAACCTACACAGCTAAATGGAAGCGTTTGTCTATCTGGTGTTCAAAATCCTCTTGGAATCCTTTTTCCTGCCCACCGAATAAAGTCTTGGAGTATGTCTTAGACCACTCAAACACAGATCTGCAATACTCCACAGTCAGAGTTCATCTTTGTGCTATTTCGGCATATCGTGAGCCTGTACTTTCCATGTCACTAGCTCAGTTACCCGTAGCTGAGAGGTTTCTTAAAGGGATTCTGCATACTAGACTTCCTATTAAACGTCCAGTTGCAGCCTGGTACATTAACCTTGTGCTAGACATGCTCACTCGTAAACCTTTTGAGCCTCTAGCTACTTGCGAATTGAAGTTCCTCACTTGGAAAACGGCCTTCCTGGTGGCCATTACTTCTGCTCTGTAGGGTTTCTGAAATACATGCCCTGGTCACAGACCCCCCCCACCCCGTATACTGTATTTCACAAGGACAAAGTAGTTCTTAGGACTCATCCTAAGTTTTTGCCTAAGGTCATCTCAGAATCCATCTGAATCAACCTTTAGTCCTTCCTACCTACTTTGCACACTTCCAGAATGAAGGGGAGTGTACCCTTCATTCACAGGACGTAAAGAGATCATTGCGATTCTGTCTCGATAGAACGAAGGAAATTCGCAAGGCTCAACAACTGTTTCCTTCAGCACGACCCCGCTGGGTCAACCTGTTGCTTTCAGGTGCATTTCAGCATGGCCGGTGGCATGCCTTCGCCACTGTTATTCTATGGTACAGGTCAAGCTGGAAGGCAGAGTGTACGCTCACTCTACCAGAGCAGTCGCAGCATCTCTGGCAGAAATCCATAATGTCCCCATTGCAGATATTAGCAATGCGGCTACCTGGAGCTCTGCGCATACATTTGTTAAGCACTGTGCCTTGGATGTCCATGCCAGATGACATCAGTCATTTGGCAGGACAATTCTTAATGGACTTCTGTCCTAAGCAGGTGAGCTGCTTCTCTCCTGCTGCCTGTCTCGGGGCATTATTTAGCTCGGTACTCTCCCATTAGTGTGAATAAGTGGTGGAGACATTATGTCCTGGAAGATATTGAAATTACGTACCTACCACTATCACTTATTCACACGCCCACCCACCATCCCCCGAGCTCACTTCTCTGTTTCTGATCTTCACTCCCTCAATGGCTGAGCTGTGAAGACTTTGTTGTTGACCCTCCTTACACGGGTCATTCAGATGATCTTATGTCCAGTTTTTAGGTTAGTCCGCTCTAGGTTATTTATGCTGCACCTTCTCAGAAAAAAAGGTACTGAGGCAGTTAGAGGGTCGACGCCGAGATAGTTTATACTGCACGCGCCTGACTTGCGGTGCCGCTTCCTCACGGCTCCATCTCAGCACCGACATCCTGGAAAAGTTTACTTGCGCTGGGTCCTAGCGCCTCCGGCGTACTCCCATTAGTCTGAATGAGTGGTGGAGACTTCGTCCAAGAAGATCAAGAATTAAGGTACGTACATAATTTCCATTTTTCTCATCTGGTACAGGGCAAAGTGGTGCAAGTTAGAACAGACAACACCACAACAGTGTGCTACATGAACAAGCAAGGGGGAGCAAGGTCAGTCCCTCTGTGCACAGAGGCCATGAAAATATGGGACTTGGCCTGCTCACTGAAGGCCTCCCTGCAGGCCGTTCATATACCAGGCAAACACCCCAATCCTAACTCCCTCCAAACTGCCCTACAAGGCTTTTTTAGAGAAATAGAATCCTGGTTCACTGACATCGCTTAGTACTCAACTACAACACCACGAAATCCATTATGTTTGCCCACCACCAAAGCCCATTCATTATTGCCCCTCTAACCATCTCAAACTCTTAGGGCCTCCATATTGAACAGGTCTCAGACTTCAAATACCTGGGTGTCTCTCTGGACACATCCCTCACCTACCCCACACACGTTCAACACCTTTCCTCCTCTGTTAACACCCGGCTGGGGATTCTATACAGACATAAGCACTGCCTACCCCCCCAGGCCTTACGTCTCGCTGTATCCTGCTCAGTCCTTTAATTGGTGGACTACGGCGTTGTAATTTATGGCACCGCAGACCAAACAGCCCTACGTTGCATCAACCTAGCTCTCAATAAAGCTTGCCAACTGGTCACAGGCTCTGATAGATTAACACACATGTGTGAGCTCTACAAGCTTGCAGACTGGCTGACCTTTGAAAGGAGGCTTAAGTACCACGCTTGCCTCCAAGCCAAAAAAATACTTATGAATCTTACACCCAAGGGTTTCCACCCCCTTATCCAGCCAGTCCATCACAGGAGGGCCCCTAGACGCCCTGCGAGCACCTCCCTCCTAGTCCCCCACTGTAGGACCTCACTAGGGCAAAGGTCTTCTGTTATTGTGCTCCCTTCTGGCTTAACAATCTACCACCCTCCATCTCCCTGGCCCCCCAGCCTTGACCAATTTAAAACTGGTCTCAAGAACCTTATTCTTGACTCAGATGCCTGTGGCTGTAACCGATATTCCTCCCCTTGTCCGAATCACAAAAGGAGGCAAATTGCAAGCAGCCTCTCGATCCAGACCAGGGAGAAAAACCTCAATGTTAATTATAAATGTCTAGCTTATTCTATGACTACATCCTCAGGTCCTAACAATTTAGCTGTATATAAACTCTGACTCGGGGCTCTGTTAATGGCCCTCTGAATCTGTAACCTGACATGTCTCACTACTGCCTGTCTTCTCAAGCTCCTAGAGGTGGTAACCCGCCAATGTAAATACACTGTACTGTGTGACCTATGTATAATATGATTAAATGTAATGTTTGTGCTTTTGTACTGACGTGGAGCCTTTGCAAAGGAGTCTATGACTAAAAGGATTGTAATTCCGATTCTTTCAATAAATAAAGACAATACCTAGGCAGATGCTCTAAGCAGAATCAACCAGGCACATCACAGATGGTCTGCAAACAAACAGGGGTACTGGACTCAGTGTTCAGAAGGTGGAGCACTCCAGAAGTGGATTTCTTTGCCTCCCAGGAGAACCACCTCCTGCCCCTATTCTGTTGCAGACCACCAGCCAAGGGCGCAGTTCCACTGGATGCTCTGGCTCTATACTGGTCAGGAAGATGCCTGTACACCTTCCCTCTTTTTCCTCTCATCTTCAGGGTCCTGATCAAGCTTGGGTCACAACTTGCATCTATGATCATAATAGTACCAGATTGGGCCAGACAGCCATGGTATCCCTTACTGCTGTCCATGTCGGTGTCCAAACCAATGCATCTGCCCAGGAGGCACAATCTGTTGACCTTCCACCAAGGGAAAATCTTGTTTCTGAACCTCAAGTCTCTCAACTCATGGCTTGGCTCTTGAGAACTTAGAATATTCAAATCTAAATCTTTCTCAAGCTGTTCTGGATATCCTGAAAGGAACAGAAAGCCTTCCACTAAGAAAACCTATTCTGCAAAATGGAAAAGGTTCTCTATTTGGTGTGATGCCAAGGAGATTTTGCTTGCCCTGGCAGAAATACCAGTAATACTGGAATATCTCACATACTTGTATTCTCAAGGGTTATAATACACATCCCTGAAAGTTCATCTGGAATCAGTTTCAGCTTACATTTCTGCTGGGAAAAGTGTTTCCAAAGGAGCTAATCCCATTTTCAAAAAGGTCCGTCAAAGATTTGTGCCGTATGTACCCTCGTATTAAAGAACCAGTCCCGGTGTGGGACCTGAACATATGCATTGCTCAGCTCATGAAACCACCTTTTGAGCCTGTGTCTTCTGCTCATATACAATATGTCAGATGGAAAACTGTGTTTATGGTTGCAGTCACTTCTGCCAGAAGGATAAGTGAACTCTACAACAAGCACTGTGTGTAGAGAAGGACTCTTCTTTTATAATGAGAGTAGTGCTTCGAACGAACAGGAGGTTTCTTCCTAAAGTGGGTTCTGATTTCCACTTATATAAATCCATAATGCTACCAGTTTTCTTTACTGAACATGCCAGCTCAGGTGAGCGCAGACTCCATTGTCTGGATGTAAAAAGGGCATTAAGTTACTATGTGACCCACACCCAAGGATCATAGAGGTGATGAGCAACAGCTTTTGTTTCACTGTTGGGGATGTGAGGTAAGGCATCCCAGCTTCCAAGAGATCAATATCTCGCTGGATAGTCCAGTGCATTTAGTTTTGTGATTCGAAAGTTGGAAAACAGGCCCCAGCATGCCTGAGGGCCCATTCAACTAGGGGCACAGCTGCTTCTATAGCAGCCTCAAGAGATATTCCCTTAGTGGAGATCTGTAAAGCAGCTTCTTGGAGAACAGTACACACTTTTGCCAAACATTACAGTTTGGACATACAGTCCAGAAGTGATACCAGTTTTGGCATAGCAGTCCTGCAGAGCCTCTTTCCTAAACAGGATCTCTTCCCACCTCCAAAGGTACTGCTTTGAAGTATGCAGAGAGTAAGGAATATAGAAGAATACATGGGGTTAGAAGAAAAAATTACTCACCTTAGTAATCTTGTTTCTTCCAATGTATTCTTCTATATTCATAACTTTCCCTTCCTGCTTCCCCTTCCAGAACCAGAGCCTCTGCTTTCCTATCTGAGTCTTTTTGGTTTATTAGTCCCAAACAGAGGCATACATGTTTTTAATCCTGGTGGGAATTGATTCTCCCTTCCTTTTTCCAGCTGATTCTCGCACTCCATTAAAGGGTCTTGTTAACATTATTATTGTTATTGTGATATAGAGTTCATGCTGTCTTAGATTAAGTAGTTTGTACTATATAGGTTTAGTTAGATAGTATAATATGGGTTGCCTTGTTGGCTCCTTAGAAATCTGAGACATTAATGGAACGTTGCAGCAGATAGGGGCAACAGTTTGAATATGTGTCACGAGCCAATGATAGTTGTATAATTTGCATAAAGTTCCATTTGCTCCAGGCAGCTCTACTTAGGAGGCAATCTGCAGAGTTATGAATATAGAAGAATACATTGAAAGAAATAAGATTACTAAGGTGAGTCATTTTTTCTTCTGTGGTGCCTGGGGCGGTGCCAACTTCGACTTCTTTCGTGGCGGCGCCACTCCCGGTGCTGCTCTCAAGGGCAGTGCCGTCTTCTCTTTCGACGCTGCACCCATTGCTGGCGCTATCTTCACATTTGGCACCGCCTAGGCCGCTGGGGATTTCTACTCCAATTCATGGAGCGCCTCCTCTTTTTCCTCCCTTTCCTATCTATACTTCAGAAGGAAAATATCTGAGCTGAGTTCAGTAGAAATGGAGAGGAAGCATTTGTGTTTCATATGGGGATTCCTTATTATGATAGGAACTCCTTTTAGAATAGGGGAAGTTAGTCAAGACAGAGGTACACAGGAGGCCCTCAGGAATGAAGGGCATCTTAAGCATTGTACCTTAGTTATTGGAGGATTCCAAGACCATGGTACAGTTTTTGTTAGCTCTAGTGTGCTGTCGATATGTTTTTATAATGCGTTGTTAAGATCTACTTGCCATTTGCAACAAACATATTCATTTAGACAGAGTTTTCAAGGTATTTTAATTTTTTTTTTTTTTTGTTAATGGCAGGAGGATGTTTAGGTTGAATTATAAATATGTTAGGTTTTTGAAGTGTGTGGGTTTAATTGTTCGTATGTTATGTGGGGACATTCATCCAAATCCAGGGCCTTTAATTGCAGAGGGGTCCTCCTGAGGAATGCCACAAGAGTAAATAGCAGGGGTTGACCTAGGAGTACCCAGTATAGATAGAAATGGTTCTGACTTTATCTTGACCCAATTTAATGCCAGAAGCATGCTGCCAAAAATGGACCTGATTAGTACATGAATTATGGATTATAGTCCTGAGATAGTTATAGTTACAGAAACCTAGTTGAATAAGAGAAAGGAGGATGCTTTAGTAAATATTCCTGGATATAATACTTGGAGACAGGATAGAAACAAACGGGGAGGAGGTATTCTGATATTTGGGAAATCAGATTTGCTATTGTCACCTATAGAGATAAATAAGAACTTGACTGATTTGGAGGTCTTAGCCTTAGAACTGTGTGTTCTTTATCAAAAAAAATTTAATTTTGGGTGTTTATAGTCCCCCAAAAAAAATGATTTAGCAGCTTTTGACTGTCTTCGGGATTTTTTACAAGATTTCAGTGATTCACATGAAATCCTTATGGCAGGGGATTTCAGTGCTAATTGGCGTTGTGTTAGGGACTCTCATCTTTTGGTGGACTTACAGGTGAATCTAGGTTCAGTTCAATTGATCTGGGACTATACTAGAATAAATTTGGCAACTCCTGAGCTATCTGCAACTTTGGACCTAATTTTTACTAATCCAGTAGGGAACATCTTCTCAAGTGGGGTGTTACCAGATGCCATATCTGACCATCAGTGTACATTCTGTGTTAGAAGTAGATTTAGAAGACAAATATATACTAAACAAATTTCTTGGCGTAGCTTTAAAAAATTTGATTTTGACTTTATGCAGGATGTGGGTAGTATAGAATGGGATAATTTACTTATACCTATGATGGATGATGCGTAGGACTTTTTTCAGCAAAAGTTCATACAGGTATGTAATGAACACACCCCTATTAAATCCAGGCAGTTGAAACCAAAAAATGCTAATTGGTTTTCAAATGATTTGATAAAGTTTAAAAACATTAGAGGCAAAGCTTGGATTAATGCAAAGAAATCAGGTAAACAAGAGGACTGGGAAAATTATAAAAAATTACGTAACCATTATGTTAAAACCATGAGGTCTCGTAAGCAAGTTTATTATAAACATTTTTTGGAATCCAAATGCTTAAACCAGCCTAAAGAATTTTGGCGTACAGTGAATTTCCTACTAAAAGGACAAGGTATGTACTGAGATCTCCAACACTTTTTTTAATTGATGGCCAGACTACTTCTGTGTCTCAATTAGTTGTTGACAAATTTAATGAGTTCCTTGGTGAAATTGGATCCAAGTGTAAAGAGGAGATAGATATAGAACAATTGATGCTTAACAAGGATCCTCATTATAAATTCTCATTTTCTGAAATACTACCCCATAGGGTTTTGATGGAGTTATTGAAACTTAATACATCTAAAGCCCCAGGTTTGGATGGTATTCCCTCTAATTTAATGAAGTATGCATCCCCTGCGATTGCACTCCTGTTAGCATATATATTTAACTTCTCTGTTGAAACAGGTGTATTCCCAAGGGCCTGGAAACAGTCAAAAGTGGTACCTATCTTTAAAGGGGGTGACACAATTGTTTTTGGTAATTATGGACCTATTTCCCCTTTTACTGCAGGTCTCGAAGATTTTGGAAAAAACTGTGGCCTCACAGATGAGTTATCTGGAATCTGAGGGCCTTCTGAATGTAATGCAATCAGGTTTTAGGAAATCTCATAGTACTGTGACTGCTTTGGTGAAGGTCACTGGGGACATACAGGTGGCTCTGGACAGGAGGACACCAGTGGATGCTATTTTTTGTTGATCTGTCTAAAGCATTTGATTCTTTGAACCATGGTGTCCTCCTGTCCAGAGCAGCCTCGTTGGGACTGGTGGGTTTCTAGTCTTTTGTGGCTTCATTCATACTTGACAGGAAGAACACAACGAGTTGCTCTGCGGGGATGGACTTCGGGTACTGTTCTGGTAGGTTCGGGTGTCCCCAGGGTTCTGTTTTGGGTCCTTTATTGTTTAACATTTACGTTAATCAATTAAAATTTTTGGACCTGTTGATTTCCTTTCATTTATATGCAGATAATACAATTATTTATACTTCAGATGTGACAATAAATAGAATTCAAATTAAATTGCAGGGTGCTTTTAGGGAACTACAGAATTACCTTGAGGAAAGTAAATTGGTATTAAATTAAAAAAACAGTGTTATTTGTTTGTTCTTTATTATTACATGAAGACCCAGTTTTGGAGATTTTTACCCAGGAGGGACACCCGATCCTACAGATCCAGACCTATAAATATTTAGGCATGTGGCTTGATGAGTCCCTAAACTGGGAAATCCATATAAAGTATTAAACACTGTAAAAAAAGGATTGGGTGCTTTGTACAGCGTTATAAATACTATGAGTGTTGAGACAAAGGAGAGGGTAGTTAATACCATGATTCTCCCTGTATTGTATTATGGGGACTTTATGCTAGTGCAAGGAAAATTGATTTGGATAGGTTGGACATGTGTTTTGGAAGATTAGCTAGATTCATTTTAGATATTAAACAGTTTACACACGTTTTTTATTTAATTGTCTACAATGCATGAGACCATCAGAATATAGACAGTAATACTTATTAGCTTTTATGCATAAACGTTGGATTGGTACCTTTCCTCCTTATATCAATGAAAGGTTACTTTTTAGAGATCGATTGGGTTCATGAGGAGCAGCTTTTGCCCCGGCGTTTGTTGTCCCTAAATGTAATTTAGTGGTAGGTCAACAGTCTGACCTGTATAGGGGACCCCTGGAGTGGAATAAGATCCCAACTGAAGTTAAATATTTTAAGTGGAGACCTTCATGGTTGGGGATTAAATTATGGTTCAGGCAGCAGGCCCTGGGCCTGAGGTGTTGTTGCTTAAATTAATAAATGTTCCTTATTATTTTCTTTTTTCCTTCCTTCCAATAAAAATGAAAATTTGTTTTTATGATTATTTAATGAGTCTTTTAGGACAAATGTTACTGTGATAAGTTATTTTGTTTAAGGTAGTATTTGCTGTATGTAAAATTTATTTATATGTTTTGTTCCTTGTTCTTTTTGTTCATTCTAATTAAGAATATTGTTTGTGCAGGACCTCGTTGTAAATGAGCGTTGGCTCACTCGAGCGATTCCTGGTTCATATGCTGGTGTATGAATCAAATTTTACAATACAACACTGTCCCTCTGGGACTAGTAGGGGACGATATTGAGCCTGACCCTGATCTTCGATTAGGGGATAACTTTGACAGTGATTCTTCTCTTGGAGTGGCAAATAAACCATCTCCTTTTTCGGAGCCTCTGGTTGAGGACCTTTCCTTTAGGTCTCTGCTAAAGAACATGGATTCCACTCTCTCCCCCCCCCCAGACTTGAGATTGATCCGGGGAAACTGCTGCATCTGCAGTATCTGCACTTTCTGGATATTCGCGTGGAGTTAACTCCTCTGGTGCAGCCCTCCTTTGGGACACTCTAACAAATGGTGTGGGATAATCCAGCAGTTATTCCTTCCATGGCTAGGTTCATAGACAGGAAGTGAGCCCCCAAAAAAAAAGGATCAACCAATCTTGGCCACTCGAGCCTTTGCTGATGCCATAGTTGTCTTGGCAGAGAATGACAAAGCCATCCTTCCTCAGGAATCTACGGCACGTCCAGTAAACAAAGAATTTCGCAAGACTGACACCTTGAGTAAGTGAGTTTTTGATGCCTCTGCACTGGTTATGTGCATTGCCAGCTACCTGGGTTATTTCTCTCAGTATGGGTATACCCTATGACATTCGCTCAAGGCCACTGTGGAAGCTCTTCCGGAATCTGACGTTAACTCAGAGCTTCTCCAGACCATTACTAGAGGCACTGAGTCCAGCAACCAGCAACTAAAAGCTGCACTGGATGCCTTTGACACTGCTTCTAGGGCAGCAGCAGCTGGGATTTGCACCCGACGTCATTCGTGGTTACGAACATCGGGATTCACAAATGATGTCCAACAGAGAGTTATGAGTTTACCATTTGATGGAACTTATCTGTTTGGCCCTCAAGTCAAGCAGGCTCTAAAGGCCACAAAGAAAACTAGAATGGCTATCAAAATGGCCAGGCCACCATCTGCTGCCCCTCAACGGGGCGAGAACCAGCAACAATTACATAACCATCAGTCCTTTCATGGCAAAGGGGGTGTCAACAAGAATCAAGCCCCCCAGCAACAAAAGAAAATGCAACAGAGGGCACAGGGGCCACAAGCGCCTAGTGCCACCCTCTGAGATTCCAGCCCAAGTCCCACCTCAGCTGTCAGAGGGGGTACTCTTCCTTGGCAGTATGAGGGCGTGTGACTCAGTTTTACAACCAGTGGAAGTCAGTCACATCAGACAAATGGTTGCTCAGAATAATCCGTGAGGGTTACTCTCTAAATCTTTCAGAAACGCCTCCACATCATCCACCCAAACGACAACTCAAGCTGTCTGTCTCTTGATCAGACCTTCTTGCTTCCGAGATTCAAGGCCTTTTGAACAACAGAGCAGTAGAAGTAGTTCCGTTGGATCAACAGAACACAGGTTTCTATTCCCATTACTTCCTAGTTCCAAAGAAAATGGGCAGCATGCGCCTTATTCTCGATCTGAGGAAGTTAAACAAATTGCTTTACAAGGAGAAGTTCAAGATGATATCACTCTGCACTCTGTTACCTCTGATTCATCAAAACGTTTGGCTGGCCTCCTTGGACATGCAGGATGACTACCAACATGTTCTCATACACCCGGACCACCATAGGTATCTCAGATTTGTGGCGTTGGGTCAGCACTACCAATTCAGAGTCCTTTGGGCTGTCCTCGGCGCCTCAAGTCTTTACAAAGTGCTTTGCAGTTCCCACAGCACATCTCAGGAGACTAGGAATCCAAGTGTTCCCGTATCTGGATGACCGGCTTTTAGCAAGCCCCTCCAGACAAGAGACTCTAGAAGCTTCCAAGTTCCTCACGTCCATGAGAGTTCTGTTGAATTTAGTATAATCACAGCTGCAGCCCTCCCAATGGCTCCTCTTCATAGGAGCCCTTTTGGATACCTCCAACACAAAACCCTTTCTTCCAGAGGACAGAAGGAACGACATCCTTCAGATGGCCCACTTCATCAGAGAGAGCGACTCAGTTCAAGCCCTCTCGATGCAGCGGATGCTGGCTCTCATGGCATCCTCTGTGTTCACTGTGCCTTTGGCTCATCTTCACATGACTACTCAGTGGATGCTCAGCACTCAGTGGTCCCCGACCACTCATCCCCAGTCCTTTCACATCAAGGTGACGGAACCTCTAAAATGGTCACTCACCTGGTGGGCTCAAGAGGACAACCTTCTGAAAGGGTTTCCCTTTGCCCCACTGGAATCTCAGATATCCATTACCACGGATGCATCCCTACTCAGATGGGGAGCTCATTGTCAGGATCTCCGCACCCAAGATTGGTGGAATCAGGACGAGTCTCAACTCCACATAAATATCCTAGAAATGAGAGCTGTCCTGTACGCAGTCCGAGCTCTGAAGGACATTCTCTGTCACAAGATCATTCTCCTTCAGACGGACAACAAAGCAGTGATGTACTACATCAACAAACAGGGTAGAGCACACTCTTGCCCTCTTATGCAGGGAAGCGATGAGAGTGTAGGAGTGGTGCCTGGAGCACAAAGCCCTGATCCAAGTGGTTTACCTTCCGGGAATGCAAAATGATCTGGCGGATCATCTCTGCAGAACTGAAACAGATCCTCACGAGTGATCTCTGGACACAAGTATCGTGCAGTCACTCTTCGAAGCCTGGCGTACACCGGACCTGGAACTTACCCAAACTGATTTTTAGCTCTGTAGTTATCTGACTGATTATTATGTTTTTTATTGTTCAGCGCCTTGACATTTGAAAGGCATTTTATAAATAAAGATAATTATTTTTGCAACCCCACTCAACGCAAAACTGCCTCTGTTCTGCTCCAGAAAACCAGAACCTGGTGTTTTCTGTCAGGATGCATTGACTGCAGTGGACAAGATGCTTTCTGTATGCATTTACTCCTCTTCCTTTAGTTCAGAGGGTACTGCTTAAGCTAGAGGCGCAGAGGAGCAGAATGATCTTCATCACCCCTTTCTGGCCTCATCAGATTTGGTTTCCATTAATGAACAGGTTATTGGAAACTTCACAGAGACAGCTTCCACTTCAAACGAACCTGCTGACCTAGTGGTCCATCCGAACTTGAGATCCCTTCACCTCCACGCATGCCTCCTGAAGAGATAGAAGTGAGTAGGTTTGACATTTCATTTAGGGTCTCAGACATTCCCCTAGCGGCACACAAGCCGGCCACTAGGAAAACTTACATGGCAAAGTTGAAGCGGTTCTCCATCTGGTGTGCAGCGTCCTCCATGAATCCCTTCTCCTGCCCACCAAACAAAGTCCTGGAGTATCTTCTGGACTTGTCAAATACAGGACTGCAGTACTCAACAGTGAAGGTTCACCTCTGCGCGATCTCAGCATACCACGAGTCTGTACATGCCATGTCTCTGGCTCAGTTACCTTTGGTCAAGAGGTTCTTTAAAGGTATACTTCACGTTATGCCACTGGTCAGATGACCGGTAGCCACTTGGGACATTAACCTTGTGCTAGACATGCTCACCCGTAAAACTTTTGAGCCCCTAGCAACTTGTGAGCTGAAGTTCTTGACCTGGAAGACCGCCTTCCTTGTAGCCATTACCTCTGCTCGCAGAGTGTCTGAAATACATGCATTGGGGGGGGCGGATCCATCCTGCATACATTAGACATTCACAGAATTTTACCTTATTACACAAACAGGACAAAAGATGTCCGAAAGACGGATCAGCTTTTTGTTTCTTTCGCACCAAAGAGAGAGGGTGCGGCAGTTTCCAAACAATGCCTTTCCAAATGACTAGCAAACTGCATTCCTTTTTGTTACCAGAATTATGGTAACATACTTCCGGGACAGGTAAAAGGACATTCTACCAGGGGAAAGGCTGCTTCCACAGCCTGTTTCAGAAACTTATCTGCCATAGACATCTGCGCAGCAGCTACTTGGAGTTCTGTTCACACTTTCACGAAACACTATAGTTTGGACATTGCCTCAAGGCATAGGGGCGGTTTTGGACTAGCAGTCTTCCAAGGACTCCTGTCCTATCTGGCTTTCTACTAGGATTATATTCCAGCCTCCTGTGTTTTTACTAGTCCCTTTGACTCTTTACTGCTTGAGACTCAGTCCTACAAGTGATTACTTACTGCAACAGCCCTCTCAAAGTAAAATAGTACAGTTACACAAGAACTTACTGTAACACTAGATCTTCGAGAGAGGCTCTTGCAGTAGGTAACCTTTTTCCCACCCACCTTAACCCTCTTTAGTTACAGCTCTCTTTCTAGAAAGCCTCTTTTTGGATTCAGGAGCCTCTTTCTATTCTCCTGTCATGACTCTTGGAGATCTTCAGCGGGGGAACTGGAGGGCAGATGTGGGGACTGCCCACTACATAGTGTCACGCTGACGTCGGTCACGTGATGTCTGGTGGGCAGTCCCCCATCAGACACTGCTAGCAAAAGTTTCTGTGCGGTCCTGTCACCAGGAGGTGCAGTCCTACAAGTGATTACCTACTGCAAGAGCACCTCTCGAAGATCTACTGTTACGGTAAGTTGTTACGTAACTGTACTTTACATAAGTCAGGTACATCAAATTTGCAAGATCACAGTGGTAAACTACAGATAGCAACAATAGATACATGGTGACATACACAGATACAAATAGCTAAAAAAGGCAGTGCTAGTACAATAACTTACACTGTATAGGTGTCGGTTGCTTCACATTGCGAATAAAATGCATTGTACATAGAATGCAGTTGAGGACAGACAATTAGTCATTGGTAGCAATTGCACGTTCCAGTCAGAGTGAGGGATCCCAATAGCTTAGACTTACACTCTTCAGCAGGGTTGGCAGTTTTTGGAGTATCAGGCAGGTCCTTGCATTGTTTCACAAAACAGTAGGAGAAGCAGTTTTGACCAAGAGAGGTTTTTCTATGAGGAAGCAGTAGGGAGTGAAACGCCATGCCCCTGGTGCCATATTTGTTGTCAGCGTTATTAAACATGGACTGTAGGCCAGGGGATAGCAGACCTCTTAGAGCCTTATTGCCCATAAGCAGTGTTTGGTAGATCAACCTCGCATTTAGATCTAGCCAGTTCAGGCTGCTGTATAGGATGCAGGTGTGTGTGTGTGTCATTTCTTAGGCCTGGTGCAAAGCGGCAACCCCTTTTAAGGAGGCCCTTGACCCTGGACATCACATTATCATTAGCATAGACATATACCACAAACCCGCAGTCAGTGACGCTTGTGATGAAGCATTGCTTAATGAGTGTTTTAATCTCTGGCAGGAAGTTTCTCCTATGCCTGAATAGTAGCCCTAACCTCGAGCTGATCACCTTATCTAAGTGATCAACATGTGCACTGAAAGACAAAGCACTGTCAAGTGTAATGCCAAGGTATTTAAAGGTTTTAACTTGCTCAAGGTTGGATCCGGATATCGAGGTAATGGTTAGAACAAGGGAGGTGTGGGCCTTGTTGCGATTGCCAAACAGCATACACTTGCTCTTTTTTCATTCGTGACTAGCAAGTTTGTGTTTTTTGTATATTTTATTACTTTTTCATAGTACAGACATACAAGAAAGTCCATCCTTGGATTTGAGTACAAGGTACTTCAAAGTCTACATTGAATAACTAGGATAACATGCACAGCATCCATCGTTGCATCAAATAAACACAGATTTCTTCATTATTTAGAAGAAAAACAACAGTATAATACAAAACAGCCTTACAGCAAGAACATGGACATCCAATGCAATTAAGTCCATCCAATAATTGAGTCCTTGTGCCTTAAATAGCACTTATAAATGTCGCTGGAAGCAGCATTGTAGTCCATGTAGCATAGTAATTTATTTCAGCATTTCTAGCAGAAGCCCCTGAGAATATTCTCGCCACTTACCCTCAGACAGATCCAAAACATGGGTCTGATTAAGTTTAAGACAGACAACAGCTTTTAGCATTCTTTGGTAAATAACCATGACTCGTTTAGTTCTCTTAATTAGTTACCCTATAAGTAGTGGTAATATGATTCTTTCATATCACAAAACTGAGACTCTTAACAGGTCTGTGGCACAGTTAACCTTAAGTCAACCACATGGAGACTGGCTTGTAAAACTTTTAATGTTATTTTCGTTTACTCAGTCCCCATCATCAGGCGGCTCATTATTGGTTTCTTGTTGTGCAAAGGCTTTTTGAATTAAAGATAATCATTTCCCTTCTTCAGCAGAGTCAGAGTAAATATAAGTTTTACCCGCATATTGGATCCTGAGTTACGCTGGGACTTGTAGCACATGAATGATCCCCAAAGCACGAAGCCCAGATCGAACTGCATCAAATGCCTTGCGGCGTTGTCCAGTGGAATAATTCAAGTCCTGGAAACAGTGCACACTTTCACCAGAATCCAGACACAGACCCCTTCTTTTTAATAATAATAATAACTTTATTTTTTAAGCGCCTTTCAAGTACCAAGGCGCTTTACAGTGCTAAAACATGATTCCATAAAAACTATTATAATTAATATATAAAACAATTACAGATAATTCACTGAAAAGCATGACTGTACAAAAAAGTTTTAGCTGCCTCCAGAACTTTATCCCGAAAGTGCTGTCCGGTGGTAATGGCCAATATAGTACAAGACAAGTCTTCCGATGGCTGACAGCATCTGGGGGTGATATGATATGCCTTCACAATGTCTCCAGTGATATCAAGACCCCATATTCTAGATATTAGAATTTCCACATACCCCAATAGGTCCTGTCCTTCCAACTGCTCTGGGACACCCAAAATGCGGAGATTTATTGAGTGAACAGCATTTTCAAGCTGTTCCATCCGTAGCCTCAGAACTTTATTTTCTGCCAATACTCCAGTAACCACTGTTGCGGTGTTATTCGCTGTTTCCACTGCTCCGTCGGCGGTTGCTGAAGACTTCGCTATTTTTATGTCCATGGTTGCGATGTGATCAGTTAAATTATCAACTTTTTTATCCAGGACTTGTATTGCTTGTAAAAACACTCCATTGGTCAGTTCAGAGGTGCCCACCTTATGGCTAGAGGCCGCCACTCCTGCCTGATCTCCCGGCTTATTTTGCTTTGGACCACCGCCATCCTGAGATGACTTTGGGGGGTGGTTCCATATTCAAAGCGGACAAAAATTATATCAATCTGTGCTGTTTGAGGAGTTGTATAAACATGTTTAGAACAGGAGTGTCTTAATAGAATTTGTTATGGAATTTTTAGCTGATTTGTCGGGTGTGAGGCGCTCTCTCAAAGCTGTCTGTTCCCTTCGGCTGCTGCCTCTGCCCCCATGACTAGCAAGTTTGATGTGAACCATATCAGGATGGCAGTAAAGTCTGACTGAAGCCTCTGCCTCAATTTCTCAAGACTTATGTCCAAGGAGAAGATGACAACGTCATCTGCATAAAGTATTACTTTGGCCAATTTGCATAAATCAGGTAAGTTATTTATAAAAAGACTGAAGAGTAGGGGTCCTAGGATTTACTCTTGGGGGGTACATCTACCCTGTTAGGCCATACGTCTGAAGGTGTATTGCGGAATTTCACAGCTTGTGATCTGCTTGTCAAGTAGCATTCAAACCAGCATACAGAGTCTTAAGACAGACCCAGGCTAAGTAGTTTGATGCAGAGAGGACATGGTTAACAATGTCAAAAGCTTTCTATGTATGTAGATCCTGCTATTCCTCCCTGTCCAGAGCACAGTGGATTGACTCTGCAAGCTCAAGGAGTGCTGTCAAGGTGTCTGAGTCTCTTGATTACTGCAGAATACAGTCCCGCATCACCAGTCCCATAGTAACAGGCACCATTCTGGGCAGCTCTGTTTGGCTCTCTACAGTCCTTGGGGAGATCTGATAGGATTACATCAAATAAGGCACCAACATATCAGGATTTAATAGCAGCCATCCCCGTAGAAGGGTGAGATCATCATTCCCTTAGCAGTTTTCTGGGAAACCCACAAGTCTGACACTTGAGGCCTGTGAGCATTTTCCAGGGCCTCCAGTCTGCATCTCAGTTGCGTGTTTTACTGAGCCATTTTAGTTGTAGCAGGAAGCACTTTGTTGGCATGGGTCTCCGTAGGGTTGCCGTTTTGGTTGTGACCTCTGGCTCGATTGCAGTTCTTGGGTCAGAAAAATGGTGGCCCGAGTGAGTACACCCCCCAAAAACCTTGGGGGTCGGGGGGAGTCTGCCATATTTTCTGACTTAAGAACTGCAGCCCTTCCCAGCCTCTGTGCTCGCATCTTGGTCAGTAAGTCTTTAAAGTATCAGCTGAACCTTTGAGTCAGTCTCTTGCATCGAGATTTGGAGGGTCTTCCATGAGAGGTCCATCCCCCTCGTCTGAGTGTGTGCCTCAGCCTGCACCTCTGCAGGTGGCTGATCCATGGATCCATTCTCTCCTCCCTTACTCAGACACACCATCATGTAAATAGTAGATGTGGCTGTGTAGCATATCAAGTTCTACCCAAAGCTTAGTAGATGTGGCTGGCTGTGTAGTGTATTGAGTTCTATCTGAAGCTGTGAAAACACAGTCTGAATATTGGAGCTGTATTATAATTTTCCTGCCTTTTTTTTTTTGTTCGTATATGTGCAGACCTCTGTTCTTGTGCACCTTTTCAGTAAGCTTGCTCAACAGTACCCCCCACTATGGATTGTGAGAAGATATAGACACAGAGACAGAATGCAGTTCTGTTCCTTGCAGTATTACTGCAAAATGCTACAGTATGCTGCAGGGAACTGTGTGATTCAATGGCAGGTAGTCCTGTGGTCCTGCAGTATTTCATGATATTTACTGCAGGGTTCTGCATTGCATCGTGGCTGGCTCTGCTGTATGTCCTTTGTTGCATTGCTGCTTGAAAAATTAAGGGGCTCAACGTTCTCTTTGAGCTCCAGCATGAAGTGGTGGATTTCCAGGACAGACAGTGGGCTCTTGAAATGTGGGTGGTGTCATGCACATCATCAATATGGGCCCAAACAGGTTTTTCCCTCTTGTAAGACCTCTCTTCACCTTTACATCAAGTCACTGCTGCCATGCTGGACCCTCAGAGTCGTAAGAGGTACATTATCATGTGGTGCCCACACCCAAAACTAGTTAGAGGAGGTGCCAGCAGTGGGATTTCCTATGCACTCCATCAGGAGTCAAGAGCATGCTGCCTCCACAGTGCCAGTCTTGTCTCTGGCAGCCCGTGGATGGGGCCCAGGATCTGGTTAATACTAGGTCTCCCACATGGCAGCATAACACACTACCCCAGTACCCTAAGACCAGACTTAATCCTTGTATGTTTTCCTGTTTCTTCTAGAACATTTCAGCATCCTTCCCAAGGGGCACATCCTCTTGGGCTCAAAGCTGTTTTGTTTTACTTTTTATGTAGGTGTTTTACTGCATGGATTTAGTTCAGTTTCATAGTGTGGTTGTTTCAATTGTCATGCCCCTTGCCTCAGAAAGGATTTTAAGCTTCTCCTGTTACCCAGTCACATGTCCTCAGATCTCTACTGTAGTTCTTTAGATCTTTTTTTTTTTTTTTTAATATATATATTTTACCCCTCTTTTTGTCCCCCCCGCCTTCCATCAGGGATCCGCCCTGGTCACGGTGCCTCCTAGGCTTCTACCGCTTGATAAACCACTCACTCCCCCGGTTACTCCTGGCTTGCCCCCCAGGAGGCGGGGCACGGTGCCACGGCAGGTATCGGCGCTGTGTATACGTAACTGGTTGGGAGAGCCCTCGGCCAAGCGGCTAATTGAAGCCCGGGGGCAGGGCGTCATAGAGACGTCCAGCAAGGAGGGGATTTGTTTTCCCTGTAAGCTGGGGTGGAGATGTGCAATGACGCCTGCATCTGTCCCGCCCCAGTACCCCTCGATCATGCGTCGGTGCTTGGGGAGATACACCTGGCTTCTGCTAGGTGTCACTCCCGCACCGAACACAAAGACCCCCCACCCCTGGCAAAGGAGAGCAGTCCTTAGGACACTCGATCCTTCTCTCTCTCTCGGCGGCCCTCCGACATACCGGCTCGCTCCTGAACCCGGTTTGCTGGCATCATGGGAAATCCAACCGCTGCGCTGGCAAGCCGACCATTCTTCAGATCTTTCTTTCCAATGAAAGAATCTGATTCTTATTGATCTTCATTGGGGTTTTCTAAGTCATGAGGTCACACTGTAGGAACTTCACCAACTGTGAAGGGGAATTCACACAGAGGATTTGGAGCAGTACAGCTGGGGCCACCCTCAGCTTCTGTCAACATCACCAACCCTATAAAGGCGTGAGTGGCCCTGCTCCCTCCTCAGTTCTTTCCCGCCATCAACTCGCTTGCATGGGTCACTGCAGAAGCTCCAACGCAGCTTTCATGTCATTTTTTGCCTACGGGTTTTCTTCAATATTCGGAATCTTTTTCTGAAGAGATTTCTCCAACTTGTTTATGTCAAGAGTTAATCCTTCTACCTCTCTCTTCTGTCGCGGCCGCTGCAGAAAGAAGATTGCCTCCACATATGAACATTCCCTTCGTGTCTGCTGTCTTGGACCTGAACACGAAGTTTCTGACTGTGCGCTCTGCCAGAAGTTTAACCAAACAACCTTTAGCAATGCAAAAAGGCTCTTAAAAATTTCCTGATGGATCAACAAAAAGCCAGCTAGCTCCAGACAGGGGTCATCCAGGGTCCCAGCCTCTCAGTCGCCGACCAGATCGTCGAGCTCCCAGGCCTCCAAGGCCCGAGACACATCTTCAGGGAAAAACCATAAAAAGGACAGAGATTGCGACCGCTCTCCTCAGTGGTGATCTCATTCCCTGACTGCCTCTTCTCCTTCCTCTGGGGGATCTTCATTGGCTGCGGCTGGACCAGTGAAGAAAATTGCTGTCCAGGTCTCTGCCCACCAGACCCATACTGACAGCTCTTCCGCCTGATTTCTCAGGGCGGACAGACGTCAACCTCTGGGTCGTCGGCCCCTCCTTCGTCAATGACAGGCTAGTCAGCGACGACTCTCCCGTCGAAGCCTGACCCTTTTCTGTCCAGAGCTACAGGCTCTTCGGGTTCTCAGGACCCAGCAGGACTTGAACGAAGTCCTGCTTAAATTCACTGACTTGCTGGTATAGCAGCTGGGCTCATTTAGGCCCCCCTCACCGATACCAATGGCAGCTTCATCTACACCTTCTCATCTGCCATGGGAAGCTCCCTGTGAGCCATCGGTGGCACATCCAATGCCAGACCTAGAAGTCAAAGAGGTCGACGTCGAGGAGTACCACCCACACCTCATTTCGTCCTGATGATGAGGGGGAAGAAGAGGAAGTGACCCTGCTCTTTGACAGATCTACTACTTCCTCTTTCAGTAAGGACTAGTGAAGCATACTCCCAGGTCTCTTCCTCCTTAGGACCCCACATTTTTTAATGTGACGAAGCAGCAGTCCTCAGTCATGAGCTTCCACACTGAGGAAGAGGATACCACTAGAAAGGAACTGGTGGACTTCCTGGAGATCACTGAATCTTCCCCAAAATCATTCCTCCAATTCTTTCTGCTCTGAGGAATGCAGTCACAGTAGCCTGGCACACACCAGACATGGTGCCAGCTATACCTCGCAGGGCTGATGAACTTTATCATGCCCCCCAAGGCCTCTCCTGCTATACTGCCCAGTCCGAGACAGACTCAGTGGTCATCCAAGCAGCTCATGACAGGATTAAGGTGCCTATGTACCTTAGTTCCCTTCCCCCAGATGGTCTCACAGAATCAACCTCTGTGGAAAGAGGATGCATGCTTCCTCCACTCTGGGTTTGAGGATTGCAAACTACCTCTCTCACTTGAACTACTAAAATGCCAGTTGAAAAAAGGGCATGACCGCAGCAGAGGCCCTTCCAGATGGCGCACACAAGCAAAAGCTGCTTCAGTGCCTCCAGGCTGCTGAAGATGTTAGCAAGCACCTCCTCAGGGCCCGTATGATTTGACTGATAACATGGCCAGGGTGGCTGCCAAGGGCATATGCCTGCGCAGGCACTCCTGACTAAGAGTATCCGAGTTAGTCTCTGATGTTTAGCAGAAAGTGCTCAATGTACTCTTTAATGGCACTAAGCTGTTTGGCCCTGATGTCCAGGGTATTAATGACCTGCAAGCCTCGGGCAGGGTCCTCAAGTCTGTCCACTTTCTTTACCATACAAACCAACCGAGAGGCAGAGGACGGCCCTCCCTTTCACAGAGCACCCAATAGGCCCTATACGGGCCCCCGTCCCCAAGGGAAACACAAAGCCCAGGCTGCCTTCACCACCGCTGGCAGCACTGTAGCTGCGGCCAAGCATCCCAGAAATGATGGACCAGCCCAAGCGGCAGGTGCCACCTCCTCTAGACTCCATGGAGGACCCCCCCCCCTTTCTGGTCCTGGACCAGGAGGCTGTGGTCAGAGGCTGGTTCTCCCTCCATTTGAATCAGTGGAGAACCATAACTTCAGATGCATGGATTCTGCAAATCATAGAGCAGGGACACACCCTGGAGCTTATTGAGCAACCTCCAGGAACCCTCCTCCACTCTCTAGTTATCCTCCATCTCATTTGCCTGTTCGCCAGGAGGAGGTACAGTCCCTTCTACAGAAGCAGGCAATCAAACCAGTTTGTAGGCACCAGAGAATCAAGGAATTTTATTTCAGGTTTTTCCTGGTATCAAAGGACCGGCAATTTGAGGCCCATTGTGGACTTAAAGGATCTCAGTCTGTACGTCCAGTACAAAAAGTTGTGAATGATAACTTTGCCAGGCCTGATGCCCCTCCTCAAAACGGGTGGACTGGCTCTGCTCACTGGACATGCAGGATGTCTACCTGCACATCTCCGTCTTTCCTCCTCACAGGAAGTTTCTCACTTTTGCCTTTGAGGGCAGCATTATCAGTTCAAGGTGCTGCCCTTCGGCTTGTCCTATGCACCACGAGTCTTTACCAAGTGCTTAGCAGTGGTCGCAGCAGCTTTCAGAAGGGAAGGTCTGTATATTTTCCCTTATCTGGACAATTGGTCCTAAAGGCCCCATCCAGGGAACAGCTTTTACTGACTCTGGAGTGGACTCTCTGGCTGTTCTGCTCCCTGGGCATCACGGTTAATTTGCCCAAGTCGGTTCTGGTACCGTCCAAAAGGCTGCAATATATGGGAGTAGTCCTGGACTCTGCACAAGGGAAGGCCTTCCTGCCCCAAAACAGGGCAGAGTGTCTTATGGCCCAAGCTCAAGAAGTTGCTCAAAGCCCCAACATTCCTGAAAGGGTGTACCTCAGATTACTGGACCTGATAGCGGCTTCCATACCCATTGTTCCACTGGCATGACTTCATATGCGCACTCTCCAGTGGACCCTCCAGGTACAGTGGGACCAGTGCACAGATGAGTTAGATCACCCAGTCCTGGTCTCTTCTCCAGTCCCCAAGGTACTGCAGTGGTGGATGGACCCCTTGAACCTGCTTCAGAGCGTCTCATTCCAGATCTCTTCCCTGCAACAGATCCTAACCAAGGATGCCTCAGGTCTGGGCTGGGGCGCACACCTGGGTCCCTTCCACACCCAGGGCTCTTGGTCCCAGCTGGAAAACTTCCACATATCAGTGTCCTGGAGATGAGGGCAGTGCTCTACACCATGCAGGCTTTTCAGGAACACGTTGCTCCAGGTCAGCTGCTGGTGCAGTCTGACAGTTTAAGTGTAGTTTACTACATCAGCAAGCAGGGAGGAACTCATTCATACTCCCTATGCAGGGAGGCCATGAGAGTGTGGTACTGGGCACTGGATCATAGTCTGACACTCTACAGTCTACGTGCCAGGTGTATTAAACACTCTGGCGGACAGTTTCAGCAGGGCTTAGTCCAGTATGCATAAATGGGAGCTTCTCTCATCCATCGCAGAAGACTTGTTCGACAGATGGGGTTATCCAGAGTTGGACCTTTTTGTGGCCCTACTCGATGCAAAACTGCCCAATTTCTGGTCTCTAGATCCAGGGCCTGGAGTTTTCTGGTGAGACGAGACGTGTAGTGTCTCTCTCTTGGAGCCGGAAGTTTCTTTATGCATTCCCTCAGTTTCCTCTGATCCAGAGGGTGCCAATCAACTTACAGATGGAGGGGGCCAGCATGATCCTGGTGGTTCCATTCTGGCCTTGGCAGACATGGTTTCTTCTGCTGCAGCAGCTGACGGAGGAACCGCTGGTCCCTCTCCCTCTATACAGGAACCTGTTGACCCAGAACCAGGGGACCTTGGTCCATCCCAACCTCAGGTCCCTCCATCTGCATGCTTGGCTCCTGAGGACATAGCCATTGCCAGGTTTGGGGTCTCGAACAATGTGGCCGACGTCCTTGTGGCCGCCCGGAAGCCTTCCACTCAAGCCACATATGCCATGAAGTGGAAGTGGTTTGCCATCTGGGCTGCCAGACCTTGTTTGGATCCTTTCACCTGCCAGGTGAAACACACTCTGGACTACCTGGTCTCTCTGTCTGACTCCGGTCTCCAGTACTCCTTCCTCAAGGTGCACCTTTCGGCCATCTCTCCATTTCATAAGCCCATGGGTGACTGCTGGATTGTTAAACTGGATGTCTCCTGTACCTTTCTCAGGGGCATCCTGCATCTGAAACCCCCAATCCGTTCTTCGGTCCTGGCTTGGGACTTGAATTTTATTTTGGAGAAGTTGACTGTCTCCTTTTGAGCCAGTTGCAACCTGCGATCTGCACTTTCTCTCTTGGAAAGCGTTATTTTTAGTTGCCATTACTTATGCTACAAGAATTTCAGAGCTTCAGGCCCTCAGGTGCAAGGAGCCTTATTTGATTGTTCACAAAGACAGGGTGTCTTCACGCACGAATCTTAAGTTTCTCTTTGAGGTGGTCTCTGAGTTTACACTTGGTCTATCCACTTTCCTGTTTATTTTCCTGGGCGTGCCAATCCAGGGGAAGCACTGCTCCATACGTTAGATGTGCACTGAGCTTTGAAATATTACTTGCTTCAGACCAAGGAAAGTCTAAGCAGTTTCTTTCACCCCAGGTAGATAGGGCATTTCAGTTTCTATTTATTCAGTTATTTAAAGTTGATAACTTGGAAAGGCACACAGAGCCAAGGCTCATTTCGAGGTGCGACCTGGGGCAAGGGAGAGGGACGTAGTATGCAAGTTAATATAGTGGGATAAACTGTAAAGGAAATTACAAAAACATTTACACTATACAAGCATTTACAAGATTGGCATTGAGCAAGCAGTTCAGGTACATAGCATTAGAGAAGCAAATTAGATGCATGTGATAAGGGAGAGTGGCACAAAGGGTTTTCTACATGTAGAGGCTAAACTACAATAAATATATGTACATAGAGAAGTGAAATACATATATACAAGGAGTGCAACGCAGGATACCCAAGCAACAGTAAGTTTTTGCTAGAAGCCAGGGAGGTTAGAGGGGAGAGCAGAGACAAGGGGGTAGGGGAGAAGTCTGAAGTACCTCTTTAGTGATGTAGTAGGCAAACTGTGTGCTAAAAGAGGAAGGCTGTTCCAGAGGGCAGGGAGCCGATAGGCAAAGGCAAATTTCCCAGTGAGTGAGGTTGGGGTAGGGCAAAGGAGCGGTGATCACGAGAGCGCAGTGAGTAACCTGGATTAGGAGCGGGGGATAGCAGAGAAGAGAGATATGAGGGAACGGTATTGTGCCAGTATTTGGCGATAAAGGAGGTGCAGTGCGCAAGGCAATTGGTAGCGAGCGTTGGGAGAGATGCAGTTTGGTAGAGAAGGTAGTGATGTGTGAGGTATGGGAGATTAGTGGCGAAGTGGCAGAAAGCATGAAACAATAGATCTAGCTTGATGAGAGTTGATCGAGGAGCTGAGCTGTACACCATGTCGGCATAGTCAAAAGACGAGAGGATGAGCTTGAAGAAAAGTTCCAGCCTGTTGGTGGTAGAGACACTGTCCTTATGCCTATGCAGTCAGCCCAATTTAGGGCAGAGCTTTTTGTGTAAAGCGTCAAGGTTGACTGAGAAATCCAGTTTAGGATCCAGCCAAACACCCAAATGCTTACAAGAGTCCACAGCATCAATTTTCATGCCATCTATGGCAGAGAGAGGGGGGGGGGGGCAGGACAGTTTAGCCAATTTCTGAGCAGTGCCGAAAACCATTGCGACTGTTTTTTGGTATTACACTTGAGCTATTTGGCATCGAACCAGCGCAGGAAATTTGCAAAATCAGCTTGGAGAATAGGCTTTAATTGCATAAGAGAAGGACCTGATGCAGAGATGACTGTCATCAGCGTACATTTTGACATGTGAAACAGAGCAGACAGATGGTAGGTTATTTACAAATATGGAGAAGAGAGAGGGACCAAGGATAGACCCCTGCAGTACACCAGCTAGGATGGGAGGGATTTGGTGTCCTCCAACTGCACATACTGGTATCTGTCGGAGAGGTAGGCCTTGAACCACTCGGTGGACGAGAGTGAGAGACCATTGGAGGAAAAGTCGTTCAGGAGGATTTTGTGGGCAACCGAATCAAAGGCTTTGGCTAAGTCGACAAAGATAGCCATGGTCAGATGGCCTTTGTCCATGGCGATATAGATATGATTAGTTAGGTGGAGGAGGGATGAGGAAGTGGAGTGGAGGCTCCGAAAGCCAGATCAATACAGTGTCAAAATATAATTTGTGGACAGAAGGGAGTTATACCTTTTAGAGATAAGTGATTCAAGGATTTTTGAGAGTTAGGAGAGACGTGAGATAGGCCTATAATTGCCTGGAATGGAGGGGTCTCCCCCTTTCTGAAGAGGGATCACTTTGGCTAATTTCCAGGCCTTGGGGATGGAGCAGGTTGAGAGGTGTCGAAAAGGAATGTGATGGGTTGGACAGCGGCAGGGGGCAGATATTTTCAGTAGGTTTGGGTTGAGTCCATTAGGACTCGGCATAAAGGTATTTAAGAGCACGCAGTACTTCTGTAGGTGTGATGGGGGGAAGGTGTGAGTGGTCCCGGGGGAGAGATGGTTGTCTGTGGGGAAGAGGGAAAGGACCCAGGAGGGGACTGGGAGAGTTGGTTGGATTGGGGAGGAGAAAGTGGGGGAGGGAGTTGCTCGGGGGAGAGCATAAGTGGTTTATAGCAGAGGTGTCAGATCCTGGATCATCTTGATCTATACTCTGGGTGGGTGTGGGAGCTGAGTGAAAAGAGGAACCTAGTAAGGAGTGGAGTGTCTTCCAGAACGCTGCTAGGGAAGAGCAGCAGTCTTCTAGCTCATGTTTAAAGAAACTAGCTTTGGCAGTGCGCACGGCCTTGGTGCAGGTGTTCCGTAGTGATCTGTAATTTTGGAAGTGGAAGTCGTTCGAGGAGGCTTTACAGACTCTCCAGGCATGATCTCTGGATTTAGAGAGTCTCACCAGGTTGGGAGTGATCCAGAGGAGGTGCCTGCTCTGGAGCCTTTTGGGTGGGGCGTGGTAGTTCCACACATTTAAAAAGGTAAAGCTGAAGGTTGCAAGAGAAGAGTTGATATCCGGAGTGGTGAAGACTCCAGACTAGTCGGCCAGGAGATCCTGCTGGTTCAGTGACCTTAGGGTTCAAAACCACATGTACTTTGGCGAGAGGAGGGTGGGAGTTCCTACAGCAGTGGGTGATGCAGTGGTCGCTGAAGGCATCGGGGAGGGTACAGGCTAGTGAGAATTTAAGGGGGTGAGAAGATAGAATCCAATCCAGCAATGAGTGGTTGGAGGAGTGGGGATTAAACCTGGCAGGATCTGTGATAAGTAGAGTGGGATTGAGGGCCTCAATCTCCTGGGTGAATGCTCTGGCTTGTGGGGCAAGCCAATTAAGGTTGAAGTCACCCAAGACTAGGAGTTCTTCAGAATCTGCAGCGGAGATGTGGGTGGCCAGGCTGGAGACAATAGATGCGGGGTTAACTTTTGGGGAAAAGTAGCAAACTCCAATAAAGATGGGGGCGGATAAAGGGAACACCAGCTTGGTGAGTAGGAGCTCATGGGATTTGGTGGTGACCTCCTGGAGGACGATGGTGGCACGTAAGGACTAGTGGAAATAGGTGACATCCTCACCACCACACTTGCCCCCATCTTGGCGGAACAGAGAATAGCCAGGGATTATCATTAATGAATCTGGGACTTTGTCAGTGAGCCATGTCTGAGAGACACAAAGGCTGTCCGGGGAACAGTGGGATATCCAGGTCTTGTGTGGTCCAACTTGGGCAAGAGACTGGGGCTGGGCTATTGGGCCATGGGTTAGGTTCGACGTCACCTGCAAGAAGGAGCAGTAGGAGGAGTGGAACAAAGTATTTGGGTAGGTTTTTTTTCCTGAGAAGGCCGAAAGGGTGGGACCTGGGTTTTAGGACCTGGAGGGTTAGCCTGTGGGGAGAAAGCAGGACGTGGAGTGGGGGAGGGACAGGGAGCCAAAGGGGATACGGAAAAGTGGAAGAGCTGTATAGGAGGGTGTAACTGGAGAGGGAGGGTGGGAGATGCAGTGTTTGGGGTGAGGAAGGGGTAGCAGACAGAATGGAGCTGGAAATTGGGGAGAGATAAGAGGAGGGAAATATTTTTTTTTTTTTTTTATTGGGAGTACTGGATGTGTGGGGGCAATGAGTGCTGGGTTGTATGAGTGTTAGATTGGAAGGTGAGAAATCAGTGTAAGCCAGTAGGCACGACAAGAGGAATGGTTGCCTACAGGGGGCTTAGGGAGCAGAGGGGGACGAGATGTAGAGGGTAAGATGTTGAAATTGTCTAGGTGATACTGTACTTCTGGGGTGGCCTGGGGTAAGGGTCACCGCTTATGGTGTAAAAGGTTGGCAGTTTGAAACCAGGGATGGGGAGGTGGAGGCAACCATTGGGGAGGGCAGAAAGTTACAGTTACAGAGCTCTGTGGTAGGAGCACTGTCTGATAAAGGTGAGAATAATTATGCTAGATATGTGAGAAGATGGGGTGAGCACAACAGTGACTCCTGGTGGCCTTGGGGAATAACTTGCAAATGGAGAATACAGGTGATAGTTTCTATCGTGGTTGATTCTAAGCAATGTTTATCCAAATGGTTGGCTAATTGCGTTGTTTTGCTACCACAGGTACGGCGAAGGATTGCCGGGGCAGTCAAAGCTCATTCCACCAGAGGCATGGCTACCTCTGCGGTTTGTTACTGAGGGGTCTAAGCCGCTGACATCTGTATGTCTGCCACCTGGAGTACAGTCCATACTTTAATGAAGCACTACAGTCTGGACAGTGCCTCAAGAGCCTGTCCAAGTTTTGGCAGGGCTGTGCTGCAGGGTCTCCTGTCCTAGGTTTATAGAGTGCCCTCCTCCCGGACTGTCTGTCTGCACCTATAACTGTTTGGGGCTCGTTCTTGTGGTGTGATCTGATGACTGAGAACCCTGATGAAGATAGAACAGTTGCATAGGAACTTACTGTAACAGTAGATCTTCAAAGGGATCCAGTCATCAGGTCTGCTTTCCCTCCCACCATCCCCCATCTTGGGGCTCCTGTCTAGGAACTGGCTGTCTGACGTATCCAGCCTCTCATAGATCTGGGCATCTCTCTTTCTCTCTCCTCGGTCCTCCATGGCTAGGGCTATTCTCCCTTTGTCTCCAAGGGAAAGAACTGAGAAGGGAGCAGGGCCACTCCATGGCCTTATAGGGTTGGTGTTGTCGACGGAAGTCAGTGGTGTGGGCGGCCCCAGTTGTATTGCTGAAAATCTTGCATGTGGATTCTCCTTCACCGATGGTGAAGTTCCTACAGTGTGACCTGATGACTGAGATCCCCTTAAAGATCTACTGTTATGATAAGTTCTTAAGCAACTGTTCTTTTTTGAGGCCTGTTTGGGCTCCTTGGTCCAGGGAGGCCCGACACCATTTGGTTACTGTCCCTATGGGACAGTTGTTTTAGGAGCCTCAGGGCCTACCCATCGGAATGATGCCACCACATGTGCACATTGTAGAGAATGCACCAAAAAAGACTACAGGTTCAAGTACATGACTCCTGGTATACGTATTCTTGGTGCTCTTTGATCCCCTTTCTAAGCATGGGGTGGAGTTATTCGCCACTAAAACTTCCAAAGATGCTCCCAGCCATTCTGAGAGCGACAGATGGTGTTCTGTGGCTTCCCACTGAGGGACGAGGACTCTTTGAATCCTAACAGGGTGTTCCTTTGTTTGGACCTCTCTGATGTCCCTGATGGCCAGGCTGTCCATGACCTTAACATCTCTTTGCAGGTCATGCAGTGGGAGAGCTCTTACCCATTTTTTGACTTCCTCCTTAAAGGAAAACTACACCCTCACATCTTGCAAATTTTATTAGTTTCTATGTCAACAGACAACTCTTCTTTTGCAACTGTTAGGGATATATGTGATTGCTTTAGTTTATTTTCACTGTTCATTCTAGTCCTAGTAACTATCCTGGGGGTCTCCAATTTCTGGTTGTCGAAATCTGTCTTTCTGAGAGCGGCATTAGACTCCACAGTATACCTGTTTGCTTAATTACAGTTCAACAAAACAAGAGGCAGCAAGGTGTGAAATACCACATTTACCTTCAGTTGGCTTTAAAAACTAAGTTATAATGCAGGTTTTTTTTTTTTGCTTTAAACTGAATTCAGTTTGTGTGCATCCAGAGTGTTTTTTCAGGTTATTTGCACTTTGAGCACCGAGATATGTGGTATAAGTGGTTGATGTGGCATCATGTTCTCATATGCTAATGCTGCTCTCCTGGACAATGAGATTTCAACAACCATAAAATGGAACGACCTCCCCAGGATAGTTAAGAGGGACTAGCATGAACAGCGAAAACAAAGTAAAGCAAACGTATATCCTGAACAGCTACAGGAAAAGAGCTGTCAGTTGACATGGAAACAAATTAAATGTACAAGATATGAGGGTGTAGTTTTCCTTTAAGGAAAACTCCACAGGCTGGGGCATCCCTATTAACCCAACTGCCTGTGATTCTTGACTCAGGACTTACAGCTAATTTCCTCAGTGTGCATCTGGCAGCCATTCTGGCTTACCATCCTAAAGTCAACACTGTGGCCTAAGTAAAGGCGTTTACAAAGGATTGGTCAGCCTTTTTCCCTGTTGCATAAATCATCTTCATGGTATCAGACATTTGTGGTGTCCAAGCTCCTGAAGAAACAGTTTGCGTCAGTGAATTCTTGTGACATTTCTCGTCTTTCACAGAAGACTGTATTCCTTGTCACCATCACCTGGGCCAAACTTGTGCATAAGCCCCAGGCGCCATCTGTGAAGTCTCCTAAGGCCACATTATTGTTTTTTTTTTTTTTTTTGTTAGTGTTTTTTGTGTGCGCCCCCTCCCCCAAGTCGGCTCACATCTGGCCGCCAGGCCCTCGCCTCAGTCATACCCCCACCGCTTGCCTCTCGTGGTGGTGAGCACCCCTTACTCACAGCCCAGATCTGATCCATTTCACAGGGGGGGCGATACCTCCAGAGCCGAGCGCGTCCCGAGACGACCATCAAGCTGCACAACCACACATTTTCTCTGTTCTTCCCCTCAGGGTGGGGCATGCAATGACGCCCATCTTGATAGCGTTGGTGTGCTGCCCCCACCAGCCTCCGCTAGGTCCAGAAGTTTGCCAACTACTAGTGCCCCTCCTCCCTGGAGAAGGAGAGCAGTCCCTGGGATGCTCAGTCCTTCTCCTCCCCTGCCATCACCCAGTGGCCTGCGCTTGTTACCGAACACGGGTTGCCGGTGTGGCGCAAGGTGTGATTTCCACCGCCTCAACCCTCTGCGCCACCGGGCTGGCCTGAGGCCACACTACTCTGATAGGGAATATACGCAACGTGAACTTGATGTCTGCGTGGCACTTTTGTACGAGGAGGACATGGCAGAATTTTGTGGTGACACATTTTGGCTGTTCTTAACTACACAGAATCTGCAAAGGACAAACCAGCAGCCAAAAAAAATAAGCAGTCATTTGCCAGGTGGATCACGTCATGCATTGGGAGTCCTAGGGATTAGGGATAAACTAAAATTAGTGGATCAAGAATTGGCTGGTAGGGATGATGCATAGAGTTGTAATAAATGAGGGAACACTAAGGAGTAATGGGTAATAAGTGGGATATCACAGGGGTTGGCTCCTGTACCAGTACTCTTTACCATTTTTATCTGCGACATACTGTAGCAGAGGGGATATGGGATAAAATCTGTCTCTTGGCTGATGACACTTAAGTTCTGCAGCAGAGTGGACAGGGAAGAGGGTATTGGGGACATGAGGAGGATCTGGAGAGTTTGGAGAAGCGGTCCGGGGTCTGGCAACTTGGATTCAGTGCGGAAAAGTGCAGAATAATGCATGCATATAACCAAAAAAAAAAAAATCAAAGACAGAGTACCTGATTTGTGGGGAAGGTGTGTTGTCTAAACACTCTTGGTGTGTAGGGTAAACAATAAAAATAATAGTACAGATTCTTGTGTCTCTGAGTCTGCCAAGAAACATTCGTAAACAAGCAAGGAGTACATAGATACATAGTTACATAGACAGTGTCGGCAGATAAGGGCCTATGGCCCACCCAGTCTGCCCATTTGAGCTTGTAAGTTCAGTTTGTTTTCCTAGAAGTCTGTTGCCCCTTATCCCTGACCTCCAGAATTCCTTTATGTCTATCCCATGCATTCTTAAATCCTGTGATTGTTTCAGCCCCCACCACTTCCTCTGGCATGGTGTTCCACTTGTCCACCACCCGTTCTGTGAAGAAATTCTTTCTCATGTTTCCTCTGAATCGTCCTCCCTCCAACTTCATACCATGCCCTCTAGTCCTGGAACATCTTTTTCGCTTAAAAATAGTGTTTTCCTGCACCCTGTTCCTCCCTGTAAGATACTTGTATGTCTCTATCATATCCCCTCTCTCCCTCCTCTCCTCCAGGGAATACATGTTCAGTTCCTTCTTAAAGTTTATTATGCTACTTACGCCAAGCACGTGACAAAGAAAATCACAAGGGAGATGGGTTTCTCACCACTCCTGAAGAATGTACATATCTCCAGAATTGTAGATCTTGGGTTCTCTAAGATCTTGTTCTCTCTCCCCCTGTGCTGCAGCTCTCTGCCCTTCTAGAGAAGCTACAGTAGTGTCTCAAGAGCGCTACAGTGGGTTGCAGAGAGCTAAATACTACAGATAACAGCATAGCAACAGAGATTACAACATAGTTACAGATATGAGAAACAATATGTATTGGTCCTAAGTCATTCTCCATTGGATAATGCCCTAGGAGACAAAATTACTAATGAGTATCATATGAGACAGAATATGCTTCCATTAGCATTATAGCTTAGACAAAAGAAATGCTGACACTTCCAATCTACATGTGACATTTCTTACTCATGCCAGTATAAAACATTAGACATAACAAAGGCCTTCTGTCTCTGTCAGCTTGCTTGGACAAAGAGAACTGCTGACAGGCATATCTGCCTGAGTGTAAAATGCACACTACATATAATTATGAGAATATAAATATACAATAATCACTGATGATCCCTCTGAGTCACCTTATCAGTGATTAGGTAGAGTATATATGGAATATTTATAAAAGACCAACATAATCTAGATAAATGTATTATAGTGAGGTATAATGAATCATGCATGACAATATTAGCATATCTTAGCAGCAAAGCATATTCCTAGCACCCATGCTTATATGATCGGTGCTCATAGCTATATAGAAGTACAAAATAGCAGTATCACAGTACAGTTGGCCAGGAATACAGTGTGGGGTGTATGTGGGACGATAGGGGCATAACCCAAGTGTAACAGGGGTTAAGAGTGGCCCAGACAGAGGAGGCAAGGGATCTCTTGGTGATTATATCTGATAGCTTAAAGTCATCTGCACAGTGCAGTGCAGTTGGGAAAGCAGATGAGATGCTGAGGTACATAGACGGGATTTAGTAGCATATGACAGGAGGTTATACTGCCCCTGAAGAGATCACTGGTGAGGCAGCACCTAGAGTACTGCATATGACCTGGAACCCACACCTCAAAAAGGATAAGGACAAGCCTGAATTGGTTCTGAGAAAGGTGTATGATTCTGGGGTAGCAGGGTAGGTCCTATGAGGAGTGACTGGAAAGACTGGTTATGTGCACACTGGTAAGTGAGGATATACAGATTTGTTCAGGGAGTGAAGTGGATAATGGTGAACCGTTCATCAAAAGTGACAACAGCAACACCAGGGGCAACATGTGGAAATTGGTGGGGGGTAGTTTTAAAATGGATATCAGGAAATATTTTTGCATGGAAAGGGTGGTAGACAAATGGAACAGACTGCCCAGTCAGATGGTCACTGATGCCCTCAAACAGGGGTGGACAGGCACATGGGTTTGGTGAGGAAAATGTGAGAAGAGAGGCTGGGAGGGGATAGCTAAGGACCAGTAGTTCATGGAACATAAAAACTCTAGGTAGGTAACTGAGCAGACTTACTAGAACACTAGGCCTTCTTCTGCCATCAGTTTTTCTGTGTTTCAATGGGAGGGGTGGTCAGAGAAGCATTTGAGATAGCTCGACTGAACAGAGTGTGAAAATTAATGGGGATGAGTTTAAATTCAGACTGTGAGAGCAGTCAGTGAGATGCAGTGGATTTTTCCGACCTCCCTCTCTGTTTTTTAGGCTAATTATAGGGGGCCCAATTACTACATGTGTATTATGGATTGTATGTCCACGTCGCAGACCATGTACTCATACATAGAAATTGTCTGGAGCGTCTAGGTAAAAACTTTGCCATAACTGCCTCATGGATGCTTTGACATTGGAGATTTTTCACAGTTTATGCCGACAGCCAACTAAGTGCTTGAAAACACTGAACTTTTCTTTTACATTTTGTCCTGGCAAGGTGCACGAAACATTCATTCTTTTTCTTTTGTCCTTGTAGTTTGTACACAGCTGCTTGTATCTCGCCCAGATGAAGAAAACATCACCTGTTACCTGCAACTCATAGAAAAGTGCCTGGCACATGAGGTGAGTATGGAGGGACTTTGGAAGTCAACTGTACTCTCACTGATGCATCTGCTTGTTTATTTTGTTTGTTTTTTAAGCTGTGCCATGTCTGGAGATACCCAAGATGCTATTCAAATAACTGTCTTGATTAATGACTTATCTGATCTTTGACAGGATGCTGTCTATATATTTGTTGCTCTGTATGTAAAAAGAACTGTATAGGACTGCTGTAATGAACCCCTTGCATTTGGGGGCTGCAGTGCCCTCCACCTTGGGAGGGGGCCAGGCAGAATCAATTAAAGTAGAAGAGGTAGTGGGATAACGGATGTGTGAGGTATGAGGGGCACCCATAAACGCTCTTCTCTCAATTAAGGAATTTCCACACTGTACCAGAGTGAAGCAGTAAGGCAGCTTTATGTAAGCATCAGCATCAGACTTCATCCTCCTGAAAACACATCAGTAAGGGCACTGAGCTGAGAGAGACTGAGATTACTGGTCCTTATCAATCAATCAATCAAAATCTTTATTTTGCCAGGCAGAACATCATTGAGACAAGCTCATTTACAAGGTGGACCTGGGGTAAAACAGTTGCCAACGGGGTTAAGACATAACAGGTTGAGTGAACGTACATAACAATTACATAGTAGTAATAACATAACATATAACTGTGACGCTTGGCCAGCTGATTATGATTGTTATGTGATATTTGTAATATAATAATGTAGTGTGTGATTGTCTCACATGAGGTAGCTGTGCCATGGGTGACACCCCCAAGGTTTCAGTGAAGCAGGAACCATTTAATTAACTGACACTTCAGAGTGGCATTTTATTACCTTTTTATGATATGCCTAGGCTTTTTGAAGTGGAAATGAAATGGGACTTTATGAGTCTGCCAGAGGATGGAGATCATAAACTTTTATGACATCTTACAGAAAAAATATTTTTATACCACCATGGGGCTAAAGTTGTAAAAAAAACCTTTGATGCCTTGGGAACAGGAAACCACACAATATCAAAGAAAATGTTGATTAAAGACTGTCATAATTTGGGAAATTAATTTTTGCTTAAGTCACAGTATTTAAAATATCTCCTGACAGGAAGATCATTGTATGTATAATTTTTATATTCCAAAAGGAGGAGCTAGATGGCATCATAGAAGGGGTGGAAACCAAGTTTTTAAACTGTATTCTGTGTTTCAAGTGAGTGACATTTCTTTTTGGGCTCTTCAGAAACAAGATCTAACTTAAGCACTGTAGAGAGGTAATACAATAGACAGAAAAAGACTGTTTGTTGGAAGGAGTTTGTCTGTAGTTTTCTTTTGCTTTTAAGTGATTGTATGCTATGTGATATATTCTGTATTTACATTTTACATATTTTTATCCATTTTTAAGTAAACCTTTTATTCCAAAGACTGCCTGGGTGTGTCTTTGAAGTTCTTTTTGCATGTGACATATAGAGGGTTAAGATTGACAAAAACTGTTCAGAGCTTGATGGTGTTACCAAACTGAGAAAAGGTAATATACCCAAGGTCTTTTATAGAGTTTTAAGGGTTCATTTTGGATACCTGGTTAGGTGCCCTTAGGCGAAAGATATCTGGCATCCCCCCGAAGAGCAGATTATCTGAGCCTGTACATTTTGGTATGCTAACATAAGGTTCACAGTTTGAATGCCCCCAGAACTTGAGACTAAAAGTGATTCAGACCCACAAGCAGACAGGAGGGTTACCCTGTTCTGTTACCTGTTCACAGTACTGTGCTCTGAGGTTGGCACTGTGGGAGCAGAGGGCCTGACCTGCTGAGTGCGGTTGTGACAGATTGGTTGGCAGCGGTGCAGATAAATGTGATAACACAAGCTTTAACTGTTCAGTGTATCAGCTTAATACTGTACAGCTCACTTGCAAAATAAGGCAGTGATTTATTTTTAAAAAGGACACACAACTATATTTTGCTTACAGTCCAGTTCCTACCTGTTTTATTTTTTTTCTAAAGTGCAAGTTAGAGTAGCCGTAGTTAGGGAAGAAGATGGCTTCCAATTACAGCGGGCACACCATAGACTACTTGAGGCAGTTGTGCCAGGACAGAGTCCTCCTATATGAGGGGAGAGCCACCAAGCAGAACTTCATGGATGCCCTAATGGCAGCAGATGCCCAGAGCACTGAGTCACTGACTGTGACTGTAAGGGACAAAACCTTGAGCATGGAGGGGCTAGCGGCCAGTGCAGTGTCCAGGTCCAGTGAGGATGACAGCAGGGCCAGTGCCAGCGAAGGGCCACAGCAGCAGGGGAAGGTCACCAGCATTCTGGAGCCAGAAGCACTCAGGCTGCAGATTGAGTTGCACAGAATGGAGCTGGAGTTCCAGAGACACTCCGAGCGAGAGAAACTAGCCACAGAGGAGAAGAGGGAGCGAGAACAGAGAGAGGCAGAACGAGAGAGACGAGCTGCAGAGGAGAAGAGGGAGTGTTAACAGCGAGAGGCTGACCAAGAACAGTGGGAGGCTGACCGTGAAGAGAGTGAGCGCCAGCGAGCTGCAGAGGAGGAGAGGGAGCGAGAACAGCAAGAAGCTGAACATGAGGAGCGTGAGCGCCAGAGGCGACATGAACTGGAGAAGTTACGACTCCAACCACCAGCACCAGAGCAGGTAAGTGGCTTGTGTTTAACTGGAACTACATGACTGGGTTACAAATTGAATTCCAAATTGATAGCTGATTTTAAAGAGGGGGACGATATGGATGCCTTTGAAAAAGTTTGTATTCAGGCTAAAATTCCTAGCAGGTCCTGGAGCTTCCAGCTATCCTCGCTACTTACCGGGAAAACTTGGGATACATTGGGTCAGATGGACAATGAGGACAGTAATGATTACAGCAAACTTAAAGCTGCACTTTTAAAAAGTTTGATTAAACTGCAGAGGCATACAGAGCTAAATTTCGTAAGCTCAGGAGAGGCCCTGATATGAGCTACGAGGAGCTAGCCACAAAACGTCAGTTTTTAAAATGTTGGTGGGAAGAAATTGAAGCAAACTCTGTAGATAAAATTGAAAATGCTGTTTTGTTAGAACAGTTTTTCAAACAACATGAAGTCTTGCTATATTATAGACACTAGCAGTTTGATCCAGCTCTAGAACTGCCCTGGAGTGAAATGGTTAAAACCATTCCAAAATAGAATTTTGGCACGAGAGCAGCTCTATCTGTGTCATTTCAAACTTGGAACTGTCAGATTCTTTACTCCGCCTCAGTGAACAGTCGCAAAAGGAGATTTCTCCTTCTGCTCGGTTCATTTCTCGGTTTAAAAAGTGTTTTCTCGGTTGGATTTAACCGAGAATAGTTTTATTTAACCAAAAACCGCTCGTTCAAGCTTTATCTGTGGTAAACCGTAAGTAAATGAAGGTTTTGTCTGTGTTGAACTTGTGTTATCGGTTCGGTTTGAACCGATCAGTGGGTTTAAAACTCATTTAAAACTAAAAGTTACTATTTTAGAGTGCGGTTCCCGGTTCTTATCGGTTCTAAAAACGGATTTATACGTTTTCCAATACCCGTGACCACGGTTAGGAACCGATAAAGATGGTGTCTTGCCTGGCACTGCGTTAAAGGGCAAGTTTTTGGTTAGGCTGGCATTATGTCCGAGAAACCCCAAAGAAAACCGGTCCACTGGTTTCAACACTGTGATGTTTGTGGGGAAGTCTTTGCCAAGGCTGACCCACACACCAATGTGTTTATTGTCTGGGGTTTGACCACCTCAGTCAGACTGCCAGGTATGTAAGAATTTCCTGCAGCCACCCAGGAAAAAAGATTGGGCAGGCTCAGGGAACGAGAGGCTAAAAGTCCGCTGACCCGATGGCTAGCCCGGTTCGGTGCCAACCGAACCAAAGGGAGTCCCTCTGACCAGGGCCAGACTTCTCGGCAAAGAAAAGCTGGTTCTGAGGAACCAATTCCAGTAAAGAAAACAAGAAAATCAGCAGGTCTGAGTCCAAAATTCCTTCTCCAACTGCTGCAGAGATAGCAAAAGCCATACAAATTGTCCAGTCACTGTCTCAGGGTCCGTCCAACCACCACTATCTGGTAAAAGGTCGGTTCGTCCGTCCCAGTGGTTCAGGATTATGATATTGGGAATTTTATGAACCAGAGGAGGGGAGGAGGATTATGAACAGTATGAATGTGGCTGGGAAGGTCTGGGTGTGCCCATTGAACTGGACATCTCCCCAGACAGACCTTTAGAATCTCCCCTATGCTGTCTGAGTCCCCATCTCATTTTATGTTTTATAAAAAAGTTGCTGAAACCCTCCAGCTTCCTTTAGAAGAGGCTGTGGATGAGCAAGAGGAGCCTGATTTTGTAGAAATGATGGATATTCCAGAGTCTAAGAGATTGTCTATTCCTTTACATAAGTCTTTTAGAAACAAACAATTAACATTTTAAAAGCTCCTAATTCTGTGCCTCCTGTAGATAAAAAGATGGACAGAAGGTATGCATTGTCAGGCCCTGATACAGAATTCCTTTCTCAGCAATGCAGTCATGTTAGTAGTTCAGGCTGCTGCCTGTGATAAAGCTAATATTCCTTGGCTTCACATCCTCCTGACAAGGATTCCAGGAAGATTGATGCCATGGCAAAAACAGTATATGGCAGCCTCTCTGGGACTCAGGCAAGCAAATTATATGGCTTATGTATCTAGGTATCAGAAATCTAGATGGGATACTGTTATGCAGTTGGCCAAGCAGCCCATGGCCAGCTGGCTAGTGAACTAGAACAGGTGGCTGCTGATGGCATTGAAGCCTCTAAGGTTCAGTTTCATGCTGCTGTGGATGTTAATGATGTTTCCTCTAGGATCATGGCCACATCTGTAGCTTTTCATAGGTTGGCCTGGCTCAGGTGTACTAGTTTGTCACAGGATACCCAGACTAAGGCTATGGATTTTCCTGTGGGAAATTCTCTGTTTGGAGAGCAGACAGAGAATTACATGAAGAAGATGGATGAATATAGGACTACTTACAAGAGTGCCCAGGCTAAGGAGCGGCAAGCCACTCCTCAAAGGCATGCCCCCAGGGGTAGGGGTAGGCCTTTTCACAGGCCTTTCTACCAGACTCAGGCCTCCTCTGCCCTTGCTCAGAGGGGCTTCTTCAGAGGCAGGGGCAGACGAGGGGTGGGCAGACCTGCTCCCACCCCCCAGCCTAAAGCTCCTGCGAAACAGGCACCCTGATGGCGTGCCCAGGGCCGATTCTCCTGTACCAGTGGGGGGCAGGCTGGCTTACTTCAGTCAGAATTGGGCTTCTTTAACCTCAGACAAGTGGGTTCTGGAAGTAGTAAGCCAGGGTCTGGTTCTCCGCTTCAAAAAGTTTCCCAAGTTGAGAAGCAGATTTTTTCTACCTGCAAGTGCTTCAGATACCCTCGCTCTGGAAACAGAGGTCTCATTCCTGTTAGTTCTCAGAGCAGTAGAAAGGGTTCCTCCCCTGCATCGGGGCAGGGGTCTGTATTCCAGATACTTCCTTACCCCAAAAGACAGGAGAATGGCGGCCCATCTTAGATCTCAGATATCTGAACAAGCATCTTTTGAACCAAAGTTCAAAATGGTAACTCTGGCAATGATTTTACCTTCCCTAAGGCTAGGGACTGGCTAGCCTCCTGGACCTCAAGGATGCCTATTTCCATGTCCTAATCAGAAGATCCCATCGAAAGTACCTCAGATTCGAACTGCCCTCAGGTCATTACCAGTTCAGAGCAATGCCTTTCAGCCTTACCTCTGCTCCAAGGGTATTCACAAAGTGTCTAGCAGTGGCCCACTTAAGGAGGCAGAGGATTGCTGTTTTTCCCTATCTAGACAACTGGCTCATTGTAGGCCAGTCCCCAGAACAGGTAAAATCTCACCTGCAGGTCACCCAGCAGCTTCTCACCTCCCTGGGTTTTCTGCTAAACCTACAAAGTCGATTCTGGAACCAGTCCAGGTACTCACCTTTATAGGGGCAGAATTGGACACAAGCTAGCCAGAGCCTTTCTTCCCCAGAAAGGGTAAGGAATTTAGTGGCTCTGGCCTCTTCCTTCACTCTGCAGGTCTCGACCAGCAAGACACTTTCTGCAGCTCCTGGGGCACATGGCTGCATCCACAGCTGTTGTGCAGGGAGCCAGATTTCAGATGAGAGACATTCAGTTTCACTTGAGAACCTTTGGTCTCAGAGAAGACCCCTTTCCAAGTTGGTCCCAGTGACTCAAGCTTGATCCTAGCTCTCCAGTGGTGGCAGGATCAGAGCAATCTTAAGAGCCGGGCCTCTTCATTTCCCCTTCTCACGACTTGACTCACTACAGATGCTTCCCTTCTGGGTTGGGGAGCCCACATGGGCGACCTTTCCACTCAGGGAGTTGGTCCCCAGGAATCTCTGCTCCACATCAATTTGCTGGAACTCAGAGCTGTCTTTTTAGCTCTTCAAGCTTTTCTGCATCTGTCCACGACAAGGTGATACAAGTCAGAACAGACAACACCACAACAATGTGGTACATCAACAAACAGGGGGCACTCGGTCTTGACCTTGTGCACTGAGGCAATGAAGTTGTGGTCTCTGGCCTATTCCTGAACACTTCCCTCATAGCAGTTCATCTTCCAGGGAAGGACAATGTTCTAGCGGATGCCCTCAGCAGGATTTCCCAGGGCCATCACGAATGGTCCCTGGATCCTCAAGTGCTGGGGATAGTTTTTGCCAGGTGGGCATCCTCAGATAATCTTTTGCAGCCCCAGACAATCACCAACTTCCTCTGTTCTGTTGCAGGCCTCCAGTGCTGGGCCCAGTTCCCTGGATGCCCTTCATCTGGATTGGGAGGGAAGTCCTCTATGCTTCCCCCCCCCTTTCCTCTCCTATTCAAAGTACTAGTCAAAATCAGATCTCAGCCTTGCAGGGTGATTCTGATTGCCCCGGATTGGGCCAGGCAGCCCTGGTACCCACTCCTTCTGTCTCTGACAGTCCATCTTCCCTGTGCCTCCCCAGGAATCACAATCTGTTGACTTGTGCCCAGGAAGGGTTTGGTATCCGGACCTCCAATCCCTCAACCTCAAGGCCTGGCTCTTGAGGAGTTAGAGTTTGCTGATTTACCCTCTCAGGGTGTTCTTGAGATCCTAAAGGCTTCCAGAAAGCCTTCCACTAGGGCTACTTATAGTTCTAAATGGAAAAGGTTTTCCATTTGGTGTGCTGGGAAAAATATTTCCCCAGAATCTGCTGAATTGCCCATTTTGTAAGATTACATGGTACATCTTAATTCCTTGGGTCTCAGACCAGCTACCCTGAGAGTTCATTTGGCAGCTGTGTCTGCTTTTGTGTCAGCTGGAAAGTCATCCCCTCTTTCCTCTCATCCTGTGTTTTCCAAGTTTTGTAAGGGATTACTCCATACTAATCCTCCCTTTCGGGAACCGGCCCCTGCTTGGGACCTTAATGTTTGCATTGCCCAGTTAATGCAACCCCCTTTTGAACCTCTGTCTTCTGCAGAGCTTAAGTACCTAACTTGGAAAACTGTTTTTCTAGTGGCTATCACTTCTGCCAGACGCATAAGTGAATTGCAAGCCTTGTCAGTGGAGACTGACTTTATTTCTTTCCACAGGGATAAGGTAGTCCTTAGGACTAATGGGAGTTTTTGCCTAAGGTGGTTTCAGATTCATCTTAATCAATCTATCTCCTTCAGTACTTTCACTGATCACTCCTCTTGGTGAGAGAGGTTGCACAGCCTGGATGTTAAGAGAGCTCTTAGTTTATTATATAGAGCGTACCAAAGGTCACGAGGTTGAATCCTCAACTTTTCCTTACCTATGGTGAAGTTGGGAAGGCAACCTGCCACTAAGAGATCAATAGCCAGGTGGATTGTCTCTTGTATCCAATTTGTTATCAGAAAGTGTGAGCCCCCGGTTTAGAGGGCTCATTCTACCAGGGGTACAGCTGCGTCTCTATCTGCATGAGATATCCCTTTATTAGAGATTTGCCAGGCTGCTACTTGGAAAATGGTACACACTTTTACCAAGCATTACTCCCTGGATGTCCAGGCCAGGAGAGATGCTCGGTTTGGCACAGCTGTTCTTCAGAGCCTATTCCCTAAGTAGGTTTCTGCCCTCCTCCATGGAGGCACTGCATGTATTCTGCTAATGTCTATAATATAGCAAGACTTCATGTTGTTTGAAGAAAAATTACTCACCTTAGTAATGTTGTTTCTTCTAATGGAGTCTTGCTATATTATAGACCTCCCCAACCTGCCCCTCTCAGAACCTCTACTTGGTGGGGTGCGGGCAACTTAGTAGTGGGCACTACTTATGTTCTTTAGCATTTTGTCCCCTTTGGGACTTTGGGGTGTATGTATGTGTACTTGTGTGTGTTTATTATACTTATGTTCCATTTTCATATTATTAGAATGGTGTTAGTATTTCTGGTCCCCTGACTTGAGTCTTGGGTGTTGGGACCATCAATGGTTGTTATTATTTGGTAGCCATTTGGCTAGTGTAGGTTACAGCTCCACACAGACCTTAGTGAGTTTGGCTCATAAAGATCTGACAGTTCAAGTTTGAAATGACACAGATAGAGCTGCTCTTGTGCCAAAATTCTATTTTGGAATGGTTTTAACCATTTCACTCCGGGGCAGTTCTAGAGCTGGATCAAACTGCTAATGTCTATAATATAGCAAGACTCCATTAGAAGAAACAACATTACTAAGGTGAGTAATTTTTTCTTTTGGACATGCCCAGCAGAGCTGAAAACCTGGTTTGAGGACCGAGATCCCAAAACAGTGCAAGAGGCTGCTGAACTCTCGGACCACTATGCCAAGAGCAGGCCTGCTCTGAGAGCGAATGGGGCAGGCGTGGCAGTGCAGCAAGGAAAAAGTGCGCCTTCAGGGCAGCTAAAACCTTCACTGCGTCCACCAAAACCAGTTAGCCCCAGGTTTCAGAGAAAAGATTTCTCTGAGAAAAGAAACTGTTGGGTCTGTAAAGAAACTGGGCATATTGCCAGACAGTGTCCCAAAAGGGCAAGCAATGTGCAGCATGGGGCTAGGAAAGAAGAGGGTTGTTTGTGTGTCCCTGGAAGCATGCCTGTGAGCATGAGGGGGGAACACATGCACCCAGTCATGGTGAATGATGTACAGACACAAGGGTTAAGGGACACAGGGGCATCCCTAACATTGGTAAAAGGGAATCTGATAGAGCCTGGTCAGCTTATACCCAATGAATTTGTAACACTGCAAGGGTTCTCTGGGGAGGAGACCACATTGCCACTCGCTAGTGTTCTCCTGGACTGGGGTGAAACAGGGGGAACTGTGCAACAGGTGGCTGTAGCCAAAACGTTAGCAGTTGACGAAATCCTTGGCAACAGTCTCAAGCAGGGGATGGTGTGTGCAGTTACCTGTAACCAAGCAGGAAGGAGAAATTGTAGTTCCCTGGACCCCACAGAAGCCAGTGTGGACATCCGTGGGAGGCTGATTCCCTAGCCTGTCTCCCTGATCCGGAGACTAATGAAAAGGGGGTAGACATTTCCCCAGTAGCAGTTAACCACACAGTTACGGAGGGTTACTCCGAAGAAGGAGGAGGAGGAGTGACCCATTGTCAGAGGATTAGGGATGACAGTGATCCTGAGTTCCCTGACACTAGTGCTAGGGATCCTAGTTTAGAGACTGAAGGGGACCTGTCCCATACCTTGGGAATGTGTAAGGAGTTTGCAGCTGCTCAGAACAGTGACCCTAGTCTAGAGAAGCTGAGGGCTCGGGCAGACTCTGACAGAGCACAGGGAGGTCATGGTAAACGTAAGGTTTACTGGGAAAATGGACTGATGTATACTCGGGCTGTGCAGACAGAGGAAGGGGTGATAGGCAGGCTGCTTGTCGTTCCCCAGGGGTATCGTGAGCAGTTGCTCAAGATTGCACATGCTATTCCCTTGTCTGGTCATCTGGGAATCGCGTGCACTACACAACGGTTGGCCCATAATTTCTATTGGTCCAACTTCACCTAGCAGGGGAAGGAGTATTGCAGGTCTCGTCACTGGTGCCAAGAAATAGGGAAGGCAGGTAAGGAAACCCAAGCCGCCCTAATTCCATTGCCTATAGTGGAGGAGCCATTCCAGAGGGCGGGAATGGATATTGTGGGGCCTTTAAATACCCCCAGCTCCTCTGGGAAGAGGTTCATCCTGACTGTGGTGGATTATGCCACCTGGTACCCAGAGGCAGTCACCCTATCCTCACTTAGGAGAGACAAAGTGGCAAATGCCGTACTTGGAATTTTCTCCCGTGTTGGGTTTCTGCAGGAGGTTATCACCGATCGAGGGTGTTCCTTTATGTCGGACCTGAAGAAATGTTTGCGGGAGACGTGTGGGGTGGTGCAGAGATGCACGACACCTTATCACCCACAAGCCAATGGGCTTGTGGAAAGTTTTAACAGTGCCCTGAAGTCAATGCTCCAAGCATTTGCTGAACAGCATGGGAGGGACTGGGAGAAATACCTTCTCAACCTGTTGTATGCATACAGGGAGGTGCCCCAAGAGTCAACGGGATTTTCCCCCTTCGAGCTCTTATATGGATGCTGGGTACATAGGCTGTTAGACTTGATCCGGGAGGACTGGGAAGGCAAGCACGCCACCCAGGGAACTCCCATAGTGGATTACGTCCTTAGGTTTAGGGAAAGGCTGAAGGAGCTTATGGGGACAGCCCAGAGCAACCTGGCAGCTGCCCAACAGAAACAAAAAGTGTGATATGACCACAGAGCCAGAGCTCGCTTGTACATGGTGGGTCAGGAAGTCTTGGTCCTTATCCCAGTCAGGAAAGACAAGCTGCAGGCTGAGTGAGCAGGACCATACAAAGTAGTTACAAAGGCAAATGACATGAACTGTGTCATAGTTACCTGACAGAAGACAGACAGAAAGAATGTACCATGTCAACATGATGAAGCCATATACTAATAGGGCTGACATGGTGTTTGCAGTATGTAGTCATGGGGAGGGGACGGACGAAGGAGACCCCCTTCTGGACTTGATGGAAGAAAGCAAGTGGGAGTCCTCTGTGGAGGCAGTTAAATTGTCTCCCCAGCTGGCCCCGGACAAGATCCAGGAAGTAAGGGAGGTTTTAGCAGACTCTGCCCCACTGTTTAGCGCCAAGCCTAGACTAACCCCCTTAGCGACGCACAATGTGGAGACAAGGATGCAGACGCCCATATGGCGGACAGCGTATCAGGTGTCAGAGGCTGTCCAAAAGGACATTAGGAGGGAGGTGGAGGAAGTGCTGGATTTAGGAGTAATCCAGACATCCAACAGCCCCTTGTGCCTAAGCCAGATGGTTCTACTCGTTTCTGTGTGGACTATCGTGGACTGAATGCAGTCACGAAGTCAGACGCCCACTCGATGCCCCAGACGGACAAGCTCCTGGACAAGTTGGGAGGGGTGACCTACCTTACGACTCTTGACCTGACTAAGGGGTATTGGCAGGTCAAGTTAACCGACAGAGCTAGGAAAAAGTTGGCTTTCATCATTCCGATAGGCTTATTTGAATTTAAACTAATGCCTTCCGGAATGAAGAACGCCCCAGCCACTTTCCAAAGGTTGGTGAACCAGGTGTTAAATGGTGCTGAGGAGTATGCCATGGCGTACCTGGATGACATTGCCATCTTTAGTGCCAGCTGGGAGGAACACCTGTCCCACCTTAGCGAAGTGCTGGGCAGGATACAGAGGGCCAGGCTCACTGTCAAAGCTGAGACGTGCCAGGTAGCCATGGCTGAAGTTGCATACCTCGGGCATGTTGTAGGCCAGGGACAGCTCCGTCCTAACGAAGTAAAAATTTAGTGATCAAGGCATGGCCCAGACCAGAAAATCAGAAGCAGGTCAGGAGTTTTCTAGGGACAGCAGGGTACTATAGGAAATTTGTACCCAATTACAGTGCCCTGGCTGCTCCCCTATCTGACCTGGTAAAGAAAAAGCTGCCTAAGAAAATTACCTGGGAACCAGCCTGTGAAAAAGCATTTACCATACTGAAGGAGGCACTGTGCAGTGCTCCTGTGTTGACAAGTCCTGACTATAGCAGACCTTTTGTAGTCCAGACTGACGCCTCAGATGTGGGTATTGGGGCAGTACTGAATCAGACATCCAACCAAGGGAAAGATCACCTGGCAGTGTAAATGAGTAAAATGTTACTTCCCAGGGAGCAGGCTTACTCTACTGTGGAAAAAGTGTCTTGCCATAGTGTAGGCCATAAATAAGTTAAAGACATACAGTACTTATACGGGCAGGATTTTGAGGTACAAACTGACCACAACCCCCTGGTTTGGCTGACCCAAATGGGAAAAACTAATGGTAGACTGTTAAGATGGAGTCTTGCTTTACAAGGGTATGACATGACAATCTTACATAGGGCTGGAGCGACCAATCAGAACAGCGATGGCCTGTCGCATGTTTATGAAGACTGAACTGATTTGGGAAGCTCATCCCATGCAGGGGATAGAGCCCCCAAATTCAGTCTAGGTGGGGAGGATTGTGATGCTTGGCCAGCTGGTTATGATTCTTCTATGATATTTATAATATAAAAATGTAGTGTGTGATTCTCACATGGGATAGCTGTGCCATGGGTGACCCCACCCTTCCCCACAGGTTTCTGTGAAGCAGGAACCATTTAATTAACTGACACTTCAGAGTGGCATTTTATTACCTTTTTATGATATGCCTAGGCTCTTTGAAGTGGAAATGAAATGGGACTTTATGAGTCTGCCGGAGGATGGAGATCATAAACTTTTATGCTGTCTTGGAGGAAAAGCATTTTTATACCACCAAGGTGCTAAAGTTGTAAAAAAAAAAAAACCTTTGATGCCTTGGGAACAGGAAACCACACAATATCAAAGAAAATGTTGATTAAAGACTGTCATCATTTGGGAAATTAGTTTTTGCTGAAGTCACAGTATTTAAAATATCTCCTGACAGGAATATCATTGTTTGTATAATTTTTATATTCTAAAAGGAGAAGCTAGATGGCATCATAGAAGGGGTGGAAACCGAGTTTTTAAACTGTATTCTGTGTTTCAGCTGAGTGACATTTCTTTTTGGGGTCTTAAGAAACAAGATCTAACTTAAGCACTGTAAAGAGGTAATGCATTAGATAGAAAAAGTCTAACTGTATGTTGGTAGGAGTTTGTAGTTTTCTTTGCTTTTATTTTAAGTGATTGTATACTTTGTGATATGTTGTTCTGTATTTACATTTTACATATTTTTATCCATTTTTAAGTAAAACTTTTATTCCAAAAACTGCCTGGGTGTGTCTTCGAAGTTCTTTTTGCATGTGACGTATAGAGGGTTAAGATTGACAAAAACTGTTCAGAGCTTGATGGTGTTACCAAACTGGGAAAAGGTAAGAATATACCCAAGGTCTTTTATAGAGTTTTAAGGGTTCATTTTGGATACCTGGTTAGGTGCCCTTAGGCGAAAGATATCTGGCATCCCCCCGAAGAGCAGGTTATCTGAGCCTGTACATTTTGGTACGCTAACATAAGGTTCACAGTTTGAATGCCCCCAGAACTTGAGACTAAAGGTGATTCAGACCCACAAGCAGACAGGAGGGTTACCCTGTTCTGTTACCTCTTCACAATACTGCGCTCAGAGGTTGGCACTGTGGGAGCAGAGGGCCTGACCTGTTGAATGCGGTTGTGACAATAACCTTCACATGTAACAAGATACTTCCACCAGAACATAGCAGTAGGTTCAACAGGAGGTAGTGCCATTTAAATACAATTGCATGGATACAGATATGTGGACGTAAGGTAATGAGCTAAAGTTTATACAGTAAACATCATTGGAGGAGTCATAGTGAGCAGGAGTGGCAGTTCCTCTAGCATCAAAGTGCGAAGAAGATTGAGATGTAAGAGTCCTTTGATAAGTACTGTAGGCATGGCTTGCAAGGGGGTGGGAAGGGAGGGGTATAGGGAGTGGGGAGGGAAGGTCAGATGAGATAGGAGAGGATTGGACATGATGGTCTAGGGAGGAAGGACTGTTCTAAGGGAGAAACACGACAGATGCCACAGGCAAAGGTTGGGGTTTAAGTCCAATTTTTATGAATCTTCATCTCCTCTCCACACATACACTGGTGAGTTAACAGAATATGCTACCACAGTCCATCACTGGTTCAGCTTTGACCTCCTACAGAAGCATTAGAGGATGAGTGGGCTCACCACATAGCTAGAGTTACTAGGCACCCACTAGGAGACCTGCGCGGTCTGACAGACTTTAGAGCGCCATGTCACACCTTGCCAGCCCCCACAAGAACAGACACACATATATAGTTTTCCTTTCTTCTACCCACCTATGGCACTATGGTGGAGTAGCTTCCTTCAGGAACTAATCTTTTACAAAACAGAGGCACTACAGCATACTACTGGGCCCAAGTTGGACACTTAGGAACTATTATACTCAAAACAGTTGCTAGGCTCTTCAGACTTAACCTGGTACTACAGCTGAAGTTTAGCTTCCCTCAGTAATTGGCCACTACCGGAAAGCAGTGTACTTTATATCTCATAGCAAACCAATGTAAACATCAGTAGGCATTTAAGCAGCAGTCACAGAGTTCTGTTTCAAATTGAAAACCCATTGATATAAACACACCACCTTCAGGAGGAATGTAGGACTACAGCCTGAAGTTACTTTCTGTACCTTGATATTAAACCCATAGGGATCCTAGGGAAAAAGAAAGGGAACATTGTTTAACCAGGAGTAGTACAGTAAGCCGAAGCTTGTTTCCAGATGTGACTTGGGAGCATAAGGAGGTTAAGTGACTTGCTCAGAATCGCACCGTATGCACCTAGGTGGCTGTGGGATTCGAACTCAGGTCTCCAGATCTGCAGCTCAGAGCCTTAGCCTATAGAGTTATATTGCCTTGTATGGGGATTACAGTACACACTACAGCTGTAATAAGGGTACAAGTGGTTTTCCTTTTTTTTTTTTTATCGGTTGGTACATCATCTGCACTTGTACATTTTTACAGACAAGTATTTTCCTTGTTTCCAGTTTGTATATGATTGATTTTCATGCTGCTAACGTGAAAAAAAAAAAATTTTTAAAATCGGCCATTAGAGGGGGCTCCGACTATGGGCTCCCCGGTCAGCTGTCAGTCGAGATTACCCACTTGGATGAGTCTGGGGTGAAAAGAATGACTGAGGGTGGCATTTGAGAAGTCTTCGGTCTCAGACAGGTCCTCTTTGCAGTCCTCCAGGACTGCAGGATTCGACCATGATTCAGCTGAAGACCTGAACATTGAACACAGTCTGGTCCCTGGGGCATTACTAAGTTACTAGGTTGTTCTAAACATAAGAAGGCATATGCCCATCGTGAACGTCTCCCACTCCCTGGTTGGTGAAGTAGTCCCTACCAACCTTCCAATCTAAGTTTGTCCAATTTAGTTTTGATTTCTGAAAAATCCTTAGCCTCCATTACATCTTGTGGGCGCTGGTTCCATGCCTTGGCTGCCCTGATTATGAAGTAGTGATGTCTCCTGCATGTATTTACTTTGTGGATAACTAATTCTAGGGACATGGATATGTTGCTCAATCCAGACTTCTTGGCAGTTCCTTGCCGCTTTAAATCTTGCCAGAAAGGTCTTCAAGCTGGCTTCTCCCACCAACCCGGGTGATAAAACTCTCGGCTTTGTTCCATGACGCCAGATATTTCTTACCGCTTGGAAGCTCAGGTTCCCTTCTTAGCGCTCTGCGTTTTAGGCCTGGATCCCAACTCTTCGGTTAAACCAAAACTTATTCTCAAATTTTTGTAGACTTCGGTCTATTTCTTCCTTTGCGGTTGCGATGGACTAAACAGCTCCCAGATTTCGGCGGTGCCCTTGCGGGCAGAAGATGTCTCTGACTGATCCGCACTCCACGTGCGTTTACTGCCTTGTGCTTGAACATGATCCGCAGGCCTGCTAATTGTGCAAGTCTTTTTCGGTCAACGTCCTCGAAGACCATGCTGCCAGACTTCAGCTTGGGCGCCCCGAGAGACGTGTTCCTCCGGTGAAGTCGAAGGAGGCCCTTTGGGCGGTGTCCGGCAGCGGGCTCGGCTGAGCAACTTGAGCAGATGGTCGCCCTGGAGGAGGAGGCGGCCCAGGCCGCATCTTCGTCTTCCTCGGTCGCGGCATTTATCCCGCTCATTGGGCTCCTCCTACACGGCTTCTTTCAAGGAGCTTTGTCAGTCCCTCTCCACAAAAGGTGAAGGTCCATCAGGACATTCCTCTCAGTCCAAGAAAAAGGACTCAAAGGGTAAGTCCCACCATCTACGTTCTTGGGAACGGGAGAGGTCCCCTTCCCCGGATAGTCGACACCTCGACTTCAGTTGACATTGCGGCTAAGGCCACTGGCTTCATGGTGTCCCCGTCAGGTCAACTGGCCGAGACACCCGTCGACGCAATCGAGATTTTTCTCAACCCGTCAGACGGGCTGTCGACTGGAGAAGCCGACAACCCTTCTTCACCAGTTTCCCTGGTGGAAACCGAGGACTTGCCTGTGCCGGAGTCCCTGGTTAAGGTTCCCGAGCCGAGGGAGGAACGGGTTTCCCCCACTCCCTCCCAGATCCATCCTCAAACACCGAAGGTCTCGGACCTCCTCTCGTTCCAGCCGATCCCGCCGACATCTGCGGTCTTGGTCTTCGCACCGAGGGAAGCGTGGCGCCGCTCCTCCTAATCTTCGTTCTCCTTGGAGGATAGGCTCCGGCGCAAGTTGCGTCAGCGCTACGAGGACTTGATGTGGCAGCAGCTCCTTCTGACCGGGAACAAGCCGACCCCGTCGCCTTCCCCGGCCATTAAGTGGCTGTCACCTGAGCGGCCGAAACAACCCCTCGTGGTCATCGAGGAGCCAAAGCCGGCGCCGGTTGTTCAGCCGAAACCAGCTGCACCACCCATTGTGGTGGAATCCCCGCCTCCACAACCTAAAACTGAGGCTCTGACCAAGGATTCTCGGTCGGGTCAGGAGTTGCCCCATCGGTTGTCTGTCTCCCTCACTCCCTATCGGCCTCGGCAGGTGGAGAGTGGCTCAGGCCCTCGGCAGCTGTTCACAGACTCCTTGGAGTCTGATGATGACTCTTCCCTGTTCTCCAGGTCTCTCGACCTGGAGTCCACTGGGGGACAGTCAGTGGATGAGAGCCCATCCTCGTTAATGGTTATGCTTCGGCTCATCTCAGAGTCTACTGGGATGAAGCTCGAACCCATGTCAAAGCGGGCCAAGTATCCCCTCACGGAGATACTGGACCGAGGAGATTCTCCCACGGAGGTGTTCCTGGTGGCTGAAGCCATTGTTGGCCCAGCTCTGGAGTTATGGCTGCGGCCGGCTTCTTGTCCTGCTCCTTCGGCCAGGATGGCCAGGACGTATGCGGTCCCCACCTGCTCACTCTCCGGATTTTCGGAGCACCCCTGTGCAGAGGGGCTTTGTGACCGACAGTGTTTTCTGGCGTTCCAGAAACGCTAGGGATGTGGACAAGCCTCCCGATAGAGTCCAAGAAACTGGACTACGCCGGGCGAAAAGTCTATGCTGCGTCCTCCTTAGGCCTTCGTCAGGCCAGTTCGGCTGTACTGATGGCACACTTTTCCCATGTCCTTTTGGGCTCCCTGGATGAGGTGGTTCCTCATCTCCCGGCTGACCTCCAGACTACGGTCAAGCAGGTGCAGGATCAGGGAAGGGCGGTGGCAAAGCTGCAGCTCCAAACTGCTCTTGACATTGGAGACTCTTGTGCCCGGTCAATAGTGGCCGCAGTGGCGATGCGCCACAGAGCTTGGCTGCGGATCTCCACCTTCACGGCGGATACCCAGCACAAGCTGGCAGACGTACCCTTCCTGGGTACTGACTTGTTCGGTCCCTGGGTGGAGGGTCATTTGCAGAAGATCGAGAAGTCCAATGCAACCTTGGACTCTGTCACATCTGCCCAGAAGGACAAAGGTTGCCAGCAGCAGTGTAAGCCCTTTCGGCCTTCTGCCCCTGCGGCACGTCTGGCCCAACAACACCAGCATCGGGGCCAGCAGGCTCGCACTTGGCACCCCAAAGCCAAGCCTGCAGCTTTCTCCAGCAGGAAGGCAGGAGGAAAACGCCCAGGAGGTCCCTCGGCCGGTCCTTCCTCCAAGCCTGCCCAGTGATGGGTTGAGGGGTGTTGCCCCCAGCCTCGTCACTCCCCGCTGGGTTCTCCCCCCGTGGGGAGACTGCTCCACCACTTCCTTTCCGTCTGGTCCGCTATCACCACAGACCGCTGGGTGTTGGAAGTGGTAGGAAAGGGTCTGCCTCTGGAATTCGAGCAGGCCCCACCCTATCGAGCCGTCGCCCCATGGGGGGCTACGGGGTCCGCAGAGCTCTCTGTCGGCTCGTCGAGGCTGACATTGCCCTGCTCCTCTAGAAGGAGGTGATCAGGGAGGTGGTGGATCCTCCACCAGACCCAGGGTTTGTGTCCAGGTATTTCCTGGTCCCAAAACGGACGGGGGGCTGGCACCCCATTCTAGACCTACACGACCTGAACCGGTTCCTAAGGTCTTGAACCTTCAGGATGGTCACTCTGGCACAGATCATTCCATCCCTGGAACGAGGCGTGTGGTTCTGTTCTCCGGACCTCCAGGACGCATTCTTTCACGTCCCAATCCATCCGTCTCATCAAAGACTCCTCCGCTTCAGAGTGGAGGAGTACCTTTATGAGTTCCGGGCCATGCCCTTCGGCCTCTCTCCAGCTCCCAGGGTCTTCACCAAATGCATGGCAGCAGTGACAGCATTCCTGTGGTGCCGAAGGGTCCGGGTGTACCCTTACCTGGATGACTGGCTGATTGCAGCCCCCTCCAGGCCGGAGGTGGAACGGTCCAGGGATCTGGCCTTCCAGGTCTGCTCTCAGATTGGCCTCCTCATCAACGAGGCCAAATCGGAACTCGTGCCAACGCAGGCGATTCATTTCATCGGGGCAGAGCTCGACTGTCTTCGAGCCAGAGCACGGCTCCCGGCGGACAGGGCCGAGGTCCTTTCCTCCTTTGCACAGTCATTTCTGGTTGGGCAATTGCGCCCTGCCCAGGACATCCTGCACCTCGTGGGCCTGCTCCAGCGTGGTTCGTTGGGCCCATTGGCACATGCGTCCCCTTCAGTGGGGACTGGCTGGCCAATGGTCACAGCGCTCCGGTCCTCTGGACCAGCCAGTGGCAGTGACCCGGGAGAAGTGGAATGCTCTCCAGTGGTGGATCGTTCCAGCTCATCTGCAGGAGGGCATCCCGTTTGTCCGCCCCGAGCCGAAGGTCACTCTAACGACCGACACCTCTCTGATGGGTTGGGGTGCCCATCTGGGGGAGCACAGAGCGCACGGCCTCTGGTCCCCTCGAGAGTCTTGATGCCACATCAACCTGCTGGAGCTTCGAGCAGTCCGATTAGCCCTCACCACCTTCGCTCCGTTTGTACGGGGTCAAGTGGTCCAGGTCCAGATGGACAATACCACGATCATGTACTACCTAAACCGCCAGGGTGGGATGCGCTCCTTGCCCCTGTGCAAGGAAGCTCTCCGCACTTGGTCCCTCATGAGCAGTCTGGAGGCGGATCTCCTAGCCATCCATGTGGCAGAAGCCTCCAACACTCTGGCCGATGCCCTAAGCCGGATAGGGGCTGCATCTCACAAGCGGTCACTCGTGCCGGAGGTAGTACACGATCTCTTCTCCCACTGGGACACACCTCAGGTGGACCTGTTTGCCTCCAGGGAGAATGCGAAGCTGAGGCTGTTTCATGCCGCCCGCCCCCCTCAGCAGGGCTCGCTGCAGGGGGATGCCTTCTCGAGGCCGTGGACCCCGGGCCTCCTTCACCTTTCCCTTGATCCACAAGGTGTTTCTCAAGGCGAGGAGGGACAAGGTGCAGGTGATTCTGGTAGCCCCAGACTGGCCCCGCCAGTTCTGGTATCCAGATCTCCTCAGCCTCAGCTCCAGGCTCCCGAGGCGGCTTCCAGCCCGCCGGACCTGATCTCAGTCAGCCAGGAAGATACTCCACCCAGACCTTCAATCCCTGCCCTGGCGGCCTGGTTCCTGGCTAGAGTTCCAGGCCTTGGATCTCCTTGAGGTCCTCAGCGTTGTTGAGGCATCCATAAGGAGTTGACCAGAAAATGCTATGCCTTCAAATGGAAGAGATTCTCCATTTGGTGTCAGGATAAGGGTTGGACCCTTCCTCCTGTTCCTTGGCCAGCATTCTGGACTACCTGTGGTCCCTTTCTCAACTAGGGCTTCGGTCGTCGACCCTTAAGGTGCACCTGGCAGCCATCTCTGCTTACCGGGCGCGGGCCGGGAAGCAGTCGGTAGTGCAGGAGAAGGTGGTCGGGTGCTTTTTCAAAGGCCTTGATCACATATCCCCTCCGGTGTGAGAACCTCCACCTCCATGGGATCTACTGCTGGTACTGGCTAAGCTCATGGGCAAGCCATTCGAACCTATGCACAGGTGTGACATCTCTCATCTGTCGTGGAAGACCGCCTTCTTGGTGGCTATCACGTCAGCTAGAAGGATAGGAGAGCTCCAGGCACTTTCCATCAAGTCTCCCTATCTGGTCTTCCACAGGGACAAGGTTGTCCTGCGCCCCCACCCGAAATTCTTTCCAACGGTGGTGTCAGAGTTTCACCTTAACCAGGTGTTGACTCTGCTGGTGTTCTACCCCCATCACACCTCGGAGGCCGAATATAGGCTCCATACTTTGGACCCTAGAAGAGCACTCTCTTACTATAAGGAGGCGGACGGCTGAAGTTCGGGGAGAGGTTCACCAGCTGTTTGTCACCTACGCTGAAGCCGCACCTGGCAGACCTGCAGCCAAGCGGACGATAGGCAGGTGGGTCACCTCCTGCATAGATTTCTGCTATAGGTTGGTGAGCATGGAGCCTCCCAAAGGGATAAGAGCTCATTCTACCCGCCATACCGCTGCTTTGGTGGCTGCTTCCAGGGCCGTCCCTATCCAGGAAATCTGCAGGGCTGCTACCTGGAAGTCAGCACACACCTTCATTACCCACTACCACATCGACCTTGAGTCACGCCGGGTTGCTGGTTTTGGGACCTCGGTTCTCCAGTCCTTGTTTCCTAAATAGGGGGTGTGCGCCTTGCCTCCCTCCTCCCGGAGAACTGCTAGGAGTCTGCCAAGAAGTGTGGATTGAACAACATATCCATGTCCCTAGAAATACAGGTTACTCACCTGTAACAGGAGTTCTAGGAATGGTATATGTTGTTAATCCACACAACCCACCCGACCTCCCCGGCTTCGACGTACAACCTGGCTTCCAGCGGGCTAGATCTGGCGTCCTGGGGTGGAGCCGAGAGTTTTATGACCCGGGTGGGTGGGAAGAGCCAGCTTGAAGACCTTCTGGCAAGATTTAAAGCGGCAAGGAACTGCCTAGAAGTGTGGATGAACAACATATACCATTCCTAGAACTCCTGTTACAGGTGAGTAACCTGTATTTATTTGTCATGGCTTCTCAAGTTAACCTTACGGATTGCATACTGGAAACCACATTGTGTAAATCTTGTTTTTGTAGTATTTCATAGAGCTGCAGTAGATCACCCCTGCTGCTTCTGTCTTCTAGGCTAGCCAGGCCAGTTTTGTTTAATCACTCGTGATATGTTAAAGCCCTTAATTTAAGGAGCAGTTTAGTAGTCCTGCACGGCACCCTTTCTAAGAGATTGATATGTTTGTGGTATGGACTCCAGAAGAGGGAACCAAAATCTAGGTGTGGTGAAATATAGGTTCTGTATAGGGGGATAATACAGAATTTACTTTTGTTGACAATGGTGCATTTTATGCAGTTTAATATTGTGTTGGCTGTATGAGTGATCTTTTTACAGTGATCCGTTGGTGTTAGCCTGTTATTAACAATTCCCAGATCACGTTCCTTGACCACTGATTTTAAGATTTTGTTGATTAATACATAATATAATTGGGGTTCTTTTTACCAAAGTGTAGTACCGCACATTTATCTTGATTTAAGGTAATTTTATTTTCCTTTGACCCCAGTTCAATATAGTTTAGATTGCTTGCTAAAGTCAAGTATTTGGCCAGTGTGTCCTCTTCCCCTCCAATTTTAGTGTCATTTGTACATTTCATTATTGAATTGCTTATGGTGTTATTGATGTCACTTATTAAAATGTTAATGAAAGTTGGTCCAAGGACAGATCCTTGCGGGACCCCACTGCTGACTGCCCGGGAACTGGAGAGATGACCTCTAACTTGTTGCTCTTGTTGGGCTCCGAATCAGTGGAGATAGACTTGGAGATGGTCCAGAAATGGGCCAACTACCCCCTTACGGAGATCCTGGATCGGGGGGATTCCCCAGTGATCATCTTCCTTGTGGTGGAGGCTATTCCAAGGACAGTACTGGCACTCTGGTAGCACCCGGCTTCCTGTGCAGTACCCTCGACCCACATGGTTTACAAGTACGCAGTTCTGTCTGGTTTGCTGTCTGTCTTCTGTGACCTTTCCTGGGCTGATGGTTTGGTGGCGTATCCAGTCTTCAGTAAGAAGGGGAATGTTGGGGATGTGGACAGGCCTCCCCCCCCAAAATGGAGTCCAAGAAGTTGAGTCATGCAGCTAAGAAGGTTTACGTTGCAACCTCCCTTGGTCTGTCAGGTGAGTTACACCTTAATAATGGTCAGCTTCGGGCAGTCACTGGTGGCAGTCCTGGATCACATCCTTTCTTGCCTTTCCGCTGATCCGCAGATGGTGGTTAAGTTGGTCAGGGACCAGGGTCGAGTGCTGGCAAAGCACCAGCTTCAAACGGCCTTGGACATAGGCGACTCCTGCACCCGATCTGTAGCTGTAGTGGTCGTAATGTGTCACAAGGCCTGGTTGAGGATTTCCACTTTCATGGTGGACACCCTGCATAAATTGGCCGATGTTCCCTTTTTAGGCACCAACCTTTTTGGCCCTTGGTGGATGGGCACCTTAACAAGGATTGAGAAGTCCAGTGCCACCCTAGACTCTGAGATGTCCTCCCAGAAGGACCAGGTGGGTAAGCGGCCAAAGTAGAAGCCCTTCCAGGTTTGGCCTTTTCCATCTCAGCAGTCTGAAGAGCAGCAGCCTCAGCCAGGGCAGTCGCAGGCCTGGCGCTCTAAAACCAAGTTCACCAGCCAGGGCGTTAAGAACCCCGGAGGTTGGGGTGGTGGGGCCCCTCCAGGAGCAGGTGCTGGTGCCTCCCCCAAGGCTACTCAGTGACAGGTCAGGAGCTGTCTGCCTCCAGTCCCTGCCTCATCTCCCCATGCGGGTTCGGCACCACCATTTCTGGTACACCTGGTCCACCATTACCTCAGACAAATGGGTGCTGGAAGTGGTGGGCAGCAGATTGCCTCTCAGCTTCGAGACTCTCCTGCCCTACCGAGCTCATGCCCTACAGGAGTCCTAGAGAAAGGAGCCATAGCCCATGTCCTGGACACCACAGCCAGCCAGGGCTTTGTGTCCAGCTATTTCCTGGCCCCCAAACGGACAGGGGGGTGAGTGGGGGTTGGCGCTCCATTCTGGACCTGCATGATCTCAATCAGTTCCTGAAGAAGCACAAGTTCTGGATGGTCGCTCGGAGCCAAATCATTCCATACCTGGAGCAGGGCATGTGGTTCTGATCCCTGGACCTCCAGGATGCCTTCTTCCACATTCCAGTCCATCTGTCACACTGGCGGTGCCTTTGGTTCCTGATGGAGGGGGTTCTTTACGAATTCCAGGTCATGCCTTTCATCCTCTCCTCAGCCCCCATGGTTTTCACCAAGTGCACAGCAGTGGTGGCAGCATTGCTGTGGCACAGAGTAGTCCAGGTGTATTCGTAGCTGGAAGACTGGGTGATAGCCAAGCCATCCAGAGAGACACTGGAGCAGTCCAGCGACCTGTCCCTCCAGACCTTCCAGGAATTGGGCCTTCAGGTCAGCTCGGCCAAGTCCAGACTCAACCTTTGCAGGTAATTCACCTCATCGAGGCAGAGCTGGACTCCCTCTGGGCCAAGGTCAGACTCCCTGCAGATTGGACATCGGTTCTTACCTCTTTTGCCCGATCATTTTAGGTTGGGTGTTTGTACCCTGCCTGGGACTTCCTTTGGCTGCTGGGGTTCATGGCTTCCTGTACCAGCGTGGTCAGGTGGGCCCACTGGCCAGTGCTCTACTTACAGTGAGAGCTGGCCCACCAGTGGTCTCTGAGCCTAAGTCACCTGGACCAGCCGGTTGTAATGACTCTGCTGACGTGGGATGCCTTCCAGTGGTGGCTCATCCTAGAGCATCTTGAGGAGGGAGTCCCATTTGTCTGCTCAGAGACAACAGTTGTTAACAGCCAGCACATCTCTGGTGGGATGGGGAGCGCACCTGGGGGACCAAAGGGCCCCATGGTCTCTGGACCCCCAGGGTGTCCTGTTACCACATTGGCCTGTTGGAGATCTGTGCAGTGCACCTTGCTCTGACGGAATTCGCTTAGTTTGTCCTGGGTCTGGTCATGCAGGTCCAGACAGACAATACCACAGCCATGTAGTACCTGAGCAGGCAGAATGGGACATACTCCCTCCAGCTGTGCCAGGAGGCTCTCTGCACCTGGACTCTTGTGCACAGCTTGGATGCCAATCTCTTGGTGATTAATGTGGCAGAAGTCTCCAGTCAGCTAGCAGACGCCCTCAGCCGGGTGGGCGAGATATTTCATGAGTGGTCCCTGTATCAGGAGGTGGTGAACCACCTGTTCTTCCAGTGGGGTACTCCTCTGGTTGACCTATTCACTTTCTGGGAGAATGCCAAGCTGAGGCTGTTCTGTGCCCACCCCCTACAGTGCGGGACACTAGTGGGGGATGCTTTTGCGAGGCTCTGGACCCCTGGCTTCTTTTATGCCTTCCCTGCCTTTCCCCTCATCCACTGGGTGCTGGTCAAGGTGCAGAGGGTCAGCTTGGATAATCCTGGTAGCCCCAGACTATCCACGGCAGTTTTGGTACCCAGATCTCCTCAGCCTCAACAGCAGGCCTCTGTGGTGACTTCCTCCTCACCTGGATCTGCTCTCCTTTCAGAGGGGGAAGGTCCTGTATCTGGACAAGTCCCTGCACTGGATAGCCTGGTTCCTGAGTGGCTAGAGTTCAGGCCTTGGGACTTTTGGAAGAGGTTCTCCATGCCACGGAAGCCTCTTGAAAGGAGTCAACCTGCCAGTGTTAAGCCTTGAAATGGAAGAGGTTTTCCATGTGGTGCCAGGGCAGGCAGCTAGACCCCCCTGTCCCGCTATTTGGCTAGCATTCTGAACTACCTATATTCCCCCTCTGTTGGTCCTGAGGTTGACAACCCTCAAGGTGCACTTCGCAGATATATCTGCATACTGTGCACAGGTTGGTATGCTGACAGTGGCGCAGGAGAAGGTGGTTGGGCACTTCTCTAAGGGCCTGGCTCACTTGTCTCCACTGGTGTGTGAGCCACCACCACCTTGGGACTTGTTGCTGGTACTGGCAGTGCTCATGGGCAAGCCATTTAAACCAGTGCACAGGTGTGACATGTCACGCCTGTCATGGAAGAAGACCTTCTTGGTGGCTGTCACCTCCTCCAGAAATATGTGAGCTCCAAGCGCGCTCAGTGGACTCTCCGTACTTGATGTTCCACTAGGGCGAGGTTGTCCTCCACCCCACCTGCAGTTTCTACGTGAATGTTGTCGAATTTCACCTTAATTCGTGATTAATACTCTGAGTGTACTTCATCAGTCCGACCTTAGAGGCAGAGCACAGGCTTCACATGTTGGACCTGAGGCGAGCACTCGCTTATTGCAAGGAGATTACGTCTGGAGTTCGGGAAGAGTTTTCCAGCTGTTTGCAACATACACTGAGCCCGCACCTGGCAGACCGGCAGCAAAGCAGATGATTGGCAGGTGGATTATCTCCTGCTTCGACCTCTGCTATAGGTTGGCTGGTAGGGAGCCTCTTGTAGGACTTGGGGCTCATTCCACCAGACACACTGCTGCCTCGGTGGCTGCTTCCCAGGATGTCCCTATCCAGGAAATCTGCAGTGCTGCTACCTGGAAATTTGCACACACCTTAGCTTCCCACTACTACGTCAACCTTGAGTCATGCCGGGATGCTGGTTTTGGAGCCTGAGTTCTCCAATCCCTGTTTGCCAAGTAGGGGTGCTGGTTTTGGGACCTCAGTTCTCCAATCCCAGTTTGCCAAGTAGGAGTGTGCACCTTGCCCCCTCCTCCCAGGGAACCACTAGAAGTCTGCCTGAGTGTGGCTAGTGTACCATGTCCATGCCCCTAGAAAAGAGGGTTACTCACCTGTAACCATAGATCAACCACGGGGATAATCTCTTGCAGCAGGTAATACACTTGGGTAGTCACCAGAAGGCGCATGGCAGCTCTCTTCTAATAGTCTTTTGCCAGGGGCTGCCCACCAATGACATCATCATCAAGAGCGGGCATTCCTGGTATCCTCAGTTCCTTTTTTTTTGCTGGCTTCAGCACACAAGCAGTTACTCTTTTTAGTGCCTGCAGTTCTTCATCGATGAAACTTGAATCCTGAAATGGTGTTTTCTTTCACCATTCTCACCATCATCAACAATGGATTGACAACGTTTGTACTTGACATTCATTTACAGACTTCTTCACTGATGAGGATTCCTTCCTCATCGACGACGATTACTACTACAAGATGACTTTCCAATGACTTCTCGTCGATGGTGCATGAACTAACAAATCATTTTCTTTTCAGGAGGACGTGGAGCAATATTCCTCGTTCTCTTCAGGGTTACACTCATCGACTGCCACTACCAGTGTCCACCATCGATGGTGCACAATAGCAGTGCCTTCTTCACTGACTGGGCTTCAGCCTCGTCAACAGTCATGGCTCCCAGTGACTGACCATCAACTTTTTCATCGATGGTGCACCTCATCAACAGGGCTTCTGCCCTTGTCGATGGTCCTCATAAACATGACTTCCTCATCGATGAGGCTTCACCCTCGTTGATAGTCACTACTCCAAGTGACACCATCGACTTCTTGATTGATGGTGCACCTCATCGATGGGACTTGCACCCTCATTGATGGTCATCATAAACATGACTTCCATGTCAACGAGGCTTCACCCCGTTGACCATCACTGCTCCAAGTGACTTACCATCGACTTCTTCATCGATGGCACCTGAACCAATAATTATTTATCCGCAAAACCTGGAGCAAATACTCCTCGTTCTTCTCAGTGTTGCTGTCGTCGATGGCCACTGCTACCAGTGTACACCATCGACGATGCACCTCACCGACAAGGCTTCCAGCACACCATTGATGGTGCACCATAGGATGACTTCCTCTTCACCGAAGCTACACCTTCATCAGTGGTCATTACTCCCTGTGACCCACCCTCGACTTCGACAGTGCTTGACATAAATATTTACAAGACGAATTGCTTTCCTCGATGGCCACTGCTACCAGTGCTCACGGTCGATGGTACACCATACTTTGGCATGCTCATTGGTGGGGTTATGTCCCTCATCAACAACCGCCATTCACGGTGCACCACATGATGGCTTCATTCTCGACAACTGTCTACCCTTTGTCGATACTGCTCTTGAACACTGTATAGGCTTCTTCATCACTGATTGCCCGTTACCCACAGCCTAGGGACAGATTGCCTTCCTGTTTCTCCCTTGTACCGCTTTTGAGTCCAGGACACAGGATCTTGTTTCTCAGCCACTATGCTTCACACAGTATTTCAGGTAATGCGGGGCTCTCAACCTCTGACCCTATAGACAACATTCCTTCCTCATGCTCCCACTTCTCCACGCAAGTTTTCATGCCGACAGGAACCTTCCCCCTGTGGCTTTTTCTTAGTCCTTAAACAAGTTGATCAGGGGAAGTTGGAGGTCTTTTTCCTTCCCCAGAAGGCGGTTCTCATCCTCTTCTGTGCCTTATGCATATTTCCTCCTTACAGGAGGATGCTGTCCATCACACTACAGCCTCCATTCCTGACTATCCATCCTTTCAGGGTGTCCCTTAACTGTCTTGACTGCATAGAACCAACTGTCAGCAGTCTGTGCTGTGCCTGGCGAAACAAACTGCCTATACCACTTATCAGTGGACCCACCCCTTCATTCCAGGGGTCCGGACTCCGTTTTACTGGCCATCTGTGCAGCTCATGATCAACACCTGGTTACATATGAGCCCACTGCTTCTCAATAAAGAAACACATCTTGAGGACGCAGCATGCAAGTACTCTGCCTCTGTGAATTTACCTTATGAGCCATATGGGCAAGTACCACCGGTACTCTTTGATCCTCTGCTTTTGATTTCCTCAACAAGCCCTCTCTTTCTCAGGATAATAAACAATTGTTGATAATAATTTTACTTATAATTTTATCTCCAGATCCCACTCAGGATACAGTGTGGATCACGCTACGGACTCTGAATGCCCAATGTGAACATATTGAATGCACTGTTTTTTATGGCTCAAATCCTTTATAGAAACAGAGGATGACGGCAGATAAGGACCGCAAGGCCCATTCAGTCTGCCCATTTCTTTTTCTACCTTATAAATGTGCCATCGGCCTTTGCTCTGTCAGTGGCCTATCTATTCATACTCATCTGTATTGCTCCCTTATGCCTATCCCATGCCTGTTTGAAGCCCTGCACTGTATTCATAGCCACCACTTCCTGAGGTAGGCCGTTCCATGCATCCACCATTCTTTCTGTGAAAAATAATTTCCTCACATTACCCCTTAATCGGCCTCCCTCTAAAGTCATGCTGTGTCGCTGTGTCCTCTTGTCCTGCTATTTTTCTTATATTTAAACATGTTAGACTCTCACCTTGTTAATGCCCTTAAGGAGTTTGAATGTTTCGATCATATCACCTCTCTCCCTCCTTTGCTCAGGGGTATACATATTGAGCTCCGTTAATCTGTCCTCATATGGCTTCTGATGCAGTCCCTGCACCATTTTGGTTGCCCTTCTCTGGACTGCCACAATTTAGTTAATGTCCTTGTGAAGGTGTGGTCTCCAGTACTGCACACAGTACTCTAGGTGGGGCCTAACCAGTGTCTTGTAAAGAGGGATTATTACCTCCCTCTTCCGACTTGTGATACCTCTGCTAATACACCCTAACATCCCCCTAGCCTTACCTACTGCTTTAGAGGTCTGCTTGGATGATTTCAGGTCATCGGTGGTGGTGATGATGCCCAAGTCTCTTTCTTCCTTTGTGACTGCCAGCAACTCCCCTCCCAGCCTATAGGTGGCTCCAAGGTTTCTCTTCCCTATGTGCATGATCTTGCACTTCTTTGCATTAAATCCCAGTTGCCACTCTTCTGACCATTTTGCTAGTTTATCCAGATCTCTTCTCATTCTGCCCACCCCATCTGGATCATCTACTCTGTTTTGCAGATCTTGGTGTCATCTGCAAACAGACAAAGCCTTACCCTCTAGTCCATCTGCAATGTCACTAATGAAGATATTGAAGAGGACTGGCCCCAGGACTGATCCCTGAGGTACCCCACTTGTGACTTGCATCTCTTCTGACTGTATACCATTTACCACCACTCTCTGTTTTCTGCCCGTCAACCAGTTTGCCACCCAGTTGACCAACTTCTGACCCACCCAGAGCCTACCCAGCTTATCAGTCTTCTGTGGTTCAGAAACCCAGACCAGTCTGGATGAACTTCAAGCTTCAGGTATGACTTTACGCAAAATACATAGCATGTCTTACTTACCACAGCCGTTGTCCCTCCCTGTGCCCGATCTTTCCTCCAAAGCATAGCAGAACTACAGGTACCTTACAGGTTTACCCCATGGACGTTCTCGATTCCAGCTCGCGTCCACAGTGGCTACCTCTACTGTCAACAGCCCTTCACACCTATCTTCTTGGGTGCCCACACCAGCTGACCACAATTTATTCCCCATGGGTTTTACCACAGCCCTTTTTAATCCCAATCTTGATTGCCATGGGTGATCACTTTGTCCGACCTTTACCGGTTTGTCGCGTCAGTTCCAACAACGAATGGGTTCTTTGACATTGCTCAAAGATGGGGCATCCTGGAGCTCACCTCCACACTCCTCCCTCTCCTTTTTTCCCTGCCCATTTTGTATTTCCTCCAGACAGTGGTGGTCACCAGGATTACCCTAGCGGTCCTACACTACCACTTTCATGCCCCTACCTTTGGTCCACCCTAATGGGCTTTACCACATGTCTGGTGCCTGTGGCACCAGCCCTAAACTACGCCGGACTCATGTCCCCATGCCTACATGACTAGCAAATTATTGGAGCCTCCCGGAGTTTTCTGCCACCCTCCCTGTCCACTGTCCCATCTATTCCAACACTTTGGAATAACAGTTTACTGACCCCAGTTAAGTCGGGACCCGACTTAGCGGCTCCAAAACATAGGAGCTGTACTGGACACAGTCAAGAGGCAACCCGTCTGGTTGATCCTGTTTACGCAGTGGATACTGCGAACAGGTTTCTTTGTGACCCACGCTTCGGTCTCTCCTGACCTTCCCGTTGCCCTCTACTGGTGGACCCATCATTTCCAGGCATACCCTTTTTTCATCCACTAAGCCATGGGGGCCCGTGCCCTGCCCTCTCCACATTGTCTCGCTGCACATAAGAGTAATGTACCTCGCCCCCAGGCTTTTCTCTTCTCTACGCTGGACCCTATCCTACTTCGGACGGTCAACATTTCAGTGGTATATTTCCTACGCAGTCAAAGGGAATCTAGGTCCCTCAGCCTCTACACGGGGCCTGTGAGGGTCTGACGCACAGTCTACAACCAGAATGGCCGTTCATCTTCCCGACTGTCACAATGTCTTATCCGATATTCCTTTTTTACAGTGTACCCTGCTGAATTTACGACTTATTCCTGCTATGGTGCTTTTCGTAGCCCTTCTCAGGCTGCAACAGCTGTGATTCCACTACTACAGGTACCGGTAGTGTCACCTCTTCCCTTACACCATCAAGCCAGACATACTGACTCGGGTTGGAGCCCTCTCCTCCACCCCACCCTATCTGCCTTACATCTATCAGCTTGGCTCCTGAGGACACTTTCAGTGCCCATCTCAAGTCTCCTCTCTGATGGCTAATATTATCTTGGCTTCACATAAAAACATCTACTGGGGAATCATAATGTTAAATGGAAAACGCTTTTCCATATGGGCTGCCTCCCACTCTCTAAATCCATTTTCATGCCCTTTAACCAAGATTTTCGTTTTCTTGGCCTCACCTGCCAAGAAGGACCTTAGCTATTCCTTTATTAATGTTCATCCAGCCTCTATTTCGGCCTTTCACGAACCCTTTGAAGGTACACTACTGTACCAACATCGTCTTGTCATGATGTTTTTAGGAGACATGCTGCATATCAAACCTCCCATCAGACGGCCCACCCTTCCTTGGGACCTGAGTTTCCTATTGGAAATGCGAACCCTCGCTCCTTTTGAGCCAGCGACTACTGCCGATCTCCACTTCCTGTCTGGAAGACATTATTTTTAGTGGCCGTCACTTCAGCTCACCGTATTTCCGAGCTTCATGCCCGGCTGTGTCGAGAGCCTTACTTATTCTTCCACAAGAATAGAGTGGTTCTCAGCACCAATTCCCCCACCCACCCACACACACACCTTTTTTTTTCCCCCAAAGGTGGTCTTAGGTCACACCTTGGATCAGACCAAGAACCTGCCAGTCTACTGTCCTGGGCATTCTACTCCAGGAGACCATCTCTTACACACCTTAAGATGTTCATCGTATCCTGAGATACTACATGAATCGTACCAAATGTTTCAGAAAAAAAATCTACTTTTGGTAATCTTCGCCTCGATAGGGGGTGGTTCCCCTGTTACTGGGCAAACCCTTTCCAATGGGTTAGCTCATTATATACATTTTTTTCGTTATGTAACAAGCCTTGACCAGGACCTGTCCAAGCCCATTCCACTCGAGCCATGGCCACTACAGTGGCCGGCTCCCATGGGACTCCAATCATAGATATCTGCACTGCAGACACATGCTCCACAGTACATACTTTCACGAAACACTAACTTAGACACTGCTTCTTGCCGTGGGGCAACCTCTGAGCCATGCTGTCCTATAAGGCCTCGTATCATAATGTTTTCCACCCTTCATGGGTTTACTTCTTGGGAATCATCCCAAATGTATTACCTGCTGCAAGAGATTATCCCTGTGGAAGATAGTATAGTTAGGAAAGAACTTACCATAACAGTAGAACTTCTAGGGGTATCTCTTGCAGCAGGTGCATTCCCTCCCTCCATCTCCCTCCTATTCTAGTTGAAAAATTTCAGGATACATGTGGATAGGGATGCTTATGGTACCTCATATCCCCTCGGTGCTCGCTTAGCGAGCTGAATCAACGGGGAACTGAGGATACCAGGGACTGCCCACTCATATAGGAGCAGGATGATGATGTCATCGGTGGGCGGCCCCTGGCAAAAGACTGCTAGAAGAGAGCTGCCGTGCGCCCTCTGGTAACTACCCAAGTGTATTACCTGCTGCAAGAGATGCCCCTAGAACATCTACTGTTACGGTAAGTTCTTACGTACCTATACTTTATAGGAATGGTATATGGTGCACATCCACACGACCCTCCCAACCTCCCCTGGCAAGTGGCACGTGGATCCCTGCTTCCAACATGCAAGATCTGATGTCATGGGACAGAGCCAAGGAGTATACCATCCGGGTGGTTGGGAGGAGCTTAACTTGAAGACGTTCTAGATGGTTTTAAAGGGAAAGGAAGACCATCTGAGTGAGGCTGTGCACCATATACCACTACTAGAACTATGGCTACAGGTAAGTAACCCTTATTTTTGTATTTCATATATATTGTGTGTTGTATAGCACCCTGAGCCTTTGTGATAGGGTGCTTTAAAATTTCAGATAGCCTCACCCTACATACGTACAATTAGAGGGTGAAACCAAATCAGAACATTGGAATTACTTAATATAATATTTTGTTTTTTTGTGAGGAAAAATGGGAATCCATGTGTCCGAAGCTCTTTCTTGTCTCTGATTGGGATGACCACTCGTGTTATGCCCAGAGCCTGCATTTCACTGATTTGAAGGAGAATTAGCATCGATAAAGCACTTTTCATACCAAAGACAATTACATGAACCAGTTTTATCAAAAAGGTAGTATTGGCCAGAACACTGGGGACAATTCCCCATTTTCACAAAAAGTACCACCAACCAGGACAGCACCAGAGATGAGCAGAATGGACCTTCGTTAGCTGACCTGTTTGCACTGCCAGTGACCTGGGATCGGGAGCGATCTTTTTTTTTTTTTTGGGGATTGAGCGTACCAGAGGATGCTGTTCTCTTGTGAGGGAGGGACATGCACTTCACTGTGCTCCCTTCACCTAGGTGACCACAAGTGGCAGTACAAACGGAGCCCTGAAGGGAGGGTGGACGCTTCCTGACAATGACGGGAGCACACATGCCTGCTCTTCGTACTGTGGTCCACACCTGTGATGCTCCCAGGGGAAGGGAAAACGTGGGAGAAGATGACCGGCTGACACAGTATGATGTGACATCCTCCTGCAGGCCCTGCATTATTTACTGAGCTTTCCTGCCTACAACATCCAGACTAAACTTTCCTTGAGGCTTGGGGAGCCTCGTGGAGCTATGTCACAGAGGTCAAACTGTGAGACTCTGTACCAAGCAGGTGAGTAAGTCCCAGAGAAAGGGCTGGGGAGGACACAAAAGACGGGGACCAGTCGGGCGTAGAAAGGAGAAAAAAGAAGGGGTGGGGGCATTAGTTTAATGTCTCATCTGAAGGATGGTACACAGTGACAGTACAGCACCCCCCTAGTACTTCACTTGACTACCAGCTTTTATGGTATAAGCCCAAGTCTTGGTGTGGGACTAAAACTATGACCATCAGGCCCAGAGACGGATGTGCAACCATTTGAGCCAAGCTGACTCCACTCTTCCATAAGCAGCACCCCATTTTATAAAACTGACAGTTGTCTCTGTATTTTGTTAGAACAGATGGTGTTTTCTTGACTAGAGTTAATGAACCCCAACAAAGAAAAGAGTATATCTTTAGTATATTAGAAGCCGCTTGCTTACTGCCATCTGAATTTCCACCTCCTTGGCTTCATGGACAGTTTTGGTATATAGTTCATGTAAGGCTGCACAGTATTATCTCCCCATATGTGTAGCTACATGTACTGCCTTTTTCTCAGTGTTTATTGTGGGGTCAGTAATAAAACACATCAACAGCTGACAGGCACACCCAGGCTTATTACAAACACAGGACTGATCCAGGGTACTTGATGAAGTGATCCATCCAGATACTAACTGATCCATCAACTCTTTGATGAAGCTGACAGCTGAATGCATTTTCACTATTAAAATGGAAAAGATAGAAATTTATTATAAACCACCTTTCAGTAAGGGGGATGGGGGCCAGCTAGCAGACGTCTGGAGCAGATGCTTCCTAAGAGGCTCCACTACGTTTGTCAGAGAACTGCTCTTTTTTGGCATGAAACGTATACTTATTATTTATGCTAGCATTCAATAGTGCTTGTTCAGCTCATTCTGTAGATAACAAAATTTGGTGGATTTGCTGTGGGGGAGCACTAGCAGGAACTCTGTCAGGAGATTGGGATAGGCCAGCCTGGAAGCTGTCAGCGGTTGCAGAGAAAGGAGCTGCGGCATTACTACAGGAGGGAGAGCTGGAGCTTATGAATGTGGCCTTGCTTCAGTGTGTACAAGAACCCAGATTAGACTTCAGACAGGTAGTTGAATATTTAAATAAAAAGTTAGATACCAGTACATTCAGCATGCGAGTCCTAACCATCAAGACCAGCACAGACTACCTAGAATCTGAAATTAAATCCACCACAGATACCAAGGGTAAATCAGCAGCAGTCATGTTGGGTCTGGTGAAGAATAACATTCTCTTTCTTAGACTTCCATCTGCAGAAAAATGGATGCCGAAATCGAGGGCAGAGATGAGGAGAGGTCATCGTCGTGGCCCTCCTCATTTTATGGCCACAAACATACAGTAAGCAAGGGATAAAATATTTTTTTTGTGCCGGCAAGTTCCCAGGTGCTGTTGTAGCCTGCAGGGAAATCGATTGCAGCATCGCCCGTTCCAGCAGCACTGATGACACCACCCCCCAGCCGTCAACGAGACACCAAAGTTGGCACTTGGCTAAGGTGCTACCATACCCGTTATGGACAGTATGATGCCATCGTCGTCGTAGCAAGGCCCATCGACACACGTAGTCATGGCCCCTCTACAGGGCGTTGTAGATTCTCAGGTTGTGCTTGCGTCATTTTCAGAAATTATATAATGCATTCTGCCTGGCTTGCCTTTGCAGACTTAATCCATTCACAGGGCTTACTGGCTCCCAGCCCCAATCAGTGATATAAGCACACTGCAAATCCCTACTTCACAGTCGCCACTTATGTCACTGGCATGCTTAGTGGCTCCCATAGCTGACAGAGGCATCAGTGAAGTTAAATACAGTCCTGACATGACGGAGGAGGAATATGAGGGAGAACTGTAGGTGCAAAGATCCAGCTCTCCACTCATCCCTGTAGTGAGGACTCAGTAGTGTTTGCCACCAGGTCTCCTTCTGAGGACCCTACAATTCAGTCCATGATGCAGCTAGTGCAAACTGCAGTGGGCTTTGCTGTGGAGGAGGAAAACTCCACAAAAAGGAACCTTCTGGAGTTTCTAGAGGTCCCTTGTATTCCATTATAATTCGAGCAATACAGTATATCCTGCACTGGAGGATGCCACCTTTGCTGCAAGGTACAAACCTAACTCACTGCTTGTAGTTCTAAGAAAAGCTGATAACCAGTATTCTGCCCCATCTGCTAAGCGTTACCATGCTAACCAGCCAGAAACTGACTCGGTGATCATCATAGCTGCACATTATACATTCAGGGCACTTAAGCACATGAATACTTTGCCGCCTGACAAACAATCAGGAGCTTGGACATGATGGGAAAGCACACATATGCTTCTGCCTCACTATGCCTTAGAATTGCAGATTACCAGGCCCATATGATCAAATATCTTAATAGCCTGTGGAAAGCTGCTAAAGCTGCAACCCAGGCTTTGTCAGAAGGTTCTGCCAAGAATGAATTGATTTGAACATTTAATTTCTGTGTCTGAAGTAGGCAAACATTTACTCTGCTCTGCATACAGTGTGTCTACCTTTGCCAGGGCAGCTGCTTCTGGGTCTGCTAGGATCAGCTGACAGGCCAGCTAGACGAAACAGTGCTCATCATAACTCCGTTATGAAGATCATTATTATGATGGAAGGATTGTGAAAACCTGTTAAAGGGCATTACATTCCTTGTATCAGTTCCTGTCTAGATCCTCACCACGAATGCCTCCAGCTCTGTCTAGGGTGCACATCTTGGCTCTTACCAGACGTAGGAGTCATGGTCCAAGGTGGAGGCCAAGTTACCTATAAATGTCCTGGAGATGAGAGATGTTCTGTATGGCCTTCAGGCATTTCAGGAACATCTGAGTCTGGGTCCTCTGTTAATACAGACTGACAACATCAGTGTGATGCATTACATCAGCAAACAAGAGGACACTCATTCCTGTCCTCTCTACAAGAAAGCAGTGTGTGTGTGTGTGTGTGTGTGTGTGTGTGTGTGTGTGTGTGTGTGTGTGTGGTACTGGTCTCCATCCCATGACCTACAGCTGTCAGCCGAGATTCTCCCAGGTCTCCAAAACATCTTGGCAGACAGGCTAAGCAGGTCACAGTCCATGATTCATGAATGGGAACTGCTGACCTCCATGGTAGATCACCTCTTCACAAAATGGGGTCATCCAGAGTTGGACCTTTGTGTCCACACACAGTCCATAACTGGTGTGTTTCTGCCTGCTCACTCGAGGGCCTGGAGTCTTCTGGCGAGATGCATTTTCTCCCTCTTGGAAAGAGAAGTTCCTCTATGCATTTCCCCAGTTCCTCTAATTCAGAGAGTCCTACTCAGATTGAGGTAGAAGGTGCTACCCTCATCCTCAAAGCCCCATTATGGCCTCGCCAGATATGGTTTCCACTTCTGCAGCAATCGGTGGTGGAGTCTCCAGCACCTCTACCATTGTGTCTGGGTCTGTTGTCCGAGGACAAGGGGTCCCTGGTCCATCCAGACCTGAAGTCCCTACACCTGCACACATGGCTGCTGAAGACGTAGCCTTTGCACGTTTTGGAGTATCCCATAAGGTTACTGATGTACTGATAGACATACATGTTCCATGAAATGGGAAACATTCACTTTGTGGACTGCATTCAGGAATTCTGACCCATTTGGATGTCCTGTAAATGCTGTGCTGGAATATTTGCTGTCACTATGAGACTGTGGTCTGCAGTATTCATCACTTAAGGTGCATTTGTCTGCAGTGTCAGCTTTCCATGCCCCTATTGATGGTCATGTGGTTGCACAGTTAGATGTGTCCCGTACTTTTCTCAGAGGTATTCTACATATGAAACCCTCCTATCTGCAATCCAGTCCAGCCTTAGAACTTTAATTATGTCCTTGAGAAACTGACATTGACCATGGATTTGTGGCTTAAGTTTCCTGTCATGGAAAATGTTATTTTTGGTTGCAGTCACTTCTGCTCAAAGGATTTCAGAGCTGCAGGCTCTCATGTATGAGCATCCTTATTGATTTTTCACAAAGATAGGGCTTCTGTGCATACACATCCTAAATTTCTACCAAAGGTGGCCTCTGAATTTACACTGAATCAAACAATTCACCTTCCTGTTTACTACCCTGAGCATGCCAGTCAGCTTGATGCACTGCTCCTTTACTTTAGCTGTACATAGAATACTGAGATATTGTGTGTCGCACCAAGAACTGCAGAAAGTCCTTTCAGCTGTTTCATTTGCCCCTGGGAAGCAGGAGGCCTCTGTGACCATACAGTGCCTGTTGAAATGGCTGGTACATTGTATAATGTTCTGTTATAGGAAGTATGGTAAGGAACTTGCTGGAGCGATTCGCAGTCACTCCAGAGGGGGAATGGCCACATCTGTTGCTTTTTAGAAATGTGTCTGCTGCTGACATTTGTGCTGCAGCCACGTGGAGCACAGTCCACACCTTCACTAAGTATCACAATCTGGACGTAGTCTCTCGCAGACTTGCTGGATTTGGGATTACTGTACTGCAAGGCTTGCTATCTTGACTGTCTCTATCAGACTGTACCAGTCTCCCAGTTACATTTGGGACTGCTTTGGATTCATTCCAAAGGTGTGGCCTGATAGAAGAGATATCCTTGAAGAAGATAGAAGATATGTATTTACCGTAAGAGTAGATCTTTGAGAGACTCTCCTCCGTTAGGTCATGCCATCCCTCCCTCTGTCCTTCTGCTTCAGTGAGGGCAACATCAGATCTTACTTCGAGATATAGCTCTTGCAGCAGGTTACATCATGAGGACTGAAGCCGGCAGGCACCAGGACCCCATGGAAATTTTCTAGCTAGCAGTCTTCAGCGGGGACCGCCTCAGACGTCGGTTCCGCCCCCGACGTCAGGCGTAGTACATAAGGAGGCGGTCCCCCCATAATCCTCAGTTCTTTTCCGCCGTCGACGCCGCCAGTATCGGCCTCTCGGTCCTTTTCTAGCGTGCGGCGACCTTTAGAGCTATGGCGACTTTGTCTTTCTTCCGACTTTGGATTCAACTGATGTCTCTCCAACTACCTCTCTGGAGGTCACCATCGAAATGTGCCTGCGGCAAACAGATCCTCTTCAAGGATCCACATTCGGCCTGCGTGCGCTGCCTAGGCCCGGAAAACGACACCAAGGCCTGCTCCTTCTGCCAGAGCTTCAACAGTCACACCAGGATCCGCCGCCAGAAGGCCCTTCAAGCGTTTCTCTTAGAGGAGAAACTGAAGACCATGGATAAAGAACCTTCCTCCAGGGGGGTCGTCTGATAAAACCCACAAGCGCCGGGAGAAGGAAAGGCCCAGGTCCCCTGCGAGGGCCTCGGACTCCCGAAGCTCTGGCTCGCGATAGGACCGCTCTCCTTCCAGGGCTCAATTGCAGCCTCCCCCGGTTCAGGTCAGATCCTCCAGCGGTTCCTCTTTGCAGCCCCTGAAGACTTCCAGGCCGTCAGCCTCTTCCACTCCATCTAGGGCCTCGTCGAAGTCCGGGGAGTGCCATAAGTCTTCCTCCCGCCAGCGGGACTCTGACTCCAGGTCGGTTTCCCAGCCTCCGCGTGGGTCGGATCCGGTTCCTCGCAAGACCAAGGCCCTGACGTCCCTCAAAAGGACGTCGGACCCGACGTCGGCCAAGCATCACCGGTGCTCCCAGGAGCCGGTGACACCAAATCACCTGTCGCCATCCAGGCGTTCGCCTCCGAAGGCATTGGCCAGGGGACCGACGGCTACCCCAAAGAAGAGGACTGCACCACCGTCGCCGGCTGATGCCGGTCGGAAGGATTCGTCGGAGGATACCACACAGCCCGAGTACCAGGCGGGCGACACCGGAGACGCCGGGCTCCCACGGGAACCTTCCCCAGAGCGGGAGACCCCCAGGGACCCGACGCCCGACCCTGGCGACAGGCCACTGGCGCCGGGCATGAACATGGCAGAGGTAAAGGAGCTCTTTACCTTCTGGTGGGACACCATCAGAAAAGATGTGGTCGCTACACGTCCTCTTCCGACCCAGACTCCGCCTCCTCCTACTCCTTCACCGCCTCCGCCCCCGCCTCCGCCCAAGGGGCCCACAGGACGGTCGCCAACCCCCAAGGAGCAAACACCACCTCCTTGGGGCAGATCCTCAGAAAGGAGACCACCTCCCTCCAGATCCACCTCCGGGTCACCCAGTCCGAAGAGACCCAGACGATGCCGGTACACCCCGTCTGGGGAGGATTCTAGATCTGACACCTCCGGGTGCTCCAGATCTCCTTCTCCCATCAGCATCCCCTCTCTGGACCCACACGACCTACCCAGGTCTCCTCCGGATGATCCCTCTTTCGCGGAGATCATGAGGCACATCCAGGAGAACATGGGGTGGGATGCTGAAGAGCTTGACCCCGAGAGAACGCCTTGCCCGCTACCTTCGGCAGAAAGACCTGAAGCCTGTGGTAGTGCCGCCCTTGGTGGATACTTTTGCGGACGTCACCAAGGCTGCCTGGAAACATCCGCATTCCACTCCAGCAGTGCCGAAGAAGGCTGACCGCCTATACAAGGCCCCTAGGGAGGACCAGTATCTGGCGAATCATCCTCTGGCTGACTCCCTAGTCATCACTGCCTTGCATGACCGGTCTCCGAGACCTCAGCATTTGAGCACACAGCCACCGGACCAGGAATCCAAGCAATTGGATGTCCTGGGTAGGCGCACGTACGCGGCTGCGACTTGCGCCATCAGGTCACTGAATTACCTCACCCACATGGTTCAATTCCAGAACGCACTGTGGGAACAGGGACAGGACCCGGTCGAAGATGCCCGATGGTGACCAAAGGAGGCTCTTGAACCTCGCCGCACCGGTTCAGATGTGGGGACCCAGGTGCTCAGAGCCGCATATGATTCTGCGGACGTTTCAGCCAGAGCTGCAGCCTCAGGCGTGTGTCTCTGGAGACACTCTTGGCTCCGTGTCTCCGGTTTTACCCCGGACGTTCAGAAGAACATCTTAGACGTCCCATATAACGGCGAGGTCCTATTTGGTGAAGCCTTCGAGAGAGTAAACACCAAACTTCAGGACGCAGGGAAGGCAGTCCGATCTGTACAGGCCATGTGCAGGTCTCGGCCCAGTTCCTTTCATAGGAACCAGAGCCGTTTCCGTGGCCGGCTACAAAGGCAACAGCCACGTTCCGGCCAACAGCAGAGGGACACTTTCACCCGCAAAGCCCAGGCCAAGTCATCCCCAGGCAGAGGTCAACGATTTGCAAAGTCAGCACAGCCTGTCGGATCAAACGCTGCCACAGCATGACTCCTTTCTGGCCCCCGCCCCTCCTCAGGATCAACGGGAAAAGAAAGTCGGGGGTTGCATCGCACGCCACTTGCCAGGGTGGCAGTCGATCACCACTGACAGGTGGGTTCTGCAACTGGTCAAAAGAGGCTACTATATAGAATTTGTAGGCAGTCCACCTACATGACCTCCCCTGCTTTCCCGATATTCAGGTCAGCATGCCCTGCTCATACAACAGGAGGTGCTCGCGCTTCTGGAAAAAGAAACCTTAGAGCACGTTCCAGAGAAGCAGAGAGGACTAGGGTACTGTTCTCACTTCTTCCTGGTTCCAAAGAAAACAGGGGACCTCCGTCCAATACTGGACCTCAGTGATCTCAACCTGTCGGTCGTTTACAAACGCTTCCTCATGGTGACCCTTCCAGGCTTAATTCCCATGCTGAAGCAAGACACCTTTCTGGCATCTTTGGACATGCAGGATGCCTACCTGCATATTCCGATTGCTCAAGCACACTGGAGGTTCCTGCGCTTTGAGTTTGAGTCGCCATTATCAGTTCCAAGCTCTTCCCTTCGGGCTGTCATCGGCACCTCGAGTATTTACGAAGTGCATGGCGGTCGTAGCGGCGTCTCTGAGGAGACAATGCCACTACGTGTTCCCATACCTGGACAACTGGCTTCTCATGGCGCCCTCCAGGGAGGCACTGATGACGGCCATTCACTGCACCCAGTCCCTTTTTCAATCACTGGGTATTCTCATCAACTACGAGAAGTCACTCCTGGTGCCGTCCCAGAAACTGCAGTTTATAGGAGCAGTTCTGGACACCGTCAGAGGGAAAGCTTTTCTTCCCTCGGACAGAGCGGAACACATCAGATCCCTCATCAGGGACTTGTCGGTGAAGAAGACCGTCCCAGCCAGATCGGTCCTTCGCCTGCTCGGACACATGGCTGCGGCCATTGCAACAGTCCCGCTGGCACGTCTCCACACGCGAGTAACCCATTGGATGCTAAGGGTGCAATGGGACCAAAGGCAAGACCATCTGCAGCAGCCGATCCGAATCACGAATGCCGCAATTCGGGATTGACAATGGTGGCTAAATCCGGTGAACCTCTTCGCGGGGGTTCCCTTCACAGCGCCGTCTCCAACTGTGACACTCTCCACGGATGCCTCAGGGCTCGGGTGGGGAGCACACCTGGACGGTGTTCGGTCTCAGGGCCTGTGGACAGCCCAGGAGTCTCATCTCCAAATCAGCATTTTGGAAATGAGGGCAGTCCTTTACGTTCTGCAAGCCTTCCAGTCGGAGATTCCACCGGGTACACTCCTGTTACAAACAGACAATACCATGGTGATGTATTACCTCAACGAACAAGGAGGCACTCGCTCCTACCCACTTTGCAGGGAGGCCATGAGAGTGTGGGAGTGGATATTACAACACAGCACAAAACTAATTGCAGTACACATCCCGGGTGTGAACAACACCATCGCAGACAGTCTGAGCCACTCTTAGGCCAGAGTCCACGAGTGGGAACTTCTACAGGAGGTGGCAGAGGATCTGTTTCACAGATGGGGCACTCCAGAGTTAGACCTTTTCGCATCCCATCCAACGCAAAACTGCCGAATTTGTGCCCGCTAGATCCAGGGCCTGGTGTTTTCTGGCGAGACGCGTTGTCCCTCTCCTGGGCGGGCAGATTCCTCTATGCCTTCCCTCCTTTCCCATTGATCCAGAGAGTTCTCTTAAAACTTCGCAGGGAGCAAGCGACGCTCATTTTGATCGTGCCTTTCTGGCCCAGACAGATTTGGTCCCCTCTTCTGCACCAGCTATCCCGGGAACCTCCAGTTCCTTTGCCAGTCAGCTCCCATCTATTGTTTCAGGAGGTGGGTTCATTGCTCCACCCAGACTTCATTGAACCTGCACTCTTGGCTCCTAGAGACATAGCCATGATGCGATATGGGGTCTCACAAGAAGTGGCAGACATACTTTCTGCCGCCAGAAAACCAAGCAACCCATAGCGTACGCCATGAAATGGCGTAGATTCTGTTTAAGGGCCTGTTACAAGTGAGTTTTCAGCTTGGACTGTCCAGAGAAGTTGGTGCTGGACTACCTGCTTTCCCTTTTCCACTCCGGACTGGCTTACTCCTCGATTAAAGTGCACCTTTGTGCAATTTCTGCTTACCATGCCCCAGTGGGCCATCGGATGGTGGCCCAGCTGGACACTACTTGTGCCTTCTTAAGGGGAGTCCTCCACCTTAGGCTGCCCATCAAGACCCAATTCCTCCTTGGGACTTACCCTTCGTCCTGGAGCAGCTTACGCTGCCACCTTTTGAATCAGCTGTGGATTGCGAGCTACGTTTTCTCTCTTGGAAAACGTTATTTCTAGGGACATGGATATGTTGTTCATCCACACTTATTGGCAGGTTCCTTGCCGCTTTAAATCTTTCCGGAAGGTCTTCAAGCTGGCTCCTCCCACCCACCCGGGTGGTAAAACTCTCGGCTCCGCCCCATGACGCCAGATCTTCCTTACCGCTTGGAAGCTCAGGTTCCCTCCTTAGCAGCTGCGTATAAGACTGGTTCCTAATTCTTGAAAGTTGCAAATCAAAAGTTTTGCTAAAAGACTTCAGTCTTCTTCTCCTCACTGCTGCGATGGACAAATCGACTCCGGTTTTGGAGGTGCCCTTGCGGCAGAAGATGTCTAGGGCGGATCCGCACTCACGTGCGTCTACTGCCTGGGCCTTGAGCACGACCCGCGGGCCTGCGATTTGTGCTCTTCCTTTTCGACCTACATCATGAAGACCTGCTGCCCGATTACAACTGGGGCGCCCGAAAAAGAATTCACTGGTGAAATCTAAAGAGGCCCAATTGGCGGTGTCCGGCGGATGGGCGGCTCATGGATCAGCTTGAGCAGATGATCGCCTCGAAGAGAGGCGGCGCGGGCCGCTTCTACCTCGGCTGCGGCACTTGTCCCGCCTTCTCGGTGCCTCGCATCAGCTTCTTTTAAGGAGCTTTGTCTGACCCTCTCGACCAAAGGTGAGGGTCCAACTTCTTCGGGACCTTTTCTAGGTCCAAAAGAGCAAAGTAAGTCTCCGTCGACGCCTTGGGAGCGGAAAGATCCCTCCCTTGTCGACTGGCACACTTGATCGCACTCTCAGCCGCCACTGGCTCACGGTGTCCCCTGTCAGGCCAGTTGATCAGACCCGCCGACTCGCCGAGATTTTCTCACCATTAGACGGGTTGTCGGCTGGAGAAGCTGAGAATCCCCTCTCCCCGGTTCCCCCGGTGGGAGTTGAGGATCCCGTCGGCTCGTCTGTGCCTCCGGTTCCGGAGCCTTCGGTGGGATCGTCCGAGCCGAGGGGAGTGCCGATTTCCGACACTTCTCCTCGCCTTCCTCGGCCTAGTCGAGACTCTTGGTCTCGGTCTGGACATCCTCGCAGTCCAACCCGATCCGCTGCCATAGGCGGTCTCGGTCTCGGCACTGCGGCAGCGGCGCGCCGCCGCTTTTCCTTCCTCGGACTAGGAGGCTTAGCGCAAGTTGCGCCGGAGGTACGAGGAACTTATGTGGCAACAGCTCCTTTTGACCGGGAATAAGCCGGTCCAGTCTTCTTCCCCAGCCATTAAGTGGCTGTCACCGGAGCAGCCGAAACAACCCCTCGTTGTAGTCGAGGAGCCTGTTCTCAGGCCGGTTGTTCAGCCAATTCCAGCTGCCCCACCGATTCTGGTGGCACCTCTGCCTCCACAGCCATTAGTTGGGGCTCCGACCAAAAATTCTCGGTTGGCCTTGGGTTTGCCCCATAGGCTGTCTGTCACCCTCACTCCCGATAAACCTCGGCAGGTGGAGGGTGGCTCAGGCCCGAGGCAGCTCTTTGAGGACTCTTCTGAGTCCGATGATGGTTCCTCCCTCTTCTCCAAGCGCATGGACTTGGAATCCTCGGGAGGGCAGTCAATGGACAATAGCCCTTCGTCCTTCTTAGGGTTGCTTGACTCATCTCGGAGTCGAGCCGGGATGGCTTCGAACCACGTTTCTAAGCAGGCCAGAGTATCCCTCACGGAGATTCTGGACCGAGGGTTCTCTACGGAGGCCTTTCCGGTGGCGAGCCATAGTGGGTCGGCCTGGAACTTTGGCAGTGTCCTGCTTCCTGCCCTCGCGCCTTGGCCAGGTTGGCCAGGAAGTATCGGTCCCTACGGTTCCCTGTCCGGTTGGAACACCCTCGGCCGAGGGTTGGTTACAACAGCGTTTTCGGTGTGCGGGAGCACCAGGATGTCGACAAACCTCCACAAGGAATCCAAGAAATGGATTATGCCGGCGGAAAGTCTATACTGTCCTCTCTCGGCCCCGTCAGGCCCAGTTCGGCCGTCTCATGGCACATTTTCTCACGCCCTGTTGGGCTCCCTGGATGAGGTTGTCCCTCATCTTCCCGCAGATCTGCAGCCTCACGGTCAGGCAGGTGCGGGACCAGGGCAGGGCGGTGGCCAAACAGCAGCTCCAGACTGCGTTAGACATCGGGAACTCATGTGCCAGGTCTATGGGCGGCCGAGGGCTACAAGGCTGGGCTTGGCTGAGGATATCCACCTTTACCTCGGATACCCAGCACAGCTGGCGGATGTTCCCTTTGGGACTGACCTCTTCGCCCTGGGGTGGAAGGTCACCTGCAGAGGATCGAGAAGTCCAATGCTACCTTGGACTCGGTCTCTTCCGCTCAGAGACAAAGGCGCAAGCCACAGCCTAAGCCCCTTGTCGTCCTGCGGCCCATGCGCTGCGCCCCAGCTCAGCAACCAGGGCCAGCAGGCTCTGACCTTGGTATCCCAAACCTGAAGCTGCCGGCTTCCTCCAACAGGAAGCAGGGAGGGCAGGCCGGGAGGTCCCTCATGTCCTCCTCCAAGCCTGCCCAGTGACAGGCTGAGGGGTGTCGCCCATCCCTGTCACCTCACCCCTGGTTCTCCGTGGGGACGGCTCCAACACTTCCTTTCCACCTGGTCCGCTGTTACCACGGACAGGTGGGTACTGGAGGTGGTGGGAAAGGCCTACCTCTGAATTCGGCAGGCTCCGCCCTTCAGAGCCGTCGCACCTCGGGGGCCTCGGGTCCCAGCCTCACTGGCGGCTCACCGAGCCGACTCGCTCTCCTCCTCCAAAGGAGGTGATCACGGAGGTGGAGGACCCCCTTCAGACCCGGGTTCGTGTCCAGGTATTTCCTGGTTCCGAAGCGGATGGGGCTGGCGCCCATTCTTGACCTACACGACCTGAACAAGTTCCTAGGTCTGAACCTTCAGGATGGTCACTCTACGCAGATAATACAATCTCTGGAACACGGCTGTGGTTCTGCTCTCTGGACCTACAGGACGCGCTCTATCATCTCTATCCGTCCGTCACATCGGAGATTCCTCCACTTTCGAGCGGAGGGATCCCTCTTCGAGTTCCGAGCCATGCTCTTGGGCTTATCTCCAGCTCCCAGGGTCTTCACCAAATGCATGGCAGTGGTGACAGCATTCCTGTGGTGCCGAGGGGTCCGGGTGTACCCTTACCTGGATGATTGGCTGATGATAGCCTCCTCCAGATGGGAGGTGGAGCGGTCCAGAGATCTGGCCCTCCAGATTTGCTCTCAAGTTGACCTTCTCATCAACGAGGCCAAGTCGGAACTCGAGCCGAAGCAAGTGATCCTGTTCATCGGGGCAGAGCTCGACTCTCTTCGAGCCAGAGCACGGCTCCCGGCGGATAGGGCCAAGGTTCTTACCTCCTTTGCCCAATCATTTCTGGTTGGGCAATCGCACCCTGCCCGGGACTTCCTGCGCCTCCTGGGTCTCATGGCGGCCTGTACCAGCGTGGTCCGTTGGGCGCCTCCTTCAGTGGGGACTGGCCAGCCAGTGGTCACAACGCTGTGATCCTTTGGACCAGCTAGTGATAGTGACCCAGGAGATATGGAATGCTCTCCGGTGGTGGACCGTTCCATTCCATCTGCAGGAGGGCATCCCGTTTGTCCGCCCCGAGCCGACGGTCTCTCTATCGACCGATGCCTCTCTGATGGGTTGGGGTGCCCATCTGGGGGAACACCGAGTGCACGGCCTGTGGTCCCCGCGGGAGTCCCGATGCCACATCAACCTGCTGGAGCTCCGAGCGGTCCGCCTAGCTCTCACCGCCTTTGCTCCATTTCTCCGGGGTCAAGTGGTCCGAGTCCAGACGGACAATACCACGACCATGTACTACCTGAACCGCCAGGGCGGGACGTGCTCCATGCTTCTTTGCAAGGAAGCTCTCCGCATTTGGTCACTCATGCGCAGCCTGGAGGCGGATCTCTTAGCCATTCATGTGGCAGGAGCCTCCAACACCCTGGCCGATGCCCTGAGCCGGATAGGGGCTGCATCTCACGAGTGGTCTCTCCTGCCGGAGGTAGTACAAGATCTGTTCTCCCACTGGGGCACACCTCAGGTGGACCTGTTTGCCTCCAGGGAGAGCGAAGCTGAGGCTGTTTCATGCCGCCCCCTTAGCAGGGGCTCACTGCAGGGGATGCCTTCTCGAGGCTGTGGACCCCGGGCCTCTTCACGCTTTCCCCATTTCCTTGATTCACAAGGTGCTTCTCAAAGCAAGGAGGGACAAGGCGCAGGTGATCCTGATAGCCCCAGACTGGCTGCATGTTCTGGTACCAGATCTCCTCAGCCTCAGCTCCAGGCTCCCGAGGCAGCTTCCAGCTAGCCCGGACCTGCTCTGTCAGTCAGGGGAAGGTGTTCCATCCGGACCTCCAGTCCCTGCACCTGACGGCCTGGTTCCTGAGCGGCTAGAGTTCCAGGCCTTGGGTCTTTCCGACGAGGTCTTCAGTGTTGTTGAGGCGTCCCGTAAGGAGTCGACCAGAAAATGCTATGCCTTCAAATGGAAGAGATTCTCCATTTGGTGTCAGGGCAAGGGCTTGGACCCTTCTTCCTGTTCTGTGGCAAGCATTTTGGACTATTTATGGTCCCTTTCTAGTCAAGGGCTTAGGTCGACGACCCTAAAGGTGCACCTGGCAGCCATCTCTGCTTACCGGGCGCGGGCTGGGGAGCAGTCGGTGGCGCAGGAAAAGGTGGTCGGGCACTTTTTCAAAGGCCTTGATCAGATTTCCCCTCCGGTGCGAGAACCTCCACCTCCTTGGGATTTACTGCTGGTACTGGCAAAGCTCATGGGCAAGCCATGCGAACCAATGCACAGGTGTGATCTCTCTCACCTGTCGTGGAAGACTGCCTTCTTGGTGGCTATCACGTCAGCCAGAAGGATGGGAGAGCTCCAGGCGCTTTGCATCGAGTCTCCTTACCTGGTCTTCCACAGGGACAAGGTTGTCCTGCGCCCCCATCCGAAATTCCTTCCGAAGGTGGTGTCGGAGTTTCACCTTAACCAGGTGCTGACTCTGCCGGTGTTCTACCCCAGTCACACCTCGGAGGCCGAATATAGGCTCCATACTCTGGACCCTAGAAGGGCGCTCGCTTATTATAAGGAGCGCACGGCTGAAATCCGGGGAGAGGTTCGCCAGCTGTTTGTCACCTACGCTGAAGCTGCACCTGGCAGACCTGCAGCCAAGCGGACGATAGGCAGGTGGGTCACCTCCTGCATAGATCACTGCTATAAGTTGGCGGCATGGAGCCTCCCAGAGGGATAAGAGCTCATTCTACCCGTCATACTGCTGCATCGATGGCTGCCTCCAGGGACGTCCCTATCCAGGAAATCTGCAGGGCTGCTACCTGGAAGTCAGCACACACCTTTATTACCCATTACCACATCGACCTTGAGTCACGCCGGGATGCTGGTTTTGGGGCCTCGGTTCTCCAGTCTTTATTCCCTAAGTAGGGGGTGTGCGCCTTGCCTCCCTCCTCCCGGATAACTGCTAGGAGTCTGCCAATAAGTGTGGATGAACAACATATCCATGTCCCTAGAAATACAGGTTACTCACCTGTAACAGGAGTTCTAGGAATGGTATATGTTGTTAATCCACACGACCCACCGACCTCCCAGCTGACGACAACCTGAGCTTCCAGCGGGCCAGATCTGGCGCCATGGGGCGGAGCCGAGAGTTTTATCACCCGGGTGGGTGGGAGGAGCCAGCTTGAAGACCTTCCGGCAAGATTTAAAGCGGCAAGGAACCTGCCAATAAGTGTGGATGAACAACATATACCATTCCTAGAACTCCTGTTACAGGTGAGTAACCTGTATTTTTAGTTGCTGTTATTTCGTCGAGAAGGATCTCGGAGTTGCATGCTCTTATGTGCAAAGAGCCTTATTTGGTTTTCCATCAGGACAGGGTTTCCCTAAGGACAAACCCAAAGTTTTTACCTAAGGTGGTTTCAGCCCTCACCCTTAACCAGGATATTGATTTACCAGTGTATTTCCCAAGGTACACTAATCAAAGAGAAGCCCTTCTGCACACCCTTGACGTGCATCGGTGCCTCAGATACTATCTAACCAGAACCAAACAGTTTTGAAAGGCGGACCAACTTTTCGTCTCCTTTGCTCACAGGATGAAAGGAGCTCCTGTCTCCAAACAGTCACTCTCGAGGTGGCTTATTCAGTGCATCACTTTCTGTTATGACAAGCGCAATAAACCCTTACCGGGCGCGGTCAAGGGTCATTCCACAAGAGGGGTGGCTACTTCTTTTGCAGCGTTAAAGATCGTCTCCACCTCAGCTATTTGCGCTGCAGCTACTTGGAGCTCTGTGCATACCTTTGTCAGGCATTACAGTCTGGACATTGCATCAAGACGAAGAGCGGGGTTTGGTCTAGCCGGCCTTCAGGGACTTCTATCCTAGGCTCGAGTAATATCGAGATCTCTACCTTTCCTCCTCCCAGTGGCGCATGATTGCCACTATTGCTTGGAAATCAGTCCTAATGGTGTAACCTGCTGCAAGAGCTGTATCTCAAAATAAGATAGTACAGTTACGTAGAACTTACCGTAACAGTAGATCTTCGAGAACAGCTCTTTCAGCAGATACCTTCCCGCCCACCATCCCCCTTTTTGGAGGTAGGTCGTAGTCAAGCACCCATCTTATGGGATGGGACATTCCTATTCAGTACATTTTGCCATCTGGTGGCGGATCCTTGGTCTCCTCTTCTGATGTCATTCAGCGGCCGGGAGTCTCCGGCGGGAGAACTGAGGATTATGGGGGCTCCTTATGTACTACGTCTGAGGCGGGACAGACGTTGGAGGCGGTCCCTGCTGAAGACTGCTAGCTAGAAAATTTCCATGGGGTCCTGGCTCCTGCCGGCTTCAGTCCTAATGGTGTAATCTGCTGCAAGAGCTGTTTTCGAAGATCTACTGTTACGGTAAGTTCTTACGTAACTGTACTTTCTAGGGACATGGATATGGTGTACTTATCCACACTTCTGAAAGTATGCTTTGCCTTTAAGACTCTGGCTAGAAGGTCTTCAAGCTGGCTCCCACCCACCCAGGTTGTAATTCCCTTGGCACTGCCCCGTGACGTCAGGTCTTCCTTTCTGCTGGAAGAAGGTGGTTCCTTCCTTATCACTCTGTGTTGAGTGGTCCCTTTGCTTTCACAAACAAAACTACGTCTTTAAGTTGTTTTTTGAATGATTTTTGAAACTCTCGTCAGTATGGACGACTCGAAGTTGGCGACCGGTTTCAAGAAATGCGACTGCGAGCAGATGATGTCCAGGGTGAACCCGCACACCTTGTGCATCTGCTACGTAGAGTACGATCACGATCCTCGGGCTTGTGGCCTTTGTCGCACCTTGCATTCCAGTACTTTGGAGGACCAGCATGCTCGACTCCTTCTTGGGCACGCCGATGAACAAGACCCTCCCGTTTGCTTGGATGCCTGACTGGCGGTCTCTGCAGCTGCGGGGTCTGCCGAACAGCTTTCAGCTTTCGAGGAGGTGGCGGCTCAGGCCGCAGTCATGCTTCCTCAGCTTTGGCTTTTGTGCTGCTTTCCTTTGGTGCCACTTTTACTGGGGCATTTAAGGATTTGTGCCTGTCCCTTCCCCCTTGGTCTCGGATTCATGCGCTTCCTTGGAAGTTTCAACTTTGATCAGTACTTTGGTCCAGGCCACTGGCTCTGTGGTCTCCCGTCGGCCGAGATGCGCATTGACCAACCTGTCAAGATTTTTCTTGAGGTGGTCGACGCGTTGTCACAGGATGAGGGGGATACTTCTCTCTCTAGGACACCAGTCATACCTCTCACTTCTCAGGGAGGGTCAGACCAGTTTCCTGATTCGCTTCCAACCCCTAGGGATCGCGTTCCCTCGGAGGAGTCTGCTTTCACCAGCTGCCTCTCTTTCTTGACGTTGTGTTCCCCAGAGGTCAAGATCCCGTAGCCCGGAGTCGAGTAGCCCCCACTGGCATCAGTGCTCTCACTGTCAGCACTCGTGCAAGCGGTACCACTGCTATTCGTCCTCTTTGTCTTCCTTGGGGGAGGAGAGGCTTTGATGCAAGTGGCGCTGGCACTACGAAGAGCTTATGTGGCAGCAGATCAGTCTAACTGGGGTTAAGCCGATCCTGGCTCCCACCCCGGCTTTTCCATGGGTGCCACCACCCAGGCCCCAGCCTTCTACGGCTCTGCCTATTCTGGCCTCCCTGCCAATCTGGGTGGAGCTGCCTCATGAGCAGCCGAAGGATGGTCCCCCTCCTAAGGATGCCAGTACTGCTCCTGGGCTTCATCATTGGCTGTCGGTCACTGTGACTCCCGATAGACCAAGCTGGGTCAGTGGGGATTCAGGAGGTAGACCGCCTTTGGATGAATCCTCAGAGTCTGAGGACTTCTCCCTGCATTCTCATCCAGTGGACGTGGAATCGGGGAAGGATTTGTCTCTGGAGCATGGTCCCACCTCCTTTGGGGACTTGCTCTCTCATTTCAGAATCTACCGGGATTCAGATGGAGCCTGTCCAAAAGCGGGCCAAGTATCCCTTGACTGAAATTCTCGACCGAGGTGATTCCCCGGGGGGTCACCTTCCTAGTCTCCAAGGCCATTCTTGGCCCCACACTGGAGCTTTGGCAGCATCTTGCCCTATACTGTTGGCTCACATGGCCCGAAAGTATATGATGCCTACGGGTTCCCTATCTGGTTTCACCAAACATCCCTTAGCCGAGGGTTTGGTGGCTGACTTGGTCTTTCGGCATACCAGCAGTGTTCGGGATGTGGACAAACTTCCCGATAAAGATACCAAGGAATTGGATCACGTGGCCTAAAAGGTCTGTGTGCCTCTACTCTCTACTTTCAGCAGGTGGGTTCGGCCTTTTTGATGGCCCATTTCACTCACGCCTTACTCAGCACTTTTGATGAGGTGGTCCCCCGGCTTCCAGCTAACTTGCAGACCATGGTCAAGCAAGTCCGGGACCAGGGCCAAGCAGTAGCCAAACAGCAGTTCCAGACAACCATAGACATTGGCAGTTCTTGTGCATGATATGTGGCCACTGCAGTGGTCATGCACCACAGGGATTGGCTGTGGATTTCTACCTTTAAAGCAGACACCCAGCTCAAGTTGGTGGATGCGTCTCCTTCTTGGGCACAGACTTGTTTGGGCTTGGGGTGGAAGGACACTTCACTCGTATTGAGAAGTCCATTGCCACCCTGGACTTGGGGGGGGAGGTCCCAAGGGCTCCAAGCTTCAGAGGAAGAATCCCTTTCGGCCCCTCTCTACCCCTGCAGCCAAGCCATCCGAGCCCACAGCTGGTGAGCAGGCCCAGGCTTGTTGTCCTCGACTGAAGTGAGTTGCTTAAGTCATCTGCAAACCAGGTGGTGGAGGTCTCGATCCTTCATCAGCCAGTCCCTCCTAGTCCTCCAAGCCTGTCCAGTGACAGGCTGGAAGGTGCCTCCCCCATGCCCGTCCTGTCCTCCCTTGGGGGTCCAGCTCCACCACTTCCTTTCCACCTGGTCCACTGTCACTACAGACAGGTGGGTCCTCTGTGGTCAGTCAGGGTCTGCCTCTAGAGTTTGAGGTTTACCCTCCATGCCGAGTCCATGCTCCACAGGAGGACATGGTGTCCACCGACATGCTGTCAGCCCTTTGGGAAGACCTCACCCAGCTCCTCCAGAAGGAGGTGGTGGCTCAAGTCCCAGACCCTCCAGTAAGCCGAGGGTTTGTTTCCAGGTATTTCCTGGTCCCAAAGCAGATGGGGAGCTGGCACCCCATCTTAGATCTGCATGACCTGAACAAATTCCTTCAGTCATGCATTCGGGATGGGCACTCTCTCTCAGATCATTTCGCCCCTGGAGCAGAACCCGTGGTTCTGCCCCCTAGATCTTTGGGATGTGTTCTTCCACGTTCCCATCTGTCTGTCTCTCCGTCAATTCCTTTGGTTCCAAGTGGAGGGGAATCTCTGAGAGTTCCATGCCATGCCCTTCAGCCTCTCCTCAGCTGTCAGGGTCTTCACCAAGTGGATTGCAGTGGTGGCAGCCTACCAGAGATGCTGAGGGGCCCGGGTGTATCCCTACCTGGACAACTGGCTGATAGTGAGTCCCTCCAGGGAGGAGGTGGAGCGGTCCGGGGACATGACCCTCCAGACCTGCTTGTCCCTTGGTCTCCAGGTGAACAAGGCCAAGTCGGAGCTTGTACCTTCACAGGTGATGGACTTCATCAGGGCGGAGCTGGACTCTTGCAGAGCCAGAGCTAGACTCCTCGGCAGACCAGGTAGAGGTTCTCTTCTCCTTTACCCGATCATTTTGGGTTGGGCAGTCGCACCCTGCTCAGGATTTCCTGTGCCTCCTGGGATTCATGGCGGCCTAATCCAGAATGGTCCATTCAGCCTGGTGGAGAATGCGCTGTCTGCAGTGGGAGCTCGCCAGTCAATGGTCTCTGTGCAAGGGCCACTTTGACCAGCCGGTTACTGTGTCCCAGCTGATGTGGGACATCCTCCAGTGATGGTTAGTCCCCGAAGATCGGCAGGAGAGAATCCCATTTGTCCTCCTGGAGCAGACTGTCATCATCACAACTAATGCCTGCCTGATGGGCTGGGGTGCCTACCTGGGGGAGCACAGAGTTCACGGACTCTGGACCCCCGAGGAGTTCTGATGCTGGAGCTTTGGACAGTTCAGCTTGTGCTGACCGCCTTTGCTCCACATATTTGTGGTTAGGTCATTCAGGTCTCGGACAACACCACAACCATGTATTACCTCAATGAACAGGGCAGGACGCACACCCTTCCTCTGTGCAGGGAGGCTCTTTGCATCTGCACCCTCATGCTCAGCCTGAATGCCAGTCTCCTGGCCATCCATGTGGCCAGTGTGTCCAATCAGCTGGAGGATGCTCTCAGCCTGGTGGGCGTGGAGTCTCATGAGTGGTCTCTCTATCAGGAGGCAGTGTACAGTCTGTTATACCAGTGGGGCAACCCTCTGGTAGATCTGTTTGCCCCTGGGGAAAACACAAAGCTGAGGCTGTTTTGTGCCCATCCCCCCTCAGCAGGCAACACTGCTGGGAGATGCTTTCTTGAGGCCTTGGACCCCAGCCTCATGTATGCCTTCCCTCCTTTTCCACTGATCCACAAAATGGTGCTCAAAGCCAGGAGAGACGAGGAATGGATTATTCTGGTTGCTCCAGACTGGCCCCACCAGTTCTGGTACCCTGATCTCCTCTGCCTCACCTGCAGGCTCCCTTGGCATCCTCCTCTATGCCCGGACTTGCTCTCTTGCAATTAGGGGAAGGTATTCCATCCGGAACTTCAGTCCCTGCACCTGACAGCCTGATTCCTGAGCGGCTAGAATTCCAGGCTTTGGGACTCTCTGACAATGTCCTCACTGTGGTCGAGGCTTCTTGGAAGGAGTCGACCCAAAAATGCTTGTGCCTTCAAATGGGAGAGGTTCTCCATTTGGTGCCAGGGCAAGGGGCTTGACCCCTTATCTTGCCCAGTGGCTAGCATTCTCAATTACCTTTGGTCCCTCTCCCAGTTGGGCTTTTGGTGGGGAAGGTAAGGGAAAAGAAGATAGCATTCAGGGAGTATAAGGAAACACAGAAGGAGCAGGACAGAGAACTGTCCCAGTTAAAGCAGAAGGAAGCGGGTAAGGCAGTAAGAATAGCAAAGGCCCAAACCAAGGAAAAGAGAGCCAGCTCGATTAAGAAGGGGGATAAAACCTTTTATAGGTACATTAGGGAGCAAAGAAAGACTAAGGCAGGGATACTGAGGCTGAATAAAGAGGAAGGTGGTTGGGCAGAGAGTGACAGTGAAAAAGCAGGGATACTGAACGAATACTTCTGCTCAGTATTCTCAATGGAAAAGCAGGGGAGCTACCTAATCCAGTCAATAGAAGCACTCTGGATTTGGGGGGGGGGGTGGAATCATCATTCCTTTCACAGAAAAAAGGGTTCTGAAAGATCTCTTAAAACTGAAGGTGGATAAAGCAATGGGGCCTGATGGGATTCACCCCAGAATTCTAAAAGAACTAAGGGAAGAACTAGTAACACCACTGACTACCCTTTTTAATAAATCATGGGAGGATGGTGTGGTACCTGAGGACTGGAGGAGGGCGGATGTGATTCCCCTTCACAAAAGTGGAAGCAAGACAGAGGCAGGAAACTACAGACCTGTCAGTTTGACCTCTGGTAGGGAAAATGATGGAATCACTTCTGAAGGAAAGAATTGTTGAGTATACAGGACCCAAGGCAGCATGGATTCACAGCAGGAAGGTCATGTCAGACAAGTCTAATTGATTTCTTTGATTGGGTGACCAAAGTAGCAGACCAGGGTGGGGCTGTGGACATGGCCTACCTAGACTTTAGCAAGGCATTTGACTCAGTCCTGCACAAAAGATTAGTAAACATATTAGCCTGCCTGGGAGTGGGTCCGAGGGTGGTAGCCTGGGTAAAACACTGGCTGGACAACAGCACACAGCGGGTAATAGTAAATGGAGTCCACAGTGAAGAAAGGAGTGTTACTATTGGAGTACCGCAGGGTTCAGTACTGGGGCTGGTCTTTTTTAATGTCTTTATAAGTGACATTGCAGAGGGACTGGAAGGGAAAGTATGTCTCTGCAGATGACACAAAGATCTGCAACAGGGTTGATACGCAAGGTGGGGTGGAAAGGATGAAAAGGGACTTGGCAAGGTTGGAGGAATGGTCACATGTATGGCAGCTTAGATTCAACGCAAAGAATTGCAGCGTAATGCACCTGGGAAACAGAATCCAAGGGAAGAGTATACAATGGTGGGTGAGATACTGACAACAACAAAAATGGAAAGGGACCTGGGGGTAGTCATATCAGACGACCTAAAGGTGGGCCAGCAATGTGAGAAGGCAGTAAGGAGGGCTGGGGGGGATACTGAGATGCATAGGGAGAGGCATCACCAGTAGAAAACAGGAAGTTTTTGGCCCTCTGTACAGTTGGTAAGACCACATCTGGAGTACTGTGTACAGTTCTGGAGACCCCATCTCCGCAAAGACATAGACAGGGTGGAGGCTGTCCAGAGGAGGGCAACCAAAATGGTGCAGGGTCTGCACCAGAAGACACATGAAGAAAGACTAAAGAAGCTTAAGATGTATAGCCTCGAGGAAAGGAGGGAGAGGGGCTTGATAGAAATTTTCAAATACCTCAAGGGAATCAAAGTCCAAGAAGGTACCATATTTCAGAAAAAGAGATGTGCAAGAACAAGAGTGCACAATTTGAAGATAGAGGGGGGACGGCTCAGAGGTAATGTAAGGAAGTATTTCTTCACACAGAGGGTTGTAGATGCATGGAACGGCCTTCCTGAGGAGGTCGTAGAGTCAAAAACAGTGGGGGAATTCAAGAATGCATGGGACAGACATAAGGCAATTCTAGTGGGGGGTAGGTGGAAGTAGGCTGTTGGTTCACTAGGATCTGCAGCTTATCCATTAGGTAGGGAAATGGGCAGACTAGGTGGGCCAAGCAGTCCTTATCTGCCGTCAAATTCTGTGTTTCTAAGATGCACCTGGCAGCCATCTCAGCATACCAGGCATGGGCTGGTATGCCGTCGGTGACACAGGAGAAGGTGGTCTGGCACTTTTTAAGGGTCTTGACCACATTTCTCCTCCAGTGCGTGAACCATCACCACCTTGGGACTTGTTGCTGGTGTTGACAAATCTCATAGGCAAGCCGTTAGAACTGATACACAGGTGTGAATTGCCATATCTGTCGTGAAAGACCGTCGTCTTGCTGGTCATCTCATCTGCCAGAAGGATCAGTGAGCTCCAAGCGCTCTCTGTGGAGTCTCTTTACCTGGTCTTCCACAGGGACAAGGTTGTCCTTCGCCCCAACCTGAAGATCCTCACAAAGGTTTTGACAGAGTTTCACCTGGGCCGGCCCGGTGGCGCTGAGGGTTGAGGTGCTGGATGCCACACCTCGCACCATGCCAACGACCCGGGTTTGGGAACGAGCCTGTATCGCCGGGGGTCGTCAGGGGAGGTGAAGGATTGAGCGTCCGGCGGACAGCTCTCCTTCCTCAGGGGGAATCAAGGGACTATGCCTGACACCTCGGCGACCTCTGGTGGAGACCAGAGGTATTGCAACACTTCAGGGCCAAAATAAAGGGTTGTGGAGTCACGGCAAGACGTTCCTGCGTCATTGCACGTTGGGACTCCGCCAGGGGGCAGTGAGGGCAGTGAGGGAGGAGGAAAACAAGAAAATCCCCGCTCCCGGAGATAGGCGAAGGCTCCACACTACAGCCACACTCCACCAGCTGAACTTGTCCAGCTCCTGGGCCGAGCCCAGCCTGGCCTAAATTTGTAGATAGAGCGCCCTGGGAAGATAAGGCGGCCCCACCTCGGGAGGGCTCAGAGCTGAGGGGATAACCGGGCTGGTGCCAGGTTGCTGGCGAGTTTCAGGCACGGAGGTAGAGCTGGTAGCGAGTGGATGCCTGAGAGAGTTCTCCGGGGCTCAAGCGGAGCCAGAAATAGTTTAAAAAAAGAGTTTCACCTGAATCAGTTGATGAATCGAATCTCCTGGTGTTCTTCACCAGGCACACCTTGTTGGCCGAGCACAGGCTCCATACTCTGGGCCTGAGGCAAGCACTTGCCTACTACAAGGAGTGCACAGCTGGAGTTCGGGGAGAGGTTCCCCAGCAATTTGTCACCTGCACTGAAGTCACACCTGGCAGACTCGCAACTAAGTGGACAATTGCAGGTGGATTTTATGTTGCATCGACCTCTGCTATAGGTTGATTGGTAGGGAGCATCCCATAAGGCTAAGGTTCATTACACCAGCCATGCTGCTGCCTCTGTGGCTGCTTCCAGGGATATCCCTATCCAGGATATCTGTAGGGCTGCTACCTGGAAGTCAGAAAACACCTTCATTATCCATTACCACATCGACCTTGAATCATGCTGGGATGATGGTTTTGGGGCCTCGGTTCTCCAGTCTCTAATCCCTAACTAGGGGTGTGCTCCTTGCTCCCACCTCCCTGGAGCGAAAGCGGAGGAATGGTCCCTGGGCAAAATGTCACAGATTAAAAATAGTGGTTAAAATGCTGACTGGACAATGCGAAGCTCACAAATTTGTCGCATGCTATAAATATCGCTGGACAAAATCTTGCGGCGTGCATCGGATCAAGAAATGGTTTTAAAGAGACTGGAAAGCATGGAAAGTTGTGCTTTTGTACTTCTTAAAACGTACAGCTTTAAAATTATAGGGATAAGGAATTTGTGTTCTGGAGTGAGGAGTGAGACTGCTTGAAACGTATAGGGATGAGCATTGGTTGGGAAAGTTGTGCTGTACAGGAGTCATGAGCTTCTGCTTAAAACGTATTGGGATAAAATCTTCAGTGTTTAAAAACTCAAAGCTCACTTCAACTACCCTAATCTCAAGGACACTGGCAATGTCTTCCAGGTACTTCATGGGTGTGCTGTGAGCAAAATCTGAGCAGATGTGTTTGTACACTTTAACACGTACATATTTGCTGTTCTTTCATGGTGGATCTTGACCAAGCTCCAGTTGCCTGCGCTGAAGCGAAACAGCGTGCTGTTCTTGCCTCAGCTTTCTTGCCAGTCTGGCATGGGTAGGATTGGTTGTTGTTACAGTTCGGGAGAGCGCTCTGTGCCAGGCTTCCAGGGCGTTATTGCTTCGTGGCAGGTCATTAATTACACGCTTATATTGATTCTAGAAAGCTATTGGAAACCTTGGTTGGCGTCTATTCTTAATACTTCTGTAAGGTCTACCAATACATGTATCTTCAAAGTAATCAATTTCTTCCAGTCTGTAAAGTTCTCATCATCTTGTAGCATTTCAAAAAATCTCTCCACACAATCCTGTGGTACGAAAGCCAGCGCCAGTATACAGCGAACCTTGAGCACAAAATCCTCCTCCTTTATATATCGCTGTTGTAAACCTGCACTTTGAATGTGGCGCCACAAAGCTTCTCCCAGATGGAAATAGCACCCATTAGCCTCACCATTTGAGACAACCTTGCACAGGACATTTATTGCTGTTAGTTCAAAGTCGAGCATTATACTTTCTGGTACTAATTTAATACCAAGTAATGACTCTAGGTGCATGAAAAACTTAAGGTATACAGCCTCACTGCAACGTGGGAGAAGGGCATACACACAAGGACGATTAACCCCATTCACCAAAATGTGAACAGTGTACAACTGATCACCCCTTGGCGCAACACTAAATGTACCGTCACAAAATCAATGTCTGTTTTCTGCTAGGCATTTAAGATCTTCGTCGCTAGCGAAAATTACTGTCCTCATTTACTCATAAAAATGGCTCATTGCTGACAGTTTTTGAGAACTCTTGTATATCACAGTTCTCATTTGTGCTGCATTGCTGCCTCTGGCGACAAACATCTCTTCGTAATGTGTCCTGGGAAGGCAGCAGGTACGCATAACGAACATCAGCCTCCTGCAACCCATGATGCACAACGTTGCCTGTGGGCTTCTCTGTGTCTCTCACACGGTGCTGGATGCTTGCTCTGGTGGCATTAACGGATACCTTTCTGTGCACCTGTGCATGGTTGTGTTCCGTCACCTCCTTGCAGATAGTGTATCCCATAGTGTGTAGCTGTACACGGCAAGTTCTCAACTCGCAGCGCCAGATAATTTTGCTGTCGGCACCGTACTTTTCCTTTGTGTAAAGGAAGATCTTACTTCGAGAGGGCTCTTGCAGTAGGTAATTGCATATAGGACTGAAGCCGGCAGGCGTCAGGACCCCTCGGAAAATTTCTAGCTAGCAGTCTCTGGTGGGGGACCGCCCCCACGTCAGGTGACTGGCATCAGGCGATGTCAGTATAAAGGGTTAGTCCCCCACGCCCGCCTTCCAGTTCTTTCCCGCCGTCTGCTTGTCTTAGCGCCTCACAGTTAAGTTCCTACTGCTCGTCAGTCAATCGTCGGTCTTGTAAACCGAATTTTTTCTCGTTTTTCGTCATTTTCATTGCTTAAACGCCGTGTATGTCGTCCTCTACACCATCCGATTCGCATAAAAACAAGTGACTCGTGTGGCGCCCAGCTCCGGCATAAGGACAGTCACTCCCAGTGCCTCTTCTGTCTAGGCCCGGATCACCCCGTGGAGGAGTGTCAGCACTGCCAGCAATTTAATGCCGCCACCCGTAAATGGAGGCAGTAGTCTCTGGAGGACCATATTTAAAAAAAGATGGCCTCCATGGAGAAGGAGCTGAAGAAGCTAAGGCAGGCCTCCACTTCGCCTGAGGGACATTGCAAGAAGGAGGAGAAGGACTGGGACTCCACTTCCATGGCTACCGCGACTCCAACTGGTGTCGCCAGTATTACAGGTAACGGTCGCCCCCGGTGACTACACCCCGACGGCCATCTTGGCAGCGGCGTCCCTTGGTATATTTAGACAAAGTAGGCTAAGTGCCCATTATATTGTCTCCCACACATAGTGGGTTTATCATTTGGATCTATTACTCAATAGGTTTTTGTCTAATCTCTTCTTGAAAATGTCCATAGTAGAAGCATCTACAATGTAACCAGGTAGACTATTCCATAACCTTGCTGTACATATATTATAAAAGTATTGGTGTCTATCTGTACTCCATGAAGTACAATTTGTCAAGTGATCTTAAATTTACTGTTATGTGGAATCTTTGTATACCACATTGTTCCATTAGGAACTGATCTTTCATACTTCTGTACATTAACAACATATCTCCTCTAATCCTTCTGGTCTCTAAGGAAAATAAACTCAACCTCTCCAGTCTTTTGTTTTACTCCATAGTTTTTAATCCCCGAACAGATTTAGTTAATCTTCTCTGTGCTCTTTCAATTTGGTTTATGTCTTTTTTGAGATACAGACTCCATATTGGGGTTCCATAGTCCAAATGCAGTAATATGTATGAGTTATATAATTTCATAATGCATACTTTATTTCTTGAAATGAATCCTCTTTTGATAGAGTGAATGATTTAATTACATTTCCAGATGGTTTTAGCCAAATGTGTAGATGATGATAGGTGTGTATTCATCCATACTCCCAGATCTTTCACATTTACTGTTTTTAATTTCTTTATTATTAAGATAATACTTATAATGAGGGTTATTTTTTCCAAAATGTATTACAGTGCATTTAGTCTCGTTAAATTGCATACTATTTTCCACTCCTCAAAGTTCGATAGCCTTTAGACCTTCACATAATAGTCGGTATTTTGAAAAGGATGAAACATCCCTGCCTATTTTAGTATCATCAGCAAATTTAGAGATGATAGAATCAAGACCTTTTCCCAAGTCACTTATAAATAATCCAAATAATATTGGACCCAACACTGATCCCTGAGGAACACCACTGTTGACATTTCCTTCATTGGAGAGAACCAAGTTTATTCTCACTTTTTGCTTTCTATCAGTCAACCAGTTACTAATCCATTTTACAATATATTTGTTTAATCCCATATATTCCAGTTTTTGAATTAATTTGTCATACGGTACAGAATCAAAGGCTTTTCTTAAATCAAGAAAAATTACATCAGTTGGAATGCCTTTGTCAATCTGACTACTTACAATGTTGTAAAATGAGATCAGATTGGTGTTACAGGAAAGACCTTTCCTGAAGCCATACTGTGTATTGTCTTGTAACCCCAATTCAGCTATTTCATATTCAGTTTTATCCTTAATTAGACGTTTTAGTAATTTACAACAAATTGAGGTGAGGCTAATAGGCCTATAATTTTCAATATCTGATCTATTACCTTTTTTATGGATCGGGACAACTATTGCTTCCCGCCAATCCAATGGAACTTCACCAGTTAGGAGGGATTTATTAAATAAGGTGTTTAAGGGCTGGACAATCACATTAGCAGGTTTTTTCCAGACAATAGAATTAGTATTGTCTGGTCCTGACGATGATGATGTACGTAATTTCTATAATTCGAGTACCATATCTTGAGTTAAGTTGTATACATCTGAATCATCCACACTGGGATTAGTCACTATACTGGGGTAAGTTACTGTAAGATTTTTTATTTGAAATACTGAGGTAAAATATTTATTAAAACTATTAGCAATATATCTATTAATATGTAATATTTCACAATTTACAGTCACAATATTTATTCTATTATGGGAGCCTCCGGGGGAAAAAGGCGACCACTCCCGGAAAGGCCACTATCTCGCGGCCCTCCGGGTCGAGTGGGTCCAGTAAATCGGACGCTGGTGCCACCGATGTCCACCCGGACAGGGCCGATGAGTCACAGTCCCCTTCGGGGGGGCGCGCACAGCCTCGTAGTCGCCTGCCAAGGTCACACCTCTCACATGGCCTTTGTCAGACATCGGCTCCTCTGATGCTTGCCTGGATCCCACCGGTAAGGCGGTCATCGGCTCCTCCGACGAACGCATTGCGAAAGAGCCGACGTCTGGCCCCCATCAACCAGTCCACCATCCCCGGCTCGCCGCAGCGCCTGCCGCTGCATACCAAGGCTCCAGCGTCTCCCCTGCTAGACCCTGTGGATTTCAGACCTCCTTCCCTGGCTGACACAGAGGACATCAGTACACTGCCGTCAGGTCTCCGTCCCTCAGGGCCGGATCCCCTGATGCCAAACCCATGGACGCCTGCTCCAATGCCAGCCTACCCGGCGGACGACATCCCTTTACGGACGCCGTCCACCGGGCCGGTGCCCGCGGGGCCACGTGTTCCTGGCTTGCCCGCTGGGCCTTTTCCAGGGCCTTCTGCACCTTCACAGATATCCGACTCCATCCTATCCGACGATGCCCTACCTGGGACCGCAGTGTCCAGCACTGCAGTACCAGATGTCGGCCTGTCCGACTCAGTACCCAGCGCCGGGCTTCCCGCCAGCGGGGTACGGATACTCACCCTATGGTTATCCTCCGTATCCGTATCCCCCTCCTCCACCCCCCCCCCAGCCGCCGGTGGATTTGAAGGAGACTCTGGCTGCCTGGTGGGCTGAGGCCAAGGCTCGGCTCTCCAGGGAGGTGGAGAGCCATTGACCGGTGCAGGACCCTGTAAAGGATCCCCTGCGAGACGAGAGACTCCCTCTTCCCTACCCAACACCAGAGGTGAACCCTCAGGCGCCAGAGGTGGGGCGGATACGCTTCCCCAAGGGGTCCGTTCCTCCCCTGCCGCGGGAGGAGTCTTCTTTTTCTTAGGAGACCTCAGAGTCTGATTCTGGGGTGCTCCGATCCTGACGAGCCACATACTCCAGACCGTCCCAGGCCAAGGACTCCTCCGAAGTCACCTCGGGAGGATCCTTCCTTTCTGGAGCTACTGAGAAAGATCCAGGAGGTCCACCAGTGGCAATCTCTGGAGCCAGATCCACAGCGGAAGAAGCTCGCTGCCCACCTGGATATAACTGAAACTGCTTTAACATTGATTACACCCTGGAATGAGCCTCACGCCGACCTTGTTTCCACTATTTGCAAACAACCGTCCGTTTTAGTCCCCCATGCGAGGAAGGCGGATTGGCTATACCAGGCTCCGGAGGGTGTGGATTCCTTGAATACACACCCCAAGGCCGACTCTGTCGTGATTAGCAACGCTCACAGCCGGTCGGTGAGCCTTAAACATCTTAGCTAGTCTTCACCAGACAAATCCCATCTTCTGGACCAGTACAGGAAGAAGGTGTACGCTTCTTCCACATTGGGGATTAGGGCCCTGAACTGTGTTGCACATATGGGGGACTACCAGAAGACTATCCTGAGTCAGGTGGAATCCAAATTGGACTCCCTTCCTGAGTCTCAGACCAAGCAGGAAGTGGCTGATCTCGTCTGTTCTGCTTGTTCGGCCAGTTGGCATATGCTTCGTACGATGCAGTGGACACAGCAGGTTGGAGCTCGGCTTTCGCCGTAGGTCTTCGGGGTCATGTCTGGCTCCGGGTGTCAGGATTGGTCCCGGAGGTGCAATCCACTATTCAGGATGCACCCTTCAGGGGTTCTGTACTGTTCGGTGGAGATATCAAGGACATTATCACCGACCTGCAAGAGAAGGGCACTGCACTTGTCTGTTGACTCTTTGTACAGGCCCCCTCAGGGACAGCGTCGCCCTTTTCGCAGACGTTCTCTGCCTAAAGCGAAACCTCAGGGCAAGCAGGCTAACAAACGTCTGGCCCCTCTGGCTGTCAAGGCCCCCTGCCCAAAAACACGGCCGGAGTTTCAGCCGCGATGTTGCCTCACACCTCCTGACTCCTTTCTTCTCCCACAGCCTCTGGACCTCCCAGAGGAACCAGTAGGAGGGAGGTTCTCCTTCCATCTTCCGGGTTGGGAGAGGATTACATCAGATGCTTGGGTGCTCCAACTGATAGCAGCAGGACACTCAACTGAGTTTCTCCAGAAAACCACCCTCCCAGGTCGTCTTACTCACCGAAACATCTTCCTCTGGTCCTAGAAGAAATTTCCTCCTTTCTCTCGAAGGTGGCGATAGCCTGTCCCGACCCACCTTTGGGGGACAGGTTACTATTCCCATTTCTTCCTAGTTCCAAAGAAAACTGGGGACGTGAGACCAATTTTAGATCTCAGCTCCCTGAACATGTTCGTGGAGTACAAGCGTTTCAGAATGCTCTCCCTGCAGAGCCTTCTGCCGCTTCTTTCGGCAGGGACAGTGGCTGTGCGCACTGGATATGCAGGATGGCCTACCTGCATATCCCCATCCGCCCTTCCCATCGCAAATTCCTTCATTTTTCATTCCAGGGGGACCATTACCAATTCAGGGCCCTCCCATTTGGTCTTTCCTCGGCTCCCCGAGTGTTCACCAAATGTCTGTCTGTGGTGGCGGCCCACCTGCGTACCCAGGGGGTGCAGGTATTCCCATACCTTGGTGATTGGCTCCTGGTGGCCCCTTCCAGGGAGGAACTTCTGCGCTCATTTTCCCTTACCCTGCAAGTTTTCACCAGCCTTGGTATCACCAGCAACCAGGCTAAGTCCCATCTGGTCCCTTGCCAAAGGCTCCAGTTTATAGGGGCGACCCTGGACACGACCATTGGCAAGGCCTTTCTGCCTCCGGACAGGGTGGACACCCTCCAGGCTCATGAGAGTCTGTTGTCCAGTCGCAGAAAGGTCAGTGCCAGGTCTGTCCTTCGCCTTCTCGGGCTCATGGCGGCTTCTATTCCGACAGTCCCTCACACTCAGCTCCATATGAGGATCTCTCAGTGGACGCTTCGGTCTCAGTGGTACCAGACATTGGACTACCTAGACCAGGAAGTTATGGTCTCTGATCCCATGGTTCGGGACTTGCAGTGGTGGATGGTGCAGGAGAACCTTTGCCGGGGAGTTCCCTTCTGCTTCGAACCCCCATCCCAAACATTGGCAACAGATGCCTCGGGAAAAGGTTGGGGAGCCCATCTAGGGTCTCACAGGACTCAGGGCTCCTGGTCCAGTCTGGAGCAGACTCTTCATATCAGTGTGCTCGAGTTCAGGGCAGTTTTGTATGCTCTCCAGGCTCTAAACTCTTGTGTTCTTCCTGGCCATCTGGCAATCTAGACTGACATGTGCATAGTATGGTACATCAACAGACAGGAAGGAACTCATTCCTACCCTCTGTGAAGGGAAACAATGACAGTTTGGAATTGGGCAGTTCAACGCAACATTCATCTGATGGCAGTTTTTTTTCCGGGAGTGGAAAACACACTGGCAGATCACCTCAGTCGGTCGTCAGCCAAGGCACACGAATGGGAACTGGATCAAGAGCTAGCAGGCGATATCTTCCTGTGCTGGGGAACACCTCGGGTAGACCTGTTCGCATCCCCTCTAAACGCAAAACTTCCTGCCTTTTGCTCGCTCGCTCCAGGGCTAGGCGTTTTCTGGTGGAACGCTCTGTCTCTCGACTGGAAGGACAGATTCGTCTGTGCCTTCCCTCCAGTTTCCTTAATTCTGAGGGTCTTACACAAACTCAGTTCAGAAGGAGCCTGGATGATCCTCATTGCTCCATTCTGGCCCAGGCAAGCTTGGGTCTCTTCTGCAACAGTTTTCAGAGGAACCTCTGCTTCTTATTCCTCTAACACAGCATTTGCTGACCCAGGATCAGGGGGACCCTGGTGCATCCAGGTCTCAGATCCCTTCAGTTGCATGCATGGCTCCTGCAGATGTAGCTCAAGCCCGCTCCGGGGTTTATCCGCTCATCGCAGATATTCTGGTGGAGGCCAGGAAGCCTTCCACTAGGTCCATATATGCCATGAAGTGGAAACGTTTTTCGATTTGTGCCTCTTCGAAGGACTTCGAGCCTTCCTCTTGCCCTGTCGAGAGAGTCCTGGACTATATGCGTCATCTCTTTGACCTGGGTCTCAGTCATTCCTCTTTGAAGGTCCACATGGCGGCTATCTCGGCCTACCGTGTACCTTTTGGAGACAGATCTTTCGCGCAGTTGGAAGTCTCTAAGACTTTCCTTAGAGGGGGTCCTCCATTTAAGACCTCCCATCCGTGTTCCTGCTGCTCCTTGGGATTTTAACTTTGTTCTCGAGAAGCTTACTCTGCCTCCCTTTGAGCCGGCAGCTTCAGCAGACTTGAAGTTCCTTTCTTGGAAGACTCTTCCTAGTGGCTATTACTTCAGCTCGTCTAATTTCCAAGCTTCAGGCCTTGATGTGCAAAATCCCTTATTTGATTTTCCACAAGGAACGTGTGGCTCTGCTCACCAACCCTAAGTTTCTCCCTATGGTGGTGGCAGAATCTATGCTGAATCAATCCATTGAGCTATCTGCTTTCTTTTCTCAACACTCCAATCAAGGGGAGTATTTTCTGCATACTCTGAATGTTCATAGAATACTGAGATACTACACCAATCAGACTAAGGATCTTAGGAAATCTGATCAGCTTTTTTTCTCTTTTGCTCACAAAAGAGGGCAATGCTGTTTCCAAGCAATGCCTATACAAATGGTTGGCTCATTGTATCACTTTCTTTTACAACAAGTACAAGACCCTGCCAGGTCAGGTCAGAGGTCACTTCACCAGAGGAGTAGCTGCCTCTGCAGCTTGTTTCAAGAATATGTTAGCGGCAGATATGTGCGCAGCCGTAGCTTGGACTTCTGTCCATACCTTTACGAAACTACAGTTTGGACATTGCCTCTCGCCATAGAGCAGGCTTCGGGTTGGCTGACCTTCCTGGATGTCTCCATCACTCATTCACACTAGTGGGATAGCGCTGGAGGCGCTAGGACCAAGCGGGAGCCTAAAATTTTCAGAAGGGTCGGCGCTGAGACAGGACCACGCATGCGCGGCACCACGAGACTAGCTCATACCTGTGTAGGCTATCTCGGCGTCGACCCTCCAACCGCCTCAGTTCCTTTTCTCCCGCTGTCGAGTGCGCTTGGATGTCGACGTCGCTCATCTGCCGGAGTCTACGTTTTTGTCCATACGACAGCAGCTTTTAGCGTTTAATATTTTAAGTAGTACTTTCTTATTTTACGAACAAGAAAAAAAGATTATGAGGAAGAAGAAAAAGAAATTCTTTCCTGCCATCAACGGAGTCGTCCTTAGATGGTAGGAGGACTTGATTTGAAAGTTTTTATGGTAGAGGGGCTGTCTTTTCCGTCACCCTTAATTAACGGGGGGTCTGACTATGGACAGTCCTCTGCTCGAGAGGACAGTCCACAGAAGCACAAATCTAGCAGTTCTGGGGATCCGGCTCTCTTAACCTCGAGCTCTTCTTCCTCATTGGGGGAAGAAGAATCTGTGCTGCTCGAGGTTGACTGTTGGTACGTCTGCACAAGGATTGTTCGTTCGGAGGGGCGATGGGCCTGAACCAACTTTGGTGGGTTCCCCTTGGGCCCGCTCCTAACGGCTGCATTCTCGACTCCAAACTCCATCTCTGTCCTCGTTGGAGCTCCGGTGGGAAGTTTCGCCTCTGGGCCACTCCTGTGGAGCAGGGGGTTTGACTTTTCCAGTTCTCCTGGCTCTGTTCCTGATTTTGGGGCCTCCGAGTCGTTGGACCGGGGCCGGGTTGATTGGATCACAATGGGCAAGGTGCCCTCTTGGTGCCTTTGCCATCGTGTCAACCCCTCGTGCCTACCCCCCTCTCCCTTTTCCATGTAGGGGCTGACACGGACACCACCTTTTTCCTTCTCCCCTTCTTTTCAGGATTTCCATTGGCATTTTCCTTCGGTGCAGTGGCTCGGTGCCTTGGTTGGCGCCGTGAGTCGGTGCACTCTCTCTTTGGCACCGTGGGTGCTGTTGCTACTGTTGGTTGTCGGCGCCGCCAGTGGTGCCGTGGGTGTCTAGGTGGTGCCGTGCACCCGCAGGTGCCATGGGTGGTGCCGGGGGTACCCATGGGTGCCACGGGTGCCACTGGTGCCTTAGAGTGCCATTCTTGCCTTGGGTGTCATGGGTACCATGGTACCATGGGTGTCAGGGTGCCCTCGAGTGCCATTGTTGCATGGGTGCCAGGGGTGTCTGCGGGTACTCCCGCAGGTGCCCTCGGGTATCACCCAGGTTGGCATAGGCACTGCTTGGTGCCCTCCTGTGCCACGAGTGATGCTAGTGCCACGGGTGTGCTAGTGGGTGCTGTCTGGCAGAACTAGTGACACATTTTTTTCCTTTTCAGACTTCTCCACAGAACTTGTGGCGGGATGTTTTCCGCAGAATGAAGTCCTGTTTGGCGGATTATTTTTACTCACATCTTAGTGAGTGGCAGTTCATGTGGGATCTTGTGTCATCCAGCGGCTTTCTACTGATGGAACTCTGCTGTACTGCTGTGCCTGCGGAATCTTTCATTCCGCTCAGCACTTTCTCAGCTCCCTACGTGGTACTAAGCTCCTCGTCATCCTTCCTGATGGCGGAGTCTCTAGTGGCTCTGACCTAGACCTCCCTTAGAGGTCCTTCTGGTGTAGAAATGCATCTAGATGGGTCTTTCCCTGTCCTCCTGGTCAGTAATACAGCAGATGACTCATTTTATATACTGAAGGGTACGTCCTCTCTATCATCAGAGTCCGTGATGGAAGATCTTTTCAGTAGTTCCTCAGTTATGGGGTCCACTGTAGTATTTCAGACTGCGTCCGTGGACCATACACTTCTGCGTCTAGACTTTTTCAGTCGTCAAGACATTTGCACTCTGTGGAACATTCCAATTTAATGGTTGGGAGCTGCTCAGGCTCTTCTGCCCCTTTGATAGGGGTATATGGCCCCCTTGTGATATTGCCCCTTCAGTGGCTTCTTCGGCACAGGTGGTTAACATCTCTCCAGCTGTGATTATTAGTCTGGTCATGATTTCATTATGGACGCTCAGGCTCCTTCTGCACTCAGATGGAGAACATATTGGTCATTTTGTATCAAGACAATCCTTGCGAAATAGCAGCCTGAAAGCCTTGTTGGGCTCGGACTATATATATAAAAAAAAAAAAATTTTTTTTTTTCTATCATGACACAGGGCCTAGCCAAATTACCTGATTGCCCCCCTTTTTGGATCTGGTCAAGTTCCACCTCAGCTTCTGAGGTGCTCATCTCCAGAGTACGGTAAAGAGTACCTGACTTCTTCCACTGAGGGAGTCCGATCCAGCGGTGGTATGGGTCATCTCTTTCTCCACGAGAGATTTCTTTCATTCAGAGACATTTCCTAGACCTAGGCGACTGCCCAGTCTGTTAATTGCGCTTTCTTTTTATCAGGCTTTCTTCTCTTCAGCAGAGCCTCGCAGCAACAGAAGCGACTCTCCACCAAGTCGTAACTCGGGTTCCTATTTCCTTGCTTGCTTTAACTTAAGAGGTGATATATTCCTTGACCGAAGGTCAAGTAGGTCTTTTTTCTGAGGTAGCTTCCCAAAATATTCACACCTTCGGTTCCGGCGCACTGGTTTCCATGCCAGTCGCTCCACGAAGCTATCCTCTCCAAGTACGTGACGGAGTTGTGATGTTTGTTTTCAGCAAACAAACTAAAATCTTTTCCTACTCCCTTCAGGGTGGCCAGAGTGAGTAGCGTCTCACTGCATTGAGTCACTGCTGCTGCCAGTCACTTTCAACGAATGGGTTAGCCCTAACTTGGTCCTGCTGTACCCCTCCTCAACGCACATCTGCCTCTATTTGCCTTAGAAATCCAGCCCATTTTTTTCTGCCGTAATTTTTTTGTTTGTTTTTTTCCGCAGTGGACATGTCCTCCTGTACACATTTCCTTTCTTCCCTGAGTTCAGAAACTGCTACTACAGTTGTACATACAGGGGCAGGATGGTTCCTTTTTGGAATATGCAGTGGTTAGGATCTGGTTCTACTAGACCACCTCAAGAGGTTTTAAGTCATGCTTGGCCTTTCATCAGGAGGGTTCCAGTGACTAAGTGGAGACTATTCTCCTTGATGGGCTAACCCCACCTGGACCCCCTTTGCTCACCAAGTAAGGGGTTCAAGTGTTCCTGGACCTGTTGTTCACAGGTCAGCCATACTTGATAGTGGGGGTTTCCATCTGCACTTTCCGGTCTACCCTGAACCAGTAGACTTTACCTCCGACTCTTTCAGTTGCTGAGGTCCCTTTACGTTACATTAGTACATGTCTTTGACACTATTACTTTTGGTCCTAGACCAAATTGTGAGGGCAGGTTCTTGCCACTCCTAGAGTGGTTGCGTCTTCCGGCAGACTTTCATTTTGTGCCCATTACAGTCATCTGCAAAGTGGTGAGTTACAACTCGTATCTTGTAAGCACTGTGTTCTAGATGCTCTTTACAAGACAGCTCTTTTTATTAGCAGGACAGTCCTTGGCTGTCCTTTCTGAGTGAACCCTATCTCCCTACTCAGGGTTGTTGGTTTTAGCTTGGTACTCTCCCACTAGTGTGAATGAGTGATGGAGACTTAGTCCAGGAAGATATGGAAATTATGTACTTACCGTAATTATTGATCTTCTTGGACAGTCTCCATCACTCATTCTCACGCCCACCCGCCATCCCCTGGGTTCGCTCGTTTTCTTTCCTGGTCTTCATGGTCCTATGGTTCAGACTGTGAAGACATTGTTCTTTGACCTTTCTTGCAAAGGCCCTCTCAGGCCCAGAAACTCAGGATGAGTTATTCTCGTTAGTTACTCTGCATCTCCTCGGTCGAAAAGGTACTGAGGCAGTTGGAGGGTCGACGCTGAGATAGCCTACACAGGCGCTAGCTAGTCTCGCGGTGCCGCGCATGCCTGATCCTGTCTCAGTGCTGACCCTTCTGAAAATTTTAGGCTCCTGCTTGGTCCTAGCACCTCCGGCGCTATCCCACTACTGTGAATGAGTGATGGAGACTGTTCAAGAAGATCAATAATTACGGTAAGTACATAATTTCCATTTCTGCAAGGTCTTCTCTCTTAAGACCCTTACAGCTGGAGGTTCTATTGGTTGGTAGTTTTCCTCCTCCAGAGTGCTTTTCTTTGTTCCAGACTGCTTGGGATTCAGTCCTATATGTAATTACCTACTGCAAGAGCCCTCTCAAAGTAAGATAGTACAGTTACGTAAGAACTTATCATAATAGTAGATCTTCGAGAGAGAGAGGCTCTTACAGTAGGTAATGCCGTCCCACCCTCTATCCCCCTTAGCTTTTTCAGCTCTTTTTCCAGGAAGGGAAATATCTGCTTCTCTCTCGTCTTGCCTTTTTTGGCCTTTGGCGGGAAAGAACTGGAAGCTACAAATTTTTCTGCGGGGTCCTGATGCCTGCTGGCTTCAGTCCTATATGTAATTATGGCTCTTATCTTGGCACTTATCGAAAAGAGTAGGGCTTTTTATTAAACTGAAAAGTAAACTATAAACACAATGTGATACAACTCACAAAAATAATTATAAAACATGGGGAAACATAAAAAAGCATTATGGTATACATTAAAGAAACAGTTTTTAAAGGGTCACAAAAGTACAAAATCCTAAACCTTCATTAACAGGAGTAGGGAAAATCAACATAACTTGGAAAGTAAAACACATTCGAACTCGTGATACAGCTCGCAAGATAAATCTAAATTAAAAGAAAATGAAACACCGACAGTATAACCTATATTTGTTAGGGATTACAGTACATATTAAATTAAAGGCACCTTAAGGTGTACAAAAAGTCACAACCAAGCCACAGAGTCCCATCTGGATTTAAATAAAGGTGATGAAACATTGTGCAGATCGTGAAGTCGAAAATTCTTCATAGCAGTATCTACCAAATGGAACAATTCATCTTCTCTGCGTCAGTCTTCACCATTCATCACAGATGGGTACTGGCCAGAGATCAGGACCCCGCGGGAGCCTTTTTTTTTTTTTTTAAAGGATAGGCGGAGCCGACGCAACATCGGCGCCGCCCTCGGGGCCCGACGTGCCTACATTGAGCGCTCGGGGATTAACCCGTTAGCTGTGTCGACTCGTCTGTCTACCAGTTCTTCCGTCTCCGCCCGTCGAAAGTAGCCTCGTGGGAAGCCTGTGAAGAAATTTTCAAAGTTTTAGGCCTTAGCCTTTTGTCGTCGTCAGTCCGTCGGTTCCTGCTGGTTCTAGTCTGCCCTACTCGACGTCGTTGGTAAGATCTTTCCATTTATTTTACAGTTTAGCGACGTCGAGTCTGTTTTGGTGTTTTTTTTCCCGTAGCTTATGTCACGGTTGGAGGGCAAGAAGTCGTCTAAGGCGGGGCGGTCCACCATGCGTCGGTGCCCGTGCGGCCGCAAATACTCCATTACCGACCAGCATGACCGGTGTCTCTCGTGTCTTGGCCCACTTCACGACATGGATTCGTGCGACGCCTGCTTCTCCATGGACCCGGCGTCCTCTCGAACAGCCAGCGTTTAGTAGAAGCCGACTCCGCCGATTTTTAGAAGTAGGCCTACTTTTCCGGGCCAAGCCGTGCTCTCGGCCTTTCTCCGGGTCCCCTCCCAGTTCTATACGGACCCGAGGAGGGCCTCGGCCTTTCGTAGCCTAGCCTTGGCGAGGCTCCTTCCATGACACAGGAGGCCCGTCCCGCTTCCTCCGGAGCAGGCGGGAGGCGCCCGCTATGGCAATCACCCCGCCGAGTGAAGGCTCCCCTGGTGTCGCTCCAGCGGTCCGAGGCCGGGTCGATCCCGTGCTTTCGACGCCGTCGCTCGGTGCCGTCGGCGCCGTTTGCGGCGCCATGGGTCCTGTTGGTGCCGACTCGTCTTTTCGCGCCATGGCTTATCGGCATTATTCACGCGGTGCCGACCCTGCTCGCGGCACCGTGACCCTCGGTAGCGGCGTCGCCTTTATCATGTCTCGCCTCGGCGCGAGGTTGAGCTGCGGCGTATGGGGCAACAGGTCATCTGTCGGTGCTGTCCTCGGCACCGTTGGTGCTCGGTGCCACTCGCGGCGCCGAGGGGTCTGGTGGTGCTGTGTTCGGCGCCGAGTCCGCCCTCTGGGTCGTCGGCGCCGCTTCGATCCTCGGTGCCACTCGCGGTACCGAAGGGCCTGGCGGCATCATCGGCGCCGAGGCGGTGGCTGGGGTTTCTGTCAGCGCCGTCTCTGTTACTGGTACTGCCCCTGGTGCTGGTGGGCTTGACGGTGCCGCAGCTGGCCCTAGTTCGGGACCTTTGGCCCGTGCTGCCCTGCCGCCTTCTGCCAGCGCCGCTTGCGGGGCTGTGGAGAGTGCAGATGCTGCCTTGGCCACTGCTTGGACTTCTGGGCCCTTGGGTAAGGTCGCTCTTCCTCGCCCTCCTACCGTCTGGCTTAGGGCCTCAGACTCTACCTCTTCGGAGTCGGGCTCGGAGTCCAGCGGGCAGTCACACCCTTCGGGGTTGTCTGCAGAGGAGGACAAGCCGGTGGTCTCCACTACGGGTCTCAGTCAGCACCCTTCTGAGGTGCATCTGGTCCCCTCCGAGGTTAAGGTCAGTGGTACTGACCAGCAGGCTGTGGTGCGTGCCACCATTGCCATGCAACCTGGCCTTGGGGGGTTCCTTGACCCCTCGGTGGTGGTACCCCCTCCGGTGGTGTGTCTCGATCGCCCAACTTTGGGGCCTGTCGGGAAGCCCACAGGAGGGAAGGGTGCTGCTCCCTGGGTCTCCCCTTCGGGGGCAGCCCAGAGCTGCCAGCTTCCTAGGCTGGCCCTTTCGAGGACTACGACTCTCTCGGACTCCGAGGGGTCGGGAAGTGTGGGGTCGTGCGTCCAGCCTTTCTCTGGGACCCACCGGGCCCTGGGCGAAGCACGCGGACTTCCGCCCTTCCCTTCTGGTTCCTTGAGGGGGTCCCATTCTTTGGAGGCAGGGGACCGTCCTTCTGGATCTATATGGCCCCGGTCGCCTCACTTGGGGGATTCTTCTGGGCGCAGCCTAGGCAGTACCGGTTGTACAGCTGTTGGCTGCAGAGTCTTCCAGGACACCCTCCTCGGGGGTCCTTGGTCCGCTCCCTGGCAGAGGTCAGCCAACTTCCTCTCTCGGCTCTGCCCCTTCCCCTCTGCCGCCTTCTCCAGCGTTCCCAGGTATTCTTGGTCCTAGCGGTCCTCTCACCTGGGAACAGTTCAGAGCAGTGGCTGCTCGGTTCCCTGCCTACGTTAGGGCCATGGACAGCCAGGTTTTTCAGCCTCCCCCCGAGCAGCCACTCTCAGGCGCATGGTGACCTCCAGCTCCTCATCCCCCTCTTCAGGAGGAGAGGAACCGTCTGTCCATATCCCTCCTGCCGCTGATCTCTCCGGTATCAGGCGTTTCCCTCGTAGGTGCTGGAGGACCTTCACCTCTCTCCATGAGCATTCCTGAGCATCGGCCTCGCGCTTTCTAGGCGATTCGGTCTGACCACCCTTGTGGTGCCGCCCTGGCCTGCTCCCTTTCGGGAGGCGTCCATGCGTTTCTGGCAGAGGCCCTTCTCCGGAGTTCCTGCCCCTAGGGACCTCAGCCAGAGTATTGCGCTCCCCAGAGTCTCCAGGTTCTATGCCTCATCCACAGTCCGGATTGGCACACCTGGACACTCCTGGCCAGACCTGCGCCCTCCCGGACCGGCCCCCAGATCAGGACTCTTGATTTTGATTTCTGGGGAGGAGGACTTTCTACTCGGCATGGTTGCTTCTCTCCATCTCCGCTCATCAGGCCCACTATGCAGCCTACAACAGGTTCTTGTGGTCAGCGCTGGGTCAGATCCTAGCTGCTTTGCCTGACTCGGAGCAAACCAGGCAAGCCATCATCTCTCTGCACATGGCCTGGAGCTAGCAAGGCACCAAGCAAGGGCATCTACGGCGCCAGTGAGGTAGCTACCAGGGTAGTAGGGACAGCGATCTGCACGGAGATCGGCGTGGCTTACCTTTCCGGTTGTCACCCTTGGCCTGGCGTGGGGTGATTTGCTCTCTGCTCACCAGGAACTTCTCTCTTTTCCCGTGGGGCGACTTACGTTTGTCGGGCAAATTCCTTCCCCTCCGAGGACCCGTCCAGCTCTCCCACTCTCGGGCCTCTTCAGGCCCAGAAGGTTCCCATAGTGTGTCATCCACTGAGGCAAGGGACACTGTCCTTGGGGTACAATTAATCAGCCCCTTGAGGCTTGGTATTCACCATCTGCTGATGAATGGTGAAGATTGACACAGATAAGATATAGAAGTACATACCTACCGTAATTGCGAGTCTTTCTGTGTAACTTCACCATTCATCACAATCTCCTGCCATCCCTGGGGCTTCAGTCTCTGGATCCTCCTCCCTCTGTGCCTACCCTCTTTTTGAGGAGGGTAAAGTTGAGACACACAGGGGTAATTTTCTCTTCCCAAGGGGTACAGTTAAGTGGCACTTCCTCTCTACTATTTATCCTCACCCCTACGGGGTGAGAACTTAGTGGTTGCCCTCCTTCTGTTATCCTTCTATTAAAAAAAAAAAAAAAAAAAAACTTTTTTCACCAAATATCTTTACAGAAGTACTGAGTCCCTGTACCCTGTCCTTCTCCAGAATAGCCAACTCTGCTTTTGGGGTTTGCCAGTTATTCTGTGCCTTGAATTCTGGCAGGTTAGCTTTGCCACTCCTTGCAGTTCCTATACAGTCTGGTGACGGACAAGGGTCCTGGACTCTTGTTACCTCTCACTCTCTCCTAAATTCTCTCTCTCCCCCCTTCTTCCCTTTTCCAGAGTGGGGGCCCTCCCCAATCCCATAGTTTTACTTCTTCTATGCTGTCCTCTCAGTCGTTATTTCTCCTTTTAGTTCAGTTTTCTCTTCCTTTTCTGTCCTTGGACTCTCTTGTCCCACCCTCCATCCTTCCTCTTACCTCTCGCTGACTCAGAACTGGTAGGCAGGCGGAGTCGGCACAGCAACGGCTAATCCTCGGGCGCCACGTGTAGACGTCGGCCTCGAGCGCGCGCCATGCTGCGTCGGCTCCGCCTATCCTTTAAAAAAAGGTCTCGGGGTCCTGATCTCCAGCCAGTACCCATCTGTGATGAATGGTGAAGATACACAGAAAGATCATAGTTACGGTAGGTACGTAATTTCTATTTTTGTAGAAAAGAGACGTTGCTGAATAGTGAGCCGGCAGCGGACAAACCAAATATAAAATTTAAAACACACAAGAAATAACCACATAGTAACCCTGTCGTGTTTAGTCCCACAAAAAAAAGGGTAAAATACCTACACACGATATTTCTGTGGTTAACTGCAAAAAAGGAGATGTTGGCCACTTAGATTGGACATTACTCCAAAATTCTATAATAAATGGGCATTCAAAAAATAAATGTTCCATGGTCTCAATTATATGGGAGCAAGTTTTTCTTGGACAATATCATTCCGAAATCTGTTTATGTTTCAAATTTCCTCTAACATTAAGTTTTCCATAAAGAGACAACCACAACACATCCCACATATTACGGGGTATCCAAGGGGAAGTCAGCATATTACCAATTGCCAAACGTTGATGTGGAGCATAAATATCAAATGGGGCTATATCTTGAAAATATCGTTGTATTATAAATGCATACAATTCCTTTCTGGAAAATTGGATAAAGGAGCCTTTGAAATTGCCCATAATTTTATTTTCCCAAACATACTCTCATAGTGGGAGAAAAGCAGCTATAGACCGTTGTCTAAGGATTAGTGCTTCTCTGGCCAAATAGATACCATTTCCCCACTGAATCCTGAAGCCATGGTGTCCAAATTTGGGAATTCTATTAATTATAGGCCGTAGATTTGTATACAGAAACATAGTAAAAATAAAAATAACAGGTTGAATCATATTTAAACCTCCCTGGTTACAATCTCGAAGAAACTACGTTTTATAGGGTTTAATCTGCTACCCCAAATGCATGAAAAAAAACCTTTAAATCTGTGTTTCCAGACTCAAGGGGAGACTAAAAACTGAGCTTAACTATAAAAACGGGTAACAAAAAGTTTTTACCATAAAAACCCTCTTTAATTTGGATAACCGCCACTTATTCCATATAAATACAAAATCACACATGCCCCCACAATGCAAAGCATCATGGGCTGCATATGCAAATCACCACAGAATGTTATGCTGGTCCAACTTTAAGCAGAATTGCATGGTGCCGAAAGGCCTCTCACACAGTTTGCAAAGGGTGCTAACAGAAGACATAACCACGTGTTTCATCCTACCAGGACTCATCAGTATGCCTCGTCTGTTTGACACCCCAGTGGAATGGACCAGCTACCCTAGAGGCAGTGTGCCTTGGATATATTGTGGTGAACCCATTAAAATAAAAAACTATTTAAAGATTAAAGAACCTCTGTGCGCAAACACTGGGGACAAGGGTTACCAAAGGGCATTTGGCTGGGAAGCCAAGTTTCAAGAAAATACAAAATCACACATGCCCCCACAATGCAAAGCATCATGGGCTGCATATACAAATCACCACAGAATGTTATGCTGGTCCAACTTTAAGCAGAATTGCATGGTGCCGAAGGCCTCTCACACAGTTTGCAAAGGGTGCTAACAGAAGACATAGACACGTGTTTCGTCCTACCAGGACTCATCAGTATGCCTCGTCTGTTTGACACCCCAGTGGAATGGACCAGCTACCCTAGAGGCAGTGTGCCTTGGATATATTGTGGTGAACCCATTAAAATAAAAACTATTTAAAGACAAAGACACTCTATGCATGAAACACTGAGGCAAGGGTTACCCCAAAGGGCATTTGGCTGGGAAGCCAAGTTTCAAGAAAATACAAAATCACACATGCCCCACAATACAAAGCATCATGGGCTGCATATGCAAATCACCACAGAATGTTATGCTGGTCCAACTTTAAGCAGAATTGCATGGTGCCGAAAGGCCTCTCACACAGTTTGCAAGGGTGCTAACAGAAGACATAGACACGTGTTTAGTCCTACCAGGGACTCATCAGTATGCCTCCGTCTGTTTGACACCCCAGTGGAATGGACCAGCTACCCTAGAGGCAGTGTGCCTTGGATATATTGTGGTGAACCCATTAAAATAAAAACTATTTAAAGACAAAAAAACCTCTGTGCGCAAAACACTGAGGCAAGGGTTACCCCAAAGGACATTTGGCTGGGAAGCCAAGTTTCAAGAAAATACAAAATCACACATGCCCCCACAATGCAAAGCATCATGGGCTGCATATGCAAATCACCACAGAATGTTATGCTGGTCCAACTTTAAGCAGAATTGCATGGTGCCGAAAGGCCTCTCACACAGTTTGCAAAGGGTGCTAACAGAAGACATAGACACGTGTTTCGTCCTACCTATTTCGTCCTACTTATTCCATATGTCTACCTTAGCTTGGGCTTCCTGTAATTTAATTTTCCAATTGATATAATCCAAATCACCTGCTCCAAAATGCACGCCAAGAATCGAACAGGTTTCCCGTACAACTGTAATACCTATTACATGTGCAACTGAGATATCTAAAACTTGAAGGGGTATACAGTTACACTTATTGTAATTTATAACAGCACCTGTACATAAAGAAAATTCATGCAAAACTGTTTCTAAGCAATGTGCAGAAGGGATGTCACTGATAAAACAAATATCATCTGCATATGCTGTACATTTAATTTCAGGGTCACTACTAGAAAATGAAACACCATGTATATCAGAAGAAGCGTGTACAGTTCTAATTAACGTGTCCAATGTAAATAAGTACAAAAGTGCACTTAAGGGACAACCTTGACGCACACCCCTCAAAACCGGAAACTTTTAACCCAACCAACCATTACAGTAAGCTTGGACTGTAGCCTGAGCATAACACGTCCGTAACCATTGTACAGAGATGCATGGAATACCATAGGAGTCCAGGCAGTCCCATAAATATGTATGCCTCACATTATCAAAAGCCTTAGACTGATCCATACTAAATATTAAACCTGTGAGTTCCCCAGATGCTCCTTTTTGTTTAATTTCGCGGAGAAGGATCAAATTGTCAGTAATGCGCCTATCAGGAATTGAACAAGTTTGGGAAGGATGTAATAAAAACTCAGCATGTACTAATAGTCTGTTGTTCAAAATTTTTGTCAGTTTTAAAATCCGTGTTCAACAATGTAAGAGGTCTCCAATTCGTCAAGTGTCCTCAATCCCCTTTTTCATATAAAAAAAAAAAAAAACCACCAAACCTTCATACATACTAGAAGGCAAAATTCCCATAAGTAAAGCATCATTCAACACCATAGTAAATTCTGATAATAAAAGAGAAAAAATCATTTTGTATAGCTCATACGGAAGCCCATCCAAGCCTGGGGCTGAGCGAGACTTCATTTGAGAGAAGGCACTGGTGACTTCCAATGGGGTGATGTCTGAAACCAACATCCGTTTACCATGAACAGATAATTGGGGCAACACACACTAAGCCAACCAAGGGACATATGAAACCACAGGCGTTTCAGGTGGACTAAACAAATATTGTATATGGGACTCCACAGCCGAAAGAATCTCTCTTGTTTTTGTGCATCTCTGCCCATATTGATTTTTAACTATTGACATATATTTTTGCTGCCTCTGATAGGCAAAAAAATGAGAAGCATCCATAAAGGCTTTATCCCCTTGAGTCCCAAATCGTCTCAGTTTCCAAGGATTTAGCCTGATCAAATTGTATTTTGTTCAATCGTTCTCGAAGTATATGTAAAGTGGAGAGAATAGAAACATCCCCTTGTACTGCTCGAAAGTGTGCGTCTAGAAATTGTGCCATAAGAAGGTCATATTCATCGGTTTTATATTTACCATTAATTTTACCAATACATGAAAAATAAAGTTGGATATCCTGTTTAGTATCTATCCACCAATCTCGAGAACAATCATAGAGGCAAAAAAACAATTTTCTAGCTTTTAATAAAGCCAGAAAACCATCCTCAACTGTAGAAATAAGCAGTAAGTCTAAATGTAATCTCCAGTAACCTGGACCACGATGCATCTTTGTATGACTGGAAACCGTAACCTCTATCATGGCATGATCAGAAGGTGTCACAGGACTAGTTTTAGTATGAATAACATTCAAGGAATCGGAGAGAAACCAAAAATCAATACGGGTAGCTTTAGTACCCTGCAAAAATGTTTTAGCAGGTGGAACTTGAGCTGCCATAACATCTTGTAAACCAGATTGTGCCAATAGGTCATTAAGACAATGAGCATCACAAAAAACGTTTTTTCGAAGGCCACGATCTTTCTGATATCTACTGCAATTAAAGTCTCCGCCTAGAAAAATATGTCATGATGTAAATAAATATGGCAAAATTAATTTGAAGAGGCCAACTCTGTCAAATTTCGTCTGTGGGGCATACACATTTATGAAACGCCCCTGTAATCCATTCACTTTTAAATCTAACATCAAAACATGCCAAGGATAGAGCTCTACCAGGCGAATTAATTTAGCCGTCTGAGTATTCACAGCAGTACCAACGCCACTGCATAATACGTCAGCCAGGAACCAATATGTAATTCCCCACCTCCAACTAACCGTTGCCGTATTCACATCTTCCCTGGAATATAAACGGGTATCCTGGAGGAATACCACATCATAAGCTTCGTTTTCAAACAAAGAATAAATCAACAACCCCTTCCTCTCCGACTGAATACTGTTAACAATCAGAGAGGCCACAGAAAGATTATAAGACACAGACATATACAGAAAAAGAAAAAAGAAAATAAATACCAATGCAAAAATATCCAAATGAACAGAACAGTTTTCTTAAACAAGCCAACCTAAAAAAATCATTTTTTTTTTGTAGATTTCTCATCCTAACTTAGTCCTTTTCTCCCCAGTATCCGGTTGCTCCAGGGGCTGGTCAACATCAGAGGCACCGTCTGGTTGAGATGAGAGAACAGAGGTAGAATCAGACTCTGTTCCACTGTCATCCAGAAGTACCTGGTAGTTGTTTCATAAACCAAGGGTTCAGTATCTGACACAGGTTTCTCCAAACCCCGAGAATGAAGACTACGGCGCCTAGTGGAAACCACCGTAAAATCCCCTTCAGGAGGCATAGGTGGGGGCATAGGATCTACTGATATAGGGGTTACAACAGTGGATGCTACAGGAGGCAGAGAGGCCAGCACAGGTGCCGGGTCTACAACAGACATATCAGCTTCAGTAAAAATCTGTACCTGGGGCTGCTCCTGCACCTGAAACGTTTGTGGTCTTGCCCTTTCCGGGGGGGGGGGGTGGAGGCCGTTGTCTCAATGCAGCCTTAACCGCAGTATTAATATAAAAATCCTGCATACAAAAATCCCCCTTAGATTTATTTTGGGCTGCAAAAGGGCAGTCAATGAAAGCATGAGCATCCTCATAAAAGAACATTTCACTGGGTGATGACAATCAGTAAAACATGTCCCCTTTCACCACACTGAACACACTTCACAATATCACAGGTCATACTAAGGTACCTAGAGAACCACATTTGTAACAATACTTGGTTGGCCTGGGTAGAATAAAACTTTATCCCTACCAGGTAAAACAACTCTGCAAATGCTGTAAGCCATCCTCTGTCTGTAGTAAATAAATTTTATACCTCCACCCTCCATTCCAAAACCCCTCAGAATCCAGTATAGACTCAGGGTTACCCTGGAGCGTACATTTGTGTTCTAACCAATATGTAATGTCTTCGACGTTTACCCCCTCATTCCTAAATAATACAATTATAACTTTAAAGGATTGTTTTGTCAGTGGAATCGCCTGAAAATGAGACCAAGCAGGGTTAGTTTTAAGTAAAGCATATTTCATCCAAGATCTATTCAATAAATCAGAAGTGCAGCTGATCATGATCGTGTTGTCCCCAGGGGAGTGAATAAGAGCATAAACTTCATCCGGAGGAAAACCCAATAACTGTTTAATCAAAACTTTGCCAACATAAAATCGGTCAGGTATATCTTCGGTAGTTCCCAAAAACCTTAAGCGAACTGCATTCAGTCGTTTAGCCAGTGTCACTGGTTTCTTAAATAGACTAGCAAATGTAGCAGGAGGCACTGACAAACCATTAGATTCTTTGTTATGTTCAATAATCAACCCAGCCATCCCCATACTGTCTCCTGTGGCCCGAGTCATCGTAAGGTGCGAATCAGTAAGGGGGGAGAAAGAAATTAAGCCATCAACGAGAACAGAGTCCTGAGATGCAATGTTTGTATTCTGTAAGGGATCAGGGTTAACCACTTTTGAGGTGACCCTAGAGGCAGGAAGCGCTGTTCCCGTACCAAAACATCAGTGGGCAGGGGATCTTGTTGAATGGAAAACTCCTCCAAAGGACTATCTGCAGATGCTGATGGCTCTCCCACCCCAGGAACCCCCAGAATCGGGATCTCAGGGTCAGCGACCCAGACGCCAGTTTCGGACCTTATCCAACCTGCCTGCTGTAAAGCCCGCTGAGGGGACCATGTATCTCCCGAAGAAGACTTCTGGGGTGGGGGCAAATCCTCGCTTTGTGTATTAGAATGACTTCTTAACACTTTATTAGTGTTACCTGGAGGGCCCGAGGGGGAATCCAATTCGGGCCGCTTGCGTTTCTTTTCTTCCTCCACGGAAAGCTGAGTTTGCCGGTAGTCTGCTAGAGTGAGCTCCAAAGCCTGACGCGTGATTTCTAGTTGCGTAGCAACAACCAAAGAGGAAGACGCTGACTGGTCCTGAGGCACCATAGAAAGAACATCCTCTGATAGACTCAAAACTGGATTTACAGGCTCCGCCCGATAAACTGGGCCATCACCCATTTCTTCATTACTGATGACTCCTGCATCGTGAAACAAGGACGCCTGCTGCGAGGGTATAGGTACGTTAAGCTGGCAATCTCATGAATGCATTCCAGCCGTGCCTTCCCCCTCGCAAACTGATTCTTGCAAATGCACAGCAGTCATCCGACCTCCACTGCTGTCAGCCACCATCTTGGTCCCGCAGGAAAAAGGTTCCTTGGCCAAATTTCCCTCATTCACTAAAAATACCACCAACAGTTTCATCTGGTTCAAGGTCAGTTTGCATTCATCTGTATCCCCTTCCCCCGGGTCGTGCCTGAAAATAGGCAGGATTTGTCTAGTGCACTAACCCGGTCAACAAAAACTAAATAAATAAAATAAAAAATAAAATTACCTACTGCAAGAGCGCCTCTCAAAGATCTACTGTTACGGTAAGTTCTTACGTAACTGTTCTTTATCGAGTGCAAGCTTTAGCTTGCCTTTCTGACTGGGAATGAACTGCATGGCTGCTGAGCAGATGAAAGATACAGACCTAATGCCTGTTTGATGACTGCTTTCCTTAAATTGAAGCTAGTACAGGTGAGGAGAATTATATTACTTAATTGATTGATTGCATGCTTGAATGGCAAAAATGTTGCTGTTTGAATACGCGGCAACATTTAGGCTACATTTAATCTGGCACCGTAGGATCCTTGCAACCTTTAGACCGTGACGTACAAACAGCTACATTTTAACTGGCTACCTTTCATCCGCCTGCCCTTTGGAGAACTGCTAGGAGTCTGCCAGAAGTGTAGATAGTACACCACATCCCATGTCCCTAGAAAAACAGGTTATGCACCTGTAACAGTAGATCTTACTTCGAGGAAGTCTCTTGCAGCAGGTCACACCGGTATGATTAAACCGTCAGGCGACAGGACCACACGGAAAACTTCTAGCTAGCAGTGTACCATGGGAGACCGCCCACTGCCATCAGTCAGCTGACATCATCCTAGCCTATAAAGGTGAACTGTCCCCCACACCTCCCTCAGTTCTTTTCCCGATGTCTACTCGCGCATGTCGGATCTTAGCAGACGCCGTAGCTAAAGTTGACTGCCATTTCCTGCACTTGCCACGCTTTTTAATTTTTCGTTTTTCTTTAGTGTATATTATAGAATTTTCGGTGTTCTGATCAATGAGTTTGTCTTCTCCACCAGCCTCTTCTTCCCACCACTCCTCAAAGTGTGTCTGTGGCAAGCAGATCCCTGAAAAGGATGGCCACTCTGCATGTCATCTGCCTAAGCCCCAGCCAGGACACCGAAGCCTGCCAGTTTTGCCAAAAATTCAGCCAGGGCACTCAGAGACATCGTTTAAAAACTCTGGAGAGGCATCTTTTAAAGCAGAAGTTGGTCACAATAGAGAAGGAGCTGCAGACCAGGAGCTCTTTGGCCTCTCCAGCACAGTCCTCTGGGGCCTCTTCATCTTCTCACAAGGAAAAATCCGGAAAGCACAAGCATCGAACTAAACACCGGGATCGGGCCCGGCCAGCTTCCCATTCATCCCATAAACTGTCTACCGCGATGGGGTCATTGTCCCATGGGGTTCGACTTCTCCAGCCCTCTCTTACTCCAGGGGCTCTGCCAGCTGCCCTCATTGCTGTCTTAGGTGGCGGCTCTTCGGTGCAGGGGACTTCATCTCCTGCTTCCCAGCGCCTGATGCTTAGGCCCATATCTTCCATGAGCTGTCAGCCTGGTGTCTTGGCCTGTGTTGGTTTCTCAGTGGACAGTCGCGCTCCCTGCCATGGCGCTGCCTTTGTTGATTCCCACTACTGAGACCAACGTCAGTCCTGCCAGACAACACCCGCAGAAGGCTGCCACCGTTTCCTCTTCACCGGCGTCACCTCTGCCTTGACTCAGGAGTCTTCATCCCCTCACACGCCAGCTTCTCCAGCTGGGCCAATGTCACGAACCCACTCCTGAGGGTTGGGTCCACTGAGCTCACAGTGCCCACCCCTAAGTGCAGTCCGTGACAGGTAGGGGGAAAACAGGAAACCCTCTTCGAGTCCTTCTATAGTGCTTGCTGGCTTCACAACTGAACACGGGCCAAAAAGTCCCAGAGTCCCCTCTTTACTCTGGATCAGGGTATAATACCAGTCTCGAGTCTTACAGCCAGATATGAACCCTTTCTTGGTTGTTACAAAAAGGGGAAAGATCCAGGCATTACAACCTCTTTGGGGTAGAATTGTAACCCTGATTTTGCTTTCTTCCTCAAGGCGTGCAATAACCTGGTTCAAATCCCACCAGACTCTTCATTGAGACTTTCTTATTCCCCTTAACTTTTATCCAGTCTTTCCCTTTTCAGACCCTTTGTTCGATTTGGTAGCTTATGATGGCACCCCGTAGCAGTTTAGTCACAGATTAATACCGAACTTCCCACAATCGCACACGCAATATAAGAAAATCTCACTCTCAGGCCAGTTTTCTTGAAAACAAAATGTTTTTACTAAATAGTTACTAATCATACAGTTGCAACTAAAAAGGTTTAATCTTTTTGGTCACAGCATAACAAAAAAAGCAGAATTGTACAAAAAAAAAAAAAACCACTATGACAGTTACCTAAAGTTCTAACTTAGTTTGTAGTGAATTGGAGTCTGTAAAGAGCAAGTGCAGTCTCTAGTTCTTAGTCTCTGTGCTGTGGCAGTTTTGTTTCTCTGTGTGTTTAGGAGAGAGTCCAGATGAAAAGTGTACTACATGCCCTGAGCGGAGGGCTTTAAATACCTTCTGTAACTTGCAGTGTCATCAATTGTCCCAGTTCCAAAGAAACTGGTCTATTTACCTATCAGGTGAGTCAGAGCAACTACTCCATTTGGCCAAGAGATGTCACCGTTCTGCCGTTTCTAAAATTCCAAGAATATTAAAAATCAAATCCAGTCACATATAATTAACATGGATATGACATTCAGAGTTTAAGCCTTTTGAAGTCCCCTGTAGACAGTTCGCACCCGTAAGATGAAATTCACATTAGCTTGTCAGAATGGTCATTTGCTGCTCAAATCCTGGCCAAAACATCCTGGGCTTTGAACTGGCTTCCTTCAATTAAGTTAGAAGGAAGATCCTGAAAGGTTTATGACTATACAAGCTGATTTTATTACCTCTGGGTCAGCTAGTCAGGAAATGCAATTAGCTTATTGCCAAGTAAGCTGTTTTACAGGTTACAGGACTATCAGCCAATAAAAAAAAAATTCCTTCTCAACATTGGCATTTACCAGGTGGCATTTTTAAACATGTACAAGAATATAACCAAACATAACACCACACATCTGCCCATCTGACTGGTGGGCATAGCTTGCCACAGTCGGCGCATCCTTCCCTGAGGTGCTCCAGGCCAATGCCTGCAGGTCTGCCGCCAGTGCTGCCACAGCCTATGGGCCCAACCCGTCGTCGCCCCTACTACAAGTTACGCTGCAGTCAATGCCTGTTGGGCCAACACCAGATCCTCAACTGGCAGTGGGCGGCCCTGTGCCTGGGTACCCTATGCCGGCTCCTCCACCATCGTACCCTTCCCCGGTGCCCTCTTATCCTTTCTTACCAGTGTACAGTGTACTGCCCCTGGTGGATTACAGTGCCCTTTTCTCAGCTTGGTGGTCCTTCATCCAGAGGCAGACCCCGCCCCTCAAGGGCCTTCTCCGTCTCCACTCCGTCCTCCCCAGATCCAAGACTGGACTGGGTAAAGCAAACCCCACATGTTGGGGTCTTCAGGGGTTGACCCGACATTGGCTCAGGTTCTCAAAGGGATGAGCGCTGGCCTACTGCATTGGTCCCAGATAGTGATTCTGCTGAGAATGAATCCGATTCTTCGGGGTCTTCTCCTCACCTGGGGAATCCTCAGATGGGGATGACCATACAAGGAGGTGCCAAATTCCCCCCTTATCCGATGATCCTACCTTCATGGATGTCAGGCGCCACATCCAGTCCATTATGGGCTGGGAGATGGAGGAGCAGGACCCAGAGAGGCGCCATTTGGCCATTTATCTCTGCAGCGAGATCCCTTCCCTGTGGTGGTGCCCCCTTTGATTGACTCCTATGAGGATGTCACTAGGGCAGCCTGGAATCATCCTTCTACCGCCCTTCCTCTGCCTAAGAAGGCAGACCGCCTTTACTATGCCCCGGTTGGCAAGCCCTTTTTAGGGGGTCACCCTAAGGTGGACTCGGTGGTGATTAATGCAGTGCATGACCGTACTAAAAAGCCCAAGCACCGTAGTACCCTACCCCCGGACCGGGAGTCCAGACAGCTGGATCACCTGGGCAAACGTGTTTTTGCTTCTACTACCCTGGCTATCTGGGCCCTAAATTATCTGGTCCACATGGTCAAATACCAAAATGTTCTTTGGGACCAAGCCAGGGACCTGGTGCAGATCTTGCCAGAGGACCCCACTAAGACCGATAAACATAGAACATAGAAACATAGAAGATGACGGCCGATAAGGACCGCAGGGCCCATCCAGTCTGCCCGTTTTTTCTACCTTATGAATGTGCCATAGGCCTTTACTCTGTCAATGGCCTATCTGTTCATACTCCTCTGTATTGCTCCCTTATGCCTATCCCATGCCTGTTTGGAGTTTGCCCAACTTATGAAATCTGGCTCGGACGTTGGCAGTTATGTCCTCTGTGCAGCTTGTAATGCTGTGGATGCCTCTGGGCATGGGGCTGCTGCTAGAATCTGCCTCCAGGGCCATTCTTGGCTCTGGGTATCCTGCTTTGCCTCAGATGTGCAGGCCAGCACTTTGGACGCCCCTTTCTGGGGTTTGTTCCTTTTTGGAGGGGGATTTCCAGGACATCATTTCAACCCTGCAGGAGTCACGGTGGGCCCTCAAGTCAGTCCATTCGCTCTATCACACTCTGCCTAGAGCAGGCCAGCTTCAGTCCTTTCACAGGTCGTCCAGCAAGCAGTCTCAGAACCAGCCTGCCAAGGGTCAGCACAAGTGTAAGGCCATAGCAGCCCCTGCTTCTGCCGCTGCCAGGGCTCCTGCGCCCCCCCGCCTGCTCCTGCCCCTACCTCCTAACTCCTTAGCTGACCCCCCCAACCCCCGGATGAGGATCCAAGGAAGGAGGTCAGGGTCGGTTCTCCCTCCACCTAGAGGTGTATGACCATGGACAACTGGGTGCTTCAGATCATAGAACATGGTCACATTCTGGAGTTTCTAGAGTGGCCTCCAGAAAATCTTCCCATACATTTCACATATCCCCCTGCCCACCTGTCTCTGGTTTGGGAGGAAATTCAGGCTCTTCTGCAAAAAAGAGCCATAGAGCCCATTCCTCAGGCTCAGTGGGGAAGGGGTTTTGACTCCCACTTCTTCCTCGTCCCCAGAAAGACCAAAGATCTTTGGCACATCCTGGACCTGAGCCATCTGAACATATACATCAAGTGCAAGTGCTTCCAGATGGTCACCCTCCAGGGGCTGTTACCCCTTTTGCACCAGGGGGACTGGCTTTGCTCTTTGGACATGCAAGACGCTTACCTGCATATCTAAATCTTTTTTGCCCATCATCACTCTCTCCACTTCCGCTTTCAGGGAGCACTTTTCAGTTCCAGACCGTCCCTGTTGGCCTTTCCTCAGGCCCCACCCCTTGGGTATTTACCAAATGCCTGGCAGTGGTGCCAGCCGCATTGAAGAGGCAGGGATTCTGTGTGTTCCCCTAATTGGACGATTGGCTGCTAGCAACTCCTAAAGTGATCGCTTAGTTCAGACCTTTTTATACCTCTTCCGTCTCTTCCAGGTCTTGGGGATCACCATAAATCTGCTGAAGTCCTGCCTCTCTCCTTGCCAGCACCTTCAATACATAGGGGCTGTGCTGTACACCAACCAGGGCAAGGCCTTTTTGCCTGAGGACAGGGCGGAGTGACTGATGGAGCAGGCCCATCTGATTTACTCCAGCCGGCAGGTCCCAACCAGAGTTTTCCTGCAGCTCCTGGGCCACATGGCAGCAGCAGTTGCCATGGTTCCCCTCACTCACCTGCATATGTGGGTTCCTCAGTGGACCTTGAGGGTCCAGTAGGACCAACAAATGACCTGGACCAGTTGGTCCTGGTCTCTGACCCATGCCGGAAGGTTCTGTCATGGTGGCTGGATCCGATCAACCTCCTTTGGAAGGGTGTCCCTTCAGTTCTTGACCCTCCATCAGATTCTCACGACAGATGCATCCTGCCTGGGACGGGGTGCTTATCTGGCCAATCACCAGACCCAGGGTACCTGGGCAGACATAGAACAGGGTCTCCATATCAGCGTTCTGGAGATGCGTGTGGTCCTTTATACTCTGCATGCCTTTCAGACTTGTCTCCTCCCCGGTCCGCTGTTGGTGCAGAGGGACAACATGTGTGTGGTGTATTACATCACCAAGTAGGGGGGAACCCATTCTTACGCCCTGTGTCAGGAGGCAGTGAGAGTCTGGTATTGGGCCCATCAAGCACAGTCTGGAGCTCTCGGCTGTACATGTTCCAGGCATTCAGAACATCTTGGCCGTCAGTCTCTGCTGCTCCAGGTTGCAGGCTCATGAGTGGGAGCTTCTAACTTTGGTGGTCGAAAATCTCTTTGATAGGTGAGCCATCCAGAGTTTGACCTCTTTGCATCTACACTCAACGCAAACCTGCCACTTTTTTGCTCACTCGATCCCAGGCCTGGAGATTTCTGATGTGAGACATTGTCCCTCTCTTGGAATGGGAGGTTTCTGTATGCCTTTCCTTCCTTTCCGCTCCTGCATAGGGTTCTGCTTAAGTTCCAGTTGGAAGGGGTGGAAATGATTCTTATAGCCCAGTGCTGGCCATGCCAGATTTGGTTTCCCTTGTTGCAACAGCTGGCAGTGGAACCCTGGTGCCCTTGCCCCTGTGTGCCGGTTTGCTCTCCCAGGTTCAGGGTACCCTGATCCATCCGGACCGGAAGTCCCTGCATCTCCATGCTTGATTCCTGCAGACCTAGCTATTGCCCACTTCAAGGTGTCCTCTAGGGTCGAAAACGTTCTGGTGGCTGCCAGGAAACCCTCCACCAGGGCCAATTATGCTATGAAATGGAAGCATTTCTCCATTTGGGCTGCTGCTTGCCATTTGGATCCTTTCACCTGCCCGGTGAATCAGGTGTTGCAGTACCTGTTTCCCTTTTGGATTCAGGCTTGGGGTACTCCTCACTTAAGGTGCACCTTTCCGCCATCTCTGTGTACTGTGCACCTGTTGAGGCCAAAGCTGTTGCCCAGCTTGAAGTGTCACGCACATTCCTATGGGGCATTTTGCATCTGAAACTTCCCATTTGAGACCCAGTCCCTCCATGGAACCTCAACTTTATGTTGGAGAAACTCACTTTACCTCCCTTTGAACCAGCTGCGAGTTGTAAGCTGCGTTTCTTGTCATGGAAAGTGCTCTTTTTAGTTGCTGTTACTCCTGTTCAAAGAATTTCTGAGATATAGGCTCTTGTATGTGAGGAGCCTTATTTGGTTTTTCACAAAGCCAGGATGTCTTTGTGCACTGATCCTAAGTTTTTGCTGATGTCAGAGTTTACTTTGAATCAATCCATCCACCTTCCAGTATATTTTCCTGAATATTTCAATCAGGGGGAAGCCTTGCTTCATACTTTAGATGTACATAAGATTTAGCAGTACTACGCGAACCGCTCAAAGCCTTTCAGGAAAGCTGAACAGTTTCATTTTTCCCCCGAGAGAGAGGTGCTCCTGTTTCCAAACAGTGTTTGTCTAGGTGGTTAGCAAATTGCATTGTTTATTGCTACCATGAGTACAACAAACCCCTTCTGCAGGGGTGGTCAAAGGCCATTCCACCAGGGATGTGGCTGCCTCAGGGGCTTGCTTCAGAAAAGTATCTGCTGCGGACGTCTGCACAGTTGCCACCTGGAGTTCAGTCTACACCTTCATCAAGCATTACAGTCTGGACATCACCTCTAGGCACAGGGCCAGTTTCGGCCTAGCTGTTCTTCAGGGCCTTCTCTCCTTAGCTCTTGGCTGCTGATATGTCCTCCCCTTGGTGGTGTTATCCTGGCGCTACCCAGTACTGCTTGGGACTCAGTCCTACCAGTGTGGCCTGCTGCAAGAGCCTTTCTCGAAGCAAGATAGTACAGTTACATAAGAATTTACCGTAACAGTAGATCTTCGAGAGAAGCTCTAGCAGCAAGACCTGCTTCCCCTCCCTCCTTCCCCCTGCTGCTCTTTTCTCTCACACTTCTTCTGCCTTCTTTTGGCTCTCAGGAAACCTCCTCTGTTCTCCATTAGCTGCCCATATAGGGTCTCCGTCAGGAGAACTGCGGTAGGTGTGGGGGACCGCCCACTTTTATAGGCTAGGCTGATGTCGGCTGACTGACGTCAGTGGGCAGTCCCCTGTGGTAGACTGCTAGCTAGAAGTTTTCCGTGTGGTCCTGGCGCCTTATGACTTGGGCCTACCGGTGTGACGTGCTGCAAGAGCTTCTCTCAAAGATCTACTGTTATGGTAAGTTCTTACTTGACTGTTGTTTTCTATTAGTGGTATATGGTGTACATCCACACAACCTACCTGACCTTCCTGGCAAGTGGCACACTGTATCTTGCTTCCAGAGGGTAAGATCTGATGTCACAGGACAGTGCTGAGGGATTTAACACCCAGCTGGGTAGGAGGAGGCAGCTTGAAGAGCTTCTGGCCAGACATTTTTTTTTTTTCAATTTTCTTTTTATCCCCGCCTTACTACCCTCTCAGTCCACTCCTTCAGACCTGATCAGTCCCTGTAGATCCCTCCCACAGTGTCTGTCCCTAGAGTGCCAGGCTTACTCCATTATCTCCCCCCCAACCACCTTATTCCTCTGTTGGGAGCACCTGCTCAACGGGGTCTGCTCATGGGTAGGTGATCGGGGCTAGGATCGGTCGTCATCTTGGACTGAGAGGAGTTGGTCCCTCCTTCCCCTGATGGCGTTGGCATGCAGGACTGGCGTTCAGATGGGTGGCGTGCGTTGTCAAATGCCCTCAACGTATTCCCCCCCCCGACTCCTGGGGCAGCTTGTACCCGATGCCGACGTGCTCCACAGGCATAGGTGCGTCGGGTGCTCAAAGCACCCCAGGAACCCACCCCAGGAGGAGGAGAGCATCCGTTGGAACGCTCAGTCCTCCTCCGACACCCGGCGGCCCCAAGTCCATTCCTGAACCCGGGTCGCCAGTGTGGATCGAGGTGTGGTGTCCAGCGCCTCAACCCACAGCGCCACCGGGCCGGTCCTGGCCAGAGTTTTAAAGGGAAAGGATACTGCCAGAATTATGGATGTACACCATATGCCACTACTATTACAGGTGAGTAACCTGTTTATTCTAACCTCCTCTGTCCCATTAGCACATAAATCCCCATCTCCAAGACCGCCCTCCACCACAGCCTGTACCCACTGTGACCCCGTTGGCTGGAAGGGGTGCAAGCTTTGGGTACGTGTCCAAAAAGCAAAAAATGTATGCAAGTTGACACATGTTATAAACTTAGTAACTAAAAGTGTGCTTGATAAGTGAGCAGCCCTGTGAACAGAATTGGGGCATACTGTCGCAGCACTAATTAGAATTAAGTGCCCTCCTCAAGTTCAGCCCTCTTGTCCTCTTTGGTGGGGAGTAGTAGTGGCTTATGTGATTTTTGCATGTCCCCTGTTGCTGCCTCTGAGGTTTATTCCTGGAGTCCAGTAACTGGCTGTCATCTCTGGTCCATGAGCCTGGTCTTTAGTTTTAATTTCCCTTCATAGCCGTAGAAGTACTAGTCAGTTGCCAGGCTGATTGCAACAGCTCCCCCTCTAGCACAGCAGTCCCTATATTGGGAACCTCCTTAACCAGTTGTCAGATGGTTGGGACTGCTTTAAGAAGATAAGCAACCTCCCTTCATCCCTATGTCAGTTATAGTGACCACCCGGGCTAGAAAGGTCATCCTGACTTTTTGTCTCTTGTTCTTGAGTTGTTGATAGGCTGCTCGGGTGTCCTTTATCCGCTATGTAATCATGGTCAAATGAAATTCTTTGGTCAGTTTAGGATAAGCCATTTGCAGGATGGCTTCTTTAGGCTAAAATACAAAGAAACTCTGGTCAGGGCCAACACTGCTGCTTCTGAGCGGTGAGTCCAAGTGAAAAATACTCGGAGCTGCGTGGTACTTGTGCGAGAAAGAGCCCACCATGCCCAAGATGGATGCTGTGACAGAAGTGCAAATGCGTGATACTTGCACATGCGCAGTGAACTCATGGTGGCTATCTTGGGCGTCTGACTTTTACTTTGCCATAACTGCGGAAGTAGTGAGCGAAACAAATTAGTACCCGCCACAGGATGAAGGGGGGGGGTGGCCTGCAGAAGGGCAGCGGAGAACTAACCCACCAGCACTGATGGCAGACTTGAGGTATCCGGTCACGTGCTTCCAGAGGCCCTTTTCATTCTCTTAGCAAAACGTCTGGAGGACTGCAGCCATAAAAACTGGGTCACCACTGAATGTGGTCTGGCCTCTTGTTCTGTGGGCTTTGGACCTAGTGCTGCAAGGACCCCTACTCCTTCAAATGCTCATGTCATGGTGGGCTATCGAGTACCTCCTGAAGTAGCTGCTGAAGAATTCGATCATGTCTGGGGCTTTGTTCACTGAACCCTGTGGTATGCCAGATGTATGGAGATGTTTGCAACAAGGGTTCTTCAGGGTCATCTGTTTTTATAGGGCGTTCTTTCACGTTTAATGATATGAAGGAGTAGTTTGCGTCATGCAGAATTGTCAAGTGGATCCCAGACATGTATTTCCACTTCAGATGTTCACAGCTCAATTTTGGTTAAGTTCTTTAAGATTTTTGATAATTTGCCGTCCAGTCAGACAACACGAATCTATCAATGTGATGCCTTACAAATAGCATCAGTCTGCAGTAGTGCGTTGCCCCGGAGATGGAACTTTATGCAAATTTTAGAATGTGGAATACAAGTTCAGTATCTGTACTGTAGTCGCACTCTCTATGCTGACAACCATCAGATTAATTTCTCTGCTAGAAGAGAGCAATCGCCCCAAAGTAATTTCCAGCCTTCTGGTCTCAATATTTTTTATATGTCATTTAATATTGTTTATTTTATTGTAAAGTTAGTTTATAGTTACTCTGTGTTAGTTAAGGTGTTTATTTTAATTTTACATTTTTTGCAGTTTCGATTCCTGATAGTTTCCCAGGAGCTGGAGAAAGCAGCTTCATAACGTGGTTCCTGCCTGAGGGAACTAACCACATTTTGTGTAAACAAACAAAAAAAGTCACTTACATTTTTGTTTACTTTTAGAGCGGTTTTATGTATTTTCTGATTAAAATAATTTTGTTTTACTGCGTTTATGAATAGGAACCAAATATTTCATTTGTGCTGGTCCTGTCAGTATTTGGCATGACTAATAGATCTAAAAAAAGAACAGGACTAAATGGGTTTTAAAAATTAAGTGTTTTCAGCTCATGGCTAAGGCACAGTGCCATGAGCTTTGTTTAAAGGAAGGTTGTGGGTCCAGATTACATTTTTATTAATTGTGAACTTTTTGTAAAAAGTTTTGCCCGAAACCCCAAAAGAAAAGGGCTTTATGAGAAGATTTTATGGCTTCTCAGTCTGCCTGTGTATCACCAATGCACAATAAAGGCCCAGAGGGAGCTTCCATTGATGGTGAAGGCACACATCAGAGGGTTCTCCTCTTCATAAGCAACAATCCTGTCAATGAGGACAGATGAAAAAAAAAAATCATAGCACAGCCATCAGGAAGGCAAGGAAAAGATGTTAAAGATATCAAGGTGTCCGAAAGATGGAATCCTGATTCCATTTATGGTAGAAATGCAAAGAGCAGGTGCTGGAACCCGTGCTTCCTAAGAATAAAAACATCTCTCTGCCACTCCTTCTGTAAAGGAAAAGGGAGAAGGCAGTGGAACAGAACCAGATGTCCTCAACAGAGGACGTGACTACGGTATAGCATTTTTTTCCCAGTCTATTCAGGCTATGGGAAATTTATTTAATGTTACTGCCACCTCTCCCTAGGCTCCAGTTCCAGACCACTTGCCAGTAGAGGAAGGGAATATATATTAAGAGGAAGGTGAACCCATAGAACCTGATGATCACCTGACCAGGAGTTTGTTTCTCCTCCCGTGTCTATAGAGGCTTACACCCAGTCTCAACATCCCGTCTCATCAAACGGAGGAGGTTGAAGTGGAAATGGAGTTGATGGATATGATGGGATAAGACTCTACAAGGAGATCAGTGGTCCCCATTCACAAGTCCCTCAGGAAGGCCACAGCAAAAATCATGTCAGCACCTGACTTAGCAGTTGATATTGATTAAAAATAAATAAGCTGTAAAGAAGTACCAGGTGGACAGACTGGGTAGAAACTTGTACATCCACCCTGATCACGAAGGAGTGGTACAGACAGCTGCTTGTGTCAATGCCAAGGTGCCTCTCTCTGTACAGACTTCTAAGAAGGATTCCAGGAAACTGGATACTATGGCCAGACAAGTGTATCCAACAGCTTCCCTGCTACTTAAACAGGCGGCTTAATTTGGCCTGTACATCTCGGTACCAGAAAGCACTGTGGAATGCAGTGCTGGCTTTGAGTGATAAGATAGGACCTGGCTACCACAATAGAGTCAGCCCTGGATGCTACTAAATACCAGTTTCACATGGCTGTAGATACCAGTGATTCAGCTTCTTGTGTCTTGGCTCAAGCAGTGGCACTGAAGAGGTTTGGCTAGCTAAGAACTGTCATCCTTACAGTGGACGCTTAGACTAAAGTCCAGTGCTTTCCACTTTTAAGGAAATTCTCTATTTGGCGACAAAACAGAGGCATACATGAAAAAAGTAGATGAATACAAAACCACTTTTAAGAATTCCACTGAGAAAGAAGAGACCTCCACTTCCTATAGGCCTTATGGAAGGGAAGATGGGTACAGGTTACTATCCAAGACCCTGCAATACCTACGAGTACCAACCTTAGAAAGGGTGCAACATGGATTGATTGTTGCGTTGCACTAAGTTTACTTACTATTCTCAGGGCCATAGGGCAGGATGCCTGTTGGCACTTCAACTTCTTGAAAAACAAGCTTCCAGAGTCATTCTGATTTTTGTTCGGGTGGTCCCACTTCTCAGGTTTTGATTAAACTGATGGACATAGCCCAAGAATTTGGTTCTTTTTATGCTCTGCTTTATACTCCTGAACAATGTACCAAAGATAGGGATAGTATATCTGCTTTTCTTTGAGCTTTACTTCTTCCCACCCTTACGGGAGGAGTGAGATTCGTTGGACCGACCAATTTCTCGAGATGAAATTCTTTCAGTTATGAAAGGTCTTAAAACCAGAAAAGCAGCTGGGGATGACTTGTTTCCTGTCGAATTTTATAAACTTTTTGCTGAGAACCTGATTGAACCTCTCCAGTCTGCTTTTTCTTATTGTATGCAACACTGCACTTTTCTACCTGAATGGCAATCTACTATGATTACAGTGATTCCAAAACCGGGAAAATGTCCTGAATCCTGCTGTTCCTATCAACCAATTTCGCTAATCAACACTGATGTAAAAATTTATGCAAAAGTCGTTGCCACTAGACTTCAGTTGATAATCCCACGGTTAATTCATCCCGATCAAACGGAGTTTATTCCCTTCCGTAATTCTTATAATAATGTATGCTGTCTACTAAATATTATATATTATGTTAAACATACCAATTTACAAAATGGATAAAAAGGAGTGGTCCAAATCCAAACTTCTGATTGTATAAAACACATCACATAACCGTGCGTATATCAGAGCGCAACCGCACACCTCAGAGTGGTTTATCTATTACATAACCACGATGGCCTTATTGGTTGATGCTGAGAAGGCCTTTGATAAGTTAAATTGGCAATATTTATCAGAGGTCCTAGTTGTATTTGGTTTCAGTTAAGGTTTTATTTCTAACCTGATGGCTCTATACAGGAGCTCTGTTGCTAGGGTGGGGGTTAATGGCACCTTTTCTTTGTGTTTTCCCTTAAAGCACAGCATCTGCCAAGGTTGTTCTATGTCACCCTTGCTCTTTGCCCTGGCAGTGGAGCCCTTGGTGGCCCGCGTTAGACAGCAAGCTGATATCCGAGGTATTCAGGTAGGCTCTGTTATTAAGAAGATTGCACTTTATGCTGATGACACTTTTTTTTTTTCTTGAAGACCTGATGACGTCCCTACCACACCTTTTACGTACCCTATCTGAGTTTGGAGCTATTTTGATTTTAAAATTAACTTTGATAAAACAGTTGCCCTATTAAACAGCTTCCTTGAGCAGCAACAAAAGGCTTCTTTTCCCTGTCGATGGGTCCATGATGGGCTTAGACATTTGTGCCTTAATATTACCACTAATTTGTGCTACTTGTACCGTAAAAATCACAAGTTCATTTCTTGCGGAGGTTCAGAAAGACCTGGTGAGATGGAGTTCGCTCCCTCTTTCACTAGGGGCTAGGATTAAATCGTTCTGCATGAATGTCCAGCCTCAGTTTTTGTGCGTTTTTCGGATGCTTCCCATTAGACCTCCGGATTGTTTTTGGCAGTAAATAGACTGACTGATGTTTAAATTTATATGGAATGGGGGACATCCTCGGGTACAGCGGTCCATTTTGTATAGAAATAAATCTGAAGGAGGCTTGGCTCTTCCGAATTTACAATGTTATTGCTTAGCAGCACAGCCCGCACCAGTTTTAACATTTCTAAAACCTAATCTAGATACTGGATTGGTAGATTGTGAGGAGGAGCAATTTTCAGGGGTGTCCCTGAAGCTTGCTCCCCTCCTCCCTCTGTCCCAACTCCGTTTACTTAGCTTTGGGAACCCTTGGACAAGGCATACTATGGCAAAATGGGTGAAATTCCATTTCCTGATAGAGGGTGCAGAGAACTTCAGTCATCTTTCCCCAATTCTGGGTAATCAGGATTTTTTGCCAGGGATGGTAGACCCCAGTTTTCATTTATGGACTCAACATGGTCTTCGTACAGTAGATGATCTGGAGCAGGATATTTCAATTAGTTTTGACCAGATATGATGTAATTATCAATTTCCCCATACTGAACCTTTCTGTTATTTTCAACTTCGCAATTTTGCTTTAATTATTTCTAAGACCCCTCACACCTTGGATCAGTCTGCCACTTTAGAGATATACGTTGCATGTGAACAGAAAGTTCCTGTGGAAGCTCATTTCATTTCTTCCCTGTATGTTTTTTTTTTTGCAGCGGAATGCCCACATTTACCCTCATCCTGTATGGGATAGGTGGGAGTCTGCCCTCTCCAGAACACTTGATTCTCAATGCAAGCAAAAAACTTGGAAAATCATTCATAAAACCACTGCCTCCTGTTGTTGGAGAGAATTCCGGTGAAAGGTTATCAATTTTTTTAGGACTCTGTCATTTGTCATTACTCTGTAGGTGGGTCGAACTTACGTTGGTGACAGTGCTGGTCTGAAGGTGATCATTTTCATATATTTTGGTCCTACCCCAAGATGCATTTTTTTGGAATATGGTTACCAGTGCTGTTTTTAGTATCCTTGGTTTTTCACTTCCATTTTGTTTTGAATTTTTTTTTCCTTGATGTCCTCCCAGAGGGCGCAGGTACTTCCCAGAATAATTGCATCATATTTTTGTAGTTGCTGCCTTTAAAGCCCTTACTAGAAAGTGGATGACTCCCATCCCACCCACACTCGCTGATTGGGTTAACGTTGTACAGGAAATTCAAATTATGGAAGATATGTATGCGAGTTTACATTTCCGGTACAACCGTAATAACTTGCATATTTTAACTAGGTGGGCTAAATGGGAATTGTACCTAGAACAATCTTTCTCCTCTGAGGCCTCTTTGTCACCACACTGATGCCATAGTAGGTTTGATCATATTTTTATTTTTGGCTCACCATAATCTCTGTGTCTGTTAGTATCATTAAATTACTGGAACATGAATGTTTATTTAAGGGTTTTTATGTACCCTTTCCCACTGTGCTCCAATGTAATTGTCCTTAATTGCCATCTTTATTATATAATGTTTTGTGCCACATGTTTGTTATATCTGGAACTTCTTGGGTACCATTTTGAATATTTTGCAATAAAATGTGCATTAAAAAAAAGGTGCTACAGAGGTGGAGGCAGGAGGGGCTTAAGGCATGCTGCAGCACCAGCACCTAGGCCACTACCAAAACAGGAATGGGGAAAACATTAGCACAAACAAGTGGGTCCTGGTTGTGTGGGTCAGGGATTGTCTCTGCAGTTTCAAAGATTTTCCAAACTGTGGAGGCCAAAAAGCCACCTATCTCATTCACCAACAAAAAGAAGTTTGCTGGAACTGGAAGTAAAGAAACTGTTGCAAGCAAAAGCAGTAGAAAAGGTCCTAGCCGCACAGTGGGGCAAGGGCCTCTTTTCAAGATACTTCCTAACCCACAAGTAAAATGGGGACTGGCGACCCATTTTAAACTTAAGATGTCTGCACAAGCATATCAAGAAGGAAAAGTTCAAGATGGTTACACTGAGCACAGTGGTAACATTCCTACCATTAGGAGATTAGCTGAGGTCACTGGATCTGAAAGGTGTCTACTTTCACATCCCAGTCAGATCCAATCCCAGAAAATATTTAAGGTTCAGGCTGGGAAACTGCCAGTGCCAGTTCGCAGCATTACGTTTTGGTCTCCCCTCAACATGAAGGATATTCACAAAGTTCCTAGATGTGATGGCAGCTCACCTAAGAAGACAAAATGTGGTGTGTTTTCCTTATCTGGACAACTGGCTAATCTGAGGAAAAACAAAACAGGAGGCATTGTGCTCCAAACACTGAGTAAGAGGTACCTTGGAGAACCTGTAATGCCTAATAAATCTGTCAAAGTCTCAGATGGAACCAGTGCAGGTTCTGGACTTCATAGGAGCAAAGCTATATATGCTGCAGGGAAAGGCCTTCCTTGCACAGGAAAGAGTATCATATCTGATTTTTCAGTGCAGGAACATTCACACTGGGCCATCCAAGGCCTGCAAAGGATTTTCTGCAACTACTAGGCCACATATCTTCATCCATAGCCATGGTTCCATGGGCCAGATTTCAAATGAGGTACATTTAGTATCACCTAGGAGGTTACTGGTCCTAAAGGTTGGACTCTGGGTCCAAGCTCGGGTGAGTTTCAAAGAGCTTTGTACAGACACTGAAGTGGTAGGAGGAGGAAAGCAACCTCAGAGAGGGCATTCTCTTCCTCCAGTAAACACCAGCCAAGGTCCTCACAACAGATGCACCTCTCCTAGCGTAGGGGCCCACTGGGAGAACCCAACAGTAAATGATATGTGGAGCCCTCAAGAGACCCAGGAGCACATAAACCTCCTAGAGCTCAGGGCAGTACTGCTAGCAATGCATTCTTTGCCCAACTGCAGAGTCACAGTCCAAGTTCAGACGGACAGTACCAAAAAATGCACTACATAAACGGAGGAGCAGGATCCTTAAAACTGTGCACAGAAGCTATGAGGATCTGGGATCTAGCTTACTCACTGGACATAAACATTTCTGCAGTGCACCCCTCAAAACCTTGCTGAGACCCTTGTTCTTGCTACACCCTCCTACAACCTGCGATCCAGCTGCTCCCGTGCCCTCCTGGTACCTAAAACCCGCACACAAATGGGCGACCGAGCCTTCGCTGCATATGCGCCCAGGGTTTGGAACTCTCTTCCAACTAGCACTCGCTCCTCTCCCTCGCACCAGAGCTTTAAAGCCTCCCTCTGGGGTTTTCTCAAAACGGCTGCCACCTGTCTCTGCACTAGACAAACCCTCTCAGCCTGAGATGCCACAACTAACCGAGATGCTACCTAAACATTACAACTTGGGCAGAGCACAACTGTGCTCATACTCCTGTTCTCACAGCACATATAAAAATGGACCATTTAGGCCCACCGGCAAAACAGGGTGAGCACTATAACTGTGCACTCCTTTCTCTTGCACTGGGCCCATTCTATCCCAGCTGTGACTCCTCCTTATTCTAACTGCTAGCCTTACAACTTGCTGCCTGGAGCGATGAATTCACACTGCACTTCTTCCTACTGACTGCAATGTTTAATACTGTATTGTAGTACCTGTTTTTGGTATTGTTGTCTTACAATGTCCCTGTGTTCTGGTCACTTTATAGTAACTCTTCACTACTATTTGCCTGATGAAATCTGATGCTTGTAAAGTCCCTGTTGTGCTAATTCTATGTAATGTAATCCTCCACTTGTATTTGCCTGATCTTCATGTATGTACCTTGTAATGTACCTTGTAATCTCCCGGGTCACACCTGAAAATAGGCTGTCTAGTGTGTTTACCCGGTTAACAAAAGCAAATAAATAAATAAATCTGCCAAAGAAAGACAGTGTGCTGGCAGACTTCTTAAGCAGACTCAGCAAGGGAAACCAAAAATGGTCTTTGAGCCAGCAAGTGCTAACATCAAGTCTTCAGAAGATGGGACATCTGTTTGCCACTCAGGAGAACAACCAGCTCCCAAAGCTTTTTGTTACAGGCCACCAGTCGGGGGCATAGTCCCAGAGGGTGCCATAGCCCTGGATTGGACAGGAAAGTTCCTGTATACCTTCTCATTATTCCCACTTATACAGAGAAAGCTTGTAAAAATAGAGACCGCAATAGTGATCCAGGTAGTTCCAGTCTGGGCTAGGCAGGCATTGTACTCAGTGCTGCTGACCCTTTCCAGCAGGGTTCCAGTCAACCTGCCACTGAGATACAATTTGTTGACTCAGTCCCAGAGCAGGATAACATTTCTGGACCTCAGAACACTGTAGTTGAGGGCATGGTTCTTGAAGATCTGGAATTTTCTAGTTTGAATTTGTCCGAGTAAGTGCGGAGAGTTTTGAAGGTTTTCAGGAAATCGGCAACAAGAAAAGCATATTCCTCCAAGTGGAAGAGATTTCTCATACTGGTGTGCACCCAGAAAGATAATCCTAGTGCAGTCAGGGCTGTCTACAGTCCTGGACTATCTGGTACGCCGATAGTACTTATGGTCTGAGGCCCACAACTCTGAAAGTACACCTGGCAGCTTTGTCAGCCTACACATCAGCAGGCAGAGACAGGTCCTTGGCCTCACAGCCTGTTTTTAAAAGTTTTTCCAAAGGCCTCAACCATCTGTATCCCCCTGTGGGGGAACCAGTTCCTCCATGGGACCTAAACGTCTGTCTTGTCCACCTGATGGAGGACCTTTTTGAGCCTATGGATGCAGCTGCTTTATAATGTCACATGAAAAACAGTTTTCCTGATAGCCATGATATCTGCCAGGAGGGTAACTGAGCTGCAAGCTCTTTGTACAGGTCCATACGTAAGCATTTATCACCGATGAAGGTGGCATCTAATGGGGAGTTAATGCATGGTTGAGACCGTTGTGGCACGAGGCCAGAGGCCGAGGGCGTACAACGGTCCAACCATGCATTAACTCCCCATTAGATGCCACCTTCGGAGGGGATTAATGCGCTTGTAACATGGTGTGCACATTACTGCAGGTCTCACACATCACTTTCTACTGCTGTGATCAATTACACGACTATGCCATTTGAGATAGACAGTAAACTTTACTGTTACTTTGAGAGGTTAGGGTGACGCTCTGTTACATACATATATGTCCTTTCAATACTTTTGCGCATAAGTAGGTACATGTATTCCTTTACGATTACTATAACTTGTTCCACATTTCTGACAGCTGTTCATTTCCTATCATTGTCAGGAGGACCCCGAGTTGCTAGTTTTACTCCATCGCCCTGAGACTGTGTGTCTCATTTGCATACAGCATTTGCCGGTTAATATGATTAGAGCATGGTCTTTACCTGACACGCTCGTCTTCACACTGCTCGCTTTATTAGGCTGCTGAGAATCTCGAGCTCTCTTTCTGGTGTTTCTACTGCATCGATACTCCATGATTACATTTACCGGTGCCACATACCATGACTGTCTCCCATTAACAGCCATTTCCGTTTCATTGCTATGCCACTCTCTGTTCCCTTCCGCTCCCTGACATCTCACTCGCTCCTTTTCCCCAGGTTCCTCACTTTTTCACACGCTGCCCTACTCCCTGTCTCTCCACATCTTGCCATTTGGTGCTTCTTTCAAAACTTGTCATCTAGCCATGTCTCTCGTTCCACATACGCTGCAACTTACCCACACTTTCTCCACTTGCACTTACTTCTCTCTCTCTCATACTATTTCTCTCTCTGTGTGTCTCCGTTACACTTCTCCTACTCCCGGTCGAGCCATCCTACTTGTTCGCTGCCTTGATTTCCCTGTTGTCTTTCTGTATACTGCTCCTTTCCCCCCTGTGGTTACTTTCTGCATTTCACAAGCAACACGGCATTATCGTGCCATAATGCCGTGTTGCTCTTGTAACACCTGATGCAATTGAACCAATTGCCTTCTTTATTGTGCCTGTTCATATTTTGGCCATGTTACAAAACATAATATTCCACAGAGATAATGTAGTTCTTAGAATAAGTAGGAAATTCTGATCTAAGGTGGTGTCTGATTTCCACTTAAACCAGTCATGTTCTCTTCCTGTTCTCTACCCTGCGCATTCCAATAAAAGAGAACAAAAATTGCACTGTTTGGATGTAAAAAGAGCAGTAGGTCACTATATGGACTGGACAAGGGAAGTCCGGTTCCTGAGTATGCAGCTTTTTGTTACCTGTGTAGAGGCTGGCAAAGGTAAGCCAGCAGCTCTGAAGACCGTCTCTTGTTGGATAGTTTGCTATGTGCAGTTCTGTTAGGAAAAGAGCAGGCAAACTCTCCCCCAAGCCTTCAGGCGCATTCCACAAAGGGCACCTCTGCCTCTGGAATCTACAAAGGGCATTCCCCTCCAAGAATTTTGTAAAGGAGCTACCTAAAAAATGGTACACACCTTCACAAAGCACTATTGTCTGGTAGACAGTCCAAGAGGGATGCCAGTTTTGGGAACTGCTGTCTTGCAGAACCTTTTTTGTAAGTAGGTTCTAGTCCCATCCTCCCACGGTACTGCTAGCAAGTCTGCTATTTCTAAGGCAGCTCATTGATGGATTGCTGCATTTCAAGAAAAAATTACTCACTGTAGTAATGTTTCTTCTCAAAGATCCATCAATGAGCCTTACAGACCCTGAACCTGCCACCCCTTCTAGAACTTGAAAATAGGTTCACACAAGAATCAGTTCTTATCTTACGGATGCCTGAGCACTTTTTATTGCAGTTTCTCAGCAATTTTAACTTTGTAATCATTTAAATCTTACATGTTTTGTCTGCTACAATTTATCTGGGTTTTTCAAAATTTTAGAAATATTTAGTAGCTGCTTAGATAGTTTAGTGTTTACTGTTCCCTTGGGTATAAAAACAGAACTGACCTTAGTCAGCAGGGGGAACATGACCACAATACAGAGTTTAAACTTGTATTCCACATTTCTAACATTAGCATAAAGTTCCATCTTCAGGGCAGCACACGCCTGCAGACTGTTGCTATTTGTAAGGCTCATTGATGGATCCCTGAGAAGAAACATTATTATGGTGAGTAATTTTTTTTTCATTTGACCACTGTCAACAATGTAACAGGGTACTAAATAAGTCAAAAATATTGATTGGCATGTCTTCATGTGAAAGTGCTAATCAGTTGTGACAATGTGTCACAGATTAAATAGCAAAACGAAAAGTGCTTTATTATTTTAAATGTGTAAACTTGAATGAAAACATAAAAAAGTTTAGCAGGCCAGTGCTATGCAATTCAGAAATGGCTAGCATTACCCTGTTATGTGTGTAGCATTTTGCTATGCTGTGCCAGCTATTTAATACCCAATAGTGACCGAATCTTACCTCATTCTTCTGGCAGTATGAGGCTCTTCAGTTTCTCCACTGGATTTACAGCACTTCTGAAGTTAGTGTACTTTTGCAGCCAAGTCAATTTTCTATTCACACTTTAATTTATAGTTAGATTGTATGTCTTGTGAAATGTGGGAGCGAAGATCTGTTTTTTTTTTTTTTTTTTTGTCATAGGCTTTGTGACATCAGTACTCCATTTTTGGGGGGACATGCTAATATATAAATAATGGTTGGGGTAGAGGGATATCATATACTCCAAATTACTGTCCCTTTGAGTGGTACCCAGTTAAGGTTACAAGTTTCTCTCAAAAGTAAATTAATTTGTTAGCCTTAGTTCATTCAAATTATTGGTAGAAAGTCACTATGGACAAGTGTACTTGTGAGTAGAATTCTCTGATTTTTCTTGTTGTACTGCATTGTATTACTTATGTTTATTTCAGTCTCACTGTATATCATCCTCTGTACTGTGCATAACCCTTTCTATTTTACATATAATTGTTGATCCTGAATTCTGGAACCTGTTATGCAATACATGTGTCTCTGTACTGCCTTCTTGTAAATGAGCAGTGTTTTAGTGGAGCTTTTCCTAGTAAAACATAAATACAATACAATCTCCTGCTGGTACCCTTTCCTGAACACGTATAGTATGCTGTTGCTGGTTGCAGACATATTCAGTGTGGATATAGTACATCAACCAGTTTAACGCACCGGAGATTAGTTTTTTTTTATGTGGCATGGAGAGCGCCTCTATAGTGGGCAAGAGCTGTGAATGCAGAAATTTGAACACTGGGCAGATCTAATCCTTTTCCTATCCATACTCGTTTCCACCTTTCCTAGGCATTCACAGAGACACAGAAAAAGAGGCTGCTGTCATGGAAACAGCAAGTTCTGAAGCTGCTAAGAACGTTCCCCAGGAAGGCAGTGTTGGAGATGCAAGGATATCGGCAACAGAAAAAGTAAGTGTCAGAGGCATAGGTCAGAAAGCAAAGGCAGACCAGGAGACGTTATAAAATTTGCAAGTAACGTTTTATTATCCATTAAAAAAAAAAAGGTACAGGATAGCTCTTCGTACAGGCAGTACAGAGAAAGTAAGTCCTACAACTGAGAGTCTCTCTCAATTTAAATGTCTTTTGTCTCTCTAAACAAAATATTGCTATCTTTATATAAGATGTCTTGCTGTCAGTTTAAACTCTGCATCCTGATGTTTTAAATTGCTTGCACTGTTTCTCACAAAATGTACCAGAACTTTGTTTCTTTCCTAAGACCAATGTGAAGAACACATCTAGTCTTCAACGGGTGCAGCAAAATAGAACATTCTGTCCCAGAGCAGGTTTCCTGTTGACAGTTGTGTAAATAATCGTGTGGAGGTCAACATACATCTCAAGGTCAACCCCCCGTATTACAAACTGTTAACTTTTTAAGAAACCCAAATAGCTTTCTGCAGTCATTTCAGCAATATGATTGTACACATTTGCAAACCAAGGAAGTCCAGCTTCACATAGTCACATATATTTTTAACCACAGAGAAGAGAGGGGAGAAAGAAAGAATAGAAATAGCAAGTGAAGGAAGGGAGATAACCAGGGGGAAATTGTGGTACCATCAGAGTGGCCAGATCTTCTTCGAGGAAATCTCTTGCAGCAGGTCATAACATGTAGGGATGTCCAGCCACAGGCATCCTTTCCTCCGGATGATTTGTCAGCAGTCAACCTGGGACTTCTCCGGACGGCACCACGTGTTATATCCTGGTACGTATAAAAGGGGGAGGTCCCAGAAGCGCCTCAGTTTTTTTTCTAACTGGGACCTGCATGTTACACGTTCTCCAGCCGGAGTATAGCTTCCAGTCGACGAAGAGTTCTACTGAATGTTCCTTAGCGACGTTACCAGACTAGATGGGCCACTTTGGTCCTTTTCTGCCATCAGATTTCTATGATTCTATGATGCCCAGTTAGTTGCGTTTATTCACTGATGTTTTCGGATCCTTTATTCCGCAAGTGTTCTGGCCAGCTAATCGCGACTGAGGACCTCCACAACATTTGTGTTGGGTGCCATGGTCCTGAGCACGATATCCATGTTTGTGTCCTGTACAAGTGGTTCAACAAGGCCACAAAGCGTCAAATGCTTCAGCAACTTCGAGAATACTTGATAGAGCAAAAAGTTGCCCTCCTGGAGCAGAAGCAACGCTCGAAGTCCGGGGAGTCTTTGACGTTCTCCTCGGGGTCTCACCATTCTACTTGCGGTCCCTCATCGATGACAGCACAGGAATCTTCTAAGAAACATATTAGTAAAACCAAACATGTTTCTCTTGCCTCCTCTACATCGGCAAAGGGCTTGCCTTCCTCCTCCCATTCAGGGGAGCAAGGACTCCTGAAGACCAAAGTAGTTCTTGAGGCCCTTTCTGAAGCTGTGGCCAAGTCATCCTCTGTTACGTTGACGACCTCTGGCACTTCTGCTTCTTCCCGCTCGTCGACAGCTCCTCTGTCAGCGACCTCCATGGGTGTGCTTAAATATTAGTTTCCACTGCTGCCACCCCCATTTCAGGTTCCCGCCTGTCGACTTAAGGTTTTGGGCCTGTCGACGGACGTTTCTTTGAAACCTGTCCCTGATATTATGAGCCCTACCACAGTTCTCCCATCGATTTTGGGGACTCTTGTTCACCCCTCTTCAACATCCGTTTGGTGTCTTCACCATCTCCCATTTCATCTGTTGTGCCCATTTAGTTGGTCCATTCAGTCCCGACGACGTCTTCATCACACCTTGCTATGGTGGATGTCCAGGCTTTGGTGCGCACTATACTGGAAAGTCTACCCCTTGCTCACAAGGAGGAGAGGCTGTGGTCCCTGTCATTGCCCCCTTGAGAAGTTCCTCTATCTCCGGGATGGCCAGTTCCTCCCTGGGTTCCCTACAAAGGGACATTGAAGTGAAGGACCCTTTTTCTTCAGGAGTGGGACGTAGCTGATCAGGAGGATGACATGGATCAAGGTCCTGAATTCCCCTTTCTCATTTTCTTCTGCCTCCTCTGTACAAGAGGAGCCGACTCCTCACTTGCCTTCTTCCCCTCTAGATGACCCCAGTTTTTCTGACATTATGATTCATCTTCAGAAAACTTTTGGCTTCCAAAAAGCAGAGTAAAATTGCCTCCAGCAGAAGATTAGCCAGTTATTTAGGTCTGCCGAACTGTCCATCCCTGGTCATTCCTCCTTTGATGAACGCATTTGAGGATGCTATTTGGGCAGCTTGGCAACAGGCATTTTCTATCCCTTCAGTTCCTTGCAGGGCTGATCGGATCTATCTGGCCCCAGTGGTCACCCTTATTTCACTTCTCCCCCTCTAACTGACTCTGTAGCCATTAACGCAGCTCATGACTGGTCTTCTAGACCCAAGCATCTGAGTGCCCAGCCCCTGGACAAGGAGTCCAAAAAGCTGGTCGTTATGGGGAAAAGGGTGTATTCATCATCCATTGTAACATTTCGGATTTTAAATTACATGGGTCATTGACTGAAATACCAAGAAGTAATCTTAAAAGCTTCATAGTCCGCTGTCCAGTCCCTTCCTGCTGGAGCCCCTCAGGAGACTCTGGCGGCCAAATTGATTGCGGTCTCAGCAGTCTGTCAACACTTGCTGAGAGCTACATATGATGCCATAGATTATTTGTCTAGAGTGTCCTCCTTGGCGGGGATTTGTCTTAGGAGGCATGCCTGTCTCCGGGTCTCAGGATTTGCCCCGGATATCCAGCAGTCCATACTTAATGCACCTTTCAAAGTTGACAAAACTATTTGGACCTCAAACCCAGAATACACTGACCTTTTTACAGAACTCTGGTCGTACCTTGCAGTCCGTCCATACTTTATACCATACCCAGGCTAAACCTGCTTACAGAGGTAACTTTCACAGGCCTGCCAATTGGCGAGGGCTGCGCCTAGACAACAACCAAATAACAGGACAAAAGCAAACCAGATCTCCTTGCCTGGACACTGTGCCACCTCTGAGGCACTATGTTACGTCCCTCCTGCTCCCCAGCAGGGTCAGCCCTCGGCCTGAGGCCCCCTCCCCTTGGCCGTGGGTGTGGAGGCTCAGCCAATGTCCGTAGGGGGCAGGTTTTCCTTGCACCTTCAGTGTTGGCAGGCGATAACCTCGGATTTGTGTGTCCTCAGACTGATTCACTCAGGTCACCCTGTATTTCCTGGAGGTTCCACCCCATATGCCCCCAAGGGCCTCTCATTACCTCCACCCCGACCCTGAATCTGTTCTGACAGAAGAAATGCATGGTTTTCTAACCAAACGTGCCATAGAACCTGTTCCCCCCTCCTCAGAGGGGCCTGGGTTTCTATTCCTATTTTTTTTTTTCCTGGTCCCCAAATGGACGAGAGACTTGTGTCCCATTATGGATCTAAGACTACTCAGCCTCTATATAGAGGACAAAAAGTTCAGAGTGGTAATGCTCCCGCCCCTTCTAAACAAAGTGGACTGGCTCTGTTCACTGGACATGAAGGATGACTATCTTCATATCGTGATGCACTCTGCTCACAGAAGATCCCTTCAATTGCATTTTCAAGGCCTTCATTACCAGTTCAGGACCATTCCATTCAGTTTGTCATCAGCCCCTTGAGTTTTCACGAAGTGCCTGGCGGTGGTGGCGGCCACTCTATGCAGGGAAGGCCTATATGTCTTTCTCTACCAGGATATTTGGCTTCTCAAAGCTCCATCCAGTCCTCAGCTAGCCACCACTCTGGCCTGCACTCAACTGTTTGCCTTGGTGTGGATCATGGTGAATGTCGTGAAATCCAAGATGGATCATTCCCAATGTCTCCCAATACATTGGGGCGGTCCTGAATACCTCAGAAGGAAGAGCATATCTTCCCAGGGATCGGGCAGACAAACTGATCAAGTTGGTATCTCAACTGAGCACCACGTGGTATGTCTCAACTCTAGACTGCCTTAGACTCCTGGGTCACATGGCAGCGGCCATCTCCACACTCCCTCATACGCATCTGCACATGAGGGTCCTCCGATGGACTCTATGGGTCAAATGGGACCAAAGAGAAAATGAATTTGAGGCTCCAGTTCTGGTGTCTTCTCCAGCTCTTTTGGAATTGCAGTGATCAGTGACCCTGGACAATCTGTTGTGCGGTGTCCCTTTCCAGTCCCCCATCCATTGTCTCATTCTGACAAAAGATGCCTCCTCCCTTGGTTGGGGCACTCATCTGACAGATGTTCTGTGCCAGGGGACTGGGATAGCCATAGAAAGCACACCTCCACATCAACATCCTGGAGATGAGAGCAGTCGTGTATGCCCTTCATGCTTTCGAGACCCTCCTTCCTTGGATTGTCTCCAGATCCAATCTGACAGCTCCACAGAGGTTCATTATCTGAACAAACAAGGGGGTACCCATTCTTCTCCCTTGTGCAGGGAATCAATGAGAGTATGGTATCGGGGGATCCAAAAAGGGATTCACCTCCTTGTGGTTCACTTCCCAGGCATCCACGGTACTCTGGCAGACGCCCTAATCAGATTAACATCTCAAAAACACGAATGAGAGCTCCTCTAGGAGGTTCTAGAAACCATCTTCCTGCACTGAGGCCGCACGGAGTTGGATCTGTTTGCTTCTCCGTTAAACACAAAACTGCCTCACTACTGCTCTCTCAAGCCCAGTCCTAGAACTTTATGGCTGGACGTGTTATGTCATTCCACGACAGGAAGATTTCTTTATGCTTTCCTGCCCTTCCCTCTTATTCAGAGGGTTCTACTCAAACTTGTTAGAGAATGGATGACAATGATCCTCATTGCACCTCTGTGACCAAGACAGATCTAGATCTTCTTGCTCCTGCAATTAACAATCCAGAAACCTCTCCCTCTACCAATTTGCACAGCTGTTCTGTCCCTGGCTGGGGGTTCCTTTCTTCATCCCAACCTTTGTTCCCTGCATCTACATGCCTGGCTTCTCTCCCGTAGTCCTCTCCCAATTCCTGGTCTCCCCGCAAGTTGCGGAGGTCCTGCAGGCTGCCTGTAATCTGTCTACATGGTCTTCATATTCGATGACATGGAAAAGGTTTTCCATACGGGCATCAAAGCATGATTTGGACCCTTACGATTGTCCCCCTCAGAGCATTCTGGACTATTTGCTCTCTGTGTCAGAAGGGGGTCTTAAATATCCTTCTGGTAAAGTACCCCTTTAGGCTATTTCAGTCTTTCATTTACCTGTGGACAACAAGCCATTGTCCCAGCTTACTATTATAAGGACCTTCTTAAAAGGAATTTTTCATATTACCCCTCCCATTCGGGACCCGGTCCCGTCATGGGATTTGAATTTTGTGCTGCTAAAACAGACATTAATTCCTTTTGACCCTGCAGCCTTGTGCGAGCTGCATTCTCTCTCCTGGAAAATACTCTTTTTGGTTGCCACTATGTTGGGTCGACATATTTCAGAGTTACATGCACTGATGTGCAAGGAACTCTACCTGCAGTTCCACAAGGACAGGGTCTCTCTACGTATCAATCCTCAATTTTTTCCACAGGTGGTATCAGAATTTACTTTGACTCAAACCATACACTTACCTGTGTATTACATGGAGCTGGCTAATCCAGGAGAATCCCTGCTCCATACTTTAGATGTGCATAGAATCTTAAGATATCTCCTTCTCACGAAGACATTGTGCAAAGCTAGTAACTTTTTGTCTCCTTCGTCACTGGTAAAGAGGGCGTTCCTATTTCCGAGACGTGCTTGTCCACTTGGTTGGCCAGCTGCATTACTTTTTGTTATAAAAAGCACAATAAACCACTTCCCAGGGTGATCAAACCTCACTCCACAAGGGGTATGGCTGCCTTAGCAGCATGCTTTAGGCATTTCAGCAGTTGAGATCTGTGAAGTTGCTACTTGGTCTACTGTACATACCTTTAAAAAGCATTACAGTCTGGACATTGCTTCTAAAAAGCGAACCAATTTTGAACGGGCCGTCCTCCAAGGCCTGTTGTCCTAAGTTACTATTTTCGCTTCCTCCTCCCATCTGCATCCCAACTGCTGGGGACTCATTCCTACATGTTATGACCTGCTGCAAGAGATTTCCTCAAAGAAGATAGTACAGTTGCGTAAGAATTTACCGTAACAGAAGATCTTAGAGAGAACCTCCTGCAGCAAGTCTTGCTGCCCGTCCTGCCTTCCCCCTTGCTTCCTGCTTCAGAAGGGTTACATGCTCCTATTATTTACCATGAAATATTGGGCTGCTCCCTTTTCCTCCTTGGTTCCACTCGGAGGCCAGATAGATTAGATTCTCATTTCGGTCACTGAGATGGAAAAGAACCGGGGAGCTTCTGGCATCTCCCCCTTTTATACGTGTCAGGATACAACGCGTGGTGCTGTCGCGGAGGTCCCAGGTCAACTGCTGAGAAATCATCTGGAGGAAATGACACCTGTGGCTGGACATTCCTACATGTTATGACCTACTGCAGGAGATTCTCTTGAAGATCTACAATTACAGTAAGTTCTTACGCAACTGTACTTTCCTAGGTGCCACAGGAAAAATTTGATTGCACAATCAGACAAGCAAAAGACAGACAAGTGGCAGAATAAGGGAGGACAAAATAGATCTGTGCCTTTAACTCACTCTGCATAACAAATGGGACATGGTCTTAACCCAGCTCTGTCACAGTAAGGATGAGGGGAAAAGCACAGAATGGAGACTGAGGATTGAAGATGTATTAGATCAGTATTTTGAAAGCTTATGTAAACTGGCTTTTAAGTAATCCTGTACAGTAGATTTTTTGGGGGTTGGTAATATGACACTTGATGCTGACTTGCTTGCTTTTCGGATTGCTAGGAACACTTGCACTGAACTCGTAAAGATTGAAAAGTCTCGTTACTTTCAGACAGCCCTCGAACAAAAAAAAAATACCGCCAAATTCTGGAATACACTCAGAAGTAGAGGGCCATGTATCTACTTCTTCCTTGCCCTCTAAGATAGCGGCTGGAGGTGAGACATACTTAGACAGGGCCGACATCCTAGAGCAACTTAACCATTTTGCTACAGCAGGCCTTGCATTTGATTCTTTCCCTGCCTGCAAGCTAAGCACGCAAAGTGTAATAGTGCTGACACAATCTCCAACCACGATTGCAAAATGCGATTTTCGTCCTTCAGTTTCCACCTAGTCACCTTTAAGCAGGTGGTTCTCGACACCAAAAAAAGCACTGGAGCAGATCATTTTGATCCATTTTTCCTGAAATTAGGCTATCACTATCTGACTGCCCCCATTACCCAGCTATTTAATTCCTCCCTGGGACAAGGCGTGTTACTGTCACTCTGGAAAATTGCACATATTATCCCTCTTCATAAATCTGGTGATCCCAGCAACCTAAATAACTACTGGCCTATTTCCTTACTCCCTGCCCTTTTCAGAGTTCTTGAAAAAATTGTAAATTGCCAGCTTAGCGAGTACATCGAATCTGAAAACCTATTAAACCCTTCTCAATCAGGTTTTAGGCCCAAGCACAGCACGATCTCAGCCCTTGCTAAAGTGTCTGACTGGCATAATGCTCTAGATGCAAAGAATCACGTGTATGCCCTTTTCTTAGACCTTAGCAAGGCCTTTGATACAGTGGACCATAGCCTTTTGCTGGACTCCTTGAAAAACTTCGGCCGTGATAGTATTGCCTTAGAGTGGTTTAAGTGCTACCTCACTAACAGAATGCAGCAAATTAAAGTCCAAGGGGACCTGTCACCATTAAAAGCTTTACCTCGTGGAGTACCACAAGGATCCATTTTGAGCCCCTTACTCTTTGCAGTCTATATCAATAATATTGACTCTTACATACCTACGGCCAACGTACATCTAGTTGCAGATGAGTTATTTACACCATCAGTTCCCCACTAGAACTAGCCCATAAAGAACTACTGCACAATTTCGTCATCCAGCAACACAACCTTCTGAACCCAAAGCTTCTCCTTAATGCTAAGAAGACAAAGGCTATGATTATCTCTCCACCCACCTCCTCTGTCCAAAATCCTCCATGTAGTCTCCTGGTCCATACGCTGCTTGGCGAGGCACTGAAAATTGTGGACAACTTCAGATATCTGGGTTTTTGGCCTGATAACAAACTCAACTATACGGTTCACCTGAATGAACTGTCCAAAAAGTTAAGACAATGCTTAGGTTTCTTCTTCTGCATTAGGAATCTCCTTACCCGAGAAGCCAGAATGAGGCTTGTCCAAACTACTTTCTTTCACCTCTTGACTGCACTGACTTTTTGTACAGCCACTGTCCTAACTCGGCACTAAGCAAGCTTGACACCTTGTATCACCGTGCATTGAGATTTATCCTGAACTTACCCTCACGCACCCACCATTGTCTCCTCTGTGAGGCACTGGGCTGGTCTTCCTTGGCCAAGAGGAGGCAAAGGAATGCACTTCTCTGGTTTTACAGGGTTTTGACTGATAAACTGCCAGTCTACATTGCTGGGATGTTTGAGCATTCAAAGGGCTATACAAGCTGAGACGCTTTGTGCTAATCACCTATATTGTCCCTAGAATAAAGACACGTCGTGGGTCAGCCGCAGTTAACTTCTCTCTACCCTCCATGTGGAATACCATACAAAAAACTCTTTAAGGCTTACCGTTATCCTGGGTCTCTACACCTTTAAAGCTTTAATTGCAGGTTATCTAAGGGAATTCTGCAACTGCTACAGGCAGCTCATGCTTGTAATAATACTCATACAATCTTAGTGTTCCCTAACTCTAATTGCTCTTCTGTCTACTTGTATTTCCTCCTTTCTGTACATCTTCCCCCTGATAGGGGCTTCCTGTCTCTTCTCTCCCCCCCCCCCTTTCAGTGGCTCTACTTGCTATCCTCTATTTGTACACCACCGTTTAAATACTCCTCTTGAATAAGGGGAATATAAACTTTTTGTTGTGGGCTGATGTTGACCTTCCTAGGGAAGAATAACTGTGGACTCTCAGATTTAATTTTCATGTATGCTTTGGTACCAGTTATGGCCTTGGTCTTATCTGTGTCAGTCTCCACCATTCATCACATTTGAGTATATGGCTGGAGGTCATGACCCCGAGACCTTTTTTTTTTTTTTGGTGGGTGGAGCCGACGTGCTGTCGGCGCCGCCCTCGAGGCCGACATACTACGTGGCGCTCGCAGGTTGGCCGTTAGGCACTGTCGACTCCGCCTGCCTGCAAGTTCTTTGTCTCCCGCCATCGAGGTCACCTCGTGGGACACTCTCTGAAGAAATCGAGGCCTACCTGCTTCACAGTTCATGTTTTCGACTCCGAACAATTTCCGGTGCTAAGTCCGTCGGATCCTCCTGCCGGTTCTGAAAGCCACTCAACGTCGCCGGTAAGATCTTTCCATATTTACTTTATTACAGCGACGTCGAGTCTTGTTTTTCGTATTATTTCCATAGGTCATGTCTAGGTCGGAGGGCAAGAAGACTTCAAGGTGGATCGGCTCCTCATGCGGCCAGGGCCCATGCAGCCGAAAATTTTCCGTCACCGACCAGCACGACCGTTGCTTTATGTGTCTTTGCCTGCTTCACGACATGGATTCTTGTGACGCCTGCTTCTCCATGGACCACCAGGTCCTCGAACAGCGCATGTGGAAAGTGGGACGAGCGCCGACTTTTGGGGATCGGTTGTGCACTTGTCTGGCCAAGCCACGCTCTCTCTGCCTTTCCTCCGGGGTCCCCTCCCGGTTCTATACGGGCCGAGGAGGAGAGAGCCTTGGCTTCTAGTAGCCTAGCCATGGCCGAGGCTCCTCCTGCGGTGCAGGAGACCCAGTCCATTCCCTTCGGGGGGGTGGCCGGGAGGCACTGCCATGGCAATCACCACTTCAGGGGCGAGGGCTCCCCCAGTGTCGGACCCGTGGTTTGCAAGGCCCGGGTCAGCGCCGTCCTCGACGCCGTCAGTTGCACCATTTTGGGCCTCAGTGCCGCCCAAGGTGCCGTGGGGCCTGGTGGAGTTGGCGCCGGTCCGTCGCTTGGTGCTGTGGCTGCTGTCGGCGCTGTTCGTGGCGCTGATAGTGCTAGCGGCACCGTGGGAGGCTCTACGGTGCCGTGTCCAGCTCTGGAGTCATTCGCGATGCCAGACATGGGCATGGCACCATGGGGGGTTCAGACAGCGTTGTCAGAGCTGTTGGCGCCGTACCTGCCCTCCGGCGCCGTGGGGCGGAATGGCGCCGTTCGGCGGTGCCATGGGTGAATAACGCGCCGTGGGGTTTCTGACTTGATTGCGTCCACAGTGCGGCGCCGTCAGAGCCATCCCTGCCCTCAGCGCGGCTTCCAGCGCCAGTGGCGAGATAGGCGCTGCAGCAGAGTTCGAACTCTGAGGCTGCTGTTCGGGCTGGAGCCGTGTCCGCCGGCCGCCGTAGCGGTGCTGCGGAGGGCACTGGCACCGGCTTCGAGTCGCGGTCTCCGTTCTGGCACCCTGTTTGTTAGGGGATGGTGACAGAGCACCCACCCTACGGTTTGGCACAGGGCCTCAGTCTCCACCTCTTCGGAGGCGGAGTCGGACTCTGAGTCAGACAAGCAGTCTGGCTTCTTGGAGTTAGCTGTTAGTGTGGGTAGCCTTGTAGTGTCTTCGACAAACCGGAATCAGCCCCCTTCTGAGGAGCGGTTGGTGACTGCCGAGGCTGGGGTCACGGGCTCTGACCAGCGGGCAGTGGTGCATGCCACCATTGCACTGCAACCTGGCCTCTGAGGGTTCACTGACCCCCTCAGCGGTGGTACCCCCTGATGTGGTGTGCCTGGATCGCCCAATTTTGGGGCCGATCAGAGCACCTATGGGAGGGGAGGGTACTGTGCCTTGGGTGGCTCCTCCAGGTGCTGACCAGGGCTGCCAGTTACCTAGGCTGGCCGTCTCGAGGAGGAGGAGGGCGTTCTTGGATTCCGAGGTGTCAAGGGGCATGGGGTCTGTGTGGCGACCTATTTCTGGGGCCCACCCCAGCTCTGGAAGAAGCCGCAGTACGAATCTTCGCTCTTCCTCTTCTCTTTCTTTGAGAGAGCCCCATTCTTTTAAGGTAGGGGACCATCCTTCTGGACCTATACGGCCCCGGTCACCTCACGGGGGGATTCTTCCGGACGCAGCCAAGGCAGTTCCGAAATGGTTGTTCAGCTGTATGCTGTGGAGTCTTCCAGAGCACATTTATCTTCTGGCGCTCCTGGTCCGCTCCCTAGCCCAGGCGGAGGTCAGCCGACTTCTCAGCTCTGCCACATTCTCCTGCGCTTCCAGGCATCCTTGGTCCTAGCAGGCCTCTCTCCTGGGAGCAGTTCAGGGCTGTGGCTGCTCGCTTCCCCATTTACGTCAGGGCAATGGACAGACAGGTTTTTTAACCTCCCTCCGAGCAGCCACCCTCTTAACAGTTGAGGTACTCTAACTCTTCATCCCCCTCTTCTGGGGGACAGGAGCCTTCTGTCCACATCTCCCCGGCTGCTGATCTCGCAGAGCATCAGCGATTCCTTGTGAGGATGTTAGAGGACTTGCACATCTCTCCTGCCACTCAGAGCAATCCAGAGCACTCGGCACATGCCTTTTTGGGCGACTTCAGTGAGGACACCCTTGTGGTGCCCGCCTGGCCTGCTCCCTTTAGGGAGGCGTCGGTGCGTTCCTGGCAGAGACCTTCTTCCTGTGTTCCCACCCCTAGGGATCTCTGCCAGAGGTATTGCGCCCCCAAGTCTCCAGGTTCCATGCCTCAGCCTCAGTCAGGACTAACGCAGCTGGATACTACTGATGGGCTTCACGCCCTTCACCGTGACTGGCTCCCAGACCAAGATTCCTTGGATTTTGATTTCTGGGGGAGGAGGACCTTCCTACTCGGCACGGTTGCTGCTTTCTAGTTCCGCATATCAGGCCCACTATGCAGCGTGTGACAGGTTCTTGTGGTCCAGGCTAGGTCAGCTCCTAGCCTCATTGCCTGACACGGAGCAAACCAGAAAAGCCATTGCACTCTCTGCGCGTGGCCTGGAGCTAGCAAGGCACCAAGCAAGGGCATCGTATGATGCCAATGAGGTAGCTACCAGGGTCGTAGGGACAGTGATCTGCACTAGGTGGACGGCATGGCTGTGTCTTTCCCGGTTATCACCCTTGGCCCGGCGTAGGGTGGTTAACTCCGTGCACCAGAGAACCTATCTCTTCTCCCGCAGAGTGAGGTGGCGTCTGTTGGAGCAACTTCCTTCTCCCTCCGGGGTGTCCCCGTCTCACTATCCCCACTCTCGGGCCTCTCTAGGCCCAGAAGGTTCTCCCTCTTAGTGTGTCACCCACTGAGAGCTAAGGGACTCTGTCCCTTAGGGTTTTCAAACCCCCCTTCAGGGGGACTCGGCACTCACCCAAATGTGATGAATGGTGAAGATTGACACAGATAAGATATGAAAATTATGTACCTACCGTAATTATCTTTCTGTGTATCTTCACCATTTCATCACAATCCCACCCGCCATCCCCCTGGGGCCTCAGTCTCTGGATCCCCTTCCCTCTCTGTGCCTTTCCTTGCCCCCCCTCCTTTCTATGTCAAGGGAGGGGTAATCTGAGGCACGTAGTGGGGTGGTATTTCTAGAGGGAGAGTGGTCGGGATGGGGCAGCACTCCCTCTCTAGTGCTCTGGCTCTACCCCTGTGGGGTGGGAGTGGGCAGTTGACCTCCATCCTCTCCTCCTTCCTTTCCTCTTTCTGTCCCGTCAATCCTCAGTTTTTTACTTGTCCGCTGGACATGATGTAAAAAGGAGATCTATCTCTGCTTAAAATTCAGTTTTCCCTTGGAGAGGGGGGAGAATCTCTGTTCCCTGTCTTCTTTAGAAGATCAGTTTTTCTGCCTTAAAGGAGTTTCTAGGGACATGGATATGTTGTTCAATCCACAGTTACTGGCAGGTTCCTTGCCGCTTTAAATCTTGCTGGAAGGTCTTCAAGCTGGCTCCTCCCACCAACCCGGGTGGTAAAACTCTCAGCTCCGCCCCATGACGCCAGATCTTCTTTACCGCTTGGAAGCTCAGGTTCCCTCCTTTGCGCTGTGCGTTTTAGGCCTGGATCCAAACTCTTCGGTTAACCTGAAACTAATCTTAAAATTTACAAGACTTCGGTCTTTATCTTCCCTCGTGGCTGCGATGAACAAATCAACTCCCAGATTTCAGCAGTGCCCCTGTGGGTAGAAGATGTCCCGGACCGATCCGCTCTCCTCGTGCATTTACTGCCTTGGGCTTGAGCACGATTCACAGGCCTGCAACTTGTGCAAGTCCTTTCGGCCCACGGTCTTAGAGGATCACGCTGCCAGATTGCAACTTGGGCGCCCCGAGAAACTTTATCCTCCGGTCAAGTCGAAGGAGGCCCGTTGGGTGGTGTCCGGCGGCGGGCTCGGCTGAACAGCTCGAACAGATGATCGCCCTCGAGGAGGAAGCGGCCCAGGCCACATCATCATCATCTTTGGTCGCAGCATTTATCCCACTCTCTTTGGACTCCTCCTACACAGCTTCATTCAAGGAGCTTTGTCAGTCCCTGTCCACCAAGGGAGAGGGACCTTCGGGACATTCCTCTCAGTCTAAGAAGAAGGACTCCAAGGGTAAGTCCCACCGTCGACGTTCGTGGGAGCGGGAGAGGTCCCCTTCCCTGGATAGTCGACACTCTACTTCGGTCGAGGTTGCGCTGGCTTCACTGTGTCCCCGTCAGGTCAGCCGGCCGAGACACCCGTCGACGCAGTCGAGATTTTTCTCGACCCATCGGATGGGCTGTCGATTGGAGAAGCCAACAACCCTTCTTCACCGGTTCCCCCGGTGGAAACAGAGGACTTTCCTGTGCCTCCTGTGCTGGAGTCCCCGGTTAAGGTCCCCGAACCGAGGGAGGAGCGGGTGTCCCCGGCCCCCTCTCAGACCCACCCTCGGAAACACTGAAGATCTTGGTCTCGGACTCTGACCTCTTCTTGGTCCAGCCGATCCCGCCGACATCGGCGGTCTCTGCACCGTGGAAAGCGGCGGCGCCGCTCATCCTCGTCTTTGTCCTCTTCGGAGGATAGGCTCCAGCGCAAATTGCATTGGCGCTATGAGGATCTGATGTGGCAGCAGCTCCTTTTGACTGGGAACAAGCCGACTCCGTCGCCTTCCCCGGCCATTAAGTGGCTGTCACCAGAGCGGCCGAAACAACCCCTCGTCATAATCGAGGAGCCGAAGCCGGCACCGGTTGTTCGGCTGAAACTGGCTGCGCCACCCATTGTGGTGGAACCCCTGCCTCCACAACCTAAAACTGGGGCCCCAACCAAGGATTCTCGGTCGGGTCAGGGTTTGCCCCATCAGTTGTCGGTCACCCTCACTACCAATCGACCTCGGCAGGTGGAGGGTGGCTTAGGCCCTTGGCAGCTGTTTGCAGACTCCTCGGAGTCTGACGATGACTCTTCCCTGTTCTCCAGGCCTCTCGACCTGGAGTCCACTGGGGGTCAGTCAGTAGATGAGAGCCCATCCTCGTTCCTTGGAATGCTTCGGCTCATCTCAGTGTCTACTGGGATGAAGCTGAAACCAGTTTCAAAGCAGGCCAAGTGTCCCCTCACAGAGATAATGGACCGAGGGGATTCCCCCACAGAGGCCTTCCCGGTGGCTGAAGCCATTGTTGGCCCGGCCCTGGAGCTATGGCAGCGGCCAGCTTCGTCCAGTACCTTCAGCCAGGATGGTTCGAAAGTATGCCGTTCACTGGATACTCTCCGGTTTCTCGGAGCACCCCTCATGAGAGGGCTAGTTACTGACAGCGTTTTCCGGCGCTCCAGAAACGCTCGGGATGTGGACAAGCCACCCGATAAGGAGTACAAAAAACTGGACTACTCCAGGTGGAAAGTCTATGCTGCGTCCTCCCTAGGCCTTCGTCAGGCCAGCTTGGCCATTCTGATGGCACACTTTCCACACGCTCTTTTGGGGTCCCTGGATGGGGTGATTCCTCATCTCCCGGCTGACCTCCAGACAACGGTCAAGCAGGTGCGGGATCAGGGAAGGGCGGTGGGCAAGCAACAGCTCCAAACTGCCTTGGACATTGGAGACTCTTGTGCCCGGTCAGTAGCGGCCGCAGTGGCCATGCGCCACAGATCTCCACTTTTACAGCGGATACCCAGCACAAGCTGGCAGACGTTCCTTCTTGGGTACTGACTTGTTCAGTCCCGGGGCGGAGGGTCATCTGCAAAGGATCGAGAAGACCAGCGCCACCTTTTAATCGGTCACGTCTGCCCAGAAGGACAAAGGCTGCCAGCAGTAGCATAAGCCCTTTCGGCCTTCAGCCCCTGCGGCACGTCCGGTCCAGCAACACCAGCATTAGGGCCAGCAGGCTCGCACTTGGCACCCCAAAGCCAAGCCTGCAGCTTCCTCCAGCAGGAAGCCAGGAGGGAAGGGTCCAGGAGGGTCGTCGGCCAGTCCTTCCTCCAAGCCTGCCCAGTGACGGGTTGAGGGGTGTCGCCCCAACCTCGTCTACTCCCCGGTTCCCCCTGAGGAGGCAGCTCCGTGACTTCCTTTCCGCCTGGTCTGATATCACCCGGACCACTGGGTGCTGTAAGTGGTGAGAAGGGTCTGCCTCTGGTTGAGCGAGTCCCCACCCTATCGAGGCCGTCGCCCCCAGAGGCTTTCACAGTCTGCAGCCTCTGTCGGCAAACTTGTCCGAGCCACGCCCTGCTCTCACTCAGGGAGGTGGCAGATCCTCCACCAGACCCAGGTTTGTGTCCAGGTACTTCCTGGTCCCAAAAGCAGACGGGGGCTAGCGCCCCATTCTAGACCTACATGACCCGAACAAGTTCCTAAGGTCTCGAACCTTCAGGATGATCACTCTAGCACAGATCATTCCATCCTTGGAATGAGGCGTGTGGTTCTGTTCCCTGGACCTCCAGGACACGTTCTTTCACGTTCCGATCCATCCATCCCACCAGCAATTCCTCCGCTTCAGGGCAGAGGGATCCCTTTTCGAGTTTCAGGCCATGCCCTTCGGCGCCTCTCCAGCTCCCAGGGTCTTCACCAAATGCATGGCAGTGGTGACAGCATTCCTGTGGCGCCGAAGGGTCTGAGTGTACCCTTACTTGGAGGACTGGCTGATTGCAGCCCCCTCCAGACTGGAGGTGGAGCAGTCCAGGGATCTGGTCCTCCAGGTCTGCTCTCAGATTGGCCTTCTCATCTTGAGGCCAAATCAGACTCGATGCCAATGCAGGTGATTCAATTCATGAGAATAGAGCCTCGACCCTCTTGAGCAAACCACGGCTCGGCCAGTGGGGCGAGTTCTTTCCTCCTTTGCCCAGTCATTCTGGTTGGGCAATTGCACCCTGCCGGGACTTCCTCGCCTCCTGGGCCTCATGGCGGCCTACACCAGCGTGGTCCGTTGGGCCGCTGGCACATCCCCTTCGATGGGGGCTGGCCGCCAATGGTCACAGCGCTCGGTCCTCTGGACCAGCCATTGATAGTGACCCAGGAGATGGGGAAAGCTCTCCAGTGGTGGATCATTCCAGCTCATCTGCAGGAGGGTATCCCATTTGTCTGCCCAGAGCCGACGGTCACTCTGATGACCGCGCCTCTGATGGGTTGGGGTGCCCATCTGGGGGAGCTCAGAGCGCATGGCCTCTGGTCCCCTCAGGAGTCTCAATGCCACATCAACCTGCTGGAGCTTCGAGCGGTCTGACTAGACCTCACCACCTTCGCTCCTTTAGTACGGGGTCAAGTGGTCCAGGTCCAGATGGACAATACCACTACCTAAACCACCAGGGCGGGACGCTCTCCACACTTGGTTTCTAGTGAGCAGACTGGAGGCGGATCTCCTAGCCAGCCATGTGGCAGGAGCCTTCAACACTCTGGCGTTGGCCGATGCCCTAAGCCGGATAGGTGCTGCATCTCACGAGTGGTCTCTCCTGCCGGAGGTAGTACATGATCTGTTCTCTCACTGGGGCACACCTCAGGTGGACCTGTTTGCCTTCAGGGAGAATGCGAAGCTGAGGCTGTTTCATGCCCGCCCCCCTCAGCAGGGCTCGCTGCAGGGGATGCCTTCTCGAGCCGTGGACCCCGGGCCTCTTCATACCTTTCCCCATTTCCTGATCCACAAAGGTGCTTCTCAAGGCGAGGAGGGACAAGGCGCAGGTGATTCTGGTAGCCCCAGACTGGCCCCGCCAGTTCCGGTATCCAGATCTCCTCCGCCTCAGCTCCAGGCTCCCGAGGCGGCTTTCACCCTGCCCGGACCTGATCTCAGTTGACCAGGGGAAGGTACTCCACCCGGAGCTTCAATCCCTGCACCTGACAGCCTGGTTCCTGAGCGGCTAGAGTTCCAGGCCTTGGGTCTTTCCGATGAGGTCCTCAACGTTGTTGAGGCATCCCGTAAGGAGTCGACCTGAAAATGCTACGTCTTCAAATGGAAGAGATTCTCCATTTGGTGTCAGGATAAGGAGTTGGACCCTTCCTCCTGTTCCTTGGCCAGCATTCTGGACTACCTGTGGTCCCTTTCTCAGCTAGGGCTTCGGTCGACTACTCTTAAGGTGCACCTGGCAGCCATCTGTGCTTACCGGGCGTGGGCCAGAAAGCAGTAGGTGGTGCAGGAGAAGGTGGTCAGGTGCTTTTTCAAAGGCCTTGATCACATATCCCCACCGGTGCAAGAACCTCCACCTCCGTGGGATCTACTGCTGGTACTGGCTAAGCTCATGGGCAAGCCATTCGAACGTATGCACAGGTGTGATATCTCTCACCTGTCGTGGAAGACCGCCTTCTTGGTGGCTATCACGTCAGCCAGAAGGATGGGAGAGCTCCAGGCGCTTTCCATAGAGTCTTCTTATCTGGTCTTCCACAGGGACAAGGTTGTCCTGCGCCCCCACCAATTCCTTCGAAGGTGGTGTCAGGAGTTTCACCTTAACCAGGTGTTGGCTCTGCCGATGTTCTACCCAATCCACCTCAGAGGCTGAATATAGGCTCTATACTTTGGACCCTAGAAGGTGCTCCCTTATTACAAGGCGGACGGCTGAAGAAGTTCGGGGAGGATTAGCCAGCTGTTTGTCACCTATGCTGAAGCTGTACCTGGCAGACCTGCAGCAAAGCGGACGATAGGCAGGTGGGTGACCTCCTGCATAGATCTCTGCTACAGGTTGGCGGGCATGGAGCCTCCCAGGGATAAGGCTCATTCTACCCGCCATACCGCTGCTCGATGGCTGCTTCCAGGGCACGTCCCTATCCAGGAAATCTGCAGGGCTGCCTGCAAATCCAGCACACACCTTCGTACCCACTACCACATCAACCTTGAGTCATGCCAGGATGCTGGTTTTGGGACCTCGGTTCTCAGTCCTTATTTCCCAAGTAGGGGTGTATCGCCTTGCCTCCTCCTCCCGGGCTGCTAGGAGTCTGCCAGTAAGTGTGGATTGAACAACATATCCATGTCCTAGAAATTCAGGTTGCTCTCCTGTAACAGGAGTTCTGGAGATGGTGTATATTATTCATCCACACAACCCACCGACCTCCCGGCTTGACGCACAACCTGGCTTCAGCGGAGGCTAGATCTGGCGTCTGGGGCGGGCGGAGTTTTACCACCCGGTGGGTGGAGGAGCCAGCTTGAAGACCTTCTGGCAAGATTTAAAGCAGCAAGGAACCTGCCAGTAAGTGTGGATGAACAACATATACCATTCCTAGAACTCCTGTTTCAGGTGAGTAACCTGTATTTTCTTTTGCCAGTGATTCTGTGCCTTGAATTCTGGTGATTAAGCCTTTTGGCTACTCCTTGAAGTTCCTATACAATCCAGAGACAGGACAGAATCCAGCATATAACTGGTGTTCTAGGGACATGGATATGTTGTTCATCCACACTTATTGGCAGGTTCCTTGCCGCTTTAAATCTTGCCGGAAGGTCTTCAAGCTGGCTCCTCCAACCCACGGTGGTAAAACTCTAAGCTGCTCCATGGCGCAGATCTTCCTTACAGCTTGGAGCTCAGGTTCCCTCCTTATAGCGCTGCGTTTAAGACTGGTTCTAATTCTTTGAAAGTTAGAAATCAAAAGTTTTTGCTAAAAGACTTGGTCTTCTTCTCCTCGCGGCTGCAATGGACCGTCGACTCCGGTTTGGAGGTGCCCTTGCGAACAGAAGATGTCTGGGAGCGGATCCGCACTCCACGTCGTCTACTGCCTGGGCCTTGAGCACGACCCACAGGCCTCGACTTGTGCTCTTCCTTACCCACTACATCCTTGAAGGCCGTGCTGCCCGATTACAACTGGGGCGCCCGAAAAAGAATTCCACTGGTGAAATCTAAAGAGGCCGATTGGCGGTGTCTCCGGCTGGCCGGGCTGGCGGATCAACTAGAGCAGATGATCGCCCTGAAGAGAGAAGCGGCGCGAGACGCTTCTACCTCGGCTGCGGCATTTGTCCACTCTCTCTTGGTGCTCTCTGCTCGGCACTGGAAGGAGCTTTGTCTGACCCTCTCGACCAAGGTGAGGTCCAACTTCTTCAGGACCTTTTTCCAGGTCAAAGAGCAAAAGTAAGTCTCTCCATCGGCGGCTCTTGGGAGGCGGGAAGATCCTTCCTTGTCGAGCAGTCTACTTGATCGACCCCTCAGCTCGGCCACTGGCTTCACGGCGTCCCGTCAGGCCAATGACCAAGACTCCCGTCGGCGGTCGAAATTTTTCTCGACCGTTAGATAGAGTTGCCGGCTGGAAGCTGAGAATCCCTCTCCCAGTTCCCCGGTGGGAGTTGAGGATCCCGTCGGCTCGTCTGCCTCCGGTTCCGGGCCCGGTGGATCGTCCCGAGCCGAGGGATGCCGATTCCGACTTCTCGCCTTCCTCGGCCTAGTCGAGACTCTCGGTCCGGACATCCTCGTGGTCAACCGATCCGCCGCTATGGCGGTCTCGACACCGCGGCAAGTGGCGCCGCCCGCTCTTCCTCTTCCTTGGGCGAGGGAGGCTTGACGCGCAGAGTTGGGTCGGAAATGCGAGGAACTCATGTGGCAGCAGCTCCTTTGACCAGGAATGACCGACAGTGTCTTCCCGGCCATTAAGTGGCAGTCACCGAAGCAGCGAAATAACCCCTCGTTGTGAGTCGGGAGCCTGTTCTCAGGCCGGTTGTTGACCAGTTCCAGCTGCCCCACCGATTCTGGTGGAACCTCCTCCTCCCAGCCATTAGTTGGGGCTCCGACCAAAAATTCGGTAGGCTGCCCATAGGTTGTCTGTCACCCTCACTCCCGATAAACCTCGGCGGGTGGAGGGTGGCTCAGGCCGAGGCAGCTCTTTGAGACTCTTCTGAGTCGATGATAGTTCCTCCTCTTCTCCAAGCGCATAGACCTGGAGTCTCGGGAGGGCAGTCAATGGGCGATAGCCCTGTCCTTCTTAGGGTTGCTTGACTCATCTCGGGTCACGAGGGGATGGCTTCAGAACCCGTTTCTAAGCAGGCCAGGTATCCCCTCACGGAGATTCTGGACGAGGATTCTCCTACGAGGCCTTTCGGTGGCGAAGCCATAGTGGAGTACGACCTTGGAACTTTGGCAGCGTCCTGCTTCCTGCCCTCGCCTTGGCCAGGTTGGCCAGGAAGTACGGTCCCTACCGGTTCCCTGTCCGGTTTTTCGGAACACCCCTTGGCCGAGGGGTTGGTTACCGACAGCGTTTTCCGGCGTGCTGGGAACACCAGGGATGTGGACAAACCTCCCGACAAGGAATCCAAGAAATTGGAATATGCCAGGCGAAAAGTATATGCTGCGTCCTCTCTCGGCCTTCGTCAGGCCAGTTCGGCCGTCCTCATGGCACATTTTTCTCACGCCTGTTGGGCTCCCTGGATGAGGTTGTCCCTCATCTTCCGCGAATCTGCAGACTACGGTCAGGCAGGTGCGGGACCAGGGGCAGAGCAGTGGCCAAACAGCAGCTCTGAGCTGCGTTAGACATCAGAGCACTCATGTGCGAGGTCTGTGGCGGCCGCAGTGGCCATGCGTCGTCGGGGCTTGGCTGAGGATATCCACCTTTACCTCGGATACCCAGCACAAGTTGGCGGATGTTCCCTTTTGAGAACTGACCTCTTGAGCCCTGGGTGGAAGGTCACCTGCAGAGGATCGAGAAGTCCAATGCTACCTTGGACTCTGTCTCTTCCGCTCAGAAGGACAAAGGCCGCAAGCCACAGCCTAAGCCCTTTACGTCCTTCTGCGCCCTTGATCCCAACAGGCTCGAGGCTTGGTATCCCAAACCCAAGCACGTCGGCTTCCTCCAACAGGAAGCAGGGAGGTAAAGGCCCAGGAGGTCCCTCGGCGGTCCCTCCTCAAAGCCTGCCCAGTGACGGGCTGAGGGGTGTGTCCCCATCCCTGTCACCTCACCCCTGGTTCCCCGTGGAGGCGGCTCAGACACTTCCTTTCCGCCTGGTCCGCTGTTACCACGGACAGGTGGGTACTGAAGGTGGTGGGAAAGGCCTACCTCTGGAATTGAGGCAGGCCCCACCTTCGAGCTGTCGCACCTGCGGGGGCCTCGAATCACTTAGCCTCACTGGCGGCTCGCCGAGCCGACATCGCTCTCCTTCTCCCAAGGAGGTGATCACAGTGAGAGCCCCCTTCAGACCAGGGGTTCGTGTCCAGGTATTTCCTGGTTCGAAAGCAGACGGGGGCTGGCGCCCATTCTCCGACCTACGACCTAAACAAGTTCCTAAGGTCTCGAACCTTCAGGATGATCACTCTGGCGCAGATAATACCATCTCTGGAACAGGCGTGTGGTTCCGCTCTCTGGACCTACAGGACACGTTCTTTCCGTCCCTATCTGTCCGTCACCGGAGATTCCTCCACTTTCGGCGGAGGATCCTCTTGATTCGAGCCATGCCCTTGGCTTATCTCCAGCTCCCAGGGTCTTCACCAAATGCATGGCAGTGGTGACAGCATTCCTCGGCGCCGAGGTCCAGGTGTACCCTTACCTGGGCGATTGGCTGATAACAGCCCCTCAGGCAGGGAGGTGGAGCGGTCAGAGATCTGGCCCTCCAGGTTTGCTCTTAAGTTGGCCTTCTCATCAATGATGCCAAGTCGAACTCGAGCGAACAGGTGATCCTGTTCATCGGGCAGAGCTCGACTCTCTTGGAGCAGAGCACGGCTCCGGCGGACAGGGCAGAGGTTCTTCGTCCTTTGCCCAATCATTTCTGGTTGGGCAGTCGCCGCCTGCCGGGACTTCCTCGCCTCCTGGGTCTCATGGCGCCCTGTGCCAGCGTGGTCCGTTGGGCGCGTTGGCACATGCGCCCCCTTCAGTGGGGACTGGCCAGCCAGTGGTCACAAAGCTGCGATCCTTTGGACCAGCTAGTGATAGTGACCCAGGAGATGTGGAATGCTCTCCAGTGGTGGACCGTTCCATTCCATCTGCAGGAGGGCATCCCGTTTGTCCGCCTCGAGCCGACGGTCTCTCTATCGACTGATGCCTCTCTGATGGGTTGGGGTGCCCATCTGGGGGAACACCGAGTGCACGGCCTCTGGTCTCCGCGGGAGTCCCGATGCCACATCAACCTGCTGGAGCTCCGAGCGGTCCACCTAGCTCTCACCACCTTTGCTCCGTTTCTCCAGGGTCAAGTGGTCAGAGTCCAGACGGACAATACCACGACCATGTACTACCTGAATCACCAGGGCGGGACGCGCTCCATGCTTCTATGCAAGGAAGCTCTCCGCACTTGGTCATGCGCAGCCTGGAGGCGGATCTCTAGCCATTCTGTGGCAGGGCCTCCAACACCCTGGCCGATGCCCTGAGCCGGATGGGGCTGCATCTCACAGTGGTCTCTCCTGCCGGAGGTAGTACAAGATCTGTTCTCCCACTGGGGCACACCTCAGGTGGACCTGTTTGCCTCAAGGGAGAACATGAAGCTGAGGCTGTTTCATGCCCGCCCCCCTCAGCAGGGCTCGCTGCAGGGGGATGCCTTCTCGAGGCTGTGGGCCCCGGGCCTCTTTTACGCCTTTCCCCCATTTCCCTTGATTCACGAGGTGCTTCTCAAGACAAGGAGGGACAAGGCGGAGGTGATTCTGATAGCCCCAGACTGGCCCGCCAGTTCCAGTACCAGATCTCCTCAACCTCAGCTACAGGCTCCCGAGGCAGCTTCCAGCTCGCCGGACCTGCTCTCAGTCAATCAGGGAAGGTGTTCCATCCGGACCTTCAATCCCTGCACCTGACCCTGGTTCCTGGCTGCTAGAGTTCCAGGCCTTGGGTCTTTCCGGCGAGGTCCTCAATGTTGTTGGGCGTCCGTAAGAGTCGACCAGAAAATGCTCAGCCTTCAAATGGAAGAGATTCTCCATTTGGTGTCAGGACAAGAGCTTGGACCCTTCCTCCTGTTCTGTAGCAAGCATTTTGGACTATTTATGGTCCCTTTCTAGTCAAGGGCTTAGGTCGACAACCCTAAAGGTGCACCTGGCAGCCATCTCTGCTTACCGGGCGCAGGCCGGGGCAGTCGGTGGCGCAGGAAAGGTGGTCGGGCGCTTTTCCAAAGGCCTTGATCACATTTCCCCTCCGGTGCGAGAACCTCCACCTCTGTGGGATTTACTGCTGGTACTGGCAAAGCTCATGGGCAAGCCATTCGAACCAATGCACAGGTGTGATATCTCTCACCTGTCGTGGAAGACCGCCTTCTTGGTGGCTATCACGTCAGCCAGAAGGATGGGAGAGCTCCAGGCACTTTGCATCGAGTCTCCTTACCTGGTCTTCCACAGGGACAAGGTTGTCCTGCGCCCCCACCCGAAATTCCTTCCGAAGGTGGTGTAGGAGTTTCACCTTAACCAGGTGCTGACTCTGCGGTGTTCTACCCCAATCACACCTCGGAGGTCGAATATGGGCTCCATACTCTGGACCCTAGAAGGGCCTCGCTATTATAAGATGCGACGGCTGAAATTGGGGAGAGGTTCGCCAGCTGTTTGTCACCTATGCTGAAGCCGCACCTGGCAGACCTGCAGCCAGCGGATGATAGGCAGGTGGGTCACCTCCTGCATAGATCGCTGCTATAAGTTGGCGGGCATGGAGCCTCCCAGAGGATAGGAGCTCATTCTACCCGTCATACTGCTGCAGCTCGGTGGCTGCTTCCAGGGGCGTCCCTATCCAGGAAATCTGCAGGGCTGCTACCTGAAGTCAGCACACACCTTTATTACCCATTACCACATCGACCTTGAGTCACGCGGGATGCTGGTTTTGGGGCCTCGGTTCTCAGTCTTTATTCCCTAAGTAGGGGTGTGCCTTGCCTCCCTCCTCCCGGAGAACTGCTAGGAGTCTGCCAATAAGTGTGGATGAACAACATATCCATGTCCCTAGAAATACAGGTTACTCACCTGTAACAGGAGTTCTAGGAATGGTATATGTTGTTCATCCTACGATCCCGACACTCCTGACGCTCAACGAGCTTCCAGCCGTGGCCAGATCTGGTGTCATGGGTCGGAGCCGAGTTTTACCACCCGGGTGGGTGGGAGGAGCCAGCTTGAAGACCTTCCGGCAAGATTTAAAGCAGCAAGGAACCTGCCAATAAGTGTGGATGAACAACATATACCATTCCTAGAACTCCTGTTACAGGTGAGTAACCTGTATTTTTTCCCCCCTCTCATGTTAAGTTTTATGTTTTATAAATCCCTATCCTTCCCTATCTCCCTCCTTTTCTGTTTCCAGAGATTGGGGTCCCTTCCCAGTTTCCTTAGCATCTCGATTTTTCTTCTTACTCTGTTCTCTGTCGTTTATTTCTCCTTTGGTTTACATCTTTTCCTTTCTCTGTCCTTGGACTTTCTTGTCCCACCCTCCCAACCCCTTTCCTCACTCTCCGGCGACTCCAGAACTGGCAGGCAGGCGGGTCGATGGTCTTCTAACTGCCAACCAGCACGTGGTCGTCGGCCTTGAGGGGTGGCACCAAAACTTGTCGGCTCCACCTACCAAAAAAAAAAAAGCTCCCACGGGGTCATGACCTCCGGCCATATACCCAAATGTGATGAATGGTGAAGATACACAAAGATCATAATTACGGTAGGTACGTAATTTTCATTTTTCACATTACTGTACAAGAATGACCTTACAACTGGATGTATCTAAACTATGTAACTGATTGCTTGGACTACCCCTAGTTGCACTATGTATTTGTATAAGAATGTCCTTACAACCTGATGCACTTAGTCTAGTTTACCTGATTGTGTGCATTACCCCCTATCTTCTTATGTATTTGTCCTTTCTGTCCAGGACCACTTTGAAAATGAGCTTGCTCAATGGTGTTATGCCTGGTTAAATACATTTTTGATTGATTGATATGATTGATTTGATGCTTCTGTATAGGAATTTAACAATCAATGACCAGACAGATTCCCCCCAGTTTTTAAATGACAGCCATATTGCTTTTTCTCTAACTGGGGAAAGAGATCCTGTTAGGTATATTTTTGACCATTTTTTACGACAGAAAGTAAGTCTGAAAAACCATGAAATGCACTTTCAAATGAGGTGTTGGGCTTACCTGTAGGTGTTAGCAATGCAGAGAGTGCATCTTGCTCTGACGGCCTTCGCTCCAGCCATTCGGGGTCAGGTTGTGCAGGTCCAGATGGACAACAACATGGCCATGTACTACCTCAGTAAGCAGGGTGGGACGCATTCCTTCCAGTTGTCAGGAAGCCCTCCATACCTGGTCCTTCGTACATCATCTGGACGCCGATCTCATGATGATCCATGTTGATGGAGCATCCAGCTGGCTGTTGGATGCCCTCAGCTGTGTGGGCGAGGCATCTCACGAGTGGTTTCTTCATTAGGAGGTGGTGGATCTCCTGGTCTCTTGGTGTGGCACTCCCCTGGTCGATGTTTTTGCCTCTCGGGAGAACGTGAAGGTGAGGCTGTTTTCTGGCCCCCAATCCCACAGTGCGGATCACTGATGTGGAATGCCTTCACGAGGCCCTGGACCCTGAGCCCCATGTATGCCTTCTCTCCCTTTCCTCTGATCGACAAGGTGTTGATTAGGGTGTGGGGATGAGACACGGATGATCCTGGTGGCTCCAGACGGGCCCCGCCAGTTCTGGTACGCTGATCTCCTTGGCCTCAGCAACAGGCCCCCTTGGCGCATGCCTCTCCACCCAGACCTGCTCTCTTGCTCTCGGGGGAGGGAGGGCCTCCACTCGGACCTTTAGTCCCTGCTCCCGACAGCCTGGTTCCTGAGTGGCTCGAGTTCCAGGCTTTGGGAGTCTCTGAAGAGGTCCTCCATGTTGTCGGCCTCTCAGGAGTCGTTGCACCAGTTTTGTGCTTTCAAGTGGAAGAACTTTTCCATTTGGTATCAGGGCAGGGAGCTACACCCCATCTTGCCCTGTGGCTAACACCCTGGACAACCTTTGGGCCCTGCGGTTGACAACCCTTAAGGAAGGTTCACCTGGCAACCATCTCTGCTTTCTGGGCATGGGCCGGTATGCTGATGGTGCAGGAGAAGGTGGTTGGGTGCATTTTTAAGGGCCTTGACCACTGGTCCCCGCCAGTGCATGAACACCTACCACCTTGGGACTTGTTGCTGGTACTGGCGATGCTCATGAGCAAGCCATTTGAACCAGTGCATAGGTGTCGCATCTCCCACCTGTCGTGTAAGACTGCTTTCTTGGTGGCTGTCACCTCTGCCAAAAGGATCAGTGAGCTCCAGGCACTTTCATAGTGGTGTTTCCCTATTTGGTTTTCCACAAGGACAGGGTTTTCCTCTCTCCCAACCTGAAGTTCCTCCTGAAGGTTGTTTCGGAGTTTTGCTTTAACCAGGTGATTAACCTCCTGGTGTACTTCACCAACCCAACCTTGGAGGCCGAGCACAGGTGCCACATGTTGGACCTGCGGCAGGCGCTCGCTTATTTCACTGAGTTTACATTTGGAGTTTGGGGAGAGGTTAGTCAGCTGTTTGTCACCTACGCTGAAGCCGCATCTGGCAGACTGGTAGCTAATCCGATAGTTGGCAGGTGGATCGTCTCCTACATCCACCTATGCTGTAGGTTGGCTGGTAGGGAGCCTCCCATAGGGTGTAGGGCTCATTCCACCAGACGTACTGCTGCCTCGGTGGCTGCTTCCAGGGACAGCCGTGTCCAGGAGATCTGCAGGGCTGCTACCTGGAAGTCAGCACACATCTTCATCTCCCATTACCATATCAACCTTGAGTCATGCCAGGATGCTGGTTTTGGGGCCTCCGTTCTCCAATCCCTTTTTCCCAAGTAGGGGTGTGCGCCTTGTCCCCTTCCCCCAGAGAAGTGCTAGGAGTCTTAAGTGTGGATTAGTGCACCATATCCATGTCCCTAGAAATGAGGGTTATTCACCTGTAACCGTAGGTCATCCACGGAATGGTCTCTTACAGTAAGTTATTACTTCTGAGTGGGAGTTCCCAATAGGAGGCGCTCTATCACGGCAGTTCTCTTCTAGCAGTCCCCACACCAGGGACCACCCATCCGACCTCACTTCCTGGGCTGATCTACTGTTATGGCAAAAGTCTTTGCGTAACTGATCTTTCTAGGAGCGAGTGGTATGTGGTGCACAGCCACAGGACCCACCTGACCTCCCCTAGCAAGTGGCACACGGATCCTTGATTCCAGCGTGCAAGATCTGACATCACAAGGAGGTGCTGAGGAGGATACCACCTGGGTGGGAGGAGTTTAGCTTGAAGACCTTCCATCAAGAATTTAAGGGAAAGAAACAGCTGCCTAAGTGTGGATGTGCACCATATACCACTCCTAGAACTACGGTTACAGGTGGGTAACCCTCATTTCTTAAACAGAGGATTCCACAGTTTGTGGGGGTCCAGCTACTGGAAAAGATCTGTCCCCAGAAGACTTTAGTTTCAATTTGGGGATAGATAGGCAGTACTTTATACAACACTACAATAATGTGCAAGAACAATTTTATAGGTGTAAACAGTGGCTGCAAATATAAAAAGAGTAAAAGAACGCTTTAAAAACAAGAAACGGCACTTTGGTTTAATAAAAAAAATTAAACACAAGAGGCTGTTGAAACACTTGCTGCCAAACGCAAAGTAGTCTGTGCCAGGTGGTTGGGGGGGCACGTGCCAGTCTTTTGCATTTGAAAAGCTCAAGCCCAGGCATTGCCTCCTGAAGAGATAATGTTTAGGGATTTTTCTAAACTAAACCATGGTGCCCTTATTGTGCACTTACATCAGATAGATTGGTCTACATAGAAACATACACTTTGACGGCAGATAAGGACCACTTGGCCCACCTAGTCTGCTCATTTCCCTACCTACTGGATAAGCTGCGGATCCTAGTTAACCAACAAGCCTATTTCTTCCTCCCCCAACAAGAATTGCCTTATGTCTGTCCCATGCATTCTTGAATTCCCCCATTGTGTTTGACCCCACAACCTCCTCAGGAAGGCCGTTCCATGCGTCCCCACCCTCTCTGTGAAAAAATACTTCCTCACATTACCCCTGAGCCATCCCCCCTCTATCTTCAAATTATGTCCGTTTGTTCTTGTACAACTTTTTCTGAAAGTTGCTACCCTCGTTGACTATGTTGATTCCCTTGAGGTACTTGAAAGTTTCTGTCATGTGTCTTCCCCCACACACACACACTTTTCCTCAAGGGTATACATATTAAGCTCATTTAGTCTCTCCTCGTATGGCTTCTGTTTCTGTTGCAGACCCTGCACCATTTTAGTTCCCCCCCCTCTGGACTGTCTCCGTCCTGTCTGTCCTTGCGAAGATGGGGTCTCCAGAACTGGATGCAGTGCTCCAGATGGGGTCTCACTAACTCTGTGTACAGAGAGAACTTCCTGATCTTATCTCTCTGTCTTCACCATTCATCACCTTTGGGTATAGTGCCGGAGGTCACGACCCCGCGGGAGCTCTTTATTATTTGTTTTTTTGGATATGCTGAGTTCTTCATCTCCCGCTGTAGAGGTCGCACCTCGTGGAAGCTCTACTTGCAAGAGGCCTGCTGCTACATTGAAGCTTTCGGCTCTGTTCTCTCTCCGTTTTTTCTCGACGTCGAGTCCATCGACTCCATTTATTGAAACTTCCTGACGGTTCCGCTGTCCGCCACCACTCGACGTCACCTGCTAAGACTGTTCCTTTTCTTTTATTAGCGACGTCGAGTCTTGTTTTGCTTGTTTTGTTTGTAGGTCATGTCTCGGTCGGAGGGCAAGAAAACTAAGACGGGAAGGCCCCTATACGTCGGTGCCTGTGCGGCCGTAAGTACTCCATCACCGACCAGCATGACCGTTGCCTCACGTGCCTTGGCCCGCTACACGACATTGGATTCATGCGACACCTGCTTCTCCATGGACTGTCGTGTCATCAAACACTAGCGTGGAAAGTTGGGCGAGCTCCACCGATTTTGACACGCAGGGGATGTTGCCTCTGGCCAAGCCGCGGTCTCTCGGCCTTTCCTCCGGGTCCCCTCGGTTCTGTCACGGACAGGAGGAGGGGCTTGACCCTAGTAGCCCGCCATTGCAAAGCCCTTCTCATGTGCAGGAGGCCCAGTCCGTCTCCCTTCTGGGGCGGCGGAAGCACTGCTTTGGCAATCGCCCTTGAGGTTGAATGTCTCCCCGATGTCTCTTCCTCAGCTTAGAAGGCCTAGGTCAGCACCATCCTCGACTCCGTATGTCAGTGCCATCTTGGGCCTCGGCGCCATTCACAGTGCCATGGGCCCTGATGGCACCGTCGCTTGGCGTTCGTGCCGATGGTGGTGACAGCACTGTGGGAGGTTCTGAGGCGCCGTCCTTCACCGTTTCTCGCCGCGGCGCCAAGCGAGGACATGGCGCCATGGGGGTTTCTGATCTCTGCGACCTTCGCGGTGCGGTTGAGGTCCTTGGTGCCGACTCTGGTGCAGTCACTCGTTTGGGTGCCCCATTCAGTCGGGATGGCAGCGGGCGTCCACATACAGTCTGGCACAGGACTTCAGTCTCCACCTCCTCGGAGGCAGAATCGGACTCTGGGTCAGATAGGCAGTCTGACTCTCTAGAGTTGGTTGCTCACGTGGACACCTTGGTAGTGTCCTCAACAGACCGGAGCCAGCCCTCCTCTGAGAAGCGGACAGTTTCTCCTGGGTCAGGGATGCTGACCAGCAGGCAGTAGTGCAGGACACCATTGCTCTGCAACCTGGCCTCGGAGGGTTTTCTGACCCCCTCAGTGGTGGTACCCCTCAGGTGGTGTGCCTGGATCACCCAACTTTAGGGCCGATCTGAGTACCCACAGGAGGGGAGGGTGCTGCTCCCTGGATAGCCCCTTTGGAGGCTGACCAGGGTTGCCAGCTGCCTAGGCTGACTTTTTCGAGGAGACTGGCTCTTTTGGATTCTGAAGGGTCGAGGGGTAGGGGATCGACGCAGCAACCCTTTTCTGGGACCCATCCGGGTTCCGGAAGGAGTCGTAGTGCAGATCTCCACCCTTCGCTTTCGATTTCCTCAAGAGGGCCCCATTCTTTGGAGGTAGGGGACCGTCCTTTTGGACTTTAACGACCCCGGTCACCTTACAGGGGGGATCTTCAGGGCCCAGCCTGAGCAGTTCCAGTATGGTTGACCAGCTGTCGGCTGTTGAGTTTTCCGGAGCTCCCTCTTCCCTTGGGGCTCCAGGTGTGCTCTCTAGCCCAGGCGGAGGACAGCTGATTCCTGTTGTCAGCTCTGCCCCCTCTCCTCTGCCACCTCCTCCTGCTCTCCCAGGCATTCTTGGTCCGAGCGGTCCTCTCTCCTGGGAGCAGTTCAGAGCTGTGACTGCTCGATTTCCCTCTTATGTTAGGGCCATGGACAGACAGGTTTTTCAACCCCCCCCCCGAGAAGCCAACCTCTGAACCTTTGATGTCCTCCGACTCCTCATCCTCCTCTTCAGGAGGTGAGGAACCATCTTTCCACATCTCCCCAGCTACTGATCTCGCTGAGTATCAGTAGATCTTACTTCGAGAGGGCTCTTGCAGTAGGTAATTACATATAGGACTGATGCCGGCCGGCGGCAGGACTCCGGGAAAAATTTCTAGCTAGCAGTCCGTGGGGCCAGCCACGTCAGGTGACCAGCGTCAGGCGGCGTCGGTATAAAGGGGCGGTCCCATACACCCGCCTTCCAGTTCTTTCCCGCCGTCAGCTCGTGCAGCGCCTCGCGGTGAAGTTCATAACGCTCAGTCCTGTTGCTTCGTCGTTTTTCCGAAAAGTATCAGTATTTTGTATTTTCTTCGTCAGGTGAACGTCGGTATATATCGTCCCCTCAAAAAATAAGTGCGACTCAATGCTGGCCCAACTGCCTCACAAAGACAGTCACTCCTCTGCCTTTTCTGTTTAGGGCCCACCACGCGGGTCGACAAGTGTCCGCACTGCCTTCATTTCAACGCGGCCACCCGCAGACGACGCCAGCAGTCTCTCGAAGCCCATCTCCTCAAGAAGAAGATGTCCGCGATGGAGGAGGAGTTGAAGAAGCTTCGGCAGGTGTCGACCTCCCCTGAAGGACACAAGAAGCGGGACAAAGAAAGGCACCGGGAGAAGGCCTCCTCCTCCGCGACTCCGGCCGGAGCCGCGGCCGAGGTAACGTCCCTTCTGGGGGATCGCCCGATGGCAGCCTCCAAGGCTTTGGAGGAGGCGTCGGCCCGCCCGTCGGGTTTGCGTTCGAGCCGGCCGGGTGCTTCCAGGCAAAAGGAGGCTTCAGCCCCCAGTACCGCCGCAGGCTCCTCAGTCCGCCGGGAGAAGGCCGCTAAGACGCTCGACCCTTCGGGGGCGCGCATGGCAGCGTCCCCATCAGATCGGGCCTCTTCACATCCTCGGCCCGTCCCCAACGAGGGACCCCCGAAGTCGGACGCCAGCTCCTCTGGCGTCCACCGGGACTCGGCCCCTAAGTCGCACGTCGGCTCCTGCGACGTGCGCCGGGTCTCGGAGCCTACGGCAGACCCTGCTCCATCTGCCGTCCCAGGTTCCCCGCAGCCCTCGCTGCCGTCCGAGAGCCCAGTCCCCCTGCCTGACCAGGATTTTCCCCTCCGTCCCAGGCGAGGCTCGGGATCGGGCCACCGTCTGATCCTCTTCCTTCAGGCGGATCTGATGTCGGCTCCCCAGGCGCCGGCTCCGACACTGGCCCCGGACACGGTTCGGCCCGGCCCCTCTGGCCGCGGCGGGGATATTCTCTTCCATCGGGCCCTCCACCCCACGGGCCTATCCCGGTCGATCCGCCCGTGGAGTTCCCGACTGGGCTGTCTGCTCCGGCAGCTCCTCCGGTGTCTGGGTATCCGCCGTCTTATCAGACGCCAGTTTTCCCAGGTCCACAGTATCCTGCACCGCAGTACCCGGCGCCGACTCCACCAACGCCGCAGTACCCAGCTCCGGTATTCCCGCAGCCGGGTTACGGATATTCTCCTTATGGATTTCATCTGTACAACTATCCCCCCCCTCCTCCTCCACCGCCCCCTAGGCCACCGGTGGATCTCCAGGAGACTCTGGCCTCCTGGTGGGCTGAGGCCAAGGCTCAGCTTACCAAGGAGGTTGAGAGCCGTCTTACGGCGACGGTGCCACCCCCGGCTCCCATACGCCCCAGACGGCACACTCCCTCTCTGCCTCCAGATTCCCGGGCTCTGCCCTCGGGATCCAGAGAGGGGCAGGACACGCGTCCGGGGATCCCCCCTAAGGAACCCGTTCCTCCCCCTAGACGAGCCAGGGAGTCTTACTCTGCTTCGAATTCCTCCCCTTCTCTCGCGGACTCCTCGGATGCCTCTGATGGCTGTTCCGAGAAAGACGACGAGCCGCGCTTTCCGTCCAAGCCCCAGCCGAGGACTCCTCCGGAGGATCCTTCCTTCACGGAGTTGCTCAGGAAGATCCAGGAAGTCCATCAGTGGCGTTCCTTAGAGCCAGATCCTCAGCGGGTTAAACTCGCCGAACATCTGGACTTGCCCCTCCCGGCTCCTACTCTAGTGCCACCCTGGATCGAGCCTCACGCCCACCTTGTTTCCACTATTTGGAAACAACCGTCCGCTTTAGCCCCACTTCCTCAGAAGTCTTACAGGCTATACCAGGCTCCGGAGGGTGTAGACTTTTTAGACTCTCACCCCCGTGCAGACTCGGTTGTGATTAGCGCCGCTCATGGCCGGTCAGCACACCCGAAACATTTGAGCTCATCTCCCCCGGATAAGGAATCTCGCCTTCTGGATCAGTATGGAAGGAAGATCTATGCTTCTTCCACACTGGGGATTAGGGCCCCAAATTATGTAGCGCATATGGGGGATTACCAGAAGGCTGTCCTTACCCAGGCGGAATCCAAGATTGACTCCTTGCCTGACTCCCAAGTCAAGCAGGAGTTAGCCGACCTGGTCCATTCTGCTCGTTCGGCCAGTCGTCATATTCTGAGGACGACCTACGATGCAGTCGACACCGCAGGACGGAGCTCTGCGTTCGCCATAAGTCTTCGGCGTCATGCATGGCTCCGTGTGTCAGGTCTGGTCCCGGAGGTGCAGTCAGCAATTCAAGAAGCACCTTTCAGAGGTTCTGTGCTTTTCGGTGGTGATATCGAGGACATCATCACTGACTTGCATGAGAAGGGGACGGCCCTTAAATCTGTTGATTCAATGTACCGTCCCCATCCCCCACAGTGCCGTCCCTTTCGCAGACGCAGCCGGCCTCAAGCGAGACCTCAGGGAAGGCGGGCCACTAAACATCGGGCCCCCACAGCTGCAGGCCCGTCACCCAAAAGCAGCGGGTGCCCCAGCTGCGGCGCTGCCTCACACCACCTGACTCCTTCCCTCCCCACCGCCTCCGGACACCCGGAGGAACGTGAGAGGAGATTCTCCCTCCACCTTCTGGGCTGGGAGAGGATAACATCAGATTCATGGGTGCTTCAGATCATAGCAAAGGGGCACTCCATAGAGTTTCTGCAAAACCTCCACGTCACCCCCCTCTGAACTCCTCTTACTCAAGGGACCATCTTCCTTTGGTCAGGGAAGAAATCTCTGCTCTCCTTGCGAAGCAGGCCATAGAGCCCGTCCCCCCTTACCTTCACGGGATGGGTTACTATTCCCATTTCTTCCTTGTACCAAAGAAGACGGGAGATCTCAGACCCATTCTCTATCTCAGCTCCCTGAACCTATATGTGGAATACAAGAGGCTCAGGATGCTCTCCCTTCAGACCCTCTTGCCCCTGCTTCGGCCGGGCCAATGGCTTTGTGCACTGGATATGCAGGATGCATACCTGCACATCCCCATTCGCCCTTCGCACCGAAAGTACCTCAGGTTTGCGTTCCAGGGGGACCACTACCAATTCCGGGCACTCCCTTTTGGTCTTTCCTCGGCTCCCCGAGTTTTTACCAAATGCCTGGCGGCGGTAGCGGCCCATCTGCGTACTTTGGGAGTTCAGGTTTTTCCCTACCTGGACGACTGGCTCCTGGCGGCCCCGTCCAGGGAGGAACTCCTGCATTTCCTCTCCCTCACCCAGCAGGTTTTCACTGGCCTGGGTATCGCCATCAATCATTCCAAGTCTCACCTGGATCCTTCTCAGAGACTCCAGTTCATCGGGGCAATCCTCGTTACGACAATGTGCAGAGCCTTCCTGCCTCCGGACAGGGGGGCCTCCTTCCAGTCCCAGATTTCCCTTCTATTGGAATACAGGAGGGTCCCGGCGAGGTCGGTGCTCCGTCTCCTGGGGCTGCTAGCTAGAAATTTTTCCGTGGGGTCCTGCCACTGGCCGGTGTCAGTCCTATATGTAATTACCTACTGCAAGAGCCTCTCTCGAAGATCTACTGTTATGGTAAGTTCTTACGTAACTGTACTTTTCTCATGAGGATGTTGGAGGACCTGCACATCACCCCACCCACTCAGCACAATACGGAGCATTCGACGTCTGACTTTTTGGGTGATTTCAGTGCGGACACTTTTGTAGTGCCCCCCTGGCCTGCTCCCTTTTGGGAGGTGTCGATACACTTCTGGCAGAGTCCCTTTTCCAGAGTCCCAGTGCCTAGGGATCTCTACCAGAGGGATTGTGCCCCTCTGGAGTCCCCAGGTAGTCTGCCTCATCCTAGCTCAGGATTGACGCAGCTGGATACTCCCGATTGGCTTCGTGCCCTTCTCCGTGACCTGCCCCCAGATGCAGACTCCATGAATTTTGACTTCTGTGGCAGGAGGACTTTCTACTCTGCACGGTTACCTCTCTCTATATCTGCTCATCAGACCCACTACGCTACCTATGACAGGTTCCTGTGGTCCAGGCTAGGTCAACTCCTAGCCTTGATGCCTGACATGGAGGAAACCAGACAAGCCATTGCACACTCTGCACATGGCCTGGAGCTAGGCAAGGCACCAAGCAAGGACATCTTATGACGCCAGTGAGGTAGCTTCCAGGGTCGTAGGAACAGCCATCTGCGCTAGGCGGACAGCATGGCTGCATCTCTCCCGGTTGTCACCCATGGCCCGGCGTAGGGTGATTACCTCTGCTTACCAGAGAACCCACCTTTTCTCCATTAGGGTACGACGACGACTGTCTGGGCAACTTCCTTCACCCTCTGGGGCATCCCCGTCTCACTCTTCCCACTCTCGGGCCTCTCCAGACCCGTGAAGGTTCTCTCTCGGTGTGCCACCCACTGAGAGCTAAGGGACTCAGCCTCTTAGGGTTAAGACCCCCTTTGGGGGGGGGGGGGCTCGACACTCACCCAAAGGTGATGAATGGTGAAGATTGACACAGATAAGATATGAAAATTACATACCTACCGTAATTCTGATCTTTCTGTGTATCTTAACCATTCATCACACTCCCACCCTCCATCCCCCTGGGGCCTCAGTCTCTGGTTCCCCCTCCCTTTATGTGCCCTCTCCTTCACCCCCTCCTTTCTGTTGGTCAGGAGTGGGGTGACCTTGGGCACATAGGGGGATGTTTTTCTCTAGGGGGAGAGTGGTCAGGGTGGGGAGCACTCCTTCCTCAGTGCCTCGGCTCCACCCCCGTGGGGTGGGGGTTGGTAGTTGCCTTTTTTGTTCTCTCTCCCCTTCTTCCTGTCAGCTTTACTTTGATTTCCTTGTCCTTTGGACACAACCTCAATTTAATTTAAGAAACTAGTTTTCTTATACCAAAAGTTTGATTTTTTTGGGGTATTCCTTGTATCCTGTCTTTCATTCCAGAATAGCCGATCCTGCTTATGTTGGAGTTATTGCTAGTGATTCTGTGCCTTGAATTCTGGCAGTTTAGTCTTCTAGCTACTCCTATTTATTTTGTTTATTTATTAGATCATCGGTTTACAAACCTTTGAGTCATAGACTCATTTACAAAGGCACCTCATCAAGAGAGCAATACATCACAGCAAACAATGCAGTACATAATGCTTGGATTAAAAAAGCAACCAGTGTTACAGGCATTCACTGGTGGTACACGCTTGGTAATAGGTAGATCACAGTAGTCATAATATAGGTACACGGGTACCATGTCAGGTAGCAACCAGAGATATTTTATTACATTAGTCAGCAGATGTTGCATGAGACACCAGGTATATACAGCAAAAGTAGACAGGGCAGACCCAGCCTAGAGGTGAAGGTTAGGGGCAGGTGGGGGATTATGTGCAGTTGCAGCAGCGAGTGCTTGTCAGATGGCTTCTAAGGGAGCCCTTGAAAGGACCAAGCTTAGTGGAGTCAGCTGTATTGGCTGGGAGGGAATTGAACCTGGAGGGAGCCTGATAGCAAAAGGATCTCTGGGCCATAGAGGTCCTTACCCTGGGGACAATAAGGGAGGTTTTGACAGTGCTGCGGGTGGAGACTTGAGGGGGAGGCACGCTGCAGGGAGGTGGCGACCCCAGGGGGGAGAGCCCTAGCAGGCTCTTTTTTTACAAGAAGGCAGGTTTGGAAGCGGAGTCTTTCTTCAAGGTTGAGCAAGTTGGTGGTGGAGTACAGCAGGCACATATGGGTGTGCCTAGGGGCTCCCAGCATTAGACTGCAGGCCTTGTTTATAGAGAGCTGGATTCTTGCAAGCGCAGTGTTGTTGGCTGCAGCATAGATGGGCAGCCCATAGTCGATTAGCGACAGGACAGTGGAAGTGATTGCCAATCTAAGGGCTTCTTGTGGTAGGCAGTCCCTATGGTGGTATAACAGTCCAATCCTGACATTGGTGGCAGCAGAAAGGGCATTGATATGGGAATGGAAGGAGAGTGCCAAATCAAAGGTAATACCCAGATACTTGCAAGAGGAAACCTGCTCAATGGGGTTTACTGTGCTAGGCAGTATCACGAGAGGAGCACCATTGGCTTTGCATTGGCGATGCGAGAAGAGCATAGCTTTGGTCTTTTTTTAGGTTCAAGACTAGCCTTCATGATGTGAACTAATGCACAGCTCTATCAAAAGCTTGTTGGACGGTGGCCTGGAGTGTGTTGGGGTTGGTGTCAGTGGCAAAGAGCACAGCGTCATCTGTGTAGAGGAGAATCTTACTTGGGCAGGCCAAGGGGAGGGAGTTGAGGTAGAGACTGAAGAGGAGAAGGCCTAAAATGGACCCCTGGGGAACCCCAGAGCGGACAGGTCGTGTGTCAGATAGGGTGTTATTGATTTTTACACACTGAGTTCTGACAGAGGTAGCTGGTGAACCATGCAAGGGGGCCAGGGGAGAAACCAAGGCATCTGAGAGTGGAGCAGGAGAGGATGGTAAACCGTGTCAGAGGCCTTGGAGAGGTCAATGAACACGGCACCAGCAGGACTTCCAGTGTCAAGAGCAGAGTGCAGGAAGTTGGAGAATTCAAGTAGCACGCTTGTGGTGCTGTGACCTGCTCGAAAGCCGTACTGTTCAGGGCACAGGATATTGTGCATGGCCAGGTGTTCAGCAAGCTGGTTTGCAACTACTTTTTCAAGGGCCTTAGAGAGTGGGGGGAGGATGGAGATAAGTAGATAGTTACCCGGGGTCGCTCGATTGCCGCTCTTTAGGATGGGAGTGATGGTGGCGGTTTTTCATGTGCTGGGGAACTGCCCCAGGCACAGAGAGTGGTTGAGCAGCTCAGTAAGTGGGACCAGGATAGCATCCAACGTCAGACGAAGTAGCCTAGTGTCCAGTAGGTCGGTGCCGGGGTTGTTACTAATAACGGCTTTTTGCAGAAGGGGTCTAACCTCCAACGGGGAGATGGTACATAGGTAGAAAGGAGGTCTCTGGAGAGTGGCAGGGGTGCTACTAGGATGGGGTCAGAGACGTTACTGGGCAGGACTGAGCTCAGGTCTGAGAAAGTGTGGTTTAGGCAGTCTGCAATGCCAAGGGGGTCAGAGCAGACAGTTCCATTAAAAGGAGAGTTGAGAGGGGGGTGAGGAGTGGGATTTCTCATTCAGCTCCTTTACATTATCCCAAAAGTTTCTAGCCGACCCCCAGGACGAGACAAGAGCGGATTGGTAGTACTGGGCTTTGGCCTGTCGAATGGCCCAAATACACTTATTGCGCTCAGCATTGTACGTTTGCCTATCAGCTGGCTTGCCAGATTCCACGGCAGTGTGCCATAGGTTGTCTCTCATTTTAAGTTTGTGAAGGAGGGAGGGGGTAACCCAGGGCATGTTTTGCTTTTTGGTGTGATTTCTAGCGAAGGGGGCATAGAGGTCACAGGCAGTGTTAAAAGTGGGAGTGAAAAAATCCAGTGCCTCGTCTATGGATGGTGCAAGCCTGATTGGGGACCAATCCATTTGTGAGAGGTACAGTTTAAGGCGACGCAGGCCACCTGGGAGTAGTGACATTGCTGGGTGGTTTGTGGTGCAGGTTTGCTGTTGGCAGCGGACCAAGAGAATACGACCGGGCAGTGGTCACTAAGTGAGTTGGGAAGTACACTGATATTGAGCACCCTCTGGGGGCAGTTGGTAATGGTGATATCCAGGAGCGTGCTGCAGCCGGTAGAGGGGTTGAATCTAGTTGGAGTGGTGACAAGCTGGGACATGTCAAGGGCGGCAAAGATATCTCTGGTTTGGGAGGCCGTGGCAGAGAGCCAGTTGATATTCAGGTCACCAACCGTTATCTGGTCCATTTTGGGTGGTAGGACAGAGAAGTAGTCAGCAAGCGCCTGAATGGCGAGGTCTTGCTTTCTGGGGGGGGAATATAGGCAACGGTGAGAAAGAGTGGGCCCTTACCAGGGTTGGGGGTGATTTTTAGTGTGAGGGCTTGTGCCTCATTATCAAGCTTGGTTGGTGGAAGTGCAAGTCCAAGAAGGGAGTCACACATATAGACAGCACAACTACCTCCACGCTTACCCACCCGATCTTCCCTGAAAGGGGTGTAACCAAGGAAGGAAACTAAGTAGTCAGGGGTGGATTTGGATAACCAGATTTTGATGAGTGCGACAATGTCTGGTTGGTACTGAGTAACCCAGCATTGGAATGCAGCAGCCTTCTTAAGGAGGCTGCAAATAGTCATAGAAACCATGCAGAGTCCTTGAGCCTGGGCAGGCTTGTTCATAAGGTTGGGCACGGGGCCAGGGTTTGGATGAATGTTACCTGATAGAAGCAACAGGAGGGTGATTAAAACGACAAAGCGTGGTAGTGATTTGGCATCTCCCTTGCGACTGGACACGGTGCTGGGGTGCAAGGGTGGGTAGGTACAAAGGGTGGGAAAGGCATTGAGGAGAGAGAACAAGGTATGAGTGGGAAGTGAGAGGTAGTGTGGGGGGTACCAAGGGGGTGATCAAGCGTTTGGGGGTGTCTGGTAGAGGTGTTGCAGATAAGGAGGAGGGTACTATGCGTAGAGGGTGATGGTCCTAAATAAGGTGGGGCTGGTGTAGGAAGTAGGAGGAGGACCATAGTCAGTGTCAATATATTTGATCCCGGATGCATTGAGGATAAGTTATTTGAGCACGAGAGAGGATCACCCCTTTAAGAAGTTACAGAAAGGAGAGCCCCTTTAAGGAGTTGCTGTAATTGACTAGTGGGAGGCCTCAGGGGGCGGGGATCACTGGGGAAGTGTACTTAATAAAGGATGGAGGAGGGGTTGGGGGAAGTGGGCGAAATTGTCCAGAGAGCAGTACAGCAAGGCAGTGGCCTTCGCAGTTTCTATACAATCTGGAGACAGGTCAAGGTTCCAGGGTATGTTCCCTCCCTCCCCCCATCCTTACTTCCAAATTCCTTAACCCTCCCTCCTCCTTTTCTACTTCCAGAGATTGGGGCCCCTTCCCAATCCCCTTAGTTTTCCAGCTTATTCTGTCCTCTCAGTCATTTATTTCTCCTTTTAGTTCGTATATCTTTTTAATCTTCCTGGACATAAGTCTCCACCACTCATTCACACTAGTGGGATTAGCGCCGGAGGCACTAAGACCCATCGGGAGCAAACTTTTTGCTGGAGGGTCGGCGCGAGAGACGGCGCCGCGAGCAGCGGCTCGAGTGGTAATGACCATCTCAGCGACGACCCTCCAACCGCCTCAGTTCCTTTTTTCCCGCCCTCGAGTGCGCTTCAGTGACGACGTCGCTCGCCTGTCGGGAGTCAAACTTCAAACTAGCGCATAGTTTTCAGTTTTTTTTTTTGTAACTTATCACGATAAGTAGTATCGCTTAATTTTATTCTATTTTCGTTAAATTTTTCTAATATTTCAATTTTACATGAAGAAGTCTCGGCCTACTGGACGGAGTCGACCATGAGCAGGTCAGGTGACGGTAGGGAGACTTCGTATGAAAGCTGTTCAGTCAGCCGGGCTGGGTCCGGTCAGCCTCCTTCTCCTCAGCGGGGTTCCGACAACGGTCAGTCCGATGCCCGGGGGGATGGGCGGTCCCCTGCCGCATAAAATAAACTGTAGCATTCTCGGCACGTTCGGCCTCGAAGCTCTTCTTTGGCCCACAGGTCAAAAAGAGAAAGCATCACTCGAGGTCGCCCTCTGGTATGTCTGCTGCGTCGGCACCGGTTATAGTTGCTAGTTGCGGTCTCCTCCTTCGAGTCGCAACTTCTGGTAATCGTAGTCCTCCACATCGGCCCCTCCCGCCTATAGGTAGGACTCCAGATGAGCAGTTTCATCAGTGGGCCGCTCTTATGGAGCAATGGGCTCGGAGGTTGGTTCTTCTGCCTGGCTCGGTTGCCTCGGAACCTCGGGCCCCTCTGGCGATCAGGTAGGCGGTTGGACCTTCCTAGTCTGGCGCCTTCCGGTGCCAGCGACTCCGTTGGTGTTCCCCTCACATGGCTGCGCGCGGGGCCCTCACCGATGCCCTTATCTCCTGGTTTTTCCTTCTCTAGCTTTCCAGGTTCCTGGGGCTCTTCTGGCGCCTTCCGCAGGTCTGATGGCTTGTCGGCGCTGTTTTGGGTGGCAGCTGGGTCTTGTGGGCGCCATCCGGCGGCGCCGTCCGGCGGTCATCCGCAGCGCCGTCTGTGGCGTCCGTAGAGCTGCGCCGTGCTTGCGTTGTCATCTGCGGCGATGCGGCGCACTGAGAGCCGCGTGCCTCTTCGGCGCCGTGCACCTCCTCGATGCCGTCTTCAGCCCGTTTGCCGTCTGGCGCCCCGGCAGCCTCGGGACTCTCACTTATTTTCTGCTAGTTCCTCCTCTCCTAATTTCCTCCTTTCCTGTCCAAACAGTCCTTTCTGGACCATCAGGAGATGATGATGAGCCTGACCCAGACCTTCGTTGGGTGATGAAGTGGAGGAAACAGGATCTTTCTTTACGTACAGAGCCTGTGGTCGAGGACCTGTCTTTAAGTCTCTGTTGAAGAACCTGGGATCCACTCTTCTCTCAGACTACAGACATCGATCCTGGGAAGATATTAAGACTCCAGTATCTTCATGCTCGGAGATCCCTCAGTTTGACTCCTCCGATCCAGCTTTCCTTGAGGCGCTGTCTCAAATGGTATGGAATAATCCTGCTCTTATTCCCTCAGTGGCTAAATCCATTGATACAAGAAGTATTCAGCTCCCAAGGATAGTCCCATTTTGGCATCCCAAGCCTTTACGGATCCTATTGTAGTCCTGGCAGAGGAATGACAAGGTGGATTTCTTCCTCAAACCACTACAGCTCGAACTATTAACAAAGAGTCTCGTAAGATTGATACATTAGGTAAGAGAGTCTTTGCTGCCTCCACTCTAAGTATCGTGTTGCCAGTTATCAAGGCTATTTTTCTCAGTATGAGTATATCTTGTGACACTCCATGAAAAGAATGGTTGAAGCTCTTCCAGATTCGGATTCCAAGTCAGAGCTTCTTCTGACCGTTATTAGAGGTATTGAGTCCAATAACCAACAGGTCAAAGTCGCCATGGACGCTTCGACACTGCTTCTCGCTCAGCAGCAGCTGGGTTTGTACTCGGCGCCATTCCTGGCTGCAGTACTTCTGGCTTCACGAATGATGCTCAGCAGCAGGTGATGGCGCTGCCTTTGATGGCTCCTTTCTTTTTGGCCCTCAGGTGGAGCAAGCCTCAGAGGCCACTCAGAAGACCAGGGATCGGCCATTGCTGGCCAGACCTCCGCCTGCCCCTCTCGGGGCATGTGAGGAGCAGACGCTCAGTTTCATAGTCGTCAGTCGCTTTCGAGGCAGAGGCAGGGAAGCTTCCAAAAGCCAACCTGCCCAACCTCAAAAGAAGACGCGGCAAGCGCAGGGGCCTAAAGCTCCCAGCGCTACCTTATGAGTCGTTGGCCCAAGTTCCATCCACTCTGCCCGAGGTGGAACTTTCTCCTCAGGGGGAGGTCGCCTGATGTACTTCTACAACCAGTGAAGTCCATACCCTCGACAAATGGGTCCTTCGGATAATTCACAAGGGTTAGTTCTCTCAGTTTCTTGAAACCCCCGATTGTCCTCCCAGACTACAACCCAGGTTGTCGGCCTCTCAGTCAGACCTCCTCACCGCGGAGATCCAGGGCCTTCTGAACAACAGGGCAATAGAACTGGTGCCCCGCAACATTGAAAAACACAGGTTCTCCACATTACTTTCTGGTTCCAAAGAAATCTGGGGGATCGCGCCCATTCTAGACCTCAGAAAAGTTAAACAAATTCCTCCCCAGGAGAAATTCAGGATGATTTCCCTAGGTACCCTGTTACCCTTGCTGCATCAACACGACTGGCAGCCTCTCTGGATATGCAGGATCTTTACCAGCATATCCCCGCCACCCCGACCACATAAGTTCACACTCCAGTTTGTAGCTTTGGGTCAGCATTATCAGTTCAGAGTCCTGCCCTTGGGCTATCCTCGGCGCCATGATTTTACAAAGTGTTGTGCAGTTCTCGCGGCATCTCAGGAAGAGTCAGACTCCGAGTGTTTCCCTACCGGACGATTGGCTTCTAGCAGCCCTTCCGGCCAAGGGACTTTGGAAGCTCCGTGCAAGCCACTTCTCGCCTTCTCACGTCCATGGGAGTTCTGCTGAATGAAAAAATCTCAACTGCAACCCTCCCAGAGCTCCTTTTTCATAGGGATGCTTCTAGACACCTCTTCAGCGAATGGCTTTCCTTCCAGAGGACAGAAGACTCGACATCCTTGAATGGCCCGTTACATCAGGAGAACCAATCGGTTACAGCTCTCTCGATACAGCATGTTGGGTCTCATAGGAGCCCTTGGTCTTCACTGTCCCTCTGGCCCGACTGCACATGAGAACCACCCAATGGATGCTCTCCACTCAGTGGTCCCCGACCCTCACCCCCAGTCCTATCCCATCACAAGACGGAGCCCCTTCAAGGCTCTCACCTGGTGGTCTCAAGAGCAATCTCCGGAAGGATTCCCTTGCTCCCCCGATCATCAGATCTCCATCACCACAGACCCACGCTAATGGGATGGGGAGCTCACTGTCTCCTCCACACTCAAGGTGCATGGACCCAGATCGAAGCTCATCTCCACATAAATGTCCTGGAATGAGAGCGGTCCCCATGCAATCCGGAAGCTCTGAAGGATGTCCTTTGTCAGAAAACATTCATCCTTCAAACGGACAACAAAGCAGTGATGTATTACATCAACAAGCAAGGCGGTGCTCATTCTTATCCCTTGCAGGAAGCAATGAGGGTGTGGGAGTGGTGCTTGGAGCACAAGTCTCTGATTCAGCGGTTTATCTGCCAGTATACAAAACCACCCAGCAGATCACCTCAGCAGAACGGAGGCAGACCTCACCAGTGGTCTCTCGATCCAGCCGTAGTTCAGTCCCTGTTCAAAGAGTGGGGGACTCAGACCTGGACCTTTTGCATCCCCACTCAACGCAAAACTGCCTCTCTTCTGCTCAGAAACCAGGGCCTGGGCATTTTCTGTCAGGATGCTCAGGCTGCGGTGGACAAAACGCTTACGCCCCTTTCCACCGCCTCTAATCAGAGAGTACTCCTCAAGTTCGAGTCTCAGGGACCAAGATGATTCTCATTGAGCTCCTTCACAACTCCACGCAACTATGGTTTCTCACTCAACAGTATGTTGGCAGCCCCTCCGAGACCACTTCCTTTGCAAATCGGTCTTTTGACTCAGGGTTCGTTGGTCCATCCAACCTGAAATCACTTCACCTTCATGCTTGGCTCCTGCAAGAGATAGAAGTGAATCGGTTCAACGCCTGTCAGAGAGTCTCAGACATCCTCTGGCTGCTCGGAAGCCAGCCACCAAAACGCACGCTCCAAATGGAAACGTTTTTCTCTCTGATAGTGCAAAATCCTCTTGAATCCTTTTCCTGTCCTCCTTCCTGGTAAGGTTCTGAGCATTCGGACCTATCAAACTTAGGTCTTCAGTACTCCACAGTTAAAGTTCACCTTAGTGCCATCTCAGCTGCTCCATGAGCCGGTTTCTTCCTTAAATCTCAGCTCAGTTACTCATGCAGAAGAGATTTCTTAAGTTCTCCATACCAGACCCCCTGTTAAGCGCCCAGTTGCAGCCTGGGACATTAACCTGGTGATGGACATGCTCACTGGAAGCTCTTCAACCCTTAGCTACCTGTGAGCTAAAATTTCTTACCCGGAAGACTGTTTTCCTGGTGGCCATTACTCAGCCCGTAGGGTCTCTGAGATACATGCCCTGATTCACGGACCCTCCAGATACTGTATTCCATAAAGACACAGAATCTCGCAGACTATCCTAAATTTCTTCCCAGATTGTGTCAGAATTCCATCTAAACCAACCTCTGGTACTTCCGCTTACTTAAGCCTAATTTCCAAAATGAAGGGAACAGAGTTTCATTCCTGATGTTAGAGAGCACTTACATGGTTCTATTTAGATAGAACCAAGGATGTTTGCAAGACTCAGCAACTGTTCGCTTTTTTCAGCCGCATACCCGGCTAACAACCTGTAACTATTAGTGCATCTCTTCATGGTTAGTGCATGCCTTACACATTGCTATTCCATGGCTCAAGTTAAATTAGAAGGTAGAGTGTACGCACTCTACCAGGGCGGTCGCAGCATCCCTAGCGTGAAATTCGCAATGTTCCAATTGGTAGATATATGCAACGCCGGGCTACCTGGAGCCCAGTGTATACCTTCTTACACTATGCACTGATGTTCATGCTAAGCACATTCCGCATACGGCAGAACTGTCCTCAATGGGCTTCTATCTTCAGATCGTGAGCTCTGGCTCTCCTGCCGCCCTTGGGGGATTATCAGCTTGCACTCTCCCACTCAGGGTGAATGAGCGGTGGAGACTTATGTCCAGGAATATAGGAAAAAATACGCATCTACGTAATTCTGGATGATCTTGGACCAGTCTCCACCACTCAACACGCCCACCCTCCATCCCCGAGCTCACCACTGTATTGGTCTTCACTCCTCAAATCTTAGGCCGTGAGGATCTCTCGCTGACCCTTCTTACACGGGTCATATGGACTATCTTATGTCCGCTTTTTAATGTTGGGTTTACTCTTTACGTTAGTTGCGCTGCACCTCCTTGGTAAAAAGGTACTGAGGCGGTTGGAGGGTAACCGCTGAGATAGTCATTAGCTTACTGGCTGAAGCTGCTCAGCGGCGCCAGCGTCTCAAGGCAGCTCGTCTCAACGCCACCCTCCAGCAAAAGTTTGCTCTCGATGGTCTTAGTGCCTCGGGCGCTAATCCCACTAGTGTGAATGAGTGGTGGAGACCGTCCAAGAAGACCAAGAATTACGGTAGGTAATGTAATTTTCCTGTCTGTCCTTTGATTCATCGTCCCTCCTCCAAACCCTTTCTTACTCTACGGCGACTCAGGAAACTCAGGGAGGGCGGGTCGACGATGTCTAATGGCCAACCTGTGAGCACCACGAGTGATCTATTCTAGGGCGGCGCTTGATGGCATCGACCACCATCAAAAAAAATGCTCCCGCAGGGTCGTGGACCTCCGCACGATACCCAAAGGTGATGAATCGTGAAGATACACAGAAAGATCAGAATTACGGTAAGTACGTAATTTTCATTTCTAGGGACATGGATATGTTGTTCATCCACACTCATTGGCAGGTATCCTTGCCGCTTTAAATCTTGCGGAAGGTCTTCAAGTTGTCCTCCCACCCACCGGTGGTATAACCTCGCTCCCCGCCCCATGACTCCAGATCTTCTTCCCACCGCTTTGAAGCTCAGGCCTCCTTAACGCCCATGCTTGAGATCGTCCCTATTTCTCCGCTTATGGTTCAAAAATAAATTTTGCGAAAAAGACTCAGTCTTCGATCCCTCATGACCGCGATGGACAAATCGACCCGATTTCGAGATGCCCATGCGGGCAGAAGATGTCTGGACGGATCCACACTCACGCGTGTGTCTACTGCTTAGGCCTTGAGCACGACCCGCAGGCTTGCGACCTGTGCTCATCTTTCTCGACTCGCCCCCCAAAACCGCGCTGCCCGATTGCAACTGGGCCGTCCGCCGAGTAAGCCTCCGGTGAAGTCCAAGGAGGCCCGGTTAGCCGGTGTCGCGGCCGGCGGCTCGGCGGATCAGCTCGAGCGGATGGTCGCCCTCGAAGAGGAGGCGCGGTCGTATCTTCCTCGGCAGCGCATTTATCCCGCCTCCTCTCTGGGCTCTTCTTACATGGCTTCCTTTAGGAGCTTTGTCTGTCCCTCTCCACTAAAGGAGAAGGGCCTCGCCTGCAGGACCTTATTCTCGGTCCAAAAAGAGGGACGGGTAAGTCCCTCCGTCGACGCTCTTAGGAGCAGAAAGGTCCCTCTCCTCGGTCACTTCCACCGCCGGCTTGCCCGATCACCGCTTCGGCCGCCACTGGCCCTCACGGGTGTCCCGCGCAAGTCAGTTGACCGAGACTCCCACCGTTCAAGTCGAGATTTTTCCTAACCCGCTGGAAGGGCCGCCTTTAGCAGCCGAGATTCCCCTCTCCCGGGTTCCCCGGGAGGAGCTGAGGATCCCGTGGGCTCGCCTCAGCCTCGGGTTCCGGACCCTCGGATGTGACCATCTGAGCCGAAGGAGTGCGGTTCGGCCGACACCTCCGCGCGACCGACGGAAATTCCGGGACACTCGGTCTCGGACCTCTTCGTGGTCAAGCCGATCCCACCGTCCATAGGCGGTCACGGCCGGCACACAGGTAAGCGGCGTGCCGCTTCGTCCCCATCCTCCTCCTCGGACGAGGAGAGCCCGGCGTAAGTGCGTCGGCAATGCGAGACCTTATGTTGCAACGGCTCCCTCTGAGCAGGGATAAGCCGACCCCGTCGCCTTCCGGCCATTAAGTGGCTGTCACGGAGCGGCCGACACCCTCGACTTATCAAGGCCTATACCCAGCGGAGATTCCGCCAAAACCAGCTGCTCCACCGATTCGATGGAACCTCCGCCCTCCACCGCCACCAACTGGGGCTCCGACCAAGGATTCTCGGTCGGCTAAGGGTCTACCCCATCGGCTGTCAGTTACCCTCACTCCCGACCGACCTCGGCAGGTGAAGGAGTGGCTCAGGCGAAACGCTCTTCGAGGACTCTTCGAGTCGAAGATGATTCTCCTTTTCTCAAGCGACTGGACTTGGGTCTTCAGGAGATCAGTCAATGGACGATAGCCCGTCGTCCTTCCTAGGTTGCTTACGACTCATCTCGAGTCCACGGGATGGAGCCCAGACCCGTTCCAAGCGGGCCAGGTATCCCCTCACGGAATTCTGGACCGAGGGATTCCCACCAGCGGAGGCCTTTCCGGTGGCGAGGCCATAAGTGGAGTCGGCACTGGAGCTTTGGCAAAGCCCTGCTTCCTGCCCTGCACCTTCGACCAGGATGGCCCAGGAGTATCGGTCCCCTACCCGGTTCCTTGTCCGGTTTTTGAACACCCCTCTGCTGAGGGGTTGGTTACCGACAGCGTTTTCAGCGCGCGCTAGCGCCAGGATGTGGACAAACCTCCTGACAAGGGTCCAAGAAATGGACTATGTCGAGGCGAAAAGTCTCGCTAGTCCTCTCGGCCGCCGTCAGGCCAGTTCGGCCGTCCTCATAGCACATTTTTCTCATGCCCTGTTGGGCTCCCTGGATGAGGTCATCCCTCATCTTCCCGCCGATCTGCAGACTACGGTTAAGCGGAGTGCGGGACCAGGGCAGGAGCAGGTGGCCAAACAGCAGCTCCAGACTGCTTTGGATATGGGGACTCATGTGCCAGATCGGTGGCGGCCGCAGTGGCTATCGTGGCGAGGCTTAGCTGAGGATATCCACCTTTACTTCAGGATACCCAGCACAAGCTGGCGGATGTTCCCTTTTAGGGACTGACCTCTTGACCCTGGGGTGGAAGGTCACCAGAGGACCGAGAAGTCCAATGCTACCGTGGACTCGGTCTCTTCCGCTCAGAAGGACAAAAGCCGCAAACCACAGCCTAAAAGCGCTTCAGTCCTTCTGTGCCCACGGCCGCGACCCAGTAACGTCAGGAGCCAGCAGGCTCGGCCTTGGCATCCCAAACCCAAGCGCCCGGCTTCCTCTAACAGGCAGACAGGAGAAAAGGCCCGGAGGTCCCTCGGCGGTCCCTCCTCCAAAGCCTGCCCAGTGGCGGGCTGAGGGGTGTCGCCCCATTCCCTCACATGCCCCTGGGTCCCCGTGGGGACGGCTCACGCACTCACGGTCCGCTTGAGGCCACTGCTACCACACGGACAGGTGGGTCTTGGGAGGTGGTGGGAAGAGGCCTGCCTCTGAAGTCGAGCAGGCACCACCCTTCAGAGCCGTCGCCCTCGGGGCTTCGGATCCCCAGCCTCACTGGCTCGTCGAGTCGACATGCCTCCCTCCTCCAGAAGGAGGTGATAAGAGGTGGTGGACCCTCCTTCAGACCCAGGGTTTGTGTCCAGGTATTTCCTGGTTCAAGAAGCAGACCCGGGGCTGGCGCCCATTCTCAACCTACCGACCTAAACAAGTTCTAGGTCTCGAACCTTCAGGATGGTCACTCTGGCTCAGATAATACCATCCTTAGGCAGGACATAATGGTTCTGCTCTCTGGACTTGCAGGACCCGTTTTTCCCACGTCCCTATCCGTCCGTCTCACCAGAGATTCGCCCGCTTCAGCGGAAGGATCCTCTTCGAGTTCAAGCCATGCCCCGCCGGCATGTCTCCAGCTCCCAGGGTCTTCACCAAATGCATGGCAGTGGTGACAGCATTCCCTGGCCGAGGGGTCAGTGTGACCCCTTACACAGACGACTGGCACAGTAGCAGCTCCCTCCAGGAAGGGGCGGGTGGTCCCGAGATCTGGCCCTCCCGGGTCTGCTCCCAGCACAGGGCTCGCATCAGCGAGGGCAAGTCAGAACTTCGACGAAGCAGGTGATTCTATTCATCCAGGCGCAGCTCGACTCTCTTCGAGCCAGAGCAGCGGCTCGGCAGACAGGGCCGAGGTTCTTTCCTCCTTGCCCGATCATTTCTGGTTGGGCAATTGCGCCTGCCGGGACTTCCTCCGCCTCCTGGGTCTCATGGCGGCCTGCACCAGCGTGGTCCGTTGGGCCCCACTGGAACATGCGTCCTTCAGTACAGGGACTGGCCAGCCAGTGGTCTAGCAACTGCGATCTTTTGGACAGCTTGTCCGGTGACACCAGGGGATGGGCAGCTCTCCAGTGGTGGACCGTTCCAGATCATTTGCAGGAGGGCATCCCGTTAAGTCACCCGAGCCGGCGGTCTCCTCTGTCGACCGATGCCTCTCTGATGGGTTGGGGTGCCCATCTGGGGGAACAACGGGCTCATGGCCTCTGGTCCAGCAGGGAGTCGATGCCACATCAACCTGCTGGAGCTCCGGCGTCCTGCCGCTCTCACTTTGCTCCAGTTCCTCCGGGGTCAAGTGGTCCGAGTCAGGACGGACAATACCACGACCATGTACTATCTAAACACTTGGCGGGGCCCAGCTCCATGCTTCTATACAAGGAAGCTCCGCATTTTGGTCACTCGTGCTCTGCGCAGCCTGGAGGCGGATCTCCTAGCCATTCACGTGGCAGGACTCCAACACCCTGGCGATGCCTGAGCGGATAGGGGCTGCATCCCAGTGGTCTCTCCTGCGGAGGTAGTACAGCATCTGTTCTCCCATTAGGGCACACCTCAGGTGGACCTGTTTGCCTCCAGGGAGAGCGAAGCTGAGTCTGTTCCATGCCCGCCCCCTCAGCGAGGCTCGCTGCAGGGGATGCCTTCTCGAGGCAGTGGACCCCGGCCTCTTTCGCCTTTCCCCATTTCCTTGATCCACAAGGTGCTTCTCAAGGCGAGGAGGGACAAGGCGCAGGTGATTCTGATAGCCCCAGACTGGCCTCGCCAGTTCTGGTACCCAGATCTCCTCAACCTCAGCTACAGGTTTTCCATTTGGTGTCAGGGCAAGGGCTTGGACCCTTCCTCCTGTTCCTTGGCAAGCATCTTGGACTATTTATGGTCCCTTTCTAGTCAAGGGCTTAGGTCGGCGACCCTAAGGGTGCACCTGGCAGCCATCTCTGCCCCGGCGCGGGCCGGGAAGCAGTCGGTGGCAGGAGGAAGGTGGTCTGGCGCTTTTTCAAAGGCCTTGATCACATTTCCTCCAGTGCGGGAACCCCACCTCCGTGGGATCTACTGCTGGTACTGGCAAAGCTCATGGGCAAGCCATTCGAACCTATGCACAGGTGTGCTCTCTCACCTGTCGTGGAAGACCGCCTTTCTTGGTGGCTATCACGTCAGCCAGAAGGATGGGAGAGCTCCAGGCGCTTCCATTGAGTCTCCTTACCTGGTCTTCCACAAGGACAAGGTTGTCCTGCGCCCACCCGAAATTCCTTCCCAAGGTGGTGTCGGAGTTTCACCTCAACCAGGTGTTGACTCTGCCGTGTTCTCACCCCAATCACACCTCGGAGGCCGAATATAGGCTCCATACTCTGGACCTTAGAAGGCGCTCGCTTATTATAAGGTAGCGACGGCTGAGAATCGGGAGAGGTTCGCCAGCTGTTTGTCACCTCGCTTGAGCCGCATCTGGCAGACCTGCAGCCAAGCGGACGATAAGCAGGTGGGTAACCTCCTGCATAGATCTCTGCTATAAGTTGGCGGGCATGAGCCTCCCAGAGGATAAGAGCTCATTCTACCCGCCATACTGCTGCAACGGTGGCTGCTTCCAGGGACGTCCCTATCCAGGAAATCTGCAGGGCTGCTACCTGGAAGTCGGCAAACACCTTCATTACCCATTACCACATCGACCTTGAGTCATGCCGGGATGCTGGTTTCGGGCCTCGTTCTCCAGTCTCTCTTTCCCAAGTAAGTATTGAAGTGTTTAGCGTCTTCCCTCCTCCCGGAGAGCTGCTAGGAGTCTGCCAATGAGTGTGGATGAACAACATATCCATGTCCTTTGAAATACAGGTTACTCACCTGTAACAGGAGTTCTAGGAATGGTATATTTGTTCATCCACACGACCCACCCGACCCTCCCGGCCTCGACAAGACTACCTGAGCTTCCAGCGGGCCAGATCTACGCCATGGGGGCGGAGCCGAGAGTTATACCACCCGGGTGGGTGGGAGGAGCAAGCTTGAAGACCTTCCGGCAAGATTTAAAGCGGCAAGGATACCTGCCAATGAGTGTGGATGAACAACATATACCATTCCTAGAGCTCCTGTTACAGGTGAGTAACCTGTATTTTTCTACTGGTGATGCCTCTCCCTATATATCCCAGTATCCCCCCAGCCATCCCTACTGCATTCTCACATTGCTTGCTAACCTTTAGGTCATCTGATATGATTACCCCCAGGTCCCTTTCCATTTTTGTTACTACTACTCTTCCCCTGGGTTTTTGTTTCCCAGGTGCATTACTTTGCACTTCTTTGCATTGAATCCAAGTTGCCATACTTCTGACCATTCCTACAACCTTGCCAAGTCCCTTCTCATCCTTTCCACCCCACCCCACTTGTTTATCAACCCTGTTGCAGATCATTGTATCATCTGCAAAGAGGCATACTTTTCCTTCCTGTCCCTCTGCACTGTCACCTATAAACACATTAAAAAGAAGTGGACCCAGTACTGAACCCTGCGGTACCCCACTAGTAAACCCCCCTTTCTTCATCGTGAACTCCGCTTACTATTACCATCTGTGTCCTGTTGTCCAGCCAATGTTTTACCCAGGCTACCACCCTTGGACCCACTCCCAGACTGCCTAATTTGTTTATTAATCTTTTGTGTGGGACTGTGTGACATGCCTTGCTAAAGTCTAGGTAGGCCATGTGCACAGCCCTTCCCTGGTCTACTACTTTGGTCTCCCAATCTAAGAAATTGATTAGATTCCTCTGATATGACCTTCCCGCTGTGAATCCATGCTGCCTTGGGTCCTATGCCCCACTGGCCTCTAGGTGCTCAACAGTTCTTTCCTTCAGAAGTGATTTCATCATTTTCCCTACCACTGAGGTCAAAGTGACAGGTCTGTAGTTTCCTGCCTCTATCTTGCTCCCACTTTTGTGAAGGGGAATCGCATCTCCTCTCCTCCAGTCCTCAGGCACCACACCATCCTCCCATGATTTGTTAAAAAGGGTAGTCAGTGGTGTCACTGATTCTCTCCTTAATTCTTTTAAAATTCTGGGATGAATCCCGTCAGGCCCCATTGCTTTGTCCACCTTCAGTTTTAGGAGTTCTTTCAGAACCCTTTCCTCTGTGAAAGGACTGGGATCGCCCCCAATCCAGAGTGCTTCTATTGATTGGATTAGGTACCTCCCTCCTCTTTTGTGAATACTGAGCAGAGGTATTCGTTCAGTATCCCTGCTTTTTCACTGTTCTTCTCTGCCCACCCACCATCCCCTTTATTCAGCCTCACTATTCCTCCCTTTGTCTTTCTACGCTCCCTAATGTACCTATAAAAGGTTTTATCCCCCTCTTAACTGAGCTGGCTATCTCTTCCTCGGTTTAGGCCTTTGCTATTCTGACTGCCTTCCCTGCTTCCTTCTCCTTTAACTAGAACAGTTCTCTGTCCTGCTCCTTATGTGTTTTCTTATACTTCTTAAATGCTATCTTTTTCTCCCAAACCTTCCCCACCACCTCTTTTTAGAACCATAGTGTTTTTTATTTTCTTTTGTTTTGATTTATTTGCTTCACACAAAGGCTTGTTGCCTCTGTGATGAGTAGTTTTGATGCTCCCCCATTGTTGTTCCACCCCTCCTCCTTGCCTGTTTGCTAGTGCTTTTCTGAGGCACTCTCCCATTTTGACAGTCAGCCCTCTTGAAGTCAAGTACCTTCACTTTTGTATGGCTTGACTCTGCAGCTGCGTTTATCGTGAACCACACTGTTTGGTGGTCACTTTTTCCCAGATGGCTACCTACTTCTAGATCTGAGAGCCTCTCTCCGTCCCCATTTGAGAGTACCAGGTCTAAGATTGCTCCCTTCTGAGTGGGTTCCAACACCAGCTGTCTGAGACATGCAACCCTGTAGGGCATCGACAATGGCCCTGCTCTTGGATGTGCCTGTAGCAAAGGTGCTCTGGTTAACATCTGGCATATTCGGGTCCCCCATCAACAGTATCTCCCCATTCTCTGCCATCCTAAGGATACCTTCTGTCATTTCCTTGTCCATTTCCTCCCCCGAGATGGGGGTCTGTATACAACCCCTGTGCGGATTGTGGTGCCATTTCCAGTCTCCAGGGTGATCCACAGTGCCTTTTCTCCTCCCTGTTTACCCTTTTGTTCCGTTGCTTTGATCCCCTCCCTTACATAGAGAGCTACTCCTCCTTCTACCCTCCCTGTCTCTCCTGTAGATTGTGTACCCTGGTATGTTGACATCCCAGTCATGGTTCTCTGTGTATCATGTTTCTGTGACTGCCACGATAGCCAGGCATCCCTCTTCCATCAAGGCCGCCAGTTCAACCAGGTCTGTCACATATTCATCCACTGTAGACAAAGCCCCGAAATACTTTTTCTAATCTCCTGGCCTTACAGACAGGCATATTCCCGAAATAAGGCATAGGGTCAGAGTAGCAGTCACTAGATAGCTGCTGCAAGAGCTCCTCTCAAAGATCTACTGCTACGGTAAGTTATTGCATAACTGTGCTGTCTTCTTCGGGGGCATCTCAGTCATCAGATTACACCGTAGGAACCTTCATCATCAGAGACGGGAAATCCACACAGATGATTTTCAGCAGTACAGCTGGGGCCGCCCACGTCGTTGACATCCACCAATGTCATTAACCCTATATAGGCATGGGCGGCCCCACTCCTCAGTCCTTTCCAACCGTTGACTTGCAAGCACAGTCTCCACGGAAGAGCCGTTGCAGTTTTTCGCACCTTTTTCGGCCTACAGAGGTTTTTTTCTTCTACTGTTTGCTAAAGTCTCTTTTGGAGATTTTCTTTTTTTATGCCAAGAGTTAATCAGTTGTCTTCTTCTCTCTTACAGTGCTGCCGCTGTGGGAAGAAGATTGCCTCTTGGATAGATTCATGGTTATATAACCGCAGACAAAAAACGACTGCTAAAGGTGCCATGTCATCATGGGCGAGTGTTACAAGTGGTGTCCCCAAGGGCTCTGTTTTAGGGCCTGTTCTATTTAACATTCTGACATCATTATTTGCAAACATCTGACAATATCTGGATCTCTAAATATGGACGATTGCAAAATAGGTTATGCTAGTTAACACTACTGATATCAGCCTATTGCAAGCAGAACTGGGTAATGGAAATTTGGGCTACTAACTATAAAATGAAATTTAACGAACAGAAATGTAAAGTTATACACCTGGGTTATAACAACCAAAAAAATGTGTATATATTAAACAAAGAACAAATACAAGTGACAGAAAATGAAAAAGATTTGGGGATTAATATAGATAATAAGTTACATTTTGAGAATAATACTATCTTTAAAGTAAAGAAATGTCAGAGAGTCATGGGTTGTATCTGGAAGAATATTAAAAGTAGATTACCTCAGGTTATTCTGCCTTTGTATACTAGTTTAGGTGAGATCTCATCTAGATATTGTGCTCCTTTTGTGCACCATAACAATCAAGTAGGAAACAATTGGAGGGAGTACAAGGAGAATGACTAAAAAAATTCAGGGTATGACTAATAAGTCATATGGTGATAGACTTAGGTCACTTGGTCTATACTCTATACAATATAGGCAACTTAGGGGGGATCTTTGCTTACTCTATAAGGCTTTTATTACAGAGGGACTTTTAGAGAATCTTGGTATTGTAAGAAAATTAGGTACCTTGCATACTCGATCTCATACCATGAAATTAAAAGGTGTACACTGTAAAACCAAAAAAAGACATCAATGGTATACACAGAGAATTGTTAACTTTTGGAACACATTACCAGTTTCAATTGTAGAAAGCAAAACTGTGGAAGTATTTAAGAGTACACTAGACAAATTCATGGGTGATAAAAAAAAAAAAATTTGACTTTATAGAAAATCAAAACCATCCTCGGATGGCAAATTCTTAAATAGGCTATGCCTCCTGAATTTGTATAAAAACTATGAAACATACTAACATTCTGTTCGTGTCTGCTGTCTTGGGCCTGCCCACAATGCCTCCAACTGTGAGTTCTGCCAGAAGTTTAACCAGACGACCCTTGTGCGACACAAGAAGGCTCTCAGAAAATTTGCTGATGGAGCAGCAGGTAGCCAACTCCAGGTAGGGGTCCTCCATGTCCCCGGCCGCTCAGTTGCCCACCGGATCTATGAGCTCCCAGGCCTCTAAAGCCCGAGACAAGTCTTTGGGGAAAAGTTCACAAGACCGGGATCGTAATCACCCCCACCCCCCGGCAGCTGTCCCATTCCCTGTCTGCCTCTCCTTCTACGGAGGGGGGGAGGGGGGCCTCTTCTTTAATGGCAGCTGCCCTGACAGAGACCCAGCTGTCCATGTCTCTGTTCCTACCAGACCCATACCAACAGCTACGCCGCCTAATTCCCAGGGCACCCAGCCATTGACCTCCAGGTTGTCTGCCCTTCCTCCTCCGACGGGCTCATCATAGACAGCTGCCCCATCGAGGCCTGTCCCTTCCTCTCCGAGGGCTACAGGCTTGTCGGGGGCTCAGGATGGAGGGCCGTCGACTTCTATGCCATCTACCCCCCCTCAGTCGACGATGACTATGGATCTGAACTAAGTACTTGTCAAGTTTAATGTACTTGTTTAGCAGTTCACTGTCTTCAGTAGACCGTCGTCTACACCTGTTTGTCGACCACAGAAAGCTCCCCGTGGACCACTGACGACCACTCCAACACCAGACCCAGATGAAGTCAACATCGAGGAGGAGGAGGAGTACCATTCTGAGCTCATCCTCCCGGATGATATTTAGGATGAGGAGCAAGAGGAGGAAATCTACATTTTTGATAGGTTCACTGCCTCTTCAGTCAGTGAAACATACCCCAGGGTCTCCTCCTGAGGATGCTACCTTTTTTTAATGTTATGAAGCAGCTGTCTGCCATTATTGGCTTCCAGACAGAGGAGGAGGATGTCACCAGGAAAGACCTGGTAGACTTCCTGGAGGTACCGGAAGCTCCCCCTAAGATTATCCCTCCTATGCTGCCAGCCCTAAAGAATGCTACCACGGCAGCCTGGCATGGACCAGACATGGTGCCAGCTACGCCACACAGGATGAACAAGCTTTACAGTTCCCCTCAGGGCATTCCTTATTTTGCTGCCCAGGCCAAAACCGAGACTGTGGTCATCAAGCCAGTCCGTGACAGATCTAAGGTGCCTAAGCACCTTAGTTCCCATCCCCCAGATAGGGAATCCCGCAGGATTGACCTCTGGGGTAAAAGAGTTTATGCCTCCTCTACTTTGCGCCTAAGGATTTTTAAACTATCTGTCACATATGGTTAAATTCCAGAATGTCAACTGAAGAAAGGGCAAAGCTGCTGCTCAGGCCCTTCCAGATTGTTCCCAGAAGCAGGAATTGCTCAAGTGTTTGCAAACTATGGAAGATGAAGTAAACATCTCCTCAGGGCCTTGTATGACATGGCCGACACAGTGGACAGGCCAGCTGCCACGGGCATGTGCCTTCGTAGGCACTCAAGGCTCAGGGTCTCTGGATTTGCAGCTGATGTGCAAAATAAGGTGCTTAATGCCCCTTTCAGTGGCACCAAGCTCTTCGGCCCTGACGTCCAGGACCTCATCAGTGATCTGCAGGCCTCTGGCACATCCATCAAGTCTGTGCATTCTCTCTACCACATTCAGCCCCATGGTAGAGGGTGACCTACTTTTCGTGAGCGCAGAGCCCAGGCCTCCTTGCCTGCCCTCTCCAGTGCTGGAGCAGTGGCAAGGTGTCCCAGAAATAACGGGCCAGCCTCCTCCGCTGGTCTCTCCTCAGCTTGACTCCTTGCCAGACCCCTTCCTCTGGCCCAAACCCATGATGTGATGGTCAGAGGTCGGTTCTCCCTCAGTCTGAATCAGTGGAGAACCATAACTTCAGATGCATGGATCCTGTAAATCATAGAGACATGTCATACTCTGGAGCTCATCCAACAGCCTCCAGATACCCCTCCCTCACCCTCCATCTATCCCCAGCTCACTTGCCTGTTCTCCAGGAGGAAGTGCAGGATCTTATCTGTGTCAGTCTTCACCATTCATCACCTTTGGGTTATTGGCTGGAGGTCATGACCCTGCAGCATTTTTTTTTGGGGGTGGGTGGAGCCGGCGCATCATTGGGCGCCCTCGAGGCCGGCCTTGTGTGGCTCACAGGTTGGCGTTAAGTGCTGTCAACTCCGCCCTCCCACCAGTTCTTCATCTCCTGCCATTGAGGTCACCTCATGGGACGCTTCTAAGAGATTTTGAGACGTGCTGCTATGCAGTTTTCGTTTTCTGACTCCGAGCCATAGTTCATCGTCCGTTCTCCTACCGGTTCTGTTAGCCTACTCGATGTCGCCTGGTAAGATTGTTCCTTTTGTTTAATTTTGTGATGTCGAGTCTTGTTTTGGTGTTTCTTTTCATAGGTCATGTCTTGGTCGGAGGGCAAGAAATCTTCGAAGACGGGGCAGCCCCCCCCATGCGGCAGTGCCCTTGTGGCCATAGGTTCTCCATCACCAACCAGCACGACCGTTGCCTTGCTTGTCTTGGCCGCTTCCACGACATGGTTGTCGACGCCTGCTTCTCCATGGGCTGCCGGGTCATCAAACAACACGCGTAGAAAGTGGGGCAAGTTCCGCTGACTTCCGGGGGTCAGGCGCGCACTCATCGGGCCAAGCTGCGTTCTCTTGGCCTTTCCTCCGGGTCCCCTCCCGGTTCTATACGGACTGAGGAGGAGGGAGCCTCGGCCTCTTGTAGCCTAGCTGAGGCTTTTCCCGCAGTGCAGGAGGCCCAGTCTGTTCCCTCCGGGGAACTGGCGGGAGGCATTGCAATGGCAATCGCCCCTTCGGGGGCGAAAGCTCCCCCGGTGTCGGACCCGCATCTCGGAGGGCCCAGGTCGGCGCCGTCTGTCAGCACCGTTTCGGGCCTCTGCACCATTCGCGATACCGTGGGCCCTGACTGCGTCTTGGTCAGCGCCAGTCTGTCGCTCTGCGCTGTGGCTGCTGTCAGTGCCGTTCGTAGAGCCGATGGTGCTAGCGGCGCCATGGGACGTTCTACGTGCTGTCTCTGACTTTTTCTCACCTCGGCGCAGTCTGTGGCGCCGCGGCTGAGCACGGTGCCGTGTCCAGCTCCAGAGCCATTCATGGTTCCGGGCATAGGCACGGCATTGTGGGGGTTTCGGATCTCAGCGCCATCTCCATCCTCAGCGTTGCTCACGGTGCCGTGGGGATCTCTGGCCTTGGCACCGAGAGCGCTGTCGGAGCCATAGTCAGCGCCGTTTCTGTCCTTGGCGCCACTCACGGGCCGTGGGGAGGACGGCGCTGTGTCAGGTTCTGGCTCTGAGACTGCTGCCCTGGTTGGAGCCGTGTCCTTTTCTGCCATCGTTCGCAGTGCTGCGGAGGACACTGAAACTGACTCGGGTACGGTGTCTGCTTCTGGTACCCTATTTGGTTGGGATGGCAGCAGGCGCCCGCCAACTGTTTGGCATAGGGCTTTGGTCTCCACCTCTTCAGAGGAGGAGTCGGACTCTGGGTCAGACAGGCAGTCTGGCTTCTTGGAGTTAGCTGCTGGCATGGGCACCCTCGTAGTGTCCTCGACAGGCCAGAGTCAGCCCCCCTCTGAGGAGTGGACAGTGACTGTCTGGGCTGGGGTCAGGGGTTCTGACCAGCAGGCAGCAGTGCAGGCCACCATTGCACTGCAGCCCGGCCTCGGAGGGTTCTCTGACCCTTCAGCGGTGGTACCCACGCAGGTGGTATGCCAAAATCACCCAACTTTATGGCCGATCAGAGCACCCATGGGAGGGGAGGGTGCTGCACCCTGGATAGCTCCTTCGGGGGCTGACCAGGGCTGTCAGTTGCTTAGGCTGGCTCTCTCGAGGAGGAGGGCGCTTTCGGATTCCGAGGGTCGAGGGGCATGGGGTCTGTGCGGCAACCTTTTTCTGGAGCCTACCCGGGCTCTGGGAGAAGCCGTAACGCGGATCTCCGCTCTTACCCCTCTGTTTCCTTGAAAGGGCCCGTTCTTTGGAGGTAGAGGACAGTCCTTTTGGACTTACACTGCCCCGGTCACCTCACGGGGGGGATTCTTCCGGGCGCAGCCAAGGCAGATCCGATATGGTTGTTCAGCTGTCGGTTGTGGAGTCTTACGGAGCACCTTCATCTTCTGGGGCTCCTGGTGCGCTCCCTAGCCGAGGCGGAGGTCAGTCGATTTCTCTTGTCGGCTCTGTCCCTATCCCTCTGCCACATTCTCCAGTGCTCCCAGGCATCCTTGGTCCTAGCGGGCCTCTCTCCTGGGAGCAGTTCAGGGCCGTGGCTGCTCGGTTCCCTGCTTACGTCAGGGCCATGGACAGACAGGTTTTTCAACCCCGAGCAGCCACCATCTGAGCATTTGAGGTCCTCTGACTCCTCATCCCCCTCTTCTGGGGGAGAGGAGCCATCTGTCCACATCTCCCCAGCTGTTGATCTTGCGGAGTATCAGCGATTCCTCTTGAGGATGTTGGAGGACCTGCACATCACCCCTCCCACTCAAAGCAATCCAGAGCACTCGGCGCACGCCTTTATAGGCGACTTCAGCAAGGACACCCTTGTGGTGCCCCCCACCATGCTCCCTTTCGGGAGGTGTTGTTGCGTTCCTGGCAGAGGCCTTTTCGGAGTTCCTGCCCTAGGGATCTCTGCCAGCGTTATGCCCCCCAGTCTCAGGTTCCATGCCTCATCCTCTGTCAGGATTGACGCAACTGGACGCTCCTGATGGGCTTCACGCCCTCCACCGTGACTGGCCCCCAGATCAAGATTCCTTGGATTTTGACTTCTGGGGAGGAGGACATTCTGCTCGACACGGTTGCTGCTCTCTATCACAGCACATCAGGCCCACTACGCATCCTATGATAGGTTCCTGTGGTCCAGGCTGGGTCAGCTCCTAGCCTCATTGCCTGACATGGAGCAAACCAGACAAGCCATTGCGCACTCTGCACATAGCCTGGAGCTAACAAGGCACCAAGCAAGGGCATTGTACAATGCCAGTGAGGTAGCTACCAGGGTCGTAGGGACAGCGATCTGCACTAGGCGGATGACATGCTTGCATCTTTCCCGGTTGTCACCCTTGGCCCGGCGTAGGGTGATTAACTCCGCTCACCAGGGAACCTGTCTCTTCTCCCGTAGAGTGAGACAGTGTCTGTTGGGGCAACTTCCTTCCCCCTCCGGGGTCCCGTCTCATTCTCCCCACTCGCGGGCCTCTCCAGGCCCAGAAGGTTCTCCCTCTTAGTGCGTCACCCACTGAGAGCTAAGGGTCCCTTAGGGTTAAAAACCCCCTTCGGGGGGGCTCGGCACTCACCCAAAGGTGATGAATGGTGAAGATTGACACAGATAAGATATAAAAATTACGTACCTACCGTAATTATGATCTTTCTGTGTATCTTCACCATTCATCTCAATCCCACCCGCGCCATCCCCCTTGGGCCTCAGTCTCTGGGTCCCCCTCCCTCTCTGTGTCCTTCTTGCCCCCCTCTTTTCTGTTAGTCAGGGGCAGGGTAAAGCAGGGACACATAGGGGATAGTGTTTTAGAAGTAGTGGTCAGGAAGGGGGGCACTCCTTCTCCAGTGCTTTGGCTCCACCCCTGTAAGGTGGGAGTTGGTAGCTGCCCTCTGTTCTCTCCACTTCCTTGTCCTATTAATCCTTAGTTCCCTTGTCCTGTGGGCATATCCTTAATTTCCTCAAGAAACCAACATTTTTTTACACAAAAATTTTTTTTCTCTGACATGGGGGAGATTAACCCTGTGTCTTGTCTTTCTTCCAGAATAGCCGTTTTCTGCTTTAGGAGTTATTGCCAGTGATTCTGTGCCTTGAATCCTGACAGTGAACCTTTTGGCTACTCCTTGCAGTTTCTATACAATCTGGAGACAAGTCAACATTAAAAGTTCCAGGGTATGGTTGTTAACTGTCCGCCGCCCCCCCCCCCCACACCAACTCAAGCTTATCCTAAATCCTTTCTCTCTCCTTTTTCCTATTTCCAGAGATTGGGGCTCCAACCCAATCCCCTTAGTCTTCCTTCTCTTCTGTCCTCTCAGTCATTTATTTCTCCTTTGGTTTATGTATCTTTCCTTTGTCCCTTGGACTTCTTTGTCCCCTCTCCCTCCTTTTTCGTCACCTCTCCGGCGACTCAGAACTGATGGGGAGGGTCGACAGCACCTAATAGCCAACCGAGAGCACTACGTGATGCGTCGACCTCGAAGCGACTCGCAACCCAAAAGCTCCCTCAGGGTCATGACCTCGACCCAATAACCCAAAGGTGATGAATGGTGAAGATACACAGAAGCTCATAATTACGGTAGGTACGTAATTTTCATTTCTTCAGCTCAAGCAGGCAATCGAATTGGTGCCAAGGCAGCAGAGAAACCAGGGGTTCTAGGGACATGGATATGTTGTTCATCCACACTCATTGGCAGTATCCTTGCCGCTTTAAATCTTGCCGGAAGGTCTTCAAGCTTGCTCCTCCCACCCACCCGGGTGGTATAACTCTCGGCTCCGCCCCATGACGTCAGATCTTCCTTACCGCTTGGAAGCTCAGGTTCCCTCCTTAACGCTCTGCGTTTGCGACTGGTTCCTATTTCTCCGTTTGCGGATTTAAAATAAAATTTTGCAAAAGACTTGATCTTCTATCCCTCATGACTCGCGATGGACAAATCGACTCGGTTTGAGATGCCCATCGGAGTAGAAGATGTCTCAGACGGATCCTCACTCCACGTGTGTATACTTAGGCCTTGAGCGACCCGCGGGCTGCGACCTGTGCTCATCTTTCTCGCCCTCGTCCTCGAAGACCGTGCTGCCCGATTGCAACTGGGCGTCCGAAGCGTTCCCCCGGTGAAGTCAAGGAGGCCGGTTGGCGGTATCATGACGGAGTTCGGCGGATCAGCTCGGCGGATGAGTAGCCCTCGAAGAGGAGGCAGCGTTGAGACGTATCTTCCTCGGCCGCGGCATTTATCCCGCTCTCTCTGGGTTCTTCCTACACGGCTTCTTTTAAGGAGCTTTGTCTGTCCCTCTCCACTAAAGGAGAAGGGCCTGCGTCTGCGGGACCTTATTCTCGGTCCAAAAAGAGGGACAGGGGTAAGTCCCTCCGTCGACGCTCTTGGGAGCGGGAAAGGTCCCTCTCCCCGGGCCGTCGACCGTCGGCTTCGGTCGACCGCTCGGCTTCGGCCACTGGCCTCGCGGTGTCCCCGTCAGGTCAGTTGACCGAGACTCCCACCGATGAAGTCGAGATTTTTCTCGACCCATTGGACGGGCTGTCGCCTTTAGCAGCCGAGATTCCCCTCTCCCCGGTTCCCCCGGGAGGAGTTGAGATCCGTGGGCTCGCCTGTGCCTCGGTTCCGGAGCCCTCGGATGGACCATCCGAGCTGAAGGAGTGCGGTTCGGCCGACACCTCCCGCACCGACCTCGGAAATTCCGGGACTCGGTCGGTCTCCGGACCTCTTGGCGGTCAGCCGATCCCACCGTCATAGGCGGTCTCGGTCTCGGCACACGGTGGCTGGCGTCGCCGCTCGTCCTCGTCCTCCTCTCCTCGGATGAGGGAAGCAGGCGTAAAGTCGTCGGCAGATGCGAGGACCTTGTATTTTCCAACAGCTCCTCTGGCGAGAATAAGCGTCCGTCGCCTTCCCCGACCATTAAATGTCAACTGTCACGGGCGGCCGACACAACCCTCGACTTGTCCGAGGGCCTATACCAGGCGGTTGTTCGGCCAAAACCAGCTGCTCCACCGATTCGGTGGAACCTCCGCCTCCACAGCCACCAATTGGGGCTCCGACCAAGGATTCTCGATTCGGCTAAGGGTTTACCCATCGGCTGTCAGTTACCCTCACTCCCGACCGACCTCGGCAGGTGAAGGGGTGGCTCAGGCCAGAGGCAGCTCTTCGAGGACTCTTCGAGTCGAAGATGATTCCTCCTTCTTCTCCAGCGACTGGACTTGGGTCTTCAGGAAGTCAGTCAATGGGCGATAGCCCGTCGTCCTTCCTGGGACTTCTTGGCTCATCTCGGAGTCTACGGGATGGAGCTCGAACCCGTTCAAAGCAGAGGAGGTATCCCCTCAGGATTCTGGACCGAGGGGATTTCTCGGCGGAGGCCTTTCCGTGGCGAGGCCATAGTGGGTCCGGCACTGGAACTTTGGCAGCGCCCTGCTTCCTGCCCTGCGCCTGGCCAGGATGGCCAGGAAGTATACGGTCCCCTACGGTTCCTTGTCCGGTTTTGGAACACCCTCTGCTGAGGGTTGGTTACCGACAGCGTTTTCCGTAGCGTAGCCGCAGCAAGGATAATGGACAAACCTCCTGACAAGGAGTCAAGAAGTGGACTATGTCGGGCGAAAAGTCTCGCTGCGTCCTCTCTCGGCCTTCCGTCAGGCCAGTTCGGCGCTCCTCATGGCACATTTTCTCATGCCCTGTTGGGCTCCTGGATGAGTCATCCCTCATCTTCCGCCCGATCTGCAGACTACGGTTAAGCAGGTGCGGGACCAGGAGCAAGGCAGTGGCCAAACAGCAGCTCAGACTGCTTTGGATATAGGGGACTCATGTGCCAGATCGGTGGCGGCCGCAGTGGCTATCTAGTCGGCGAGCTTGGCTGAGGATATCCACCTTTACGCACGGATACCAGCACAAGTTGGCGGATGTTCCTTTTGGGGACTGACCTCTTGACCCTGGGGTGGAAGGTCACCTGCAGAGGATCGAAGTCCAATGCCACCTTGGACTCGGTCTCTTCGCTCCAGAAGGACAAGGCCGCAAACCACAGCCTAAGCCCTTTGGTCCTTCTGGCTTTTGGCCTAGCCCGGCCCAACGTCAGGGCCAGCAAACTCCGGCCTTGGCATCCCAAACCAAGCCGCCGGCTTCCTCTAACAGGAGGCAGGGGAAAAGGGCCCAGGAGGTCCCTCGGCGGTCCCTCCTCCAAGCCTGCCCAGTGACGGGCTGAGGGGTGTAGCCCCATCCCGTCACCTGCCCCCTAGGTCCCCGTGGGAGCGGCTCCCGGCACTTCCGTTCCGCCTGGTCCGCTGTTACCACGGACAGGTGGGTCTTGGAGGTGGTGGGAAGAGGCCTGCCTCTGGAATCGAGCAGGCACCACCCTTCAAACACGTCGCCCCTCGGGAAACTTGGGATCCCAGCCTCACTGGCGGCTCGTCGAGCGACATCGCTCTCCTCCTCCAGGAAAGGGGTGGTAAGAGGTGGTGGACCCTCCTTCCAGACCCAGGGTTTGTGTCCAGGTACTTCCTGGTTCGAAGCAGACGGGGGGCTGGCGCCCCACTCAACCTACGACCTAAACAAGTTCCAAGGTCTCGAACCTTCAGGATGGTCACTCTGGCTCAGATAATACCATCCTTGGAGCAGCGCGTGTGGTTCTGCTCTCTGGACTTGCAGGGCAGCGTTTTTCCGTCCCTATCCGTCCGTCTCTACAGAGATTCCTTCGCTTCGGCGGAAGGATCCTCTTCGGTTCCAAGCCATGCCCTTCGGCTTGTCTCCAGCTCCCAGGGTCTTCACCAAATGCATGGCAGTGGTGACAGCATTCCTCTTGGCTCGAGGGTCAGTGTACCCTTACCTGGAGCGACTGGCTGATAGCAGCTCACTCAGGGAGGGCGGAGTGGTCAGAGATCTGGCCCTCAGGTCTGCTCTCAACTGGGCCTCCTTATCAACGAGGCCAAGTCGGACTTCGAGCGAAACAGGTGATTCTATTCATCGAGCAGCTATTCGACTCTTCGAAGCCAGCAGCGGCTCCAGCGGACAGGGCGAGTTCTTTCCTCCTTTGCCCGATCATTTCTGGATTGGGCAAGTACGCCTGCCGGGACTTCCTCGCCTCCTGGGTCTCATGGCGGCCTGCACCAGGCGTGGTCGTTGGGCCGCTGGAACATCGTCCTTCAGTGGGGACTGGCCAGCCAGTGGTCTGGCGCTGCGATCCTTGGACCAGCGTAGTGCGGTGACACAGGGGATGTGGAGCAGCTCTCCAGTGGTGGACCGTTCCAGATCATTTGCAGGAGGCATCCCGTTAGATCCGCCCGAGCAGGCGGTCTCTCTATCTAGCCGATGCCTCTCTGATGGGTTGGGGTGCCCATCTGGGGAACACCGGGCTCATGGCCTCTGGTCCCAGCGAGTCCCGATGCCACATCAACCTGCTGGAGCTCGGCGGTCCGCCTAGCTCTCACCGCCTTTGCTCCGTTCCTCCGGGGTCAAGTGGTCCGAGTCCAGGCGGACAATACCACGACCATGTACTATCTGAACCGCCAGGCGGGGCGCGCTCCATGCTTCTATGCAAGGCTCTCCGCATTTGGTCACTCATCGCGCCGGAGGCGGATCTCCCTAGCCATTCACGTGGCAGGGCCTCCAACACCCTGGCGATGCCCTGGGCGGATAGGGGCTGCATCCACAGTGGTCTCTCCTCCCAGGTAGTACAGCATCTGTTCTCCCTTTGGGCACACCTCAGGTGGACCTGTTTGCCTCCATGGAGAGCGAAGCTGAGTCTGTTCCATGCCGCCCCCTCAGCAGGGCTGCGCTGCAGGGATGCCTTCTCGAGGCAATGGACCCGGGCCTCTTTCGCCTTTCCCCATTTCCCTTGATCCACAAGGTGCTTCTCAAGGCGAGGAGGGACAAGGCGCAGGTGATTCTGATAGCCCCAGACTGGCCTCGCCAGTTCTGGTACCCAGATCTCCTCAGTCTCAGCTCCAGGACTCCTGGCAGCTTCCAGCTCGCCCAGACCTGCTCTCAGTCAATCAGGGAAGGTGTTCCATCCGGACCTTCAATCCCTGCACCTGGCGGCCTGGTTCCTGAGCAGCTAGAGTTCCAGGCCTTGGGTCTTTCCGGCGAGGTCCTCAATGTAGTTGAGGCGTCCCGTAAGTCGACCAGAAAATGCTATGCCTTCAAATGGAAAGGTTTTCCATTTGGTGTCAGAAACAGGGCTTGGACCCTTCCTCCTGTTCCTTGGCAAGCATCTTGGACTATTTATGGTCCCTTTCTAGTCAAGGGCTTAGGTCGGCGACCCTAAGGGTGCACCTGGCAGCCATCTCTGCTTACAGGCGTGGGCAGGAAGCAGTCGGTGGCGCCGGAGGAGGAAGGTGGTCTGGGCGCTTTCCAAGGCCTTGATGCATTCCCCTCAGTCACGGGAACCCCCACCTCCAAATGGATCTACTGCTGGTACTGGCAAAGCTCATGGGCAAGCCATTCGAACCTATGCACAGGTGTGCTCTCTCTCACCTGTCGTGGAAGACCGCCTTCTTGGTGGCTATCCACGTCAGCCAGAAGGATAAGGAGAGCTCCAGGCTTTCCATCGAGTCTCCCTTACCTGGTCTTCCACAGGGACAAGGTTGTCCCTCGCTACCACCAGAAATTCCCTTCCGAGGTGGTGTCGGAGTTTCACCTTAACCAGGTGTTGACTCTGCGGTGTTCTACCCCAATCACACCTCGGAGGCAGAATAGGCTCCATACTCCTGGACCCTAGAAGGCTAGCTTATTATAAGGAAGCGCCTACGGCTGAAATTCGGGGAGAGGTTCGCCAGCTGTTGTTGTCACCTACGCTGAAGCCGCGCATCTGGCAGACCTGCAGCCAGCCGGACGATAAGCAGGTGGGTAACCTCCTGCATGAGATCTCTGCTATAAGTTGGCGGGCATGGAGCCTCCCAGAGGGATAAGAGCTCATTCTACCGCCATACTGCTGCAGTGGCTGCTTCCAGGGGCGTCCCTATCCAGGAAATCTGCAGGGCTGCTACCTGGAAGTCAGCAAACACCTTCATTACCCACTACCACATCGACCTTGAGTCAGCGCGGGATGCTGGTTTGGGGCCCTCAGTTTCTCAGTCTCTCTTTCCCAAGTAAGTATATGAGGGTGTCGTCTTGCCTCCCTCCTCCCGGAGAACTGCTAGGAGTCTGCCAATGAGTGTGGATGAACAACATATCCATGTCCCTAGAAATACAGGTTACTCACCTGTAACAGGAGTTCTAAGAATGGTATGTGTTCATCCACATGACCTCCGACCTCCCGCCCGACGCGACCCTGAGCTTCCAGCGGGCCAGATCTGGCGTCCTGAGGCGAACCGAGGTTATACCACCGGGTGGGTGGGAGGAACAAGCTTAAAGACCTTCCGGCAAGATTTAAAAGCGGCAAGGATACTGCCAATGAGTGTGGATGAACAACATATACCATTCCTAGAACTCCTGTTACAGGTGAGTAACCTGTATTTTTCTTCAGGTTCTTCCTGGTTCCCAAAAGATCTGAGACTCATTTTAGATCTGAAGGACCTCGATCTCTTTGTCCAGCACAAAAAGTTCCAAATGGTAAGTTTGCCAGGTCTCATGCCTCTTCTTAAGACCGGGGACTGGCTCCCGAAGAGGCGTCGCCTGCAGGAGATGGCCGGATCGGTGCTAGCAACTCCTCCGGTCTCAGCAAGGACCTTCCTCAGACTTCTGAGGCACATGGTGGCGGCCATTCCAGTTACTCCTCTGGCCCGCCTCCACATGAGGATCCCACACTGGATGCTCAGGGTGCAGTGGGATCAGTGCTCAGACGACCTTGACCACACGGTCAGAGTCATGGAGCCAGTAAAGAGAATGCTTCTTTGGTGGATGGATCCTCTCAATTTTGGAAGAGGGGTCCCCTTCCATCCAGAGCCCCCAGATCAGACCCTTACGACGGATGCCTCGGATTTGCGGTGGGGAGGCGCACCTAGGGGCCCACCAAACACAAGGCATTTGGACCCCCGAGGAGCGCGAACTCCACATCAATGTCCTGGAGATGCGAGCGGTCCTCAGTGTGCCTCATGCCTTTCAGGAGGACCTCGTGCCAGGCTCTCTTCTGATTCAGACGGACAATATGGCGGTTGTCTTCTGCATCAACAAGCAAGGGGGAGCTCGTTCTTACCTCCTGTGCAGGGAGGCGATGAGAGTCTGGTATTGGGTGCTGGAACAGCACATCACTCTCTCCGCGGTGCACGTTCTGGGTGTCCTCAACGACTTGGCCGACAGTCTCAGCAGATCTCGGTCCAGGGTGCACGAGTGGGAGCTACTGCAGTCAGTAACGGACCAGCTGTTCGACAGATGGGGTCGTGCAGAACTGGACCTGTTTGCGTCACCATGCAATGCCAAACTGCCACTTTTCTGCTCGCGAGAGCCCGCGCCTGGTGTTTTCTGGCCAGACATGTTGTCCCTATGTTGGGCAGGGAGGTTCCTTTATGCCTTCCCTCACATCCAGAGGGTTCTGTTGAAGTTACAGGCCGAGGAGGCATGAATGATTCTGATCGCCCTGCTGTGGCCTCAACAGATTTGGTTCCCACTACTTCAGTGGCTTTCCATGGAACCTCCAATTCCGCTGCCAATATGCTCGCAGTTGCTGTCCCAGGTTCAGGGCTCTCTAGTTCATCCCGACCTCCGATTCTTGCACCTTCATGCTTGGCTCCTTCAAACGTAGCAAAGTACAGGTACGGGGTATCGCCAGAGGTGACGGAAGTTCTTGTGTCGTCGAGGGAAGCCCTCCATGCGCTCCACTTACGCTATGAAATGGAAGCGTTTTTGTTTGTGGGCCTCGTCTCACCATCTGGATCCTGTTTCCTGTACAATGAACTCAGCTCTTCAGTATCTCCTCTTATACCAACAAGGCTTGAGCTACTCCTCCATAAAGGTGCACATGTGGGCCATCTTGGCTTATCACGCCCTTTCGGGTGACAGAACCTTAGCCCAATTGGACATGGCACGCACCTTTTTACGGGAGATTCTTCATATGAGACCTCCCATTCGGTATCCTGTCCCACCCTGGGACCTCCTTTTTGTGTTGGAGAAGGTTACCCTTCCTCCTTTTGAACCTGCAGTGGATTGTGAGCTGCGATACCTGTCTTGGAAGGTTTGTTTTTAGTTGCCATTACTTCAGCTCGAAGAGTTTCGAGCTTCAGGCTCTGATGTGTAAAGAGCCGCTTAATTTTCCACAGGAAGGGTTTCCCTGAGGGCCGAACCTAAGTTTCTTCGAAAGTGGTCCAAGAGCTGACCCTCAACCAGTTGTTTGACCTTCAGTTTATTTTCATCATGCGTCTAACAAAGGGAGGCTCTCCTTCACACTTTGGGCCGTTCACAAGGTGACTTAGATATTACCTTAAAAGCGTCACGGCTAATCACCGTCGTCGGGCAATTGTTTGTGGCCTTTGGCACACAACACTTGAACTGGTGTCCAAACAGACCATTTCTAAATGGATTGTCCACTGTGTCTCTTTCTGCTATGAAAAGCACAACAAGCCTTCGGGTCTGGTTAGAGTCCTCCACCAGGAGTGTCTGCTTCCTTTGCCCGCGCTAGGAGCGTATCCATTGAGGATATTTAGCGGCCACTACCTGGAATTCAGTGCATACTTTCGTGAAGCACTACAGCTTGGACATTGCCTCCAGACGCCGTGCAGGCTTCGGCCTGGCAGTCCTTCAGGGACTACTGTCTTGAGCCTCTATGTTCAGCTCCATCTCTACCTCCCGGGGTCGATTAACTCCTTGGCAAGGGACTGCTTGGGATTCAGTCCTAATTGTGATAGCCTGCTGCAAGAGCTTCCACTCAAAGTAAGATAGTGCAGTTACGTAAGAACTTACCGTAACAGTAGATCTTCGAGAGTAGCTCTTGCAGTGACATCTATGCGGAATTCCATCTTTAATAACCGCTCCAATCTCCAGTCAGGGCTCGTTCTGGGACTTGCTAGGGAACTGGGGTGGAGCTGGGTACGCCCCCTTTTGTACCAGGGCTGACGCCGGGGTGGAGCCGTTGTCCGGGGCGGTCCCTGCTGGGTATTGCTGGCTGAGAAGTTTTCCGGAGGGTCCTAGTGCCTGCGGCATGGTCCTAATTCTGATAGCCTGCTGCAAGAGCTCCTCTCGAAGATCTACTATTATGGTAAGTTGTTAAGCAACTGTACTTTACTAGCCTCTTCCCTGCTGCCACCCTTGTATAGAAGGGCCACGTCTTCTCTCCTCCCTTCCTTCAGAACCACATCTGATTCCAGTAAACTGTTGAATAAGGCTATCAGTGGGGCAGCCATCACCTTCTTGAGTTCTTTAAGTACCCTTGAGTGTATTCCAATCTGGTCCCCCCCCAACCTTGTCCACTTTCCTGGATCTGGCCCAAGTCCCACCTCAGCTGTCTGAGGTGGATGCCTCTCGACGCAGTAGAAGTTGTTCCTCGTCAAGGCAGAACTCAGGTTCTTACTTCCTTTGCTTGTTTGTAAGATAACAGGCAGCATACTCCCTTTTCTCAACCTTGAAAGGTTAAACAAGTGCCGGTTCAGTGAGGAGTTCACTACAACCTCGCTATTCAAGCCTTCACTTCCTGGACGTTTGGCTCTGATCCGGGTTAGAGTCTCAGGAAGCAGTTGTCACAGCTTCTCTCTCGCTTTCTTCCAGGAGGAGTTTTCTGAATCAGGGAAGGTACCAGATTCACCTTTCCAGCAGCTCCTTTTCATAGGAGCCCTCCAGGGCAAGGGTTATTTCTCCTGAGAATGGAAGAAACGACATTTCAGATGTCTCATTACTGCATGGAAAGTGACTCTGTCCGGGCCCTTTTGTTGCAGCTGACGATGGGACGTATGCCTTCGTCCGCAACAAATAGTGGTCTCCAACCGTGCATCCTCATAATTAACAAAACCTCGGACAAAATTACTTACATGTTAGATGCATTTGGCCTAGCTTCTGCTCAGTCTAGCCTTGCCCTCTAATCCCAGATCTCCATCTCCACGGTTGCTCTCCTGATCGGTTGGTGAGCTCACTGTCAAGACCTTCACATTCAAGTGTGAAGCCAGGAGTAGGAGCATCGTCTTCTCATAAAATGAAATGAGGGCTGTCTGATACACTTCCAAGTCCTGAAGGAGGCCCTCTGCCACAAAGTGATTCCACTTCGGACAGATGACAGAATTGTGATGTTTTCATTAACAACCTGGGTGGAGCACTCTCCTACCTTTTGTGCAGGAAGGCCGTGGGGCAGTGAGAGTGGCGCCTTAAGCACTTTCCGTCAGTTCATTGTGCAGTCGCTTTTCGACGAGTGGGTCAGTCCAGACCTGGTCTTTTCTTCGTCCCCTCTCAACGCAATTGTGCCTCTATCCTGCTTCAGAAATCCAGACCCTGATGTTTGTCAGGATGTATTCGCTCTTGGTTCAGAGGATGCTGCTCAAGTTGTAGACAAACGGAGGCAGGATGATTCTCATCATCCCAGACTGACCTTGGCAGATATAATTTGCATATGTGGTCAGTCAGAAGTTCCCCCGAGGTGATTTCCCCCTACGAGCGAACCCTCTGACACAGGGACTTGGTTCATCCTTCCTGTGCTCCCTTCATCTCCATGCCAGGCTCCTGAGGAGATGAAAGTGTGCAAGCTTTAGGTTTCCAGACAATTGTAGAGATTTTCTTAGCTGTGCATAGACCATCCACCAGGAGGACTTGGGCAGCTAAGTGTTTTCACTTCACCTTCTGGTGTACAAAGTTTCATCTGGATCCTTTTAGTTGCCCCCAAGTAAAATTTTGGTGTGCCTCGTGAACCTGTTGAATGCAGATCTGCATTTCTCTGCAGAGAATAATCACCTCTCTGCATTTTCGGACTATCTTGAGCCAGTAGACAACATGTCACTGGCTCAGTTATCATCACTCAAGTTTTGCTTCTCTCTCCTTACTTCATTGACTCCAGTATGAAGGATAGCGTTCCCTTTATCTTTCTGAATGTTAAGAGGGTTCTGCGATTCTACATCGACCGAACAAGGAGATACGCATCCGAGCAACTATTGTAGCTTTCCAAATGCCTTGGCTGGGTCAGTCTGTTGCCATGAGATGCATTTCTGCTTGGTTAGTAGCATGTCTTCGACACTACTAATCCATGGTACAGCTCAAGTCTGAAGACCAGGTTCTCACCACTCTACCAGAGCAGTTGCGGCTCTCCTGGCAGAGTTTCATAATATACCTGTTACAGACCTTTGCAAGGCGGCAGTTTGGAGCTCAGTGCATACCTTTGTAAAGCACTATGTTGTGGGTGTCCATGTCTGACCGCTAACTTTCTTCGGCAGGACAGTCTTTATGGACTTCTGTCCTGAGTGAGCTCTGTCTCCTACCACCCTACTCGGTGGGGGTTTGATTTTTAGCTTGGTACTCTCGCATTAGTGTGAATGACTGGTGGAGACTTTTAATCCAGGAAGATATGGAAATTACATACTTACCATAATTCTTGATCTTGGACGAAGTCTCCACCACTCATTCACACGCCCACCCACCATCCCCCGAGCTCACTCGTTCTGTTTTGGTCTTCACTTCTTTGTTGTTCAGGCTGTGAAAACATTGAATTGACCCTTCTTATATGGGCCATCCGGGCCTTCACATGCCTGGAAGTTAGGATTAGGTTTTCTTTCATTAGTTTACACTGCACCTCCTCAGTTAAAGTTACTGAGGTGGTTGGAGGGTCGACGCCGAGATAGCCTATATAGGCGTGAGCTAGTCTGGCGGTGCCGCGCATGCATGGTTCTATCCTGGCGTCAGCCCTCCTGAAGATTTTTGTTTCCCACAGGGTACTAGTGCCTCTGGCGTACTCCCATTAGTGTGAATGAGTGGTGGAGACTTCGTCCAAGAAGATCAAGAATTACGGTAAGTACGTAATTTCCATTTCCTGCTGATCACTAGTTGTTCCCCCACCATCACTATGAAGACTGAGTTAGAAGTACCTGTTCAGGTTGTCGGCTTTGTTTTTTTGTTTTGATCCTCTTCTGCAGTCTCCCTCTGCAGCCCTTCTTATCCTCATTGTCTTTACCGTTGCTTTCCTCTTCCCACTTACGTACCTGAAGAAAATGTTATTTCTAGGATCGTGGATATGTTGTTCATCCACACTTATTGGCATGTCCCTTTCACTTTTAAGGATCACCGAAGTCTTCAAACTAGCTCCTCCCACCCACCCGGAGGGTATAACCCTTGACTCCGCCCCATGACGCCAGATCTTCCTTTCCGCTGGAAGATTAAGGTTGCCTCCTTCGTGCTCCTGCATTTTGCAGGCCCTGGCTTCAAAACCTTTGGTTATTCCAAAAATTCGTCTAGTTCGCATTAGCAATTGCAACTGCTCATCTTCGATTATGGAAGACAAGTCTTCCCCCACATTTCGCCGGTGTTCTTACTGCCAGAAAATGTCGTGCACCGATTCCCCCACACCTCAAGCGTCTGTTGCTTGGGTGTTGACCATGACACCTTGAAGTGTGATTTTTGTCTTGCATTTCACCCTAACATCCTCGACGGCCGTCTCCCACACCTGAAGTTGGGGAGGCCGGAAAAACGGAGCCCTCTGGTGAAATCAAAGGAGGCTCGGTGGGCAGCTTCCGCGGCCGCTGGGTCCGCTGAGCAATTGGAACGCATGTAAGCCTTCGAGGAGGAAGTGGCTCATACCTGGGAATCTTCCTCTTGGAGCTTTTTCGTTCTGCTCAACCTGGGCTGCACCTTCTCGAGTTCCTTCCCAGAGTTGTGCCAGTCTCACCCAACTAAGGGAGAGGGTCCTGCGGGCGTGCACTCCTCTCTGTCCTGTAAGCGGGAAAAGGACCCGGGATCATCTTCGTCTCGGCGAGGATGTTCTTGGGATCGAGAGAGATGTCAGTCCCAGGAACCAGCAGTCTCGACTTCGGTCGAAATTGCCTCTTCGTCCGCTGGCTTCTCGGCTTTGCCATCTGGCCAGTCGACCGAAGTGTCGATCGACAAAGTTGAAATAATCATCGACCCGATCGACCCATTTGTCACCGACTCCAGTCAGTGATTCTCTCAGTCGGACTCCGGTCCTTTCTTTCCCCGATGAGGAGACCCAGCCCACTGGGAATCCCGTCGAAGTGGTCCCCAGCTCTGGGAATCACCAGTCCTGCCGGTGTCTCCCGAGTGACCAAATTGGCCCATCCAGTCTCGATCGAGGTCTAGGACTCCCTCGACCGACAGGCCGAGTAAGAGCCCCGAGCACTCAAAAAAGAGACGACACCATCGGTCGTCCTCATCCTCATCCTCCTCGGATGAGGAGAGGCTCCGGCGGAAACTCCGGTACTACGAGGACCTCCTGGCAACAGCTGATTTTGTCCGGGCTCAAGCTGACCCCGGCTTCTACCCTGGCCATTACTTGGCTTTTGCCTTCCAGGCCGAAGCAGACTTCTTTGGAGCCAATTAAGTCGGTTCCCCACCCGCGGAGCCAGCGACACCTCCAGTTCGGCCTAAACCAGTCTCTCTACCGATCGTGGTGGAACCACCACCCAAGCAGCCTGTGGGAGGGGCTCCTTCTAAGGAAGATAGACCAGACACCGGGCTTCCCTGGCGTCTTTTGGTAATTGTCACCCCAGACCATCCTTGGCGGGTCGAAGGAGGCCTGGGCGGTCGACCATTGTATCTGGATTCCTTGGATTCAGATGAGACTGGCCAACATTCTCATCCTGGGGATGATGAGTCGGCCAGTGGGATAGACACGGAGAAAGGTCCTTTGTCCTTTCAGGGCATTCTTCGCCTCATCTCTGAGTCTACAGGGATGCCCCTGGAACCTATCCAGAAAAAGGCGGAGTACCCTCTCACAGACATCCTCAAGAGAGGGGATGCCCCGACTGAGGCCTTTCCTGTGGCCGAGGCCATAGTTGGCCCGGCCTTAGAACTTTGGTAGCGCCCTGCCTCCTGTCCAGATCTGTCTGCCAGCATGGCCTGCAAGTATGCGGTGCCCATGGGGTCCCTTGCGGGGTTCACAGAGCACCCTGCGGCTGAGAGTCTGGTGACCGCCTCTGTGTTCAGGCATACTGGCAGTTCTGCCGACACTGATCAACCTACCAAAAAAAGAATCCAAACTCTTGGATCAGTCAGCTCGAAAGGTCTATGCGGCCTCATCTTTAGGCCTTCATCAGGCAAGTTCGGCCATCGTCATAGCAAACTTCTCCCATGCCCTCTTGGGGTCTTTGGATGAAGTCCTCCCACACCTCCCACGGACATGCAGACTACGGTCAAGCAGGTCTGGGATGAGGGCCAGGCTGTTGCCAAACAGCAGCTTCAGACAGCCCTGGACATTGGGGATTCTTGTGCCCACTTGATGGCAGCCACAGTTGCCACTTGTCGCAGGGCTTGGCTGAGACTCTTCTCTTTCCTGGCAGGCACTCAGCACAAACTAGCTGATGTGCCTTTCCTGGGCACCGACCTTTTCAGCCCAGGTGCGGCTGGTCACCTTCAGCATATTGAGCAGTCCAGTGCCACCTTGGATGCCACTTCTGCTAAAGGTTCTTCGGGCAAGAAACAGCAGAAGAAGAAGAAGCCTTTTCGGCACTCTTCCCCTGCAGCACAGCAACCCTCCTTTCAAGGAGGGCAGCAGCAACAGCAGCAGCAGGCTCAAGCTTGGCGTCCCCGGCCCAAGCCTGTGCCCTCCCAGACCCGTAAAGGAGGCAGAGGTTCAGGTCCTGGATCCTCCTCCTCCTCCAAGCCTGCTCAGTGATGGGGCGGGGCCACCACCCCCTCTCATGTCACGCTAGCTCTGGGTTCTTCCATGGGGGGCCGGCTCCACTGCTTTCTTTCCGCCTTGTCTGTTATCACCACGGACAGGTGGGTTTTGCAAGTGGTAGGTCAGGGACTGCCTTTGGAATTGGAGCAGCACCCTCCAAGCCGAGCCCGCGCACCTCAGGAGGAAAGAGTATCCATCCATACTCAGTCGACTCTCCAAGACGACATCACTCAGCTCCTACTCAAGGAGGCAGTAGCTCCAGTGGCGGATTCTCCAGCAGACCCAGGCTTTGTCTCCAGGTACTTCCTGGTGACCAAGCGGACGGAGGTCTGGCGCCCCATTCTAGATCTGCACGACCTGAAGCAGTATCTCAGGTCACGCACCTTTTGGATGGTCACTCCGTCCCAGATCATACTATCCTTAGAGCGAAACATGTGGTTCTCTTCACTGGATCTTTAGGACACGTTCTTTCACGTCCTAATCCGTCCATCTCATAGGCAGTTCCTCCGCTTCAGAGCTGAAGGGACCCTATACGAGTTCCGAGCCATGCCGTTCGGCCTGTCATCAGCCCCATGGGTCTTCACCAAATACATCACAGTGGTGGCAGCCCATCTCAGGCGTCGGGCCGGGGGTGTCAGAATTTACCCCTACCTAGACGGTTGGCTCTTAGCAAGTCACACCCAGCAGGAGGTGGAGAGGTCCAGAGACCTGGCCCTCCAGACCTGCTTCCAACTCTGCCTCTTGATCAACAAGGCCAAGTCGTAACTCATGCCTTCTCAGGTGATGTGCTTCATCGGGGCAGAGCTAGACTTTCATCAAGCCAGAGCTCGGCTCCCGACGGACAGGGTGGAGGTTCACTCCTCCTTTGGCCAATCATTTCTGGTTGGGCAATTGCACCCTGCCCAGGACTTTCTGCGCCTTCTGGTTACATGGCGGTGTGCACCTCTGTGCTCCGTTGGGCCTGGTGGCACATGCGCCCCCTTCAATGAGAGCTGGCCACCCAGTGGACTTAGCGCCACGGTCATTTTGACCAGCTGATCACTGTAACCCAGATGATGTGGCACGCACTCCAATGGTGGACTGCCCCAGACCGGTTGCAGAAAGGGATCCTGTTTGTCCTCCCAGAGCCGACCGCCGTCCTCACCACCGATGCGCCTCTCATGGGCTGGGGAGCCCACATGGGGGACGAAAGTGCCCATGGGTTCTGGACCCCCGAGGAGTCCTGATACCACATCAACCTGTTGGAGCTCAGAGCAGTCAGACTGGCATTGTCAGCTTTCGCTCCTGAGCTCCGGAGGCAAGTGGTTCAAGTCCAGATGGACAATACTACTACCATGTACTATCTCAACAAACAGGGCAGCACGCACTCCCGTCTGCTTTGCAGGGAGGCGCTACACATCTGGACCCTTGTGAGCAGTCTGGAGACAGATCTCCTAGCCATTCATGTGGGAGGAGCCTCAAACCATCTGGCGGATGCTCTCAGCCGCTTAGGCAAGACATCCCGCGAGTGGTCTCTCCATCCAGAGGTTGTTTACAGCCTGTTCTCCCACTGGAGCAAACCAATGGTGGACCTGTTTGCCTCCAGGGAAAACACCAAGCTGAGGCTGTTTCAAGCCCGCCCCCCTCAGCAGGGCTTGCTGCAGAGGGATACCTTCTCGATGCCATGGACCCCAGGCCTCTTCTACACCTTCCCACCATTTCCCTTGATGCACAAGGTGCTCCTCAAGGTGAGGAGGGACAAGGCAAAGGTGATTCTGGTAGCCCCAGACTGGCCGCGCCAGTTCTGGTATCCAGATCTCCTCAGCCTCAGCTGCAGGCCCTCAGAGCGGCTTCCAGCATGTCCGGACCTGATCTCTCAGTCAGGGGAAGGTGTACCATCTGGACCTTCAATCCCCGCACCTCATAGCCTAGTACCTGAGTGGCTAGAGTTCCAGGCTTTGGGCCTCTCCAAGGATGTCTTCACCATGGTGGAGGCATCCAGAAAGGAATCGACCGGGAAACATTACGCCTTCAAATGGACACGGTTTTCCATTTGGTGTCAGGGCAAGGGCCTGTATCCTTTGTCCTGTCCAGTGGCTAACATTCTTGACTACCTTTGGTCTCTCTCCAGAGGGGGTCTGTGGTCATCGACCCTTAGGGTGCAACTGGCAGCCATTTCTGCTTACCAGGCACGGGCTGGTCAGCTGACTTTGGCACAGGAGACCGTGGTCAGGCGCTTTTTCAAAGGCCTGGATCACATATCCCCTCTGGTGCATGAACCTCCACCTCCATGGGATCTATTGCTGGTACTGGCAAAGCTCATGGGCAAGCCATTCGAACTATTGCACAAGTGTGCGTTGTCGCACCTGTCGTGGAAGATGGTCTTCCTGGTGGCTATCACGTCTGCCAGAAGGACAGGGGAGCTCCAGGCCCTTTCAGTGGACTCCCCTTATCTGGTCGTCCACAGGGACAAGGTTGTCCTGCGCCCCCACCCGAAATTCCTTCCGAAGGTGTTGTCAGAGTTTCACCTTAACCAGGTGTTAACCCTTCCAGTATACTACCCTAATTACACTTCGGAGGCCGAGTATAGGCTCCATACTTTGAACCTGAGACGAGCCCTCTCCTATTATAAGTAGAGGACAACGGATATTTGGGTAGAAGTTCGCCAGCTGTTTGTCACCTACACTGAAGTCGCTTCTGGCAGATCTGCAGCAAAACGGACTATTGCAAGGTGGATTACATCTTGCTTAAGTCTGTGCTATGAGTTGGTGGGCATGGTGCCTCCCAGAGGAAAAGAGCTCATTCTACCCGCCATACCGCTGCATCGGTGGCTGCTTCAGGGATATCCCTATCCAGGAAATCTGTCAGGCTGCTACCTGGAAGTCAGCAAACACTTTCATTACCCATTACCACATCGACCTTGAGTCACGCTGGGATGCTGGTTTGGGGCCTCAGTTTTCAGTCTCTTTTCCAGTGAGTATCAGTGGGGTGGGGTGGGGGTGCGCCTTGCCTCCCTCCTCCCAGAGAACTGCTTAGGAGTCTGCCAATAAGTGTGGATGAATAACATATCCACGATCCTAGAAAAACAGGTTACTCATCTGTAACAGTAGATCTTCCACGTAATGGTCTCTTGCAGTAAGTCATTGCTTCTGGGAGTTCCCAATAGGTGGCGCTCCAGCACGGAAGTTTCTTCCAGCAGTCTCCACACCAGGGACCACCCACACGACCTCACTTCCTGGGCTGTACCTATAAAAGTGGGTGGTCCCTGGTAATCTCGGTTCATTTTCCCTCCGGCTTCAGCTCTGGCAGCTTCTCTTCTACAGCAGTATAAGAAGTAGATTGAAAATATAGCCTGGGGTGCCTGAACTTCTGCGTCTGGTAAGTATCTCTGTTGGCGACCTTATAAATAGACTACCTGCATCCACTGAAAAAGATCAGGATGCGACATTACCGATGCTTCAGCTTGAGCCTCTATCAGACTTTTCTGCGCCGTCAGACATAGCTCCGATTCTCAGGGCTAGCACCTGATTTTCAATGGAATGTGGCTAATGCCTCTTTCTAACCCCATGTATTCTTCTCATATTCCTAACTCTCTGCAGTTAGTCTGCTCAGTAGAACTGCCCGGAGAATGGAACTATATGCTAATGATGGAATCATTGGCACGTGAAACATTCAAACTGCTGCCCTCATCTGCTGTACATTCCATCAACGTCTCAGATTTCTCACTCCACCTCACAAGTCTAAACACCCAGGAGATCCCTCAGGTCATTGTTGGCTATTGTGAAGTATAATCCTCTTTTAATTATATATAACTTTCTTTCTGCTGCCTTCATTATTGTTTAATTTTATTCAAATGTCTAATTTGTATTAGTTTAGTAGATTTAGCGTTTATTTCTCGGTTCCTCACGGTTCAGTATAACCGTTGTCGAACTGAGTAGTTAATTAGTTGCGGACTTTTCCGCTTTAATTTCTCTATTTTCGTCTTAAATATTTATTTACTGTATTAAGTTTTGTGGGTTGATTTAAACCGCTAACCCGGTTTCTTTATAACCGCCAATCTGGTTATTGTGAACCGTTGTATCGGTTCTGAGAACCGCTGACCAGGTTCCGAATTCTTAAAATTTATCGGTTCTTTTGGTGCCTAATCGGTTCCTGAACCGATCACACAAAAAAAAAAAAAGGAAATCTTTGCGGTTAAGGTTTTTCTCCTGAAAATGGAGCACTCTGAAAAACCTGAGGAAAAGACTGGTCCCCCAGGTTTTAAAAACTGTGTGAGGTGTGGGGAAGTGTTTGCCAAGGCAGATAACCATGACAGTTGTGATTTCTGCCTGGGAACTGATCATTTAAATACTGACTGTGAAATCTGTAAATCTTTCCCACAGAAAACTGTGGAAAAAAGAATGGAGAGGTTGAACAAGAAGTTATGGGGTGTTTCAGGCTCTACCCAGCAAACATGTTCCAAATCAGCGGGTGAAACTGCAGATCTTACTTCGAGAGGGCTCTTGCAGTAGGTAATTACATACAGGACTTCTAGCTAGCAGTCTCTGGCGGGAGACCGCCCCTACGTCAGGTGACCGACATTGTGCGACGTCAGTATAAAGGGGCGGTCCCCCACACCCGCCTTCCAGTTCTTTTCCGCCATTGGCTCGTGTCAGCGCCTCGCAGTAAAGTTCAAAGCTCGTCAGCTCTGTCATCTGTCGTTTTTACCATCGTTTTTTCGATTTATTCAACCAAATTGTCAGGTTTTCATTGGTGTATATCGTCCCCTACACCCGCCCCAAGCACAAAAATAAGTGCGACTCGTGCGGTGCCCAACTCCCACACAAGGGCGGCCATTCCCAGTGCCTCTTCTGTCTGGACCCGGACCATCAGGTGGAGAAGTGTCAGCACTGCCTTAAATTCATCGCCGCCACCCGCAGACGGAGGCAGCAGTCCCTGGAGGCCCACATCCTCAAGAAGAAAATGTCCTCCATGGAGAAGGAGTTGAAAAAGCTCCGGCAGGCGTCCACTTCCCCTGAAGGCCATCATAAGAAGAAGGACAAGGAGAAGCACCAGGACCGGGGCTCCTCATCCACCGCGACTTCATCTGGAGTCGCCGTGCTCCAGGTAACATCCCCTCCGGGGGACTGCTCCGTGACAGCCGTCTTGGAGGCTTCCAAGGTGGCTTCGGCCTGCCCGTCTGGCTCGGGCCCCTCGGGCGCCTCCAGGCTATTGGAGACCTCCGCTCCCGGTGAAGCAGTCACCGTGCGGCCTACTGGTTCGAGCGGCTCCAGTAAGCCGGACGTCAGCTCCTCTGACACCTTCATGGAAATGGTCAATAAGTCACTCGACCCTTCAGGGCGGCGCACGGCCACTCTCCCGTCCAACCAGGCCGCTCGCCCTTTGCGACCTGCCTCGGGCGATGGGTCCGCTAAGTCGGACGTCTGCTCCTCCATCTGCCCGGACTCCACTGATAAATCTGACGTCGGCTTGCCCAACGCCCACGTGGCGGCTGAGCCGACGCTGGACCCTCTTACGTCCACAGTTCCCGGCTCCCCGCTGCCTTCGCTTCCCTCCGGGGACCCTGGGTCTCCTCAGCCTGACCTGGGCATTTTTCCTTTCCGTCCCTGGGTGATGCCAAGGTTCCTGCTTCGCCCCCGTCAGGCCTTCCTTCCACTGGGCTGGATGACCTGACGTCGGTTCTCCGGATGCCGGCCCCGACGCTAGTCCTGCCAATGCCGGGCGACATCCCTCTCCCGAATGCCACTCCAACGCTGGGCCCTCCACCCACCGGGCCTTCTGCTTCAGGCCCACCTGTTGGGCCTCCGGTCGGACCGTCTGCTCCTCAGACCCCTCGGTTCCTGGGTATCCGACTCCGTCTTATCCGACGCAGACTTACCCGGATCCGCAGTATCCGATGCCCCAGTACCGAACGCTGGCCTATCCGACGCCACAGTACACGGTGTCTCACTACCCGACACTGGGTTACCCGCCATTGGGTTATGGATACGCGCCTTACGGGTACACACAGTATCCGTATTCCCCCTTCCTCCTCCACCGCCCCCTCAGCGGCCGGTGGATTTGAAGGAGACTCTGGTCTCCTGGTGGGCTGAGGCCAAGGCTCAGCTCACCAGAGAGGTGGAGAATCATCTCCCGACGACGGTGGTGTTTCCGGTTCCCATACGTCTGAGACGACAGACTCCCTCTCCACCCCCAGATACCAGGGGTGAGCCTTCTGGTTCCAGGGCAGGGCAGGACACATTTCCCGAGGGGCTTCCCAGGGTTCATCCCTCCCCGCGCCCGGAGAGGAGTCTTCTTCCTCTCTTTCCGGACGACTCCGAGGGTTTGTTCCGACCCGTACGACGAGCCACGCTCTCCGACTAAGCCCAGGCCTAGAACTCCTCCAGAAGATTCTTCCTTCACGGAGTTGCTGCGCAAAATCCTGGAGGTTCATAAGTGGCATTCCTTGGAGCTAGATCCACAGCATAAAAAGCTCGCTGAGCACCTGGATCTGCCAGAGACCGCTCTGACCTTGGTGCCACTCTGGATTGAGCCTCATGCCGATCTTGTTGCCACTATTTGGAAGCAGCCATCGGCTTTAGCCCCTCTTCCTTGGAAGTTGAACAGGATATATCAGGCTCCCGAGGGTGCTGACTTTCTTGATTCTCACCCTTGAGCTGACTCTGTCGTGATTAGCGCCGCTCACTGCCAGTCAGCTAACCCGAAACATTTGAGCTCATCTCTACCTGACAAAGAATCCTGTCTTCTGGACCAGTACGATAAGAAGATCTTTGCTTCTTCCACTCTGGGTATTAGGGCCCTGAACTATGTCGGTCACATGGGGGATTACCAGAAGGCGATTCTTAGTGAGGTGGAATCCAAACTGGACTCCGTTCCTGACTCTCAGGTTAAACAGGAAGTGGCTGACCTCATCCGCTCTGCACGTTCGGCCAGTCGGCACATGCTTCATGGTACGTACGGTGCAGTGGACACTGCTGGTAGGAGCTCAGCTTTCGCCGTAGGTTTTCGGCGTCATGCCTGGCTCTGTGTGTCAGGGTTGGTCCTGGAAGTGCAGTCCGCTATTCAGGAGGTGCACTTCCGGAGTTCGGTGCTGTTCGGTGGTGATATCAAGGACATTATCACCGATCTGCAGGAGAAGGGGACTGCACTGAAGTCTGTGGACTCCATGTATAATCCCCCTCAAACACAGCATTGTCCCTTTTGCAGGCGGAATCGGCAAAAGACAAAACCCCAGGGAAAGCAGGCCAATAAACGCGGGGCCCCTCCAGCTGCAAGTCCCCACCGCCCAAAAAAGCAGCGGGGACTTCAGCCGTGGCGCTGCCCCACACCACCTGACTCCTTTCCTCTCCCACAACCTCTGGGGTCTCCAGAGGAATCGGTAGGAGGGAGGTTTTCCCTCCACCTCCCGGGTTGGGAGAGGATAACTTCAGATTCCTGGGTGCTCCAGCTGATTGCAGAAGGACACTCAATAGAGTTTCTTCGGAACACCCCCCCCCCCACCAAGGTCATTGTACTGTCAGGAGCACCTTCTCCTGGTTCAGAGAGAAATGTCGGCACTTCTGCTGAAGGAGGCGATAGAGCCTGTTCCCCTTCCTCTTCAGGAAACGGGTTACTATTCACACTTCTTCCTGGTCCCGAAGAAGTCGGGGGATGTAAGGCCGATTCTCGACCTCAGTTCCCTGAACTTGTTCGTGGAGTACAAGAGGTTCAGGATGCTCTCCCTTCAGAGCTTCCTGCCCCTCCTTCGGCCGGAACAGTGGCTGTGCGCTCTGGATATGCGGGATGCTTACCTGCATATCCCTATCTGCCCTTTCCACTGCAGATACGTGCGTTTTGCATTCCAGGGGAACCGCTACCAGTTCAAGGCCCTCCCATTTGGTCTTTCCTCGGTGCCCCAAGTGTTCACCAAATGCCTTTCAGTGGTAGCGACCTACCTGTGCTCCCAGGGGATGCAGGTTTTCCTGTACCTGGACGATTGGCTCCTGGCGGCCCTGTCCAGGGAGGAACTCCTGCGCTTCCTTTCCCTTACCCAGGTTTTTTTTTTTTACCTGCCTGGGTATTACCATCAACCACTCCAAGTCCCACTTGATCCCATCCCAGAGGCTCCAGTTCATCAGGGTGATCCTGGACACGACCTCTGGCAGGGCCTTCCTGCCACCAGACAGGGCGGCCACACTCCAGGCACAGGTCAGCCTGTTGTCCGGCCGCAGGCGGACCAGCGCCAGGTCGGTCCTTCGCCTCCTCGGGCTCATGGCGGCTGCAATCCCGACAGTCCCTCGTGCTCGGCTCCACATGAGGATCTCTCAGTGGATGCTCCGGTCTCAGTGGGATCAGTTGGTGGACGACCTAGATCAGCTCGTTCTGGTCTCCACTCCTATGGCTCGGGACTTACAGTGGTGGATGGTTCAGGAAAACCTTTGCCAGGGAAATCCCTTCTGTTCTTTCTCCCCCCTCCCAGACGCTGACTACGGACGCTTCGGGCGAGGGTTGGTGAGCCCATCTGGTGCCTCACAGAACCCGGGGCTCCTGGTCCAGGCTCGAGAAATCTCTTCACATCAGTGTGCTCGAGCTTAGGGCAGTGCTGTATGCTCTTCAGGCTCTGCATCTGCATGTGCTTCCTGGTCACGTGGCTGTACAGACGGACAATATGTGTGTAGTCTGGTATATCAATAAGCAGGGAGGAACTTGTTCCTACCCCCTTTGCAGGGAGGCGATGCGAGTTTGGGATTGGGCAGTGCAGCACAACCTTCACCTCACGGCAGTTCACGTCCCAGGGGTCGAGAACACCGTGGCAGACCGACTCAGTCGGTTGTCTGCTTAGGCTCACGAGTGGGAACTGGATCAGGGGGTCTCAGATGATATCTTCCTACATTGGGGAACACCACAGGTAGACCTGTTCTCATCCCCTCAAAACGCAAAACTTCCCGACTTCTGCTTGCTCGTTCCAGGATGCGGCATTTTTTGGAGAGACGCTCTGTCTCTCGATTGGAAGAGCAGATTCGTCTATGCTTTCCCCCCGATCCCATTGATTCCGAGGGTCTTACAGAAACTCAGTTCAGAAGGAGCTCAAATGATTCTGATCCTCCTTTCTGGCCCAGGCAAGTTTGGTTCTCTCTTCTGCAACAGTGCAAAGACTGAGGCAGAGCGGTCAGTGGGGATGCTGCAACAGAAGGTAAAGCCATCAAAAAATGGAGAGCAATGAGTACTAATGCCCGTAGTCTGGGTAACAAGCTTCCTGAATTAGTGGCCTTGATGGAGGAGGAACATCTGGATATCGTGGCAGTCACAGAAACATGGTACACACAAAACCATGACTGGGACATAAACATACCAGGATACACTGTCTACAGGAGGGACAGGGAGGGTAAAGAGGAGGAGGTAGTTCTTTACATAAGGAAGGAATAAAAGCAAGAGAACAAAAGGGTAAACAGGGAGGAGAAGCACTGTGGGTAGAATTTGGAGACAGGCAATGGCACCACAATGCGCACAGGGGTTGTATACAGACCCCCTTCTCAGGGGAAGGAAATGGACAGGGAAATGATAGAAAGTATACTTAGAATGGCAGAAAAAGGGGAGATATTGCTGATGGGTGATCTGAATGTGCCAGATGTTAACTGGAGTGCAGTTGCTGCTGTCACTTCGAAGAGTGCAGTTATTCTAGATGCCCTACAGGGGGCATGCCTTAGACAACTAGTACTGGAGCCCACTCGAGAGGGAGCAATATTAGACTTGATTCTCTCAAATGGAGATGGAGAGAGGATTACAGATGTAGAAGTGGGTAGCCATCTGGGAACTAGCGACTATCGAACAGTATGGTTCACAATAAACACAGCAATAGAGTCAAGCCATACAAAGACAAAAGTACTGGACTTTAGGAGGGCTGACTTTGCCAAAATAGGTGAGTGCCTAAGGAATGCACTAGCAAATGGGCAGGAAGGAGGGGTGGAAGAACAATGAGGAATAATAAAAACTGCCATCACAGAGGTAACGAGCCTTTGTGTGAAGCAAATAAACAAAACAAGACGATGTAAGAAACCACTATGGTTCTCAAGGAAGTGGCAGTGAAGGTTCAAGAGAAAAGAAAGCATTCAGGAAGTACAAGGAATACATGAAGGAGCAGGACAGAGAACTGTATCAGTTAAAGCAAAAGGAGGCTGGGAAGGCAGTCAGAACAGCAAAGCCCAAACCGAGGAAAAGATAGCCAACTCAGTTAAGAGGGGATAAAACCTTTATAGGTACATCAGGGAGGCGAAGGAAGACCAAGGGAGGGATAGTGAGGCTTAATAAAGGGAGGAGGGTGGGCAGAGGAGACTGTGAAAAGGCAGAGATACTAAACAAATATTTTGCTCAGTATTTACAAAGGAAGAGGGAGGTACATAAAACAAACAGTAGTAACACGCTGGATACAGAAGTTGATACGGCCCATTTACAGAAGAAAGGGTTCTGAAAGAACTCATAAAACTGAAGGTGGACAAAGCAATGGGCCAGATGGGATTCATCCCAGAATTCTAAAGAACTAAGGGTAGAACTAGCGACACCTGTACTACCCTTTTAACAAATCATGGGAGGATGAGGTGGTACCTGAGGACTGGAGGAGGCAGATGTGATTCCCCTTCACAAAAGTGGGAGCAAGGCAGAAGCAGAAACTATAGACCTGTTGGTTAACCTCTCAGTGATAAGGAAAATGATGGAATCACTTCTAAAGGAAAGGAATTATGCAGTATCTAGAGGCCAGAGGGGCACAGGACCCTAGGCAGCATGGATTCACAGCGGGAAGGTCATGCCAGGCAGATCTGATAGATTTCTTTGACTGGGTGACCAAAGTAGTAGATCAGGGAGGGGCTGTGGACATGGCCTACCTAGACTTTAGCAAGGCATTTGACACAGTCCCACAAAAGATTAATATACAAGTTAGCCAGCTTGGGAGTGGGTCCCAAAATGACAGCCTGGGTAAAGAATTGGCTGGAGAATGGGACACAGAGAGCAATAGTAAATGGAGTCCACTCAGAAGAAAGGAGGGTTACTAGTAGAAGTCCGAGGGTTCAGTATTAGGACCGGTCCTCTTCAATGTCTTTATAAGTGACATTGCAGAAGGACTGGAAGGAAAATACGTCTCTTTGCAGGCGACACTGAGATCTGCAACAGAGTTGATGCACAGGGTGGGGTGGAAAGGATGAGAAGGGACTTGGCAAGGTTAGAGGAATGGTCAAATGTTGGCAGCTTAGATTCAATGCTAAGAAGTGCAAGTGTAACGCCTGGAAACAAAAACCAGGGAAGAAGTACACAATGGGGGTGAGATACTAACAACAACAAAATGGAGGGACCTGGGGATAGTCATATCAGATGACCTAAAGGTGGGCAAGCAATGTGAGAGGGCAGCAAGGAGGGCTGGGGGATACTGGGATGCATAGGAGAGGCATCACCAGTAGAAAACAGGAAGTTATTATCCCTCTGTACAGACAGCTGGTGAGACCCCATCTGAGTACTGTGTGCAGTTCTGGAGACCCAATCTCCATAAAGACATAGACAGGATGGAAGCTGTCCAGGAGGGCAACTAAAATGGTGCAGGGTCTGCACGGAAGACATATGAAGAGAGACTTAAGGAGCTTAATGTATGTATACGAGGAAAGGAGGGAGAGGGGGACATGATAGAAACTTCCAAGTACCTCAAGGAATCAACAAAGTCCAAGAGGGTAGCATCTTTCAAAAAAGAGGTGTGCAAGAACAAGGGCACAATTTGAAGATGGGGCGGCTGAGAGGTAATTTAAGAGTATTTTTTCACAGAGAGGGTTGTGGATGCATGGAGCGGCCTTCCGAGGGAGGTTGTGGAGTCAAAATCAGTGGTGGAATTCAGGTATGCATGGGATAGTCATAAGGCAGTTCTGGGGGTTGGGGGTAGGAAGAAGTAGGCTGCTGATTAACTAGGATCTGCAGCTTATCCAGTAGGTAGGGAAATGGGCAGACTGGGTGGGCCAAGCGGTCCTTATCTGCCGTCAAATTCTATGTTTCTATGTTCTCAGAGGAACCTCCTCTTCCTGTTCCTCTGTCACAACTTTTGCTGACCCAGAATCAGGGGACCCTTGTCCATCTAGGCCTCAATTCCCTTCAGTTACATGCGTGGCTCCTACAGACGTAGCTCAGGCCCGATTCGGGTCTCCTCCCCCCCCAAAGTAGCTGAGATCCTGGTGGAGGCCAGGAACCTCTCCACCAGATCGACTTATGCTATGAAATGGAAATGGTTCACTATTTGGGCCGCCTCCAAAGATTTCGAGCCTTCCTCGTGCTCTGTTGGGCGGCTGCTGGATTACCTGCGACACCTCTTTGATCTGGGTCTCAGTCATTCATCCTTAAAGGTGCACATGGTGGCCATTTCAGCCTACCATGTCCCTCTTGCAGACAGAATGTTTGCTCAGCTGGAGGTCTCCAAGACCTTTCTTAGAGGGGTCCTCCACTTGCGACCCCCTATCCGGGTTCCTGCCCCTCCTTGGGATCTGAATTTTATTCTGGAGATGCCTACTCTGCCCCCTTTTGAGCCAGCAGCCTCAGCAGACCCAACGTTCCTCTCTTGGAAGACTGTCTTCCTAGTGGCCATTACTTCTGCTCGAAGGATTTCCGAGCTCCAGGCCCTGATGTGTAAAATCCCGTATCTGATTTTTCACAAGGAACGTGTGGCTCTGCGTCCCAACCCTAAGTTTCTCCCTAAGGTGGTAACGGAATCTACTCTGAATCAATCCATAGAGTTGCCTGCTTTCTTTATGCAGCACTCTAATCATGGAGAGTACCTCCTATATACTTTGGATGGCCACAGAGCTCTGAGATACTACACCAACAGGACGAAGGATCTCAGAAAGACTGATCAACTATTTGTCTCTTTTGCTCCTAAAGGAGAAGGCAATGCTGTTTCCAAGCAATGCCTATCTAAATATTTGGCTCACTGTATCACTTTCTGTTATGACAAGTACAGCAAGACCCTGCTGGGTCAGGTCAGAGGCCACTCCACTAGAGGGGTCGCTGCCTCTGCGGCTTGTTTCAGGAATGTGTCCGCAGCTGACACCTGTGTAGCCGCCACCTGGACTTCTGTCCATACCTTTACAAAGCATTACAGTTTGGACATTGCCTCTCGCCATAGAGCAGGCTTTGGGTTGGCTGTTCTGCAAGGTCTCCTTTCCTAAGACCTTCACAGCCAGAGGGTCTGCTCCTGAGTAGCTTCCTCTTCCCGTTTGCTTCTCCTTGTTCCAGACTGCTTGGGACTCAGTCCTATATGTAATTACCTACTGCAAGAGTCCTGTTGAAGTAAGATAGTACAGTTACGTAAGAACTTACCGTAACAGTAGATCTTCGAGAGAGGCTCTTGCAGTAGGTAATACCTTCCCGCCCTCCATCCCCCTAAGCTTTTTCAGCTCCTTTTCCAGGATGGAATTATCCGCTTCTCTCTCATCTCGCCTTTTGGCCTTTGGCAGGAAAGAACTGGAAGGCAGGCGTGGGGGACAGCCCCTTTATACTGACGTCGCACTACGATGGTCACCTGACGTGGGGGCGGTCCCCTGCCAGAGACTGCTAGCTAGAAATTTTTGCATGGGGTCCTGACGCCCAACGTCGTCAGTCCTATATTTAATTACCTACTGCAAGAGCCTCTCTCGAAGATCTACTGTTACGGTAAGTTCATATGTAACTGTACTTTTCTTCTTTTGCCACCCCTGATAAGGGTGAATCAACCTCTAAAGAGACTGAGTGGGCTGGCTGACTCTCTGGTCCCCTTCAGAAAGTCAAAGACCACCAAGCACGTCGAACCCCAGGCTGAGCCTACAGGGGATTCTTCTGTGCCTCAGTCTGCCAGGGCTATCAAAGTCATTGAGGCAATTCAGGGGTTTATACCTTCTCCAACCCCTCCTTCTCCAAGGGTTCAGGAGGTTACTCCCTGCTCGGACCCCCCAGTCTCAGGAGATGGATACTGGGGAGTATGATTTACCAGAGCAAGATGAAGGTGAGCCCATTGAACCGGAAATCTCACCTGAGCAGGAATTTGGCTCTCCTCCTAGGCCTGAGGTTTTTCCTCTCACTTTTCCTTTGTGAGGAAAATAGTAGATGCCCTTGACCTGGCTACCACCGAGGTCATAGAAGATGAGGAGGAGGCAGAATATATGGAAATAATGGGGTTAACACCCACTAAGAAAATTTTTCTGCCTATTAGTAAATTCTTCAAGAAGGAATTATTTGCAGTCCTGCAGAACCCTAACTCTGTCACGCCTTTGGACAAGAAGGCTGACAAGAAGTACCAACTGGACAAGAAAGGGGCTGATTTCCTCTATTCTCACCCTGATCATCAGGGTATAGTCCAGCAGGCAGCCGGTGAGAAGGCCAGGGTTCCTTTATCCTCTCATCCTCTTGAGAAGGATTCAAGGAACATGGACAGTATGTCAAAGAAGGGGTATTCAGCTGCCTCACTGGGGGTCAGACAAGCTAATTACCAGGCCTATGTTGCACAGTATCAGAAGACACTGGCAGTCTGTTTTGGCCATGTCAGAGAAGGTTCCCTCTCCTATCTCTGATGACCTAGCAGAAACAGCCAGATTTGGACTGGAAGCATCCAAGTAACAGTTCCAGATGGCAGCAGATGCCAATGATGGTGCTGCTAGGATTATGGCTCTGACAGTAGCCCTGAAAAGGTTTGCTTGGCTAAGGGCTATACAAATCTAACACAGGATACCTAGGCTAAGGCCATGGATTTCCCTGTTCAGGATCATTCTCTCTCTGGCAGACAGACTGGAGAGTATATGAAAAAGGTGGATGAATACAAAACTACCTATAAGAGTAATTCATCCAAGGATAGGCCTTCTACTTCTTATAGGCCTTATGGAAAGGGAGGTAGAGGAACTATCAGCCTCAGGCTGTTTCACAGCTGCAGCCATACCCACAGCAGACTGGGTATTATAGGGCCAGAGGCAGGAGGGGTTCCCAATCTGCCCAGGCTCAGACCCCACCTAAGCAAAATCGCTGACTCATTTGCCAAGGTTGCCTCCCCTATACCGGTAGGGGGCAGACTGGCTCATTTCTTTCAGACCTGGCAGCCTATAACCACAGACAAGTGGGTATTAGAAGTAGTGAGCCAGTTACTCTCCCTCAGTTTCAAGTCCTTCCGTCCTCTGAAATCGAGGCTATTCAAGCCAGCCTCCCTTATTGAAGAACAGTTCCTGGAAAAGGAGGTTCAAACTCTGCTCAGCATGAAAGCAGTGGAGCAGTTACCTACCCTTCAGAGGGGCAGAAGATTTTACTCCCGGTATTTTCTTACCAAAAAGAAAAATGGGGAGTGGCAGCCTATTCTGGACCTAAAGCATCTGAACAAATATCTGACAAAGCCAAAATTCAGGATGGTGACCCTACCTTTAATTTTACCTGTTATTCAGCAGGGAGATTGGCTGGCATCTCTAGACTTAAAATATGCTTATTTCCACATCCCCATAAGGGAGTCTCACAGAAAATATCTCAGGTTCAGACTTCCTTCAGGTCATTACCAGTTCTCAGCCCTGCCCTTCGGTCTAACCTCAGCACCAAGGGTATTCACAAAATGCCTGCCAGTGGTAGTGGCATTCCTACAAAAACTAGGAATTACAGTTTTTACCTATCTCGACGACTGACTAATAGTGGGAAAGTCATTTCAGCAGGTGCAAGCACACCTGGAAATAACAAAAAATTTATTGCAGTCCCCGGGTTTCCTGCTGAACCAGGAAAAGTCCATCCTCACACCGGTTCAAGTTCTACATTTCATGGTAGAACTGAATACCATAAAGGGAAGAGATTTTCTTCCAGAGGACAGCGTTCAGTCCATACTGAAACTGATTGCCGAATTCGATTTGGGAAAGCCATGTCCTGCAAGGTCTTGGGAGCAAGACTTCGAATGAGAAACATACAGTTGCATCTACAGACAAACTGGTGCCAAAGAAAAGACCATATGTCAAAACTGATCCCTGTAACAAGGTCAGTGATCCAGTCCCTGCAGTGGTGGACAGATATCCACAATCTAAGGACAGGAGTTCCCTTCCAAAGGGAAAATCCTTCAGTCATCTTTACAACAGATGCTTCTCTGTTAGGATGGGGTGCTCATATAGGAGAGCACACTACCCATGGCATTTGGTCAGGCATGGAGTCTCTTCTCCACATAAACCTACTGGAGCTCAGAGCAGTGTTTCTAGCTCTAAAATGTTTTTCCCAGTTAATACAAGGCAAGGTGGTGCAGGTCAGAACAGACAGCACCACTACAATGTTTTACATAAACAAGCAAGGGGGAACAAGGTCAGACCCCCTGTGCACAGAGGCCATGAAAATTTACGAACTTGCTTAATCTCAAAAAGCTTCCTTGCAAGCTATTCATTACCAGGCAAGGACAATACCCTGGCAGATGCTTTAAGCAGGATCAACCAGGCACGTCACGAATGGTCTCTGAACAGACAGGTACTGGACTCAGTGTTCAGACGATGGGGCACTCCAGAGATAGATCTCTTTGCCTCTCACGAGAATCACAGGTTACCCCTATTCTGTTGCAGGCCACCAGTCAGGGGCACAATTCCCCTGGATGCTCTGGCCTTGCACTGGTCAGGAAAGCACCTATATGCCTTTCCTCCCTTCCCTCTCATTTTCAGAGTGCTACTCAAACTCAAGTCACAGTCTGCGTCCATGATTCTGATAGCATCAGACTTGGCCAGACAGCCATGGGTATCCCCTTCTGCTGTCAGTGGCAGTGTCCACACCAATCCTACCAGGAGGCACAACCTTTTAACTTCACACCAAGGGAAGATCCTATACCCGAACCTCAGGTCTCTCAGACTCAAAGCCTGGCTCTTGAGGACTTAGAGTTTGCAAATTTGCAGCTTTCACAGGCTGTTCTGGATATCCTAAAAGGATATAGAAAACCTTCTACTAAGAAAACCTATAATGCAAAATGGAAAAGGTTTTCTGTCTGGTATGATGCCAAACATGTTACTCCTTCTCTGGCAGAGATTCCACTGTTGTTTGAATATCTTACTGAATTGCATTCTCAAGGCCTCAAGCCTACATCTCTGAAGGTGCACTTGGCATCTTTTTCAGCTTTTGTCTCAGCAGTTTCCCTTGCATCTAACCCTATTTTCAAAAATTTTTTAAAGGATTAGCCCACTTGCATCCTCCTATTAATGAACCAGACCTAGTATGGGATCTGAATATTTGCATTGCTCAGCTCATTAAACCCCCATTTGAGCCTATGTCATCAGCACATTTACAGTATGTCACATGGAAAACTGTGTTTTTGGTAGCAATCACTACTAGAAGAATAAGTGAGTTGCAAGCACTGTGTGGAAAAGGATTATTTATCCTTTCATAACGATAAAGTAGTACTTCGTACTAACAGAAGCTTTCTCCCTAAGGTGGTTTCTGATTTCAACTTGAATCAGTCCACTACACTGCCAGTCTTCTTCACAGAACATGCCAGTTCAGGAGAGCGCAGGCTCCACAGTCTGGATGTTAAGAGCACTGAGTTATTATCTAACTCACACCAAGGATCACAGAACTGATAGAACAGCAACTTTTTCTCACTTATGGGGATGTGGGAAAGGGCACTCCAGCCTCTAAGAGATCAATCTCTCGCTGGATAGTTCACTGCATTCAGTTTTGTTATACGAAATCTGGAAAACAGGCCCCAGCAGGCCTCAGGGCCCACTCTACCAGGGGCACAGCTGCTTCTATAGCAGCTTCTAGGGATATTCCCTTGCTGGAGATCTGTAAAGCAGCTACCTGGAGGTCAGTACACACCTTTACTAAACATTATAGTTTGGACTTGCAGTCCAGAAGTGATGCCAGGTTTGTCACAGCCGTCTACAGAGCCTCTTTCCTAAGCAGGTTCTCTGCCTACCTCCAAAGGTACTGCTTTGAAGTCTACAGAGAGTTAGGAATATGAGAAGGATACATGGGGTTGGAAGAAAAAATTACTCACCTTAGTAATCTTGTTTCTTCCAATGTATTCTTCATATTCATAACTCTTCCTCCCTTCCTCAACCAGAGCCTCTGAATGGTCTTCTTAATGGACAGTCCCAAACACAGCCACACTTATTTTAATCCTGTGGGTTTTTTTCATACTTACCTTTCTTTTTCCCAGGTGATTCTGGGTGTTTCAGGTACACCTGATACTATAATCATTAGTATCAGTGGTAGGGTTAGTATAGAACAGTTTTTGTCTATATCAAGCAGTTTCTTTGAGCTTGAGTCACTTAGTAAGATTGCATTGTGGGCTTCCTAGAAATCTGAGACGTTGATGGAATGTACAGCAGATGAGGGCAGCAGTTTGAATGTTTCACGTACCAATGATTCCATCATTAGCATATAGTTCCATTCTCCGGGCAGTTCTACTGAGCAGGCTAACTGCAGAGAGTTATGAATATGGAAGAATACATTGGAAGAAGCAAGATTACTAAGGTGAGTAATTTTTCCTTTTAAGGCGACCATCTTGTGTCCCCGGGGCTCCAATGATGCTGGATAACCTATAAGCCTCTAAACCCATGACCACCCCTCTGGCTGGCCGGGCGCTGCTTCTTCTCACTAAAGACTTCAACTAAACACAGAGGCCTTTTTTATCAACAGGCTCTATACGTCTAGCCACATTTTCAGAGGTATCACTGTGAGACCATCACGACGCCTCTTGGCTTGTTGTGTGCCGGACTCCATGTTGCTCCCACGCACAGGTCCACCTACTACTACTCACATGCTGAGACTCAATCTATATGTCCTGGTATGGATTATATTCTTCTACTGCTATACGCAGCTTTCACTTGATAATGAATATAGATCACATAACCAAGGGTGAGTACCTATACACAGATTATAAGTCTTAAAAATTCTACATGTCCTTTTTCTGCTTGGTCACGAAAAAATGTGTGTATACATAAACGTGTTTCTGTAATCTCAAGAATGAGACCTACTGCCCTATGATTCCAATTATATTGTTCATTATTTTAGCTTCTGTTTTCCAAACAGTACACACAATGGACTCCTCATATTTACGCCCAACAAGGTTGCAGGCCCTCACAGACCTGAGACCCCCTTGTAAGTAAAATTATTGATACAAGATGGAAATATCAAAATCACTGTATTTTACATGTTCTCTAAACCACCTGCAAGATTGCTGATAGCTCCTGATTCTAAGAATCACTGAGGACTTCCTTTATGTCACAGATGCATTGTTTCATTTCGCAACATTATCTGCTACTTACGTATCCTATTTATGCTAAATGGTTAATTTTCTACTGTCTGGGTAGACAGGACATAGTGAATACATACAATCTGTATTAACTGCAAGATTTATCAAACTTGCTGATCCATGCTACTTCGACAACAAACTGTGGAGAGGTTACAAACCTTATGATTTCCTACATTTAAATCTCACACGAGATCACATGCTTCCTAAATCTGTAAGTATCCAGATTATTGTTACATGTCTGTTCACCCGACAGTATCCACAAAGAGTCCATCATACTAACATTTCAGGTTTACGCCGAGAGACGGTAGACCCTGGCGTACTTGGGACCCCCTTGCAAATGAGATTACTAACACATGATGGAACGGAATACATCACTCTGTTGCATTCTGCATCTTAACCTTAAAACGGGTACACTGTTGCCACTGACTCAAGTGTCACTGGATTCCTTCATGAAATGGATATATTGTTTCACAGCAAAAAAAAAAAAAAAACTGTACTAAATCGCTACATAGTAGCACTACAAATTGACATTGTATTATTTGGGTAACCTCCGAACCCAATAGGTTTAACATAGACTGTCTTTTCCAGTGTATGCTACTGAGATTTATCAATTACTCCATTATATGGCTGACTTTCTTATTCTCTATTACAGTATCGGATATGCCGTACCCTAATCAGGTTTACATTCGCTTGAACTAATCTGATGATGCCAACTAATAGCCAGTCTTGCTTGTCTTTAAGCCCTGATCCTATAACGAATGTTATAATGGATTACTTACAAAAGCCTTTTTTTACATGCTGATTCACTGTTCTCAGACCCTTTCGGTCCTAAGACCACATTACGATATAAGACAGAACGCCATATATGGCCACCCTCTGCTCGATAACTGCTTGGGACTTTCCCAGAAGTAATAACTTACTGCAAGAGACCACTCCGTGGAACATAGTTACACAGACTTTTGCTGTAACAGTAGATCTTCTACGAATGTCTCTTGCAGTAAGTAGTTTCCCACCCTCCAACCCCCTACCATCTTACAACAGGAAAAATGATGTAGGGTTGGGAAGCTTTGGTACCTCGGTTCTCCTCGGTCCATTGCTTCCAAGCTGAAACTGGCAGGGAACGGAGATTACCAGGGACCACGCACTTTTATAGGTATAGCCCAGGAAGTGAGGTCATGTGGGTGGTCCCTGGTGTGGAGACTGCTGGAAGAAACTTCCATGCTGGAGCGCCACGTATCAGAACTCCCAGAAGTAATGACTTACTGCAAGAGACATTCTTAGAAGATCTACTGTTACAGCAAAAGTCTTTGTGTAACTAACTTTCTAGGCGTGGTATATGTTCATCCACACGGACCCACCCGACCTCCCCAGCTGCAGACGCACAAACTTGGCTTCCAGTGGGCTGAGATCTGGTGTTATGGGGTGGAGCCGAGATGGGTGGGAGGAGCTAGCTTGAAGACTTCCAGCGGATCTTTAAAGGGGAAAGGGACATGCCAATAAGTGTGGATGAACAACATATACCACTCCTAGAACTACTGTTACAGATGGGTAACCTGTTTTTGCATTTGCTACCCCTTTGGATATCCTTTCCTCTGTCTGTGCCTTTGCTTCCCTCACTGCCTTGCCTGCTTCCCTCTGTTTTACCTGGTACACCTTCCTTGTCTTTCTCCTTCTGTCTCCTTATGCCTTCTGAATGCTACCATTTTTTCCTTCACCCCATGGCCACTTCCATAGAGTACCATAATGGTCTCGGTTTCCTTTTGCTTTTACTCACTTCCCTTATGCAGGGCGGTTGCCTTAATTTTTTCCACTGTTTCTCTACCCCTCCCTGACATTCCCACTCCCCCACTAGGCAGACTGAGGCAGTGCCCCTTTTCATTAAAATCCACCCTCCTAAAGTCCAGGACCCTCATCCTCATGTGGTTTCCTTCTGCTCCTATCTTAATGTTAAACCATGCTGTGGGGTGATCACTGGTAAAAAAAAGACTGCGAGACACTCATGGTATGGCTGAGCATATGTGAAAAACAATCCTCACAAGGAAAACTCGGCTCAAGCACCACCAGTAAATCCCAGAACAACTGTATTAAAAACACATAAAAATAGCAGCTTATAGACAGATGGTTGTGTTGGCATGCACCCCAACCCCCCATCCTCTGACATTTCGTGCCATCATGTGTGCTTTTTCAAAAAGCACATGTGTTGGAGCAAAACGTCACAGGCTGGGGTTTGGGGTGCATACTGGCACAGCCAGGTGTCTTCAAAGTTGCTATTTTTATCTGCTTTTTGCAGAAAAACTGTTTTGAGATATACTCATGCCTGTTCCCATTTTTCCTGGTGGTGCCTGAGCCGAGTTTTGGGTTGTGCTTAGTGGACTGCCCACTGTGACGTCTTCATTGCTGTCCTTGTTTGTAAGCACAAGGTCCAGTACTGCCCTGTCCCTAGTGGGTTTGCTGATTAGCTGCCTGAGAAAGACCACCTGGGAGGGAGTCGAGGATGGCCCTGCTCCTTGCAGAAGCACCAGCTGGAAGGCTGCAAACCACATCTGGCAGATTGAAGTCACTAACTAGAAGCTCCACCCTCTTATTAGCAGTCTTGATATAATGTCCTCCCTAAGTGCCTTATCCAACTCCTCTCCCTGTGCTGGAGATTTGTATGCCACCCCAATACGGATGGCAGCCCCAGCACCTCTCTCCAAAATGACCCACAGCACCTTCAGTCCTTTTCCTCCGGGTGCCCCTGCACATCTGTAGCCTTGATGTTTCCCTCACATACAGTGCAACCCCTCCTTCCCTCCTCCCTTCTCAGTCTCTCCTGAACAGAGTAGCCTGGTATGGCCACATCACATTCATGGTTGACATTGTATCGTGACTCTGTTATGGCCACCAGGTCCAGGCTAGCCTCTCCATGATGGCCTCCAGGACCGGAATTTTAATTCCCATACTCCTTGCATTGGCAGACATGATGCTGTGTACCTTACGCCCCCACTACCGCCTGCCCTTGAGCTTACTGCCCGCAGACCCTCCTTTCTTGTTGCTTCATTGTCTGGAGGGAAGCAGTCTTTGCCTCCTTTAGTAGTACAGGCCCCCCCCCCAGCTAGTTCAAATGCTCATCCAGGTAGCATTTAAACCTCCCACTAAGGAGAGTGAGCCCTCTCTAGGAGAAATGCAGGCTGTCTCCTCTGTAGAGGCCCATATCCTCCCAGGCTGGTCCCCAGTGTAGCCGAAGCCCTCCTCCATGCATCTGCCTTCAGACAGTTGTTAAAAGCCGTGATGTTGAGTGCCCTTTCCTTGGCCATTCACAGGTAACACCTCTGAAAATGTCATCATGTGTGTTACCTGCTTCAGGCCCTCCTCGGCTCCCTGAAATTACCCTGCGCTACCCTTACCAAGTCCCTTGCCAGGTCATTTATCCCTAGGTAGGTAATGACATCTAGCTCCCTCCCACCTCTTACCATTCTAGCAATCTTCTGGGTCCACTCTGCATCCCTCCAGGCTGAAGCATTGGGGGGGGGCACTGCATCTCCTGCTGACACCCCCCCGGATCCCAAGCCTGTCCCCCCAGTCAGTAGAGTTCCCCACTAGCAGCTAATTCTTCCTTGGCCTTGGACCTCTTCCTGCCTCCTTTGGGCCTTCCTGTCAGAGGACCTCCACTTACTCTGTTCCCACTGTTGCGGGTTACTCCTGGCTGTCCTGTAGCACCAGTATGGCAAAGGAATTGTACAGTAGTACAGGCTGACGAGTGTGTTCCTTCCCTCCACCCCCACCCTCCTGGAGACCACTAGGGTCCAACTGCTCTGCCTCTGCCTAGGCATCCTGTGGGGGAGAGGTGGCAGACTTTCTTGCCCCAAGTGGGGCAGAGGTTCTCTGCACCCTTGTCAGTTTGCCCCAGAGTCCAGTAACCTCTGCCCTCAGCACAGAGTGGTGAGTGCAAATGGGGCAGCACCAAAGTCTCCAGAATGTGTCCAAAAAGACTGGCATCATACCCTTTGCACAGCACTGCTCCCATGCTCTTTCCTTTCTTAAACTTTTCATCCATTGCCTGTTTTGTATGTTGAATTATTTCTGTACATTCCTGCTGCCTTTCTTTGTCTTTTGACTTTCTACTTCCTTTACCTGTTTGAAATGTATCTGTAACAGTACACTATTGCAGATCATGGGAGCGTCTCTGACCAGTCACACTGTTTCCTTCAGTTGTGCATGAGGAATCTGGAACTGTTTTCTTTTTTCCCCCAGTATATAGATAGAGCTTATCATGGGCTGATACTGTGACACAGCATAAAATTGTGCTGGTGTGTCAGACCTATGTATGGTGGAAGAGGTTGAGGCATTTCTTGGTGGTGATCACAGGCCGCACCTTAGAAGGATAGAAATCTAGAGTTGTTTGTGCAGATGATGTAACTCTCTTCAGCTGGAGCAGGATATGGGGGTTGGGATACAAGAGTGAGACTTTCACTACTTCTCAGGACTAGTCCTAGCTTGCTCATTGGCAGGGTACTGCATGTGGGAAACTTGAGTGTGAAAGTGACCTTTGGTCTCACTCATTGGGCCATCGGAGGGCACGTACATCATGGAGTTGAGATGCTCACTTGCCAGGAAGGGGGGTAGAGCATGTCACACTCCTGTACCCCCCTGCAGCAGTATTTAGGAGCAGGATGAGGCAGGTCTCCAAGGAGACCATCTTCTGAGCCTTATGCAGAGTGAGGCTGGATGCTGCAGCACACGTTTGAGCCCTAGAGTGGATGATAAGGGCACAAAAAGGGAGAAGGAGTGTCTGATCCTAACAGAGAAACAGTCAGTCATGGTGGGGGTTCCTGTGATATAAAGGTCTCTGGTCTTATCCTTTACGAGAAGAGTCAAAATCTAGAATATTATAAACTTTAGGTTTCTGAGAAACCTGAAAATTTATTTTTGAAGAGGCATCCTCCACTATCAACAGCATTACAACTATTCAATCCTGTAGTTTCTATGGATAGGTTTTCTGAATTGAAAATGACACTCAGGCCAACAAAGTGGAGACATGTTTCCCTTATAAAGTTAAAGTTCACAAATGTTTCCCGTACAGGAGACTCGGCTAGGTAGGAAATGGACCTTTGACTTTGTTTACAGTATGTTTGCTAGTCTTCCACACAGATAGGTACCATAGTGTAATATATGTGGCACACCAAATTTGAATTTTCGGTCTGTGTCAAGTAATATTTAAATGGAACTGTTGCTGGTCTTTCTGAATTTGACAGACAGTGTTTGTTGGGGATGGATCTGGATTTTCCACTGTTTGAAGAAGGCTTGTTTTTTGCAGGCTGGAAGAGCTCTGATCTAGTTTTTGAAAAGGAGGATGTATTACAGGGTAGGGTGGTAGGAGTCTTTACTCTTAATAGGCTGTATTCTTAACTGATATTGTGCATTTTTTTTCAGAAAGCTGATTTTTTTTTTTCCCCCTTTCAGTTGGGCTTTTGGTTCAAATTCCCTACCCATAGCTGGATCTGTGGGTGTTGGGGCTGGACGCAGAGGCCAGCGACAGTTCCAGATGCCTCCACGGGCGTTGCCGTCTAACAGAATGGGTTTATTGAGCCCAGCAGGGATTGGAGGAGTTTCGCCCCGGCATGTGCTGAATACACCCAGCATGGGAAACCAGGGAAGACAGGTAAGTCAATAGACTTTTACACAGTTATTGTCTTGGCTCTTTTTAACTGCCCCATGTGGAGAGAAGTATAAATATAATCAGAGCCAGAATGAGAAAATAGTAATCAGTGCAAGATGCCATGGCCAGCTTTACAAGGAAAGGAAGGAAAGAAATTTGGTTTTATTTTTATTTATATAAGCCAGAAAAACAATTTGTATGATCATCCTCTGATTTTGCCGAGCATTTTCCTAGAGTGGCAAGCAAAATTAGTGTCTAGGGATATGGATATGTTGTTCTTATCCACACTGTTTGGCATGTCCTTTCACTTTAATTATCTTGCCAGAAGTCTTTAAGCTGGTTCCTTCCACCCACCCAGCTGGGTGGTATATGCCTCAGTTCCACCCCTTCATGCCAGATCTTCCTTTCCGCTGGAAGAGTCGGGTTACCTCCTTATCTCTCCTGCGTTGAGTAGGCCCTGGCACTTAAATCTTTGGCTTACTTACCAAAACTTAAACTCATTAGATTTTCACCGCATCATTTTTTGATTGCGACCGCATTGGAGGACAAATTCTGCCCAGGTTCTGCTGATGCCCCTGCAGGCAGAAGATGTCTTGCACTGACCCGCATGCCACGTGCATCTGTTGCTGGTGCCACGATCACGATACTCAGACATGCGATTATTGTCGCTCGTTCCAGCCAAAAGTGTTGGACGATCACCTCACATGATTACAGCTCGGCCGACCGGAGAAACTGAACCAGACAATCAAATCTAAAGAGGCCCACTGGGTGGTCTCTGTGGCTGCGGAGTCCGCTGAACAACTCAAGCAAATGAAGGCTTTCGAGGAGGAGGTGGCTTGGGCTGCCGATCAGTCCTCTTCAGCATCGGTCTTGGTACTCCTCAAACTGGGCTCTACCTTTACGGGCTCCTTCAAGGAGTTGTGCCAGTCTCTCCCGACCAAGGGGGAGGGCCCACCAGATTCTTCAACTTACAAAAAGGATTCAAAGGATTTGAGAGAGAAGTCTCGTCGACGTTGTTCTGAGGATTGAGAGTGGTCTCTTTCCCAGGAATCTCCAGTTTCGAGTTCGGTCGAAATTGCGGCCTCTGCTGCTGGCTTCATGGTTCCCCCATCAGGCCAGCCAGCTGAGACGCAGGACGACAACCTGGTAGAAATTATCGACCCCGCCGACCCATTGTCGCTAGATGAGGCTGATAATTCCTCGTTCAGGACTCTGGTTCCGACTGGACCTACTGAGGAGGAGACCCAGCTTGCTGGAAACCTCTTCACGGTCCCTGACCTGGGGGAGCCACGAGTCTCCCCAGCTCCTTCTGAGCACCCACGTCTGTCCCCCTGACAGTTGAGGTATAGGTCTCTGTCAGTCTCGACCGACAGGTCGAGGAGAACTCACAGACACCACTCTGGGCGTTCCAAGAAGCGGCACCGTCACCACTATTCATCCTCGTCCTCCTCTGAAGAGGAGAGACTTCGGTGCAAGTTGCGTTGACACTACGAGGATCTTATGTGGCAACAGTTGGTGTTAGCCAGTCCAAAGTCGATCCAGGCTTCAACTCCAGCCATCACATGGCTGTTCCTCTAGACTGACGCCGGACCACTGAGCCGGGGTTGACACCATCCTGCCCGCTGGAGCCGGTGAAGGCCCTCCTGGCTTTGCCAAAACCGGGCTCTCCACCAATTATGGTGGAGCCGCCACCTAAGCAGCCTCCCTCCTGGGCTCCTGTCAAGGAGTCTCTGTCCGCTAAGGGCCTCCTGCACAGGCTGTCTGTCACCTTCACTTCCGACCGTCCGGTGGGTCGAAGGTGACTCAGTTGGTCGGCCGATCTATCCAGACTCCTCGGAATCTGAGGACTCTTCTTTGCACTCCCATCCATTCGACAAGGTTTCGCTCGGGGGGTCTCTCGATGGAGAAGGGTCCCACGTCCTTCATGGGCATTTTTAGTCTCATCTCCGAATCCATGGGGATGCTTTTGGAGCCTGTTCAGAAGTGTACTTCATATACCCTGACAGACATTTTGGAATAAGGGGATTCTCCGACAGAGGCCTTTCCAGTGGCCGAAGCCATTGTTGGCCTGGCCCTGGAGCTTTGGCAGCACCCTGCCTCTTGCCCTGCGCCATCAGCCCAGATGGCCCGCAGATATGCGATTCCCATTGGTTCCCTTTCTGGGTTCAGAGAGCACCCCTCAGCTTAGGAGTTGGTGACCGAATCTGTGTTTTGGCGCTCAGGCAATTCAGGAGACACTGATAGACCTCCAGACAAAGAGTCCAAAAATCTGGACCACTCTGTCAGGAAGGTCTATGCTGCTTCTTCACTTGGTCTCCATCAGGTGAGCTCGGCTGTCATCATGGCACATTTGTCCCATGCCCTCCTTGGCTCCCTAGATGAGATGCTTCCTCATCTCCCTGTGGACCTTCAGACTACTGTCAAACAGGTCCGGGATCAGGGTCTGGCTGTGGCAAAACAGCAACTCCAGACAGCTCTGGACGTTGGGGATTCCTGTGCTCATTAAATGGTGGCTGCAGTTGCCATGTACTGCAGTGCCTGGCTGAAGGTCTCGACCTTTACGGCAGACATCCAGCACAAACTGGCGGACGTTCCCTTCCTGGGCACCAACTTGTTCTGTCCAGGAGTTGATGGTCACCTTCAGTGCATCGAGAAGTCCAGTGCCACCTTGGACTCCATTGCTTCCACCCAGAAGAAATCTCAGGGTTCCCAAAAAGCAGAAGCATAAGCCCTTTTGGCCTTCTGCCCCTGCGGCCAAGCAGCCCCAGTACCAATCTAGGCAGCAGCAGCAGACTCAATCTTGGCACCCTCGGCCCAAGTCGAGGGCTTCGCTGGCCCGTAAGCCCAGAGTGAAAGCTACCGGCTGTCCCTTGGCCGGATTGTCGTCCTCCAAGCCTGCAGAGTAACGGGATGGGGGTTGCCAACCCCATGCCCATCACCCCCACTCTGGGTCCTCCTGTGGGTGTCCAGCTCCACCAGTTCCTTTCCACCTGGTTTGCTGTCACAATGGACAGGTGCGTCTTGGAAGTGGTCGGCCAGGGGCTTCCTCTGGAATTCGAGCAGTACCCACCAAGCCGAGCCCATACCCAACGGGAGGAGGAGAAGGTATCCGTGCACACTGTCTGCTCTTCGAGACAATATCGCCCAACTCCTCCGCAAGGAGGTAGTGTTCAAATGCGCGGATCCCTCTGTCAACCCAGGGTTCGTTTCCAGGTACTTCTGGTCCCGAAATGGACAGGGGGCTGGCACCCCATTCTAGATCTGCATGACCTGAACCAGTTTTTCAGGTCTCGCACCTTCAGGATGGTAACTTTGTCTCAGATCATACCATCTCTCGAGTAGAACATGTGGTTTTGCTCCCTGGATCTGCCGGACGCATTCTTCCACATCCCAATCTGTCTATCACACCGAAGGTACCTCCGCTTCAGGGCAGAGGGAACCCTATATATGAGTTTCAGGCCTTGCCATTCGGCATGTCATCTGCCCACAGGGTCTTCACCAAATGCATTGCAGTGTTGGCGGCCCATCTTTGGCATTGAGGGGTCAGAGTGTACTCCTATCTGAACAATTGGCTTATATCTGGGTCCCTCCAGACTGGAGGTGGAGAGGTCCAGGAATCTGGCCCTCCAAACCTGCATCAACCTTGGCCTCCTGGTCAATGAGGCCAAGTCTGAACTTGGGCCTTCGCAGGTGATATGCTTCATCAGGGCAGAGCTCAACTCTTGCCGAGCCAGAGCCAGGCTCCCGGCGGACAGAGCGAAGGTTCTCTCTTCCTTTGCCTGATCGTTTCTGATTGAGCACTTACGCCCTGCCCAGGACTTCATGCGAATTCTGGGTTACATGGCGGCCTGCACCTTCGTGGACAGATTGGCCCGGTGGCATATATTCCCCCTTCAATGGGAGCTGGCCAGCCAGTGGATTCAGCGACTAGGTCATTTCGACCAGCTGGTCACGGTGACCCAGAAGATGTGGGACGCTGTCCAATGGTGGACTGTCCTAGAGCATCTGCAGGAGGGGATCCTGTTTGTCTGCCCTGAACTGACAGTCATCTTGATGACCAACACCTCTCTCATGGGCTGGGGTGCCCACTCGAGGGACCACAAAGTCCATGGGCTCTGGACCCCCGAGAAATCCCAATGCCACATCAACCTGCTGGAGTTCCGAGCAGTTCTGCTGGTGCCGACTGCATTTCACTCCGTTCCTTCGGGGTTAAGAGGTTCAGATCCAGACAGACAAAACCATGTACTATCTCAAACAGGGCGGCATGCACTCCCAGCCTCTGTGCAGGGAAGATCTCCACATCTGGACCCTCGTGAGCTGACTGGAGGCAGATCTCCTAGCCATTCATGTACCAGGAGCCTCAAATCAGCTGGCAGACGCCCTCAGCCGTGTGGGCGTGGCGTCCCATGAGTGGTCTCTCCATCCAGAGGTAGTACATAGCCTGTTCTCCCAGTGGGACACCCCTCAGGTGGACCTGTTCGCTTCCAGGGAGGACGCAAAGCTGAGGCTGTTTTGTGCCCACCCCCCTCAGCAGAGCTCAACTTTACAATATGAACAATCAGTATCACTGTATCATAAGATCTCTGTCGGAGATCAAATATTTATCATATTTATTATCACATATTTACCAGTAAGTTTAAATAAATGTCACCATTAAATCCGGCCACCTCAGTTCACAATTATGTTAATTAAAACACTACCTGCCTTGTAACTTGGCCTTGTTGGCTCATCGGCTGAAGGTTTATTATATATTTCATTCTCAGCATGTACTGAATTCAAAAAATACAGGAAAAAATTTCTCTAGTTTCATTCCGTCATCCAACAGTATTAATTCTAGATATTTCACATGTATAATATTTTGATAATTCACCTGTTCTGAAGCATTTGCTCTAGCTTAGGCACTCCTTATACATCTGTTGCCTCAATACTCTATCTAGAATAAGTGATATAAGTAAATTAGCTATTGTTTTTTGTTATACTTAAATCCAGTATCTTTATGTTTTATTATTTTAATTTTTTTTTTTAAAGGGGTGTATATAACTTTAAATGTAGTCACTATTCATACTCTTTTTATAATCCACTTTTTTGTTTGTTTCTAATAAGGAACCTGTAATAGGTAAAGAGTACTCTCAATTCTAGTTTTAATTCATGAAATACTTATGTATTCTTTCAAGTCCAACTGCCACTAAAACGTTTCACAGCCTCTGTGTCGTCTGACGCAGTAAATAAAAACATTTCATTTACATGCCACCTTAAGTAGTTCACTACAGTATGCTAAGCATTTTCTGCTAGCTGGTTTTCATTACCAGTAACCATAAATAATGTCTGGACAGCGGAAAGTAGTAAAGAAAATGTTGCTGTCTATACCCTGCCACTCTGTGTGTGGCGTCTGACGCACTTACTAAAACGCTTGGCTGGCTTAACAAATTGCTTTCGCTGTAACCTTGTTGACCTTTACAAACTTTGTTGTCATCAAGTGAATATTCTCTTATGTCCGTGGAGTAGCCATGTGATCACGTGATAACGTCATCACGCACACCCAAGGCTTGTATGTAAGGATTCTCTAATAGTCACTCGTATCGGTAATATTAGAGATAATTTATAGTGGGAGAAGAAGGATCATATGCTTAATAACATAAAATGTGCATAAGAAAATAAGATAGAATATTTGGCAGAATTTAAAAGCAGATTGACACACCAGGATCCCATAGAAAATAAATGATGGCCAAATAATACCTAAACTTCTAGGAAGTTACAGGTAATAATGAAAATACATAATGTTAGAGTGTGTTTGCAAGTAAGAAAAAAATACCATATGCGAAGTAAAATGCAATACACAAGAATAGATGAAGCATAAACATGTTGCTGCTCACAGACAAAAGTTATGAAAAATGTAAAAAAAGTAAATCAAATGAGATTTATTTATTTTATTTAGTTTTTGATGACCGGGTAAGTGAACTAGACACAAAAGTGACTATTTTCAGGCTCGACCCGGACGGTTACAACATCAACAGGAAAAAACAGGGATGAATACAGTACAGTATAGGAGTACAACATATTAGGGATACAATTAAAATGGATAACCATTTGAGCAGTTTGAGGTGACTGGAGAAACATTCCGATGTACTTCACATCAGAAGTGAAAGTTAGTGCATATTATACTATAGCATTTAAGAATATAGTAAAAATGGATAACGGTTTGAGCAATTGGTGTAACCAGGAGACAATACAGACATTTCACATGTCAAAGCACAACAAAGGTAAGTGCACATATATCAGTTGATATAACAATCTAGGCATCGACTCTATTCTACAAAACTGTCTATAACATAAAGAATATGACACCAAAGAGAGAGCAAGCAGGTAAGAAGGATTGAGGTAGTAAGACCTCGCGGGGAGAAAGTAGGAAGGGGGGAGAGATGTGTAAGAGGTGGGGTTGGAAAGGGGTAGTAAGACACGTAGTAACTATGGGGTATAAGTACTGGAGGAGGACACCGAAACAGTAATAGTGTAGGGAGTCAGGAATCTAGGAATCCCTCAGTGACCACTCCCCAGTGTCCTGTACCTGGTCTAATAAATTTCTCAAGCCACCCCCCAAAGTTATAACAAGCAGAGTATTGCCTTATGGGAATCTTATCAAGTTGAAAACCCATCTCCTACAACAGGACTGGACGCCAATCCTTGAATCAACTGATATTAATACCGCACTAGAATACTTCATTAAATCTTTCAACTCTGCATGCGACTTATACGCCCAGTAAAAACGTAAAATCAAGCGCTATCAAATCCATGGATTACTGCCAAACTACTTGCCGAGCTCAGGTTGGGACCACCTCTGGGCAGTTGCCAGAGACACAGGCTCACCTCATGATACCCTAAAATACAAGCAGGCACGAAATAGATGTACCTCACAAATTAGGCAAATGAAGAGCGCCTATTTCAAAATGCCCTTGAATCCACCTGGGGTGATGGAAGAGCTTTTTGGGACAACATCCGAAACATAATGGGTAAACAATCAAAATCGTCACCTACCATTATGAAAGTTGATGGATCCACCACTCGACCCAAAGTCTATTGCAGATGCGCTTAATAAGACATTCACAGACCTTAGTGGGGTCCTCCCCCCAGATTTCTTCTCGGACTTACCTGTGCCTAGCCTAGTATCACAAAACACCCCTCGTGACAAACCACAATTTTACTTCAAGAAAATCAAAGTGCACAAAGCACACAAGTACATAAGAAAGGCCTGCTCCAAATCCAGAACAAGTAGTGACACGCTAGATCTAAAAATCCTGTCTCTCACCCTGGATGAAGTAATTCACCCCCTTGCAAAATTCTTAATCTGTCACTTTGCCAAAGTCAATTTCCCAACAAATGGAAATCTACCATAGTTACGCCAGTGCACAAAGGGGGGGACAAAACCTCAACAGGAAACTATCGACCAATATCAATACTCCTTCCCCTCTCCAAAGCACTTGAATGAATAGTGGCAGACCAACTCTCTGATTACCTGGACAAATACAATCTACTCTGTAATCAACAGCACAGCTTTAGGAAAGGACATAGTACAACAACAGCCTTACTTGATTTCTCTGGAGAAGTCCACTCAGCCCTGGACAAAGGGTGCCAAACAGGTGCAGTCTTTATCGATCTTACAAAAGCTTTCAACACAGTCCATCATGGCCTACTTACCTCCCTACTTTTTAGCCTAGGCCTGGCCGAAGGTCCTTGTGCTTGGGTAAAAAGTTACCTGTCCAATCGGTCACAGGCTGTAAAAATCTCTAATGAACTCTCCGACTTCAAACCAGTTCTCTTGGGTGTACCACAGGGATCAATTCTTGGACCGCTCCTCTTTAGCCTGTTCCTTAACTTCCTCCCAGATATCTGCCAGGAGAAAATAATCTTATACGCTGATGATGCTGTAATTCTCTCTTCCCAGAAGGATCCAAACTCCCTACAAAAAAGCCTGCAACTTGCTTTCTCTAGTGTTGAAAGGTGGTTCCTGGATAGTAAACTTGTGCTAAACCACAATAAAACAAAAGCCATGCTCTTCTCCAATCACCAAAACAAAAATAGGCATACTCCACTCACCATACAAACCTCTGCGGGAATTACACTGGACCAAGTAAATACTTTCAAATACCTTGGCATCACTTTTGACCAAGGGCTCACCTTTGCAACCCACATTGACAACACTGCGAAAACAGTGAACCAACGCCTTGGAATACTATTCCGTAACAGTCAATTTCTAAATCAAGCGGCATTGAGAATAGCTATACAGAGTTCCATAATCTCAATCATTGACTATGGCCTTATTATTTATGGCTCAGCTACCTCCACTGCTCTAAGGCGTATCTCAATCACTGTAAATAAGGCCTGCCGGCTCCTCACGGGGGCTCAAAGACTGACTCACACGTGTGATCTGTACTATGAATCAGGCTGGTTGAACCTATCAAATCGCCTTATTTATCTCACCTGCACAATGGCAAAAAATCTATCTTGGGACTGACTCCATTATGTATTCAAAACCTGCTCCGACTGAATCCTGGCTCCGACCCTCCACCAGATCTGACACGCCAACCTTTCCTGGTTCCGAGATGCGGACTGCACAGGGACAAAGATCTTTCGCATACAGGGCCCGACATGGTTCAGTGCGCTTAGTCCACCTACTCTATCCTCAGCCTCGCTTGAAGCTTTCAAATCCATGCTCTATGCCCACCTCACCACCACTAGCAACTGTGACTGCGCTTAGATAAAGACTACTACTCCTCATGTCCATCCTCACATCTGAGGCCTCTTCCTCCCTGACTAATGAACCCTCTGGTACCTCTACTACTTCCTATCTCCCACCCAAACTCACTCCCCCCCTTTTTTCCTGTCCCCTCTCACTTACTCTCCCGCTCACCACCTTTCCCTCCTCTCTAGCCTCCTTTTGGCGCCTAATGATCACCCTCTCCCTGGAAGTTTCCTTAACCTCGAAATTGTCTACTCGCTTGAACCTGTTATAGCTTGTTTTTCTATGAAACTTAAAAACGTTACTGCCTTAAACTGTTAATAGCAAATTTATGATGTAACTTTCCTGTCTGGTTTTACCTGTAATGTGTATTGTGCTCTGTTAAATGTTCTTTGTGACGTGGAACCTTTGTAAAAGAGCCCTGGCTCAAAGGTATTAATTCCTAGACTAATAAACTAAACTAAAGAGTGGTTTTAAAACAATTGCACTGTGTACTGTAAATAAGCAGAGAGCGATGCCTCTTTTTAAACTGCGGCACGGCTAGGTGACTGGCATATTTCAAGGGGCAGCGAGTTCCAGTAACTAGATATAGCGCTACTACAGAATAATGTTATTTACTAACATGAATCCATACATACAAGTTTCCCTAACATAAATAAAATGGAGAAGATTTTATCTAGAACAATGAGCCCCATCCTAACTAGCCAAAACCCTTACACCGGCCGAACTTAAGTCTGTGGAGAAAGCCATGGTTGCTGTGGCAACAGCACAGCCTTGGCTGTGCATGATGATGTAATCACGGGATCACATGGCTACTCCACGGACATAAGAGGAAGGGCCATGGCTCACTCAATGCTGCAGAATTTGAATAAGAACAGCAACAGCAGCAGAGACTCTCTGAAGCATTTAAGAATGATTAGGCATGACCAAAGTAAGTTACGATAAGTATTCACTTGACAACAAAAGTTTGTAAAGGTTAAGGTTACAGCGAATGCAATTTGTTAAGCCAGCCAAGTGTTTTAGTAAGTGCGTCAGACGCCACACACAGAGTGGCAGGGTATAGACAGCAACATTTTCTTTACTACTTTCCGCTGTCCAGACGTTATTTATGGTTACTGGTAATGAAAACCAACTAGCAGAAAACGCTTAGCATACTGTAGTGAACTACTTAAGGTGGCATGTAAATTAAATGTTTCTATTTACTGCGTCAGACGCCATAGAGTCTGTGAAACGTTTTAGTAGCAGTTAGACTTGAAAGAATATATAAGTATTTAATGAATTAAAACTAGACTTGAGAGTACTTTAATTTTGTCTTTACTCTCCCCGAGCCGCCTGCCGCCCGTTACCTCCGCTCAGTCACGGACCTCAGGGCTTCCACCCCCCACAACAGCCGCGACCCTCTGATACTCACTGGATTGCCCCCCGGGGCGGAGCTGCGGTACCCCAGCTTAGCACCGCAGACTCCTGGATTGGTCAGAGGGCTGGCCTGGGGGCTAATTGAAGCCACGGCGTCATCTAAAGCTGTTGCTTGTCTCTTCCATTTTCTCTGGTTTTCTGGGGGGCGAGGACATGCAATGACGTCCTGTGTCTGCATCGCCCCCTGGAGTTCTACTATGCGCCAGTAGCTGCGGTACCCCCAGCCTCCAACAGTTGTCCATCAAGCACCGGACGGAATCCCAACCCTTCCCCCGGAGAAGGAGAGCAGTCCACAGGATGCTCCATCCTTCTCCCTCTGGCCAGCCCTCCAGCGACCCGAGTCCATTCCCGAACCCAGGTTGCCGGCGTCGTGAGCGGAAATCCCACCACTGCGCTGATGGACCGGCCAAATTGAGAGTACTCTTTATCTATTACAGGCTTCTTATTAGAAACAAACAGTGGATTGTAAAAGAGCATGAATAGTGACTGCATTTAAAGGTATGTACACATCTTTTTAAAAAAAACATAAAAAATAGTTATTGAATTTAAGTATAACAAAAAACAGTAGTTAATTTACTTATATCGGGAGATTAGAGGGCTGTGGGTTCAGTTCCCACATCTAGCACTTGGGTTAATATCCCAGTACTAACACTGTAGTGCAGCATGAGAGGGGTGCTGCACTTCTGAGGTGCCGTCTTTCGGATGAGACGTTAAACCGAGGTCCCATCTGCCTGGATTGGTGGTAGTTCAGGTGGATGTTAAAGATCCCATGGCACTTATCAAAAAGAGTAGGGGAATTTCCCTGGTGTCCTGGCCAAATTTCCCTCATTCACTGAAAATACCACCAACAGCTTAATCTGGTTCAAGTTCAGTTGGCATTCATCTGTATCCTCCTTCCCCGGGTCGTGCCTGAAAATAGGCAGGATTTGTCTAGTACACTTACCCGGTCAACAAAAACTAAAATAAAATCACTTATTCTAGATAGAGAGTATCGAAGCAACAGATGCATAAGGAGTGCCTAAGCTAGAGCAAATGATTCAGAACAGGTGAATTATCAAAATATTATACATGTGAAATATCTAGTATTAATACTGTTGGATGACAGAATGAAACTAGAGAAATTGTTTCCTGTATTTTATGAATTCAGTACATGCTGAGAATGAAATATATAATAAAATAAACCTGCAGCCAAGGAGTCAACAAGACCAAGTTACAAGGCAGGTAGTGTTTTAATTTACATAATTATGAATTGAGGTGGCCGGATTTAATGGTGATATTTTATTTAAACTTATTGGTAAATATGTGATAAGAAATGTGATAGATATTTGATTTCTGATAGAGACCTTATGATACAGTAATAATGATTGTTCATATTGTAAAGTTGAGCTTTATAAAGCTATAGACTACATTGAAACTGTAACTTGAATACAGTCTCTTTTTTCAACCAATTAGAGTTCCCCAGAAGAAGCATAACTGATATGCGAAGCGTTAGGACTTGAAACATGCAATAAAAGAAAAAAAAAAAGTACTTTTCTGCGCTTATGAGCTTTTTTGCTGGAGCAGGCCGAACAAACTTTTTGCTTGAACATTATTCTACCGGAACTAGGCCAGCTTCACCAATTAACACACTTAAGAAGATAGAGAAATGTGACTGGCGATTTCCCTTGGGTACCTCCACTGTTCTGCTCACTGTAGTTGAGGCATCTAGGAAGGGATTGACCAGGAAGTGCTGTGCCTTCAAATAGAAGAGATTCTCCATTTGGTGTCAGGGCAAGGGCCTGGCCCCTTTGTCTAGTCCGGTGGCTAGCATTCTTGACTACCTTTGGTGTCTCTCTAAAGGCAGTCTTTGGTCTATGACCCTTAAGGTGCACCTGGCAGCCATCTCTGCATACCATGCGGGCCGGTCAACAGACAGTGGCACAGGTGACGGTGGTCTGGCGTTTCTTCAAAGGCCTCGACCATATTTCCCCTCTGGCGCATGAACCACCACCACCGTGGGGATTACTGCTGGTATTGGCAAAGCTCCTGGGCAAGCCATTCAAACCGATGCACAGGAGTGAGATGTGTCACCTGTTGGGGAAGACCGCCATCCTGGTGGCATTCACGTCAGCCGGAAGGATTGGGGAGCTCCAGGCATTCTCTGAGTCTCCTTATCTGGTCTTCCACAGGGACAAGGTTGTCCTGCGCCCCAACCCGAAGTTCGTTCTGAAGATTGTGTCGGAGTTTCACCTGAACCAGGTGATGACTCTGCCGGTGTATTACCCCAGTCGCACCTTTGAGGCTGAATACAGGCCCCATATTTTGGACCTGAGAAGAACGCTCTTATTATAGAGCGCATGGCTGGAGTTTGGGGAGAGGTTCACCAGCTGTTTGTCACCTACGCTGAAGCCACACCTGCAGCCAAGCGGATGATTGGCAGATTGATTACATCATGCATTGATCTCTGCTATAGGTTGGTGGGTAGGGAGCCTCCGGTAGGGCTAAGGGCTCATTCCACCTGCCATACCACTGCATCGGTGGCTGCTTCTAGGGACGTCCCTATCCAGGAAATCTGCAGGCTGCTACCTGGAAGTCAGCAAACACCTTAATTTCCCATTACCATATTGACCTAGAGTCATGCTGGGATGCTGGTTTTGGGGCCTCAGTTCTCCAATCTCTGTTCCCTAAGTAGGGGGTGTGCGCCTTTCCTCCCTCCTCCCGGAGAACTGCTAGGAGTTTGCCAAACAGTGTGGATAAGAACAACATATCCACATCCCTAGAAACACAGGTTACTTACCTGTAACAGTAGATCTTCTACGGACTGATCTCTTGCAGAATGTTATTACTCTTGGGAGTCCGCTAGGTAGAGCTGTCACATGGTAGCTTCTTCCAGCAGTCTTCTATGGGGCCACCCCCATACTTCACTTCCTGTGGCTGTGTATAAAAGGGGGCAGCCCCCAGCACACACTGTTCATTTTCCTGCCGGCTTCATCCCGCACGGCAGCTAGCTCACTCTTCTGCGTTGCAGTCTTCAACGTGAACTTGAACCCGATTTTCTCTCTCTGCCGGGCCTGTGGAACACTCCCAGCCCTGGCTCGTCTACTTCCAGGACCTAGGCCTGTGAACCCCTCTCAGCAACCCTGGCTCCTGCCTCTGATCCTTGGCCTGTGTACTACTCCCAGGCCCCCGATTCTTCTACTTCTACTGTGCTGGGCCTGTGCTTCTCACAGTACCCCCAGCTCTCCTTGTTTCAGCGGGCCTGTGGTAACTCACAGCATGCCTGCTGCTCCTTTGTCCAGGCTCTCTTGCTGGGTCAGGGACTCCATCCATGGCTGACAAGGCAGCCTTCCCAGGACAGACCTCGGAGACCCATGTTAAGGGTCCGCGGCCCAAGGCTCTCGTTCCCGGCATCAGAGGCAGCAGGACTCTCACTCCTCCACTGTGCTCTGTCGATGGTGGCTCCTCCATCATCGACGGAGCCTTCCTTTCCTACTGTCGCTAGAGGCTATCCCCTCCCCCACTTTGTTTGACTGGACCTTCATCATCGACGGGATTGCTCCCCCCGTCTACGGAGCCTTCATTGCTCACATTCTCGCCGACGGGGTATACCCCATCACCGGAGCTCTCTCATTTTTTTTTTTTTTTAAGTTTCTTTTTTATTATAAGGATGTGACAGGTAGAAGTATAACTGATACAATCATTGACATACTGTTAAACATCTTAATGTAATTACAGATGCATTTCAATTTATAGCTTTTAACTCTTAATAAAACCATACTGTTGTTGTCCTCTCTAGTGACATGCTGATATTTTGACAATGACTGAAATTATTCTGCAGTGACATATTTCTCCCAGATAGTATGTAAAATAATATTATTTCCCCAGGGCAGCAGACCGGTCTCTAGTGAATTGCCTGAATTCCCTAAGCCAATCAGTTTCCCTCCCTGCCAAAACTGTCTTATAATGGGACATGGAGAGGCTCAAGGGACAAAGTCAGAATCATGGGTGGAAAAAAATATCACCCAGGGCCTCCATAGTGGTTCAAACACTGATTGTTTGTTGTGGAGTTTTGCCGAGAGGGATTCCATCTGGTATATATCTGCCACCAACCCCCCCTCCAATCTTTAATTGTTGGAACAACTGGGGTTCTCCAAAGCCGTGTCTTTCTCATTCTCTTGTACCGTCGATGGGGTTACTCCCCAATTGACAGGATGTTCATCAAGTACTCTCCTGCAAGTGTCACTGCCCAGTGGTATCTCTTCTCTCCCCGTCAACAACATGTTCCCCATCGACCAGGGCATGTTGCTTTCCCTCATCGACCCGAGCTCTCCCCCACCTTCCCCCATCAACGGGCATACAGCTGCTCTCTCTCTCTCATCTGGAGCCCTTCCCTGCTTCGGAACACGCTGCTCACTCTCTCTCGTCGACGCAGGTTCCCCCAAATCAACGGAGTATCTCTCATCGACGGGCATGCCACTGGGCCGACGGAATGTCTTGTTTTGTGTTTCTCATCGATGGGGCTGCTCCCTTGTTGATGGGATGTCCCTGTCTTCATCCCTTTCAGGGGGCTGGTTTCCCCATCGCCGGCAGGGGCTGAGCACCTCAGGCATGTCCCATTCCATGCCCTCCCCCCCGGCACCAGCATCCTGTTTCTGTGTCGCTTGGGGTACCCCTCCATCGCCAGACCGGCACCCCTCGGGCGCCCTTTCCTTTGTGCCCTCGGACAGGGTTCCTTGGTCTCGCCCCTCGTTCCTTGCCCCTCCTCCAGTGCTGGGGTCAGGATGCCTCTCTGCCCCCCCCCCCGGCCTTTCCGGCATCATCCAGTTTGGGCTCCCTCCACCTTGTTCCCCTTCCTTCCTGTTTCTGGGGGTTTCCTGTGGAGGGCCTTTTCTGCCCATACCTTGGCTTGGGTGTCTCCTCCCTTCTCCTCCGTTATGCCCTGCATGGGCCTCCCGATTGTGCATCACCCTGCCGGGCCTTCCTTCTGTACCGCCGCTCTTGCGGCTGCCTCCAGGGGATTCTTGGGGGCTCTTGCCCGGCCCACATGCCCCGCCACGCCTATTCCTGTTTGCTGGATGTGGTTCCCAGTGCCTGGTGTGCTTTGGTGTTTGGGTTTGCCCTCTCATGCCATGCTGTTTCGCAGCCTTTCCTATGTGGGCCACGATGTACAGTGGCTCCACGCCTCGTGTGTTTCAACCTTGGTACCTTCTTCCCGCCTTTGCCCCCCCTGCCCGGGGTCAGCCCTGTTGGCGCTGCCCGTCAGCGCCCTTTCCATGCCTTCCTGACACCATGTTCCTGCGGGCTTCAATGCCATGGCTGCATCCGCCTGTCTGCACGGCAGTCGCCTTGCAGCGCCCGCCTGACCTCGGGTGTCTGGTCTGCACCCACGCCTGGGTTTGTCTGCTGCCGTCGCCCCCTTTTGTGGTGCTACATTTTGGTCATGGTCCCAGGCCTTTCTGGTTTTCTGCCCGCCATCCGGTCATGCCCAACAGGCGGTCTGGGACCTCTCCCTTGCGCCCCAGTTCCCGTCCTCAACTGCCGGGATGTCCCGTTCCTTTCCCCCTCCCTGGGGTACTGCTAGGGTCTGTGGTGGGACTTCTCATGTGGCAGCTGGGCCTGCCCCTCCTCCTTGACTGCTCTGCAGGGCCGCCTCCTTTCGTGTGCCTCGGAGGTGCCCGGGTGTCGCTTCGCCCTTTTTTTCGGAGGCCTGCTTCCTCCTCCTGGTCGCTTCCTTCCCCTCTGTGGTCTTTTTGGATCTCCTGCTGTTCTCCCTCCTTGAGTCCCCTCAGTTCTTTGCTGTGGCCTGCCTGGTGCTCCTTACGCCAGTACCCTCCACTCTTTGCACGTGCACTGCGCGCTTGGCGTGCTCTCCTGAATTTGCAGTTTTCTTGCCATGGCCATTCGACCCCTGCCTAGTCAGGTTGCATCACTGTACATGGCCTCCTGCATCTATCTGTTCTGCCTCGACAGGTCTCTGACTGTCTCTGTGACACTTTGGGTGCCCTGCTGCACTTGCTGTACACCATTGCCTTTTGCACCCCTGCTCGGCAGGTTGAATAATTGGCATGGCGCCCTGTTCCTACTCTCCCTTCATGGAGTATCACTGTCCTCGCCACTCTTGGCTCATCAGCCCTTCCGGGTGTGACTTGAGTTGACTTGCATATGACTTTAATCACACGCTGTCCCTTGTCCGGGATCCCATGGCTGTCTCTTGGATATGTCTGCAGCTCCTCCATGGCTTCCACCTGGTTCCTGTTTGCCACCCCTTTTTCCATTGTCACGGATGTGTCTTCTTGGCTCTGCTTGTTGCTGTGGCCTATATCCTGGCTTCATGCTCTGCCTGTCCTCCCTTTTGTTATAACTGCTTGGTACTCTCCCAAGAGTAATAACCTAGTTTAAGAGACCAGTCCATAGAAGATGATATCATTACGTAAGAACTTACCGTAACAGTAGATCTTCGAGGAACTGTCTCTTGCAGTAAGTACAGTCCCACCCTCTGTCCCCCTGCCATTTTTACTCTCGGGTCATTAGCTTTCCAGCCATTGGGTTGGGTTTTTTCCATGGTCCCTCGGTTCCCCACGGTCCTCGACCTTTATTGAGTGCTGCAGCCGGTGGGGAACAGTGTGTGCCTGGGGTCAGCCTCCTTTTTATACACAGCCACAGGAAGTGAGGTATATGAGCAGCCCGGTAGAAGACTGCTGGAAGAAGCTACCGTGTGACAGCTCCACCTAGCAGACTCCCAAAAGTAATAACCTACTGCAAGAGACAGTTCCTCGAAGATCTACTGTTACGGTAAGTTCTTGCGTAACGATACTTTCTAGGAGTGGTATATGTTGTTCATCCACACAGACCCACCCAACCTCCCCGGCTTCGAGACACAACCTCTTCAGCCGCAGGCAAGATTTGGCGTCATAAGGAGCCAGCTGTAGATCCAGGGTCCCGCTGGAGGTCGTGGAGGGGTTCACTGTGAGTCGCCTCCCCACCTCCAAAATCAAGCTGTAGATCCAGGGTCCTGGAGGTCGTAGGGCTCACAGTGGAGTCGCCTTCCCCACCCCCCGAAAATCAAGCTGTAGATCCAGGGTCTCGCTGAGGTCGTGAGGGCTCACAGTAGTCTCACCTTCCCCCCGAAAATCAAGCGGTAGATCCAGGGTCCTGTGGAGGTTGTGAGGGCTCACAGTGAGTCGCCTCCCCACCCCACCCCAAGAAAATCAAAATGCGGAAGTGATTTAGATCAGCCCACTTCTCCACTAGCAGCCTATACTTGCTCGCCACTAGGGGCTGATTTGCGGCTTTCTGTCTTCAACTTCTAGCTCTTCCGCTGGTCTCAGCCCCCCCCCCCCCCTAGCTACTATGAATTGGTATGTCATCCCCATGTTCTGTCTGCTCTTCCCAATACTGACTCCTCCAACTTCCACTTTTCCTGAATATCAGCCCTCCTGTGAATATAACGTCCTACTGCCTGTCTGCCCCCCATGCAACTTATCCCACAGCACTGCGAGGAGTCTGCTGCCTTGCCCACCTCCCCATGCAGCACTCTGCCATTACCAGGAGTGGAAGCACTACATCCTGCACCTCCCAGACCCCCCACTCACCACCCACAATCCTGTCACCCCCACTGCAGCTCCTGACCCTGGGGTCCCCCCATTTACTTAACCTCCCCATTCCCACATTCTCTAACCATAAAGGAACCCAAGCACGCATATCTCACTACACGAAAAAGCTGTCCTGGAATCCCATCCTCAGGCCTCTGCTCCTCCTCCTCCTTATGTCTGGCAATGTACACCCTAACCCTGGACCTCTCGCCACCCCCAAGCCCGCACATTCTGCAGGTGGGTTGCTTATTGCCACCGTTAATGTCTGTAGCTTATTAATAAAATGGGACTCATTCCAGGGGTGGGTCCAGCAACACCAGCTCGATATCATTGCTCTGGGTGAAACATGGCTCTCATCCCGTATCCCTGATTCATTGGTGACCCTCTCTGGATATAACATTTTCCAGGCCGACAGACATGGAAAGCGGGGAGGTGGCTGTGCCATTTACACTATGGGCACGTTAACTGTTCAACTGCTCCCCCCCCAAAATCTCATGCCCGGACCCCAGGCCCTCTCACTCATACCTACCCTTGGACGATCCCTTATCCCTCTGTTCGTCACCACTATCTATGTTCCCCCCAGGGACCAGAAGGCAGCCTTCCACTCTATCATGTCCTACCTTGACACCTTACCATCCCACACAGAAAAAATGGTCCTTGGGGACTTCAGTATCAACTGGCAATCAAACCTCGCCACCCCATTTATCAACGAAGCCTCAGCCCATGACCTCGCACAAATAGTCACCTCACCCACCTGTCTGCACCAGCACACAGGGTCCTCTTACCTCCTGGACCTAGTGTTCACAAACCGCCCTCACAAAATCCTTAGCACTACTATACTCCCAGATGCTATTAGTGACCACTCCCCTGTCCTCTGCGCCTGGACCAGTAAGGCCCCAAAGTCCCCTCTGAAAATGATCCTAAAATGTAAACTTGGTCCTGGTAAACTTACGCTCCTAAAAGCCCACCTCAACACACTCGACTGGTCATTCATAACAAACACCCTTGACCCAGACAGAGCCCTAGATCTCTTCATCCATTCCTTTAACTCTATCTGTGACATGTTCGCCAATCTTACTAAAATTATGGTCAAAGGCAACCTCGGCGCCCTGGATCTCTGACCACCTACTGACCCTCATGCGGTCCCGAGATTCCCTATGGCACCTCACTAATGAGACTGGCCTACCTACGGACAGACAGAAGTACAGGGAGGCCCAGAACCAATGGACATGGTCCTTACGTAAAGCCAAGGTAGAGTATTACAAATCTGCCCTAACCTCTACCTGGGGCTCAGGGAACAAATTCTGGAACAATATTAAGGACATCTGTGGCAAGGCCCCCAACCCTGCCCCCACGCAAATCTTGGTTGAAGGGAGCCTGACCTCGGATCCCACTCGGATAGCCACCGCATTTAACAACACCTTCTCCAACCTCAGCCACATCCTTCCTTACCACTTCTCCGATCCACCACCTGTCTCTGACACCACCTCACACCCAGCGCACCCTCCATTTCACCTACGATGCATCTCCCCCAGGTCTGCTGAGCCTTACCTCAAAAAGGCCATAAGCCGCTCCCAATACAGTAGTGACTCCTTAGACCTGAGACTACTCTGGCTCACTCTTCATGAGGTGCTAACCTCTTTCACCCACATTATAAACCAGTCTTTATGTCTTAGAAAATTCCCTTCGCGCTGGAAATCCGCCTCTATTACTCCGATATTTAAGAGCAGGGACCCTGTCTCCACCAATAACTACCACCCCATATCAATTCTCCCTCCCCTGTCTAAGGCACTGTAGCGTATCGTCACTGATCAGCTCACTGACCACCTCAACAAACACACTATACTTTGCAGCCAGCAACATTGCTTCCACAAAGGACATAGCATGACTACCGCCCTACTTGAATTCACCACCCACCTACACACCGCCCTCGACAGTGGTCATCTCTCTGGTGTGGTCTTCATCGACCTCACTAAAGCGTTTGACACAATCAGCCACCCCCTCCTTCTAGCTACTCTATCCAAACTCGGTCTCTCTCAAGATGCCCTCGGCTGGTTCACTGACTACCTGGCTGAATGCTTCCAGCAAGTCAAAATTGGCACTACCTTTTCCAGTAGGCTGCCTGTCCACTCCGGTGTCCCACAGGGTTCTATTCTCGGTCCTCTATTATTCACTCTCTTCCTTAACTCCCTCCCCCTATCCTGCCCAGGCAACATTCTACTCTATGCAGACGACGCTGTCCTTTTCTCCTCCAATCCTGACCCCACCCTGCTTCACCTCTTCCTCCAATCTGCCTTCAGCGAGGCTGAAAAATGGTTCACCACACAGCACCTCATCCTAAACTATAAAAAAACTAAAGTCATGTACTTCTCACACCCACTAAACTCTAGGAAGGACCACTGCCTGCCACTCCTAACTACGAACCAGACCCCTCTCGAACAAGTGGACTCCTTTAAGTACCTGGGCATCACACTTGACCCGGCCTTACCTTCCACCAACTCTCCACAGCCCTCAACATCCGGATTGGCATTCTCTACCTGGCCAAACACTGTCTCACTCTCGATTCCCTTTGTCTAGCGGTCTCTTCCTCGGTCCTCTCCCTCTTAGACTATGGCATACTAATCTACAGCGCTGCCAGCTCTTCAACCTTATCCAGGCTCCGGCTCTCCCTCAACAAAGCTTGTCGCCTCATCCTGGGCTGTGATAGTCTAACCCACACATGCTCGCTCTACAATGCCACAAACTGGCTTAACCTTGATAACAGAATCAAGTTTCATACTTGCCTCATGGCCAAAAAGATTACCCTTGGTCTCTCCCCAGCTGGTCTCTCACCTCTAATTCAGTGGGCCCTGTCATGGCATTGCACCCGTAGCTCTCGAAGGCAACTCCTCTTGGTCTCTCGCTGTCGCACCTCCCAGTCCCAAAGGTCCTTTAGCTACAGAGCCCCTTCCTGGGTAAATAACCTGCCTAATGATCTCACCAACATGAACAGAATCGGCCTCTACAAAGCCTACCTTAGGGACCACCTTCAGTCCCCCAATCCCTGTGACTGCCGCTGACCCCCGATGTGCCCCTTTATCCTTTGACTAAGGCCTCTGGCTAGCTACTCCCCCACCCCAGATCTGAAAATCTCAGAACTAGCTAATTTGGAGCTTTTGTATATATTCTGTTCTTTAGTCTCATGCATGAATCTATCTACCTAAATGTTAATCAATTTACTGTAATTCTTGTATCATGAAGTTTGCTTGTGTTCCACCACTGTATTTGCTGTGTGCCATGTTTTACCTGTATTGACGTGGAACCTTTGAAAAGGAGTCTTTGACTCAAAGGTATTTTCCGAATCCTCAATAAATAAATAACTATACCACACGGGTGGTTGGGAGGAGCCATCTTAAAGACTTCCGGCAAGATACTTAAAGGGAAAGAACATGCCAGACAGTGTGGATGAACAACATATACCACTCCTAGAACTACTGTTCAAACAACATGAAGTCTTGCAATGTTATAGACATTAGCAGTTTGTTCCAGCTCTAGAACTGCCCCGGAGTGAAATGGTTAAAAACATTCCAAAATAGAATTTTGGCACGAGAGCAGCTCTATCTGTGTCATTTCAAACTTGAACTGTCAGATTCTTTACTCCGCCTCAGTGAACAGTCGCTCTGGAGATTTCTCCTTCTGCTCGGTTCATTTCTTGGTTTAAAAAGTGTTTTCTCGGTTGGATTTAACAGAGAATAGTTTTATTTAACCATAAAACCGTTCGTTCAAGCTCTATCTGTGGTAACTGTAAGTAAATGAAGGTTTTGTCTGTGTGGAACTTGAGTTATCGGTTCGGTTTTGAACCGATCAGTGGGTTTAAAACTCATTTAAAACTAAAAGTTACTATTTTAGAGTGCGGTTCCCGGTTCTTATCGGTTCTAAAAAAAACTGATTTATTACGTTTTTTTCCAATACCCGTGACACGGTTAGGAACCAATAAGGGTGTCTTGCCTGGCACTGCCATTAAAAGGGCAAGTTTTTGGTTAGGCTGGCATTATGTCTGAGAAACCCAAAAGCCGTCCAAACCACCACTATCTGGTAAAAGCTCGGTTCGTCCGGTCCCAGTGGTTCAGGATTACGATATTGAGGAATTTTATGAACCAGAGGAGGGGGAGGAGGATTATGAACAGTTGAATGTGGCTGGGAGGGTCTGGGTGTGCCCATTGAACCGGACATCTCCCCAGACAGACCTTTAGAATCTCCCCCTATGCTGTCTGAGTCCCCATCTCATTTTATGTTTTATAAAAAAGTTGCTGAAACCCTCCAGCTTCCTTTAGAAGAGGCTGTGGATGAGCAAGAGGAGCCTGATTTTGTAGAAATGATGGATATTCCAGAGTCTAGAGATTGTCTATTCCTTTACATAAGTCTTTATGAAACAATTAAAATTTTAAAGCTCTAATTCTGTGCCTCCTGTAGATAAAAGATGGACAGGAGGTATACATTGTCGGGCCCTGATACAGAATTCCTTTCTCAGCAATGCAGTCATGTTGGGGTAGTTCAGGCTGCTGCCTGTGATAAAGCTAATATTCCCTTGGCTTCACATCCTCCTGACAAGGATTCCAGGAAGATTGATGCCATGGCAAAAAAACAGTATATGGCAGCCTCTCTGGGACTCAAGCAAGCAAATTATATGGCTTATGTAGCTAGGTATCAGAAATCTAGATGGGATACTGTTATGCAATTGGCCAAGCAGGCCCATGGCCAGCTGACTAGTGAACTAGAACAGGTGGCTGCTGATGGCATTGAAGCCTCTAAGGTTCAGTTTCATGCTGCTGTGGATGTTAATGATGTTTCCTCTAGGGTCATGGCCACATCTGTAGCTTTTCGTGGGTTGGCCTGGCTCAGGTGTACTAGTTTGTCTGGGATACCCAGACTAAGGCTATGGATTTTCCTGTGGTGGGAAATTCTCTGTTTGGAGAGCAGGCAGAGAATTACATGAAGAAGATGGATGAATATAGGACTACTTACAAGAGTGCCCAGGCTAAGGAGCGGCAAGCCACTCCTCAAAGCCATGCCCCCAGGGGTAGGGGTAGGCCTTTTCACAGGCCTTTCTACCAGACTCAGGCCTCCTCTGCCTTTGCTCAGAGGGGCTTCTTCTGAGGCAGGGGCAGACGAGGGGTGGGCAGACCTGCTCCCACCCCAGCCTAAAGCTCCCTGCAGACAGGCACCCTGATGGGGTGCCCAGGGCGATTCCCTGTACCAGTGGGGGCAGGCTGGCTTACTTCAGTCAGAATTGGGCTTCTTTAGCCTCAGACAAGTGGGTTCTGGAAGTAGTAAGCCAGGGTCTGGTTCTCAGCTTCAAAAAGTTTCCCAAGTTGAGAAACAGACTTTTTCTACCTGCAAGTGCTTCAGAGACCCTCGCTCTGGAAACAGATGTCTCATCCCTGTTAGCTCTCAGAGCAGTAGAAAGGGTTCCTCCCCTGCATCAAGGCAGGGGTCTGTATTCAGATACTTCCTTACCCCAAAAGACAGGAGAATGCGGCCCATTTTAGATCTCAGATATCTGAACAAGCATCTTTTGAAACCAAAGTTCAAAATGGTAACTCTGGCAATGATTTTACCTTCCCTAAGGCCAGGGGACTGGCTAGCCTCCCTGGACCTCAAGGATGCCTATTTCCATGTCCTAATCAGAAGATCCCATCGAAAGTACCTCAGATTGAACTGCCCTCAGGTCATTACCAGTTCAGAGCAATGCCCTTGACCTTACCTCTGCTCCAAGGAGTATTCACAAAGTGTCTAGCAGTGGCAGTGGCCCACTTAAGGAGGCAGAGGATTGCTGTTTTTCCCTATCTAGACGACTGGCTCATTGTAGGCCAGTCCCCAGAATAGGTAAAATCTCACCTGCAGGTCACCCAGCAGCTTCTCACCTCCCTGGGTTTTCTGCTAAACCTACCAAAGTCGGTTCTGGAACCAGTCCAGGTACTCACCTTTATAGGGGCAGAATTGGACACAAAGCTAGCCAGAGCCTTTCTTCCCCCCAGAAAGGGTAAGGAATTTAGTGGCTCTGGCCTCTTCCTTCACTCTGCAGGTCTCTCGACCAGCAAGACACTTTCTGCAGCTCCTGGGGCACATGGCTGCATCCACAGCTGTTGTGCAGGGAGCCAGATTTCAGATGAGACATTCAGTTTCACTTGAGAATCTTTTGGTCTCAGAGAAGAGACCCCCTTTCCAAGTTGGTCCCAGTGACTCGAACCTTGATCCTAGCTCTCCAGTGGTGGCAGGATCAGAGCAATTTAAGAGCGGGGGTCCCCTTCATTTCCCCTTCTCACGACTTGACTCTCACTACAGATGCTTCCCTTCTGGGTTGGGGAGCCCACATGGGCGATCTTTCCACTCAGGGAGTTTGGTCCCCCCCCAGGAATCTCTGCTCCACATCAATTTGCTGGAACTCAGAGCTGTCTTTTTTAGCTCTTCAAGCTTTTCCTGAATCTGTCCACGATAAGGTGATACAAGTCAGAACAGACAACACCACAACAATGTGGTACATCAACAAACGGGGGCACTCGGTCTTCGGCCTTGTGCACCGAGGCAATGAAGTTGTGGTCTCTGGCCTATTCTCTGAACACTTCCTCATAGCAGTTCATCTTCCAGGGAAGGACAATGTCCTCAGCAGGATTTCCCAGGGCCATCACGAATGGTCCCTGGATCCTCAAGTGCTGGGGATAGTTTTTGCCAAGTGGGGCATCCTCAGATAGATCTTTTGCAGCCCCAGACAATCACAGACTTCCTCTGTTCTGTTGCAGGCCTCCAGTGCTGGGCTCAGTTCCCTGGATGCCCTTCTTCTGGATTGGGAGGAAGTTCCTCTATGCTTTCCCCCCCTTTCCTCTACTATTCAAAGTACTAGTCAAAATCAGATCTCAGCCTTGCAGGGTGATTCTGATTGCCCCGGATTGGGCCAGGCAGCCCTGGTACCCACTCCTTCTGTCTCTGACAGTCCATCTTCCCCTGTGCCTCCCAGGAATCACAATCTGTTGACTTGTGCCCAGGGAAGGGTTTGGTATCGGACCTCAAATCCCTCAACCTCAAGGCCTGGCTCTTGAGGAGTTAGAGTTGCTGATTTACACCTCTCAGGGTGTTCTTGAGATCCTAAAGGCTTCCAGAAAGCCTTCCACTAGGGCTACTTATAGTTCTAAATGGAAAAGTTTTCCATTTGGTGTGCTGGGAAAAATATTTCCCCAGAATCTGCTGAATTGCCCTTTTGTTAGATTACATGGTACATCTTAATTCCTTGGGTCTCAGACCAGCTACCCTGAGAGTTCATTTGGCAGCTGTGTCTGCTTTTGTGTCAACAGGAAAGTCATCCCTCTTTCCTCTCATCCTGTGTTTTCCAAGTTTTTTAAGGGGTTACTCCATACTAATCCTCCCTTTCGGGAACCGGCCCCTGCTTGGGACCTTAATGTTTGCATTCCCCAGTTAATGCAACCCCCTTTTGAACCTCTGTCTTCTGCAGAGCTTAAGTACCTAACTTGGAAAACTGTTTTTCTAGTGGCTATCACTTCTGCCAGACGCATAAGTGAATTGCAAGCCTCGTCAATGGAGACTGACTTTATTTCTTTCCACAGGGATAAGGTAGTCCTTAGGACTAATAGGAAGTTTTTGCCTAAGGTGGTTTCAGATTTCCATCTTAATCAATCTATCTCCCTTCCAGTATTTTTCACTGATCACACCTCTTTGGGTGAGAGGAGGTTGCACAGCCTGGATGTTAAGAGAGCTCTTAGTTATTACATAGAGCGTACCAAAGGTCACAGGTTCGAATCCCTCCAACTTTTCCTTACCTATGGTGAAGTTGGGAAGGCAAACCTGCCACTAAGAGATCAGTAGCCAGGTGGATTGTCTCTTGTATCCAATTTTGTTATCAGAAAGTGGCAGAGCCCCCAGGTTTGAGGGCTCATTCTACCAGGGTACAGCTGCATCTCTAGCTGCTGCCAGAGATATCCTTTATTAGAGATTTGCCAGGCTGCTACTTGGAAAGCGTACACACTTTACCAAGTATTACTCCCTGGATGTCCAGGCCAGGAGAGATGCTCGGTTTGGCACAGCTGTTCTTCAGAGCCTATTCCTAAGTAGGTTCTGCCCTCCTCCATGGAGGTACTGCTGTGTTTCTGCTAATGTCTATAATATTGCAAGACTTCATGTTGTTTGAAGAAAAATTACTCACCTTAGTAATGTTGTTTCTTCTAATGGAGTCTTGCTATATTATAGACCCTCCCCCCCCCAACCTGCCCCTCTCAGAACCTCTACTTGGTGGGGTGCGGGCAACTTAGTGTGGGCACTACTTATGTCCTGTTAGCATTTTGTCCCCTTTAGGACTTTGGGGGTATGTATGTGTACGCGTGTGTGTGTTTTATTATACTTATGTTCCATTTTCATATTATTAGAATGGTGTTAGTATTTCTGGTCCCCTGACTTGGGTCTTGGGACCATCAATGGTGTTATTATTTAGGTAGCCATTTGGCTAGTGTAGGTTACAGCTTCCACACAGACCTTAGTGAGTTTGGCTCGTAAAGATCTGACAGTTCAAGTTTGAAATGACACAGATAGAGCTGCTCTGGTGCCAAAATTCTATTTTGGAATGGTTTTAACCATTTCACTCCGGGGTAGTTCTAGAGCTGTAACAAACTGCTAATGTCTATAATATAGCAAGACTCCATTAGAAGAAACAACATTACTAAGGTGAGTAATTTTTTCTTACAGGTGAATAACCTGTGTTTTCTTTCATTGGCTTAATGTTGGATGATAATGTGTCTCTCCACTTTTGGCTGTATATTTAGTGCATAGTCATCTTTGTGTTTTAAGACTGTAACCATTGTTGACCTTTGTATGTATGTTACCCTACATCCTTTGACGTGGAACCTTTGTAAATGAGCAGTTCCTGCTCAAAGGTATTTGTAATCTTAGAGTTTAATAAATAAATGAAAAAAAAAAAAATGTGTTTGCTATAACAGCAAAAAACAAGTTATATAATTTGTCCATGATGAATAGTGGGGTCGAAAACTCCATGTTGACTTCCATGGCCATGACAGTCTGGTAAATATTTATGTAAAACCGAGTTGCACAATTACTGCAGCGCTCTTTAACTCAGAGTGAATGCAGGTTGCTGTGCCATCTACAGCTGGTGCAGAATGCATCAACTCATTTACTGACTGGCCTACCCAAGTTCTGTCTTGTGACTTTGGTACCGCACAAGCTTCACTGGCTTCCGATGAGGTAGCAGATAAGTTTCAGGCTTGATTTTCTAACCAATGCTAACACCCCCACTAATACGAGGAGCCGCACATTATAGCTGAGGGGCATCTTTGTAGCACAGAGAATAGATGTGACTTTTCCATGCAAAGGATAATAATTGTTTTGAATATGTTACTGATAAATGTAGTAGAATGTGAATCTGTTGACACATTTTAGTCTTAATTTAGATAAATATGTGAACTCAGTGGGTATTAATGGTTATGAGTGCTCAGTAGCCATAGACAAACTCTGTAAATCCTTTGGTGTCCTTTCATCTGCAGTTCCTGTAAACCTGTTATAGCCCTGTTAGCCCAACATGGTCTGGACCCTAGCTACCTAGTCAATCATCTACCTCCTCACTCCCCTGACACCCTCATCACCAATGAGGGTTTTCTTGTGATACTTAGGCCAAGAGTAAAGACCTCAGTTGACGAAGCATTCATATTGGCAGCCCCCGTGTTGTGGAACTTGCTCCTGTGTGATTCGAGAATGGACCCATCAGAGGAGGCATTTAAAGAGGGGTCTCAAATAGAAACATAGATAATGACAGCAGAAAAAGACCAGAGGTCCATCCAGTCTGCCCAAGTTCCCTATAATTCCTGGAGCCTACTAATCCTCCAGGGTACTAACCCTCCCCATCCTCTCTCTGTTTTCCTCTTTGGTCCTGTCACCCCCGATAACCACTATTCCCTTCATTATATCTCAGCCCTGCTTGAATCCCCTGGCTGTTTTTGCACCCACCAATTCAGCTGACAGACTGTTCCAAGGTTCCACCACGCTTCCATAAAGTAGTACTTCCTCATCTCTCGTGAACCTACTTCCTGTTAATTTCCATTCATGTCCACATGACCGCGAATTGGTATTCAGGCTAAATAAATAGTTCCCCGCAGTTCATTTTAATTCCTTTAAAGAACATAAAGGTCTCTATCATGTCTGTCCTCTCCCTTCTGGTTTCCAGTGAGTACATATTTAGTGCCTTGTGGTGCTCCTCATAGGATCTACCCTGCTAGCCCTGAACCATTTTTGTTGCTCTGTGCTGCACTGTCTCCAACTTTTGCTTATCCTTTCTGAGGTGAGGAGTCCAGAACTGGGAGAAGTACTCTAGGTGAGCCCTCACCAGGGATCTGTAGAGGGGAAGTATTGCCTCCTTTCTTCTGCTATGAGTACCCCTACCGATACATCCTAGTATCCTGTTAACTTTACTGTAGACTTTGTTGCACTGACTTGATTGCTTAAATGAGTTGCTAATGATAACTCCCAGATCCCGTTCCTCAGCCGTAGTGCCAAATCTCTCTCCTCCCATCTAGTACTCTGTGTTGGGGTTCTTTTGTCCTAGGTGCATTAACTTGCACTTTCTAGCATTGAATTTTAACTGCCAGACTTTTGACCACCCTTCTAGCTTTTATAGGTCTCTCTGCATTTCTCTTATTCCCTCGTCACTATCCACCCTCTCACATAGTTTTGTCATCTGCGAAGAGACACAACCTGCCCTGGATTCCTTTTCCAGTGTCACTAATGAACGTGATGAAGACGACCGGACCCAGGACTGATCCCTGTGGAACCCTGCTCATAACCTCCCTCTTCTCTGATTTAACCCCATTGACCACCACTCTCTGCAGCCTCCCCTCTAGCCAGTTACCCACCCAGTTCACAGTTGGTTTAGCTACATCCAGGTCTTCCACATTCTTGCAGTCGTTTGTGAGGTATCGAGTCAAAAGCCTTGCTGAAGTCAAAGTAGAGGAGGTCCAAAGTGTGGCCCTTGTCTAATTCCTTTGTCACTCAGTCAAAGAAAACTGTCAGGTTAGTCTGACACGATCTTCCTGCCACGAAACCATGCTGCTTACTATCCTGGAGCCTGTTACTCTCCAGGTAGTCTATGAGGTCCTCTTTGATCAGTGACTCCATCAGCTTCCCTTCTATAGAGGTTAGACTGACAGGCCTGTAGTTCGCTGGTTGCTCCTTCAAACAACATGAAGTCTTGCTGTATTCTGACAATTGCAGTTAGGTCCTGCCTTTCAACTGCCCCGGAGAACATGGGTTAACTTTTCTATGCATGGCATAGAATGTTCATCTCGAGCTTGGTTGAAGCCTCTGCCTGTTGTTGTTTGAACTGCAACCGTCAGATTCTTTACTCTGCTTCACTGAACAGTCGCTCCGGAGATTTCTCCTGCTGCTCAGTTCAAAGTCAGTTGAAGTGTCGCTTTTCAGTCAGTTTTCTTCCGAAATTATTGTTTCCGCTAGTTGGTTCAAGTCTCTGTCTGTGGTACCGTGAGTACTAGATAGGTTTTGTTCTGTTTTCTGTGTGGAACTTGTAAACTTGTGGATCGGTTTGGCTGAACCGATCATTTTGAGGTAAACTTTGTACTTTACTTTAGTGTGTGGTTACCAGTCCGTATCGGTTCTAAAAAGAAAAAACGGGTTTCAGTAGTTTTTTCCAAGACCCGTGACACGGTCAGGAACCGATAGGGGAGTCTTGCCTGGCGGATTGCCAAAAAAAGGGTAAGTTTGGTTAGGTTAGCCATGTCTGAGAAACCCAAGGAAAAAAACGGGCCCACTGGGTTTCAACACTGCAGTGTGTGTGGGGAGGTCTTTGCTAAGGCTGATCCCCACACCACCTGTGTTTACTGTCTGGGGTTTGACCACCTCGATTCAGACTGCCAAATTGGAAAAAATTTTCCCAGATCTACCCTGGAAAAGAGATTAGGTAGACTGAGGGAAAGGGAGGCCAAGAAGTCCGCTGACCTGGATGGCCAGCCCGGTTCGGTTCCGACCGAACCAGAAGGAGTGCCCTCTGACCGGGGCGATACTTTTTCGGGCAAAGGGAGAGCCGATTCTGAGGAATCTGTTCCAACAGAAAGAAAAAGACATGTCGACCGGTTCGGATCCAGAATCAAATACTCCGACCGCCGATGAAAGAGCCAAAGCGATTAGGATTATGGAATCGCCTCGATCGGTTCCGACTGAACCGGCACCATTTGGCAGGGGCTCGGTTCAGTTGGTTCCCCCAGTTTCGGATTATACCCTGAAAGAATTTTATGAACTGGAGTTTGAGGAGGAGGGAGAGTTTGAAGATGATTATGGTGATGGTGAAAGTCTGGATGTGCCTATTGACCTGGACATCTCCCCAGACAGACCTTCAGGTGTTTCTCCTCCTAGGCTTTCTGAGTCCCCTTCACACTACATGTTTTACAGAAAGATGGCTGATACCCTCCAGCTTCCTGTGGAGGAGGCAGTAGAGGATCAGGAAGAGCCTGACTATGTAGAGATGGACATCCCAGAGCCCAGGAGGCTGTCTATTCCCCTCCACAAATCTTTTGGGAAACAGACACAAAAAATTCTTAAGTTTCCCAATTCTATACCTCCTGTGGACAGAAGAATGGACAAGAGGTATACTCTTTCAGGCTCAGATACGGAGTTCCTTTTTCAGCAATGCAACCATGTTGGGGTTATACAGGCTGCTGCCTGTGATAAGGCAAACATTCCCTTGGCATCACACCCCCCAGACAAGGACTCCAGGAAGCTTGATGCCATGGCAAAGAAGCAGTACATGGCATCATCTTTAGGACTCAGGCAGGCTAATTATATGGCCTATGCAGCCAGGTACCAGAAGTCCAGGTGGGACACTGTACTGGCACTGGCTAAACAGGCTCCTACCCAGCTTGCCAAGGAGATGGAGCAGGTGGCTGCAGATGGGATTAAGGCATCGAAAGTTCAGTTTCATGCTGCTGTAGACTTCAATGATGCATCATCGAGAGTCATGGCTACATCTGTGGCTCTTCGGAGAATGGCTTGGCTCAGATGTACTAGCCTCTCACAGGATACCCAGGCTAAGGCCATGGATTTTCCTGTAGTTGGTAATTCTCTGTTTAGGTAGCAGACAGAGAATTACATGAGGAAAATGGATGAATACAGGACCACCTGCAGGAGTGCTCAGGCCAAGGAAAGGCAAGCAACTCCTCAAAGGCAGCAGTCCAGGGGCAGGCCTTTCCAAAGGCCTTTTTACCAAGCACAGGCCTCTTCTTCTTTTTCACAGAAGGGGGTTCTTTAGAGGGAGAGGCAGAAGGGGGATGAGCAGGCCTGCATCCACCCCTCAGCCTAAAGCCCCTGCCAAGCAGACACCCTGATGGGTCTGCCTGGGTCGAGTCTCCTATCCCAGTAGGGGGCAGACTGGCTTACTTTGTCCAGGACTGGATGTCTCTTACATCAGACAAGTGGGTCCTGGAAGTAGTAAGCCAGGGTCTGGTTCTCAGCTTCAAAAATTTCCCAAGCTGAGAGCCAGATCTTTTCCACCTGCAAATCTCTCAGAAACCCTTGCCCTAGAGGCAGAGGTTTCTTCTCTCCTAGCTCTCAGAGCTATAGAGAGGGTTTCCTACCCTACATTGGGGCAAAAGGATTGTACTCCAGGTACTTCCTAACCCCCAAAAAGGCAGGAGAGTGGTGACCTATCCTGGACCTAAGATACCTGAACAAACATCTTTTAAAGCCAAAGTTTAAAATGATAATTCTGGGAATTATCCTTCCCTCCCTAAGGCCAGGGGACTGGCTAGCCTCCCTGGACCTCAAAGATGCCTACTTTCACATTCCCATCAGGTGCTCCCACAGAAGATACCTCAGGTTCAAGTTGCCCTCAGGCCACTGTCAGTTCAGAGCAATGCCATTTGGCCTAACATCAGCCCCAAGGGTCTTCACACAGTGCCTGGCAGTAGTTGTTGCCTTCCTAAGAAGACAAAAGATTTCCATTTTTCCATACTTGGACGACTAGCTCATAGTAGGCCAGTCTCCAGACCAAGTCAAGTCACACTTGCAAGTGACCCAGCAAGTGCTCACTTCTTTAGGATTTCTTCTCAACCTACCAAAGTCAGTTCTCGAACCAGTGTAACTCCTCACCTTCATAGGGACAGAGCTGGATACGGTAAAAGCAAGAAACTTCCTTCCCCCTGGAAAGGGCAAGGACCATCATGGAACTGGCCTCTTCATTCAGCCTTCAGGTGTCTCGACCAGCAAGGCGTTTCCTTCAGCTACTGGGCCACATGGCAGCTTCTACAGCAGTGGTCCAGGGCTCAAGATTCCAAATGAGGGACATTCAGTTCCACTTAAGAGTTTTTTGGTCCCAATGAAAGGATTCCCTTACCAAACTAATTCTAGTGACTTGAACTCTGATCCAAGCCCTGCAATGGTGGCAGGATCAGGACAATTTGAGGCAAGGGGTTCCATTTGTCACTCAGTCTCGTTCAGTGGTCCTCACCACAGATGCTTCCCTGCTGGGCTGGGGAGCCCATTTGGGGAAACTTACCACCCAGGGACTGTGGTCGCCTCAGGAATCTCTGCTTCACACCAATTTCTTGGAACTTAGCAGTGTTTCTGGCACAAGCTTTTTCCAAATCTGTACAGAACAAGGTGGTTCAGGTCAGAACAGGCAACACCACCACCACCATGTGGTACATCAACAAGCAAGGAGGCACTCTGTCTACGGCTTTGTGCACAGAAGTGATGAAGTTGTGGTCCCTGGCCTATTCCCTGCAAACCTCTCTGATAGCAGTTCACCTCCCAGGGAAGGACAATGTCCTAGGAGATGCACTGAGCAGAATATCCCAGGGCCATCACAAATGGGCCCTAGATCCTCTGGTGTTGAAAGTGATTTTCTCAAGATGGGGCACTCCAGAGATAGATCTTTTTGCAGCCCCAGACAATCACCATCTTTCTCTTTTTTGTTGCAGACCCCCAGTCTTGGGCTCAGTCCCCCTGGATGCTCTGATCCTGAACTGGGAAGGGAAATTTCTGTATGCTTTTCCCCCCTTCCCTCTCCTGTTCAAAGTGCTTGTCAAGATAAGGTCACAACCATGCAAAGTGATTCTGATTGCTCCAGACTGGGCCAGACAGCCATGGTATCCCTTGTTGCTGTCCCTAGCAGTCTTCCACTGTCTCTTCCCAGGAATTACAACCTGTTAACATCCTCTCAGGGGAGGATTTGGTACCCGAATCTTCAGTCTCTCAATCTCAAGGCTTGGCTCTTGAAGAGTTAGAGTTTGCAGATCTGCATCTTTCCCAAGGGGTTCTGGATATCCTTAAGGCTTCTTGAAAGCCTTCCACCAGAAAGACATACAACTCCAAATGGAATAGATTCAGCATTTGGTGTTCTAAGAAAAATATTTCTCCAGACTCTGCTGAATTGCCTACGGTTCTGGATTATATGGTCCATCTTAATGGCCTAGGTCTCAGACCAGCTACTCTCAAGGTACGTTTGGCAGCTGTTTCTGCTTTCCTGTCTGTAGGCAAGTCTTCCTCTCTGTCATCCCATCCTGTATTCTGTAAGTTTTTCAAGGGATTGCTTCACACCAATCCCCCCTTAAGGGATCCTGCCCCTGCTTGGGATCTTGATGTTTGCATTGCTCAGCTTATGCAACCCCCTTTTGAACCTTTGTCCTCAGCAGAGCTTAAGTACTTGACTTGGAAAACTTTGTTTTTGGTAGCCATTACTTCTGCCAGACGTATCAGTGAATTGCAAGCCTTGTCAGTGGAATCTGATTTCATCTCTTTTCACAGAGATAAAGTGGTCCTTAGAACTAACAGAAAGTTCTTGCCTAAAGTGGTTTCAGATTTCCACCTGAATCAGTCTATATCTCTCCCTGTTTTCTTCACTGATCATTCTTCCTCGGGAGAGAGGAGGCTACACAGTTTGGATGTTAAAAGAGCCCTTAGCTACTACATAGAGCGTACCAAGGGTCACAGGTTTTACTCCCTCCAGTTGTTCCTCACTTATGGAGATGTGAGAAAGGGCCACCAAGAGATCTATTGCCAGATGGATTGTTTCTTGTATACAATTCTGCTATGAAAAACTGGGTAGAACTCCACCCTCAGGCCTGAGGGCTCATTCCACAAGAGGTACAGCTGCTGCAAGGGATATCCCTCTCTTAGAAATTTGTCAAGCAGCCACCTGGAAAACAGTCCATACTTTTACCAAGCATTACTCTCTGGATATCCAGGCTAGGAGTTATGCTCGGTTTGGCACTGCAGTACTTCAGAGCCTGTTTACAAAGTAGGTTCTGTCCCTCCTCCATGGAGGTACTGCTTGGTAGTCTGCATTTGTCAGAATACAGCAAGACTTCATGTAGTTTGAAGAAAAAATTACTCACCTTAGTAATTATGTTTTTTCTAGTGGAGGCTTGCTGTATTCTGACCTCCCCGCCTCCCCTCTCAGAACCTAGATTTTTGGGATGTGGGTGGGCAGGTGCAGTGTTTGCACCCTAGAGTTGCCCCCCCCCTTTTTTTTTACACCCTCTTTTTTCTTTGGGTGGAATGTTGTTCATTTGATTGGTTTTTGTTTTTGGGTTTCCTGACTTGAATCTTCCTTTGAGAACCAAAAACATATTTCTGCCAGTTGGCTAGTTAAAAATTGTACAGTTTCCACACAGAACACCTAGTGAGTTTTTGCTCGTAAAGATCTGACGGTTGCAGTTCGAATAACAGGCAGAGGCTTCACCCGAGCTCGAGATGAACATTCTATGCCATGCATAGAAAAGTTAACCCTCTGTTCTCCGGGGCAGTTGAAAGGCAGGACCTAACTGCGTTTGTCAGAATACAGCAAGACTCCACTAGAAGAAACATAATTACCAAGGTGAGTCATTTTTCTTATGTGTCATCTCTTTGACCTGGGTCTCGGTCATTCCTCTTTGAAAGTTCACATGGCGGCTATTTCCGCTTACCATGTTCCCTTTGGGGATAGAAGTTTTGCGCAGCTGGAAGTATCTAAGACTTTCCTTAGAGGGGTTCTCCTTTTGAGATCCCTTTCGAGTTTCTTCCCCTCCTTGGGATCTGAATTTTATTCTTGAGAAGTTTACTCTGCCTTCTTTTGAACCGGCAGCCTCAGCAGACTTGAAGTTCCTATCCTGGAAGACTCTCTTCCTAGTGACCATTACTTCAGCTCAACATATTTCCGAGCTTCAGGCCCTGATGTGCAAATTCCTGTATTTGATTTTTCACAAGGAACGTGTGGCTCTGCGTACCAACCCTCAGTTTCTCCCTAAGGTGGTAGCGGAATCTACACTGAATCAATCCATTGAGCTACCTGCTTTCTTTACACAACACTCCAATCAAGGGGAGTACCTCTTGCGTACTTTGGATGTTCACAGAATACTGAGATACTACACCACTAGGACGAAGGATCTCAAGAAATCTGAACAGCTTTTTGTCTCCTTTGCTCACAAAAGAGAAGGCATTGCTGTTACTAAGCAATGCCTATCTAAATGGTTGGCTCATTATATCACTTTCTGTTACAAGTATCACAATACCCTGCCAGGTCAAGTCAGAGGCTACTCCACTTCAGGTATCGCTGCCTCTGCGGCTTGTTTCAAGAATGTGTCAGCGGCTGACATTTGTGCAGCCACCACTTGGACTTCTGTCTATACCTTTACGAAACACTACAGTTTGGACATTGCCTCTCGCTGTAGAGCAGGCTTCGGGCTGGCTGTTCTGCAAGGTCTCCTTTCTTGAGACCTTTACAGCTGGAGGTTCTATGGTTGTGTACTTTTCCTCCTCCCGTGTGCTTCTCCTTGTTCCAGACTGCTTGGGACTCAGTCCTATATATAATTACCTACTACAAGTGCCCTCTCGAAGTAAGATAGTACAGTTACGTAAAAACTTACCGTAACAGTAGATCTTCGAGAAGCGCTCTTGCGGTAGGTAATGCCTTAACCCTCCATCCTCCCCTTAGCTTTTCGGCTCTTTTTCCAGGAAGGAAATATCTGCTTCTCTCGTCTGCTTGCTTTTTGTCCCTTGGCGGAAAGAACTGGGAGGCAGGCGGGGGACCACCCTTTATACTGACGCTGCCTGACGCCGGCTCATCTGACGTGGGGGCTCTCAGAGACTGCTGCTAAAATTTTTCCATGGGGTCCTGATGCCTGTTGACTTCAGTCCTATATGTAATTACCTACTGCAAGAGCCGCTCTCAAATATCTACTGTTATGGTAAGTTCTTATGTAACTGTACTTTCCTTAGCCTGGTGAGATATATCTCTGCTACCCTTTGTTTTATTTAAAAAAAAAGAAAAAAGAGAGACAGTAATTTTCTTCATTTTATTACTTGACCTTTATTACTTGACCGTGACCTGAAACAAACCTCTCAGTTCATCCCTTTCAGCTGTTCATACTGAAATAAAATTTCTTAATTACAAAACATCTAGTGGGCCCATCTCCTTCCCATGGTGGTCTGTCATTATGTCACTTCTAAGTTTTGGGTTCAGTGCTTCATGAAAACGCAAGCAGCCTGATGCAACTGTTGCAGAACAACCATCCTTCTCTTCTTTGACGTCTTTGACCACACCACCACCAGATAGTACTGTTCCCAGCTGCTACCATAAGTAAGAATACGAAAAAACAGGCCCATTCATGTCATATAGCCATCGTGTGCTCGTGGCAGTGCCAAAAGGAAAATCAAGATTTGTCATGGTTACAGTTTGATGCAAAAGATGGCATTGCCTCTAAAATTTAGTGTAGGTTTTGTTGAGAGAAACAAGATGTATTCAGAAAGTGGTCAACTAGAGCGGGTAAAATGAGCAATGTGGATTCGTACATCAGTGGAACTAACTATGCTAAAATAAACTGAGAGGCATGCAGTATCGGAAGGACATAAACAAGCAGTGGCTGCTGCTTTATCAGGCAGTATGCCCTCAGTAAGTGAAATAGAAAAATATATCTTAAAAATGAATAAAAAATCTCTATACAAATTAGAAAAACTTTTTGATATTGCCTACTACATTGCTAAAGAGGAGGACCCCTTCCTGACATTCAAGGGACTAATATCACTGGAAAAGAGACATGTAGAACTTGGCGAAGTTTATGCCAATGAGAAAGCGTGTGCCACATTCATCGCAGCTGTTGCTGATCACTTAAGAAAACCAACTGTGTGTCATTTCACAGGAGAAGCAACACCATACAGATACTATTCTGTCTTTATGGATGGGACTACTGACAGGACCACCACAGAGAAGGAGATTGTGTATACCAAAATTCTTGAAAATGGGCAACCTACTATGAAGTTTATAGTATTAATTGATGTTGACTCTGGTGATGTAAGTGGTCCGAGGTCTGCAGTGACGTCTGCATACAATCAGTTGTTGGGACAGGACACGGTTAACCTAAAACAGTTATCCTGCATTGGTGCGGGAGCAGATGGTGCGTCCATCAACTTTGGAAGTAAAGGGTTTGATGGCATTATTGAAAGAAGAGTGCCCACGGCTTCTTGCCATTCACTGTGTTGCTCACAGGCTTGAATTAGCAGTAAAGATGCTTTTAAGAACGCCTATTTTTCACAGACCATTGACAGCGTATTAATATCAGTATTCTAGTTTTATGAGAGCTCTCCAAAACATTATAGAGTTCAAAAGAGTGGTGGAAGCTAATCGGACCACCTGCATCCCATTTAAAAAAAATCACAAGGAACACGATGGCTCTCATGTAAAAAAAGACTCTCTCTATGCTGTGCTTCATAATTACAGCAGCATACTGGGTCACTGGGATGAGCATGTGTCTGACACCAGATGGGATATTCCAGCAGCAGACAAGGTGCAAGTTAAGGGATTTAGAAAACAAATATGCAATGTAAAATTTCTGATCTTCTCACACTTCTATTTTGACATACTCACTGGTCTTTTAACTGTCTCCCATGCATTCCAGGATGCATATGTATCCCTTCCCATCGTAATGGATACTGTCAGTACAGTACTGTCAGAATTAGGAAATCTCATGGTAGAGGATGGAACTACACTGGCCAGGTTCAGGAGAGAAGTGGTTATTGATGAGGAAGGGACAGCAGTGTTTAAAGAAACTTACCTCCAAGGGGAAATAAGAGATGCTCTTTCAGCCCTTGCAAAGGAACGTGAAGTGACTGTAAACAGTGTAATGGACTGTCTCAACCAGCGCTTCTTGGGTTTCGCAGAAAACCCATTGTTAAAGAATGGCACTGTCATTGACCCTGCGAACTAGCCTGACAATGATCACGAACTTTTGGAATTTGGAAATGAGGAGATTCAGTTTATTAACCACTTCTCTACTGTCCTGCTGCAGAATGGATGTGATATGCATACTGCAATGACAGAATGGAAACTGTTGAAACAGAATATTACCAAGTATCACAAGCAGGTCTCATTCCTTGCTTGAGGTATGCCGTGTAATATTCCAGAGAAAATCTCAATACTTCAGCAGTATTCTTCATGTTATAGCTATAGTACTTGTGTATCCAGTATCAAATGCCACACTAGAAAGAGCATTTTCAGCTATGAAAATAATTTTTTCTGACTGGAGAGCTAACCTGAAGACCAGCACGATAGCTGACTTACTTTTAATCTCCATGGGGGCCCAGAACCACAAGATTGTTGCAGTACACTATCAGTAAAAGAGTGGTTTGTAAAAACAAAATGTAGGTAGGGAGCAGAACCTCACAGGTCCTCTAACAGCAGGCCAAAGCAAAGTCCCAGTAGTGGAGGAAGTTCACATCTAGTGAAAGCGAGAATGAGGAGGACCGCCATCATTATTTGGAACAAAACTCAGATGAAGATTAATAGCTTGTGGGGAATTTTAGCCGCTTGTGATACTTGCTGTTTTTAAACTATTGGACTCCCACCATCACCACCACAACTTGCATTACACAAAATGTGTCAAATTACAATATGCAAAAAAAAATGACACCACAGAGTTGGAATATTCTTTATTTAATGATGGTCTGTCTCTCTTCTTGTGAAGTTTAAAATCTTCCAAGCAGCGTTTCTGAGCAACTGTTCTTTGCTCACTTAACTTCTTTTACATATTCTGCTCTCTGCCTGACTTTCAGGCCCAAATCTGATCTTCTGCTTTCTCTTCTCTCTTCCTAGTAGTACTCTTGCTCTGCCTAGTGCTAGTCTTAGCTGTTTATCCCTGCCAAAACAAAAACAAAAAAAATAAATATTTTTTTCTCATGACTTATATTTTTCTTCATTTTTTGGTAAATAGCTCCTGGTTTGCCTGAGTAGCTCTTGGTTGACCAAAAAATGCCAATGACCAGAAGCTGTTCTTGGTTCCCCATTGCCAACTCCTTATTTCTACCCCTGCCTAGCTGAATTTATTTGTCCACAAATCAATCCCTTTCAAGCAACAGATATAACTAAACCCATAAGCTCTCAAGAAATCAGAGAAGCTATTAACATATTGAAACTAGACAAATCACGTGGTCCTGACGGATTTATGGCAGATATTTATAAAACCTTTCAGGAAATTTTGGAACCCATTCTACTTTCATTATTTAATTACATCCTGTCTGGTTTTAACCATCACAATTTATTTGAAGCTTTAATCATTATCCCTAAGCCTGATAAACCTTAAAGACAAGAAAAATAGTTACCGTCCTACTTCACTTATAACTTATGACATAAAAATACTTGCATCCATTTTAGCCCAAAGATTAAAAAACATTTGGAACTCTTTGATCTCCAAGGAACGCACAGGATTTGTCATTTAGACAAGCCACTGATCAAATAAGGAAGCTTTCCTACATTTTCTCCACTTCCAGGGACTCTAGAGCCCCCGCGGCTCTGGTGTCCCTGGATGCTGAACAAGCTTTCGACACAGTTAATATAAAATTCGTATTGCTACTCTTAAAAGATTTGGTTTTCCAGATCAGTTTATTAACTGGTTACAAATACTATATTCAAACCCCAGGAAATCTTACTGTATTCTGACAGATGCAGTATGGTCTCACCATAGGACTGCCCTGGAGCCGAAATGGTTACTAGAACCTATGCTAATAGTGGAATGTTAGGCTCGAGCTTGGTTTTAAAATCGCTGTCCATGGTTGCACATCCTGCAACCGTCAGATTCTTTACTCCATTGGCCTCAGTAAGACGTCTCCAGAGAGCTCTCCTTCACTCTAACTGAAGAAATTATTTTCTCGGTTTATTTTAAAGTCCGTTTACTTTATTTCGATTTTTGAAGCACTGTCCTTGGTTCACAGGTAGAATTCGTTACATTAGTGTAGTTTAATGTTTCGTTGGTCTAGGGGTATGATTCTCGCCTCGGGTGCGAGAGGTCCTGGGTTCAAATCCTGGATGAGCCCAAGAATCATGTGGTATGGGCAGACTAGGTGGGCCAAGCGATCCTTATCTGCCATCAAATTCTATGTTTCTGTGTTGGCAAGTCTTTCGGTTCCTCCTCTGTTCTTCCAACCGGGAAGGAACCGAAATTATTTTGTGTCTTTAAGTTAAATTTACTGGTTACCGTCCAGTAAGGCAGTTTTTCATAGTTTAAATTTGCCGGGGTAATTCTTGGTCTGGTTCGGTTTTTCACAACCGATCAGTGTCTCAGACCAAGAAGCGAATGGGCTCCACGGGTTTCCAACATTGTACAGAGTGTGGGGAACCATTTGCAAAAGCAGATCCTCATCTTATTTGTGTGTTTTGCTTGGGGTTTGACCACCTCAAAGGGGATTGCGATATCTGTAAAAACTTCCCTCAGTCTACGCTTGAGGCGCGCTTAAAATGACTGCAGGAGAAGATGACTGAGAAGGCTGCTGAACTGGCTGCAAACAAACCAATTTCTGGCCAAAAGAACTGGAGGATCAGCCTTCTGACAAGAATTGGCGAGTTCATTGGCCAAGAGACCTGCTTACTCTGCCGCTTCAACGGCAGCCGCAGGAAAAGAAAAAACATTCAGCGGTTGAACCGCAGCAGAGTACCCCGGTTCCAACCACTGAGGAAATGGCAAATGCTATTACAATAATTCAATATCTTCAACCGGTAAACCCGTTTCAGGTTTCAAAGTGGCCACGTTTGGATGCCTCAAGTTCCACTCCGGTTCCCAGTTCCTTGCAGTCCGAATTGGATACTTTTGCTGAAGATTATGATGAGGATGAGGACTATAGTGAACCCATTGATCTGGATATTTCACCTGATCCTCATCATCCCGACTCCCCTGACAATGGAACTGAGGATTTTACCTCCCATTTTAAATTTGTGAAACAGGTGGCTCAGTCCCTGGACCTCCCCACACAGGAGTCAACTGATGATGAAGAACAGGACTATAGAGATATGATGGATGTTCAGGCTCCTAAAAGAGTTTTCAAACAACATGGAAGTCTTGCTGTATTCTGACTATTTCAGTTAGGTCCTGCCTTTCAACTGCCCCGGAGAACAAAGGGTTAACTTTTCTATGCCTTGCATAGAATGTTCATCACGAGCTCGGTTGAAGCCTCTGCCTGTTGTTATTTGAACCGCAACCGTCAGATTCTTTACTCCGCCTCACTGAACAGTCGCTCCGGAGATTTCTCCTGCTGCTCGGTTCAAAAGTCGGTTGAAGTGTCTGTTTCTACAGAATTGTTGTTTCCACATAGTCGGTTCAAGTCTCTGTCTGGTAGCATGAGTACTAGATAGGTTTTTGTTCTGTTTTCTGTGTGGAACTTATAAACTGTGGCCGATCATTTTGAGGTAAATCTTGTACTTTACTTTAGTGTGTGGTTACCGGTCCGTATCGGTTCTAAAAAAAACGGGTTTTAAGTACGTTTTTTTCCCCAAGACCCGTGACATGGTCAGGAAACGATAGAGGAGTCTTGCCTGGCAGATTGCCGAAAAAAGGGTAAGTTTGGTTAGGTTGGCCATGTCTGAGAAACCCAAGAAAAAAACCGGGCCCACTGGGTTTCAACACTGCACTGTGTGTAGGGAGGTCTTTGCTAAGGCTGATCCCCACACCACCTGTGTTTATTGTATGGGGTTTGACCACCTCGATTCAGATTGCCAAATTTGCAAGAATTTTCCCAGATCTACCCTGGAAAAGAGATTAGGTAGACTGAGGGAAAGGGAGGCCAAGAAGTCTGCTGACCTGGATGGCCAGCCCAGTTCGGTTCGACTGAACCAGGAGTGGCCTCTGACCAGGGCAATACTTCTTTGGGCAAAAGGAGAGCCGATCGGTTCTGACAAAAGGAAAAGAAAAATCAACCGGTTCGGATCCAGAATCTCATACTCTGACCGCCGATGAGATAGCCAAAGCGATTAGGATTATGGAATCGCTTCTATCGGTTCCAACCAAACTGGCACCATCTGGCCAGGGGCTCAGCTCGGCTCGGTCAGTTCCCCCGGTTCTGGATTATACCTTGGAAGAATTTTATGAACCGGAGTTTGAGGAGGAGGGAGAGTATGAGGATGATTATGGTGATGGTGAAAGCCTGGATGTGCCTATTGACCCGGACATCTCCCCAGACAGACTTTCAGGTGTTTCTCCTCCTAGGCTTTCTGAGTCCCCTTCACACTACATGTTCTACAGAAAAGTGGCTGATACCCTCCAGCTTCCTGTGGAGGGGGCAGTAGAGGATCAGGAAGAGCCTGATTATGTTGAGATGATGGACATCCCAGAGTCCAGGAGACTGTTTCCCTCCACAAATCTTTTGGGAAACGGACACAAAAAATTCTTAAGTCTCCCAATTCTATACCTCCTGTGGACAGAAGAATGGACAAGAGGTGCACTCTCTCAGGCTCAGACACGGAGTTCCTTTTTCAGCAATGCAGCCATGTTGGGGTTGTACAGGCTGCTGCCTGTGATAAAGCAAACATTCCCTTGGCATCACACACCCCAGACAAGGACTCCGGGAAGATTGATGCCATGGCAAAGAAGCAGTACATGGCATCATCTTTGGGACTCAGGCAGGCTAATTATATGGCCTATGTAGCCAGGTACCAGAAGTCCATGTGGGACACTGTACTGGCACTGGCTAAACAGGATCCTGCCCAACTTGCCAAGGAGCTGGAGCAGGTGGCTGCAGATGGGATTGAGGCATCGCAAGTACAGTTTCATGCTGCTGTAGACTCCAATGA